>OX451376.1:8272528-9472528 GCA_949629185.1 Apamea crenata | reverse complement strand
TGATATGATCTGTGTGCAATTCATATCACGCCATTTACCTGTTTGACAGTTTTGTATAGAAATTCGTAAAATGGTCCACCAATGCTTACACCAAATATGATTGATATGAAATGAATTGTAGATGATTAAACTATTATCTGTAACCATTTAACGAAAATAAGAGGAATTGCTAATGATTTACTGGGAATTCAGGAAATGAATAGTTTTTAGAGGTATTGCTTAAAGTGGCCTTTTTGGGCACCCTGATGTGGCTAACGTAACCTATCTTGATTCGACGGTACAGTCACGAGCACCAATATGTCAACACTTGGCAACTTTTAATTGCGATTTTTTCGTGAAATAACGAATGCAACGTTGAAATACGACACATTACATAAACCTATGGGTTCGAAAATGCTATGTTCGAAACAACATAAAATTTCATTCAAAAATAAAGCAGTAAATAGCTTTTGATTAAAGCCGAGTGTATACATACTTTTGCTCGTGACTGTACGTGCACAGTGTGGACACGTTAGAATGTCATTGTGGTAATTATATTGTTGCTGCTAACATGAGACAAAACCGACTAGTTCGGAATCAGGATTAAGACTGCTTCTCCACCAGAGATGTGCAAAGCTTCGTTGCTATGGATGTGTTTGATATCCACCAATCATATGCATTGGTCCACACATCATAGCACTGATGGAAACGGGTTCAACTAAGCTATGTTTTTTACAGGAAGGATGCGTAGATATTAGCTATGAATATGGTGCAAGTGGAGTAGCTATGTACAGTCACGAGCAAAAGTATGTATACACACGGCTATAATCAAAAGCGATTTTCACCTTTGTTTTTGAATGAAATTTTATGTTATTAAGAACATAGTATTTTCGAACCCATAGGTTTATGTAATGTGTCGTATTTTAACGTTGCATGTGTTATTTCACGAAAAAATTGCAATTGAAAGTTGCCAAATGTTGACATATTGGTGCTCGTGACTGTACAGAGCAGAGTACCTACCTACAGTACAGTACTCACCGCACCACAGCCGCTCCCCGTGCCTTCCCTACTGTCGATGCATCGTATAGCTCAAGCTGCCCATCTTCATAGCACATCTTACTCGCTCCGCTCCACAGCGAAGAATTAGAGAAAACGGTCACATAGTTTCGTAGCTTAGCTTTCACATCCCCGCAGCATAGCTGCATAGCACATCTCTGGAGGAAATGCAGCCTTATACCAAAACCGGATGTAAAAACTAGAACAAAGACTAAAAAAACACGAAATAAAAGGATTGACAGGTCTGTACCAAAAGTATGTAATGAAAATGTAAACAAATGGATCTAAAACCGTACCTGTGGAAGCCATTTTGTAGTGCCACTTACAATTGAGTGCTTTTGTTTGTTTATTTGGATAAATACCTATTTTGACCCCAAATTCTTGTCTTTTTTTAAATTCCTAAATGGCCATGCTCTTGACCTCGACGGATGAGATCTATGATGGAACAAGCGTGCCCAGAAGATGCCTGTTCACTCTCGCTTTGAAGGCAGACGGGTTAAATGTGGGAGGGAACACAGACGCAGAGAGGAAAGAGAGAGAGTTTCCGAGTGCTCATGGTTTGTTGAACGAAATCTCTAAGCGGTAGGTTGAGACTTCCCGTGACCCAAGGGTTGGCTTTTACTCTTGGCCAGAGGCTAAGCATTGCCACGTTGTATTCGTGGGAATGCCGCCAGACCATAGATTTAGTCTATGCGCCAGGCTCTTGGGTACAATACCATCAGTCGACAGCGATACGGAGGAATTTTTGACGCCATATTTTAGTTTGTTAAATAGTTTTAATTTTATTAGTTTGTTATATAGTTAATTTAGTATAAGACGTTTATACAGTGTATATATTTTATTCAAAATAAAATCCTACTTCACGGGTCACGAAGGGGCAGTCGAACAATGTTTGGGAAACACTGGGATCCGGTAACCTAGCAACAACTTACTGTACCAGGCAATTTCTTCCAGAAACTTCAAAGCTTCAGTTTCCCTGTTCACAAAGCTATCCTGAACGATAGTTTTAGAGGCGTATCTAACGCGTCAGTTTCCACTGGGAGCTATTAATTCACTCACATCTTGTGCCGGATTAATTCATCAGTGGACCAATCCAGTGAGTGACGCTAACGTGGATGTACATAGATCCCTAGATACGCGGATTGTAGATTAGTCCAGTATTTTCGGCGATATGGCCAAATATATGGCATCAAAAAACCCCGTAGCCATTAAAATTAATACTGTATAATGTATCTTGATTTAATAATACTTTAGGAACGTATTCCACTTAGAGCACTGATTTCAACAGCACTTGCCCGAACCGCACCTAAGCACTTCCACTTCCACACTGAAACAACAATTTGTAAGGTTTGGTTCGGAGAAACAGTTTACCAATATTGCTTTTAGTTCCCTAGCGGCACTTACGTAAAATATATTAATTGTGCTTGGATTATAAACACAAAATAATACAAAATCTGACAGAGTTCAGTCAAAGATCATGCTTGATCATCGTCAGCCTGTTTTCATTACACTATCTCGAAATAAGCTGCGGTTAAGTTACTGGGCAGATTACAATTCTGTCAATAATTTTTGGGGTACCTACCACGACTTTCCTATCTGTCGCATCCAGTACTTTAATTCGCGTAGCATGAAAATGTAACGCGGGAGAGTAATTTATAGGCTCTCAAAGAAATCAAGGCTGCATTTAGATACCTACTAGTCGTCCAATTTAGTGATGGATTACAGATTCGGTATTCATAGTTACCATGTATTTCTGTTTTCGTCCTTCCTGTTGATCTCCTTTTTATTCGTCGATCGAACACATTTGAAAGAAAGAAAGAAAAAGTATTTATTGCGACTCATACAGGATCATAAACTAAACACAGTTAAAAATAAAACAAATTATAAAAAAAAAGTAACAAAAGGAAAAATGAAACAGGAAGTCCTATACGAGGCCAAAAGGCTCCTATCTCAGCACGATGCTTCGACATTTAAAAAATAAATGTCGCAGCGCTGGTATTCACACATTTCTACCCTCATATTATGAATAAACGCGTACTAAAGTTATACCAAACTTAAACAAACAGACCTATGAAAAATTATGGATTATCTGTAGCGTTTCATCATCAACGTCATCGTTTCAGCCGAAAGACGTCCACTGCTGGATATACCCCCAAGTACCGCCACTTTGACCGGTTCTCTGACCTCCACAACCCAGTTACTAAATAATACGATACCCCTTGATTGCCGCTCAAATTACACCGGCACTTATAACCTTGAAACCAAAACAGCTGCTTGGCCGCAAGGAATAGGTTTGGTATGAGCTCCTTCACAAATAAGTACTAAATACTATACATACATAAACACACTATCATGTTCGCACTGCTGGGAAACAGGCCTCCTCTCTGTGAGAGGGCCGTAAACCACACACGTGCCCAGTGCGGGTTGGTAGATGTCACAAGTCTTCGAATTTTTGGTTCTAAGACGTGCCGGTTTCCTCACGATGTTTTCCTCCACCGTTTTGAGAGCAATGGTGATGAAGTAATTGACACAAAGTAAAGCCTAGGTAAGTTTTAGTTCGAACCTACAACCTACAACTCGTAAAGACGCGACCGTTACCACTGGGCCACCCCTGCTCAATACTATGCTCACTGTTATCTAAGAAGGTATGGAAAAGACCATGCTATGTCCTAACCGAAAGCGATTATCACGCGATGACGCGATAGCATTTCTATGAATATGACCGAGATACGCAACTTGATTGATCTCGCTTTATTTCAAAACAAAGAAAAAGTATATATTAGGACTGACAAACTAAACAAAACACACTCATAGAACATAAAAAAACAAAAGAATAATGAAAATAAAAACAGAAAGTCCTGTTCGAAGCCAAAAGGATGAGGATAAGGGATATCTCAGAATGATGCATGATGATTGATACTCTCGCGGATCCATATACAGTTTCGCTTACACACGGTCACGTTTGTCCCTACAATAATATTGTATAGACACAGTTTGAGGGGCCCGTGGCTAAATAATAACATCCGCACAGGTCGATCGATCGGTCTTGCCGCGGTTGGTCTGTGGATGGGTGACCATCTTCACATACCAAGACCGATCGATCGACCTGTACGGATGTTAGAACCCTGTGAGAACCGCTGACGTGCTTTTCGAGACACGGGCGGCCGTGTCTTGGAAAGGACGTTAAGCGGTTAGTCCCATCTGTCATTCGTGAATATTTGACAGTCGTTACGGGTAGTCAGAAGCCCGAAAGTCTGACCACCAGTGTTACCAAGGGGTATCGTATTACCTAGTAACTGGCAGTCGCTCCATGTAAAATACTGGTATTCAGCTGCTTCCGGTTAGACTGGAAGCCAACCATTGAAGCCAACAAAAGGCTAGGCAGATGACGATGACATGGCAATTAAAGTTTACTTGAAAACGTATCCAATCACTATTTGTATCAAATTATTCAGACTACAATAGGCTTGTACTGTTGGCTTAAACATTTGAAATACTTCGTGCTCATGAACCTCAAAGGTCTGAACCAAACAAGGTATTTGTACGGTATAACGCTCTAAATCGATCTAAACAGACATTCTTCGTTACTTTGAAATCCAATCGGCTGGAAATATACACAGAATAGTAACGTGCAAATACTAAGAACTTTGAGCATATGGAATGGTTACTGTAAATATTACTACATCTCTTTCATAAGCATGAAATAAAAAGTGTGTGTGTGTCAGCTATGACGCACGATTGGAGTTTACTCCTTACGAACGATAATTATGATATATATCGAATAGAAAAAAAGGGTAAATGAACGCATCTGCTAAAATGATAAGAGAAACAAACATATATCTGTAATTATTCGGATTATTTATATTACTTCTAAATCTTAGACGTACATAAAAAATATTAGTACCTGTAGTAAGCTTATCTAATACTTCAACCTAGTTGTAAAAATCGTGGCAGTGGAATCAAACACTGTACTAAAATAAGGTTTCAAGTTATAAAAAAAGTATATTACTGGCATTTATTTTCAAAAAAGGTTTTATTTTGATAAAAAGTAAACAAAGAGGAGACCCCGAGAATGAGATACGCTGTGTAATGTATTCCATCTCATTCTTTTACACGTTCAATCCTACAGATATATATGTTTGTCTCTTTCTACGTAACGCCTCAACTTTTCGTGTTACACTTGATTTTACTCCTCATAAAATTTCCGTACCGGGCCTTATAACTCAAATCGTTTCTTAAGGAGTAAACTCCAAAAAAGAAGAAGAAAGAGACAGTTGCGGTATGTTGTCCCCTGCTGGATGTTGCTACAGGGTGGCAGGAAAATCGACGCACAACATGTTACCATGGATTCAGTACATGATTGCAGAATCATGGAAACGCATGGGTCCAGACCCATGCAATGCAATCAACGTGACCACGTACTGGACTCAAATTATATAAAAAAATACAATGAGAAAGAGTACTATCGACACGCAAAGAAGGGTACACGAATGGTAATGCTGGGGGGGGGGGGCTTCCTTGGAGGAGGATGTGAGGAATCACATCTGCTTTGTTAGTCGCCTTTCATTCATCCTCTTCATTTTCATTATTTCATTCTTTCAAATCTCCCTATGCTAGTGCAGTTCAGTATATACCAAAACAGACTTCCGTCAGTTACTTCCTCCCACGATGCTATACCAACACTAAAGATACTAGATACCCGACCCGAACTTCGGAAAACAAACGGGCATCATTGGAAATCGGATAATCCATTAATTCAGAGTCCAAATTTCCTTTATAGCCCACCCGGGAGTGCTCTAGTGATGAATCGCGACAAATTCGCTTCGGAAAGCAATTTGGAAGAGTAGAGAGTTTTGTCGATGTATTACATAGGTACCTGTATGGGTATAAAGTTTCTATTCAGAGGGAGTATATAGGCCCTATACAAAGTTTCGAAGGAATTGGTTTTAGAATAAGCTTAATGTAAATGATTAAGGCGCGAGTTTGTGAGAAAGATTTTGATCCCAGTTGCTACACTATTGATGTGACACACCATAAAAAAACCGGCCAAGCGCGAGTCGGACTCGCGAACCGAGGGTTCCGTACAATTTAAAATTATTATTATATGATGTAACTAAAAATTTACGGTTTTCGCATGGTTTCCTTCATCTGTGCTATAAGACGTTGCTTCATACCAAATTTCAAGATTCTGAGTTCACGGGAAGTACCCTGTAGGTTTTGATTCCCTTGCGAGTGTCGAAAATTTGCCGAAATCTGCGGCATAAGCGGCTGTATCTTTTGATTGCATTGGCTTAGAAGTTTGATTTTTTCATAACTCCAAGGGTCAGTAGACTTGAGTATTTGATATGAATTCCAGCTTGATACCTTCACGCGTTCCTGAGAAAAAGGGTCTTGATAGACAGACGGACGGACGGACAACAAAGTGATCCTATAAGGGTTCCATTTTTTCCTTTCGAGGTACGGAACCCTAAAAACATGGAAGATTACTGAAAATATGAGATACAAAATCAATACTTTCAGGATATATGTATACATAATGATCGAACAGGAATTATGGGAAATCAACCGTTGGTTAACCCCAAAGATTATATCATTCTCTATGATTAACCCTGTCCATTAGGTTAACCGTCTTTTAACAGCTGTTTTAGAACGTATATATTCCAGATTACGTAAAAGTTAACTTTAAAATTCGTACCAAAATAAATATATAAACTGCCTTATCTTATTGTATTATCTGATTAAGGACTTCTTACAGACATTATAATACCGTACGTGTACCAAGCAATGTATTGTGTGTTGCTGCAATCACTAGTTCCAACTGTCAAAAAACGGTTTACCTAATGGACAGGGTAATAGATATCGAAAGTTGTTGCTTCCGTACTAAGAGTGGTTCTCATGGGTCTTCTTTCTCACTTTTACACTAAAAACATTAGAGACCTTCCTAAGCTGTTTAAGCCACGAGTAATTTTTGGCCCCTCAATCAATGGTCTGGTTCAGACAGATGGACCAAAGTCGTCGCACAGCGGGTGCCTGAAGACGGGCGTTGTCACCGAGGCAGGCCTAAGTAACGCTGACGTAACGATTTGGACTCGTTCCTCCTCATAATCGTAAGTACAGTAATTAAACAATAAGCCGCCTTGAGCCAGGCCTGCCTTAACTTTCGGTGAATATCAATCATTAAAAAATTTACTCTTCTTTAGGCTGTGTGCAGACCGAAGGCCAATTCTCGTAATTTAAAACGTTCGACATCTAGTCGCAGTTTCGTCTCGCCGACAAAATATGTCAAAAATTTGTCAAAAATGTAGGTTCACAGATGGAAACTGAGATCAGACTGAAAATTATGAGTATTGCTCCTCTGAGTGAATACTGTCTTTAGACAGATTGAATATGTTTAGAATTAAGCATAATGATTTAGGTGTCAATTTGCAAGCAAAAGTTCATGATTTCGATGCCCATTCATAGCATGACGACACACACAAAAAAAATGGATGATAAAAAAATGTCTTGACAGAATTTCTTAAACCGCATGCAATATTTTAAGGAGAATATAAAACCACACACCCGGTCGGTACTAAAAATATGAAATACTACATGCAGTCAGTACCAATTTCATATTTTCAGGATACATGGATCGGAACTGAAATATGGGAAGTTTAACTTGAAGTTGTTGCGCTCATACCAAAAGTTGGTTCTCGAGGGTATTTTCGCCTTCTGAAGGATACCGATTTTACTTTTATTTCACACCTCATCTTGTATTTAAAAAAAAATATATGATTACTAAATCCGAACCACAAGCATCTTTGGCTCTCTGTTTGGTTCTCAGTCTACCAGATTCTCAAAATACCAGATTCGCAATATAGCAGAAGTACAGTTAAATGAAAAATTGTGTCCGGTTCTTTTTCTTCTTCTTTCCGCGTCGATGGTACTCTTCTTCGATATTTTATATTGTTTGAGCCCAGTAGGTGGCCACGTTGATTGCGGCATCCGTCGCATTCATTAAGTGAACGGGCACTTAGGGCATCCAGCAAGTAGGGCATGGTCTGATTAGAGGCACCGCACTCGCTCTGTTGGCCCCTTCTGTTACCCTTCTTCAGGCTGTGTGCAGACCTGAGACCAAGGTTTTCTATATAAACAATACCTATTCGACTGCTCCGTTGATCTCGTGGTCGCAAGCGTGCGGTCCTGGGTTTGATTCCCGGGTCGGGCAAAGTGTTATAGGAATTTCTTAGTAACAGCCCGGGGTTTGAGAGTTGACAGTGTGAAACCCACGTGCCTCGGAAAGCACTTAAAACTGTTTGTGTGTCCCGGCTGTCATTTGTAGATCTTTGACAGTCGTTACAGGTAGTCAGAAGCCCGAAAGTCTGTCTCGTGTCGTATCATATTACCAAGTTACTGGGTTGTGAAGGTCAGATAGGCAGTCGCTTCATGTAAAATACTGGTATTCAGCTGCATCCGGTTACACTGAAAGCCGACCTTAACATAGTTGGGAAAGGACAGTTGAAATCGGTTCAGTAGTTTAGACTGTGTGAGGAAACAAACTTACTCAAACACACACATTGCCAGTGAGATTCATGACCCTTCCTCTCTGCTGTACCTATGCAAGTTAAATAGAATAAACTGCAAAATGAAGGTAAAGGATTGGCTAACTTCCTTAAGCTATCCGTAAACTGAGGATTTGCTGATTAGCAGCACTGGCTAAGTTTTACATCACACGCACCTAAAAGCACGCATCCGCAACTTACCAACTCACACACATACACACCCTCACCCTACACTCACCCTCACACTACACTTACCCTTTTTTTTTCCCCGCTCTGGGTGGAGCGGAAGGGAGTGTCAGACTTTTACTGAACACTACAATCACCCATACACTACACTCTCTACTCCACACATATTGTAGCAGAGATAAAATAGGGTGGTTCCTTTATTTTCTTCCATA
Source organism: Apamea crenata (assembly GCA_949629185.1). Taxonomy (NCBI): domain Eukaryota; kingdom Metazoa; phylum Arthropoda; class Insecta; order Lepidoptera; family Noctuidae; genus Apamea; species Apamea crenata. The sequence goes on along the minus strand of OX451376.1, from coordinate 9,463,554 downwards.
TTGTATTTGTAAAAAACAAAAATTAGATTATAATTATTATTTTATCTGTGCAATTAAATGGAAAGTTAGACTTCGCAAATGTGAAGGGCCGGGAGGAACGCTGACACCTGAGATACCCAGACACCTGACATGACACCACCACCACCTGACATGTCCTAGTTTGGGTGTCAGGAGTTTCACACAACGTGCATATACTTAGCCTATTAATATAAGGATATAAGTAATTTAGGTAAAGCATTATTAGGTAAAGCAGTATCCTTGGAGTTAAACTTTCTGATCGTATAAGGAACTCGATACTGCTGCTCTAAAACTCAAATTGCCGATGTAGGTCACACGGCTGCCAAGCTAAAATGGAACTGGGCTGGTCACATCTGTCGCATGCCTGAGGAGCTATGGGCTAAAGTAACCACACAATGGGTCCCATACAGCAGCAAACGACAACGCGGCAGGCCCAGAATGAGATGGCGGGATGAGCTCGACTGTTTCCACAAGAATTGGCGTTTAACAGCACTGGATAGGGATAATTGGAAGGATTGAAGGGAGGCCTTTGCCCTGCAGTGGGACAGAAATGGCTGAATAAAAAATAAAAATTGTTAACCCTTTTTCTCTCCTTATTGTATTAGGCTTATGAAATAAATAATTATAAAAAAAAATATTATTATTAGGTTGAAACTTTTCTAACTGGTGTGCACACGGCCTTACTTTGTGTTCATCTAAACTTCGACGGTTAAGAGTTAAGACACTGGGAATATTCTTCGGGCATTTTTACGCTGTTATAATTACATTTCTTTGGCGAGAGACGAAGAATTTTCGTTGGAATTAAGTTTTTAAAAGATTTCGTGTGAAAATTTTTAGACCTAAGGACCATGTTCCGGTAGCCAAACTATGGATGTACCTAATATACTCATACTAAGTGAAATAGCTGTAGGTATAATTATCGAAGAGCTGGGGTGGCCCAGTGGTAACAGCCGCGACTTACGAGTTTTAGGTCGTAGGTTCGAAACCAGACAGGCGCTTTACTTTGTGTAAATTATTACATCACCACAGGGCCCCAAGTCCGCTAATTTACAAATGCTTCAATTGAATCTCAATTGCATCTCGATTGAATAGTTTGGCACATTTGGTATTCTACTACTTATTTAAGACCAATGGTGTTCCATTGACATACCATCGAACTGCCACTCAATCGCCATTGAACAATTTGCTATTCTGCTCTTTAATCGTGTCACAGTTGTGTCTCGATCTTACAATTATTGGTAGTCTGCTCGTTATTTGACATTTATGTGAATCGTGTCTCAATGACAATCTTACCATTGAAGTACAATTCAACAACAATAGATCGTTACGCGTAGCGTTTAAATTGTTGTATAATTTTAGTAATTTAAAATAAGATTGAGGCCATCATCAAGTTTACGTTGGTGTATTTTGGCTTGAGCCAATTCTAATGATCGCCTTCGACGACAGCGATAATTAGAATTGGCTTGGCAACTTCGCAAATCCCGAGCTACAATGAGGCTCGGTGTAGATCCGTTTCGTGATTTACCTGAGTCAGAATTTATCAAAACGTTCCGACTCGGAAAAGAACAAGCGAAGGCGCTTTGTGAAAAGTTAACTACACTTCTTTAACAACAAGGGCGTAAAGATGCAATATAACCTAATTTGAAGGTTAGGAAAGTGGCTGCGCTTCCAGGAAGTCTACTAAGCCTTCAATTTATAGGACACTCATATTACCGGGCAGTCCGCCTAAAAGAGTTACACAGCTCAGAATGTATTCTGAGACATTATGTATTTATGGAACTATTTATTGCCTCGTAATAATTGCAGTCAACAAATTTGAATGAACGTTTACAAAGATTTTGAGTATTTAATTTGTCATTTTGCAAATACTTAGGTACTCGTTTTTAACTTTATAAAAGTACTGTTTACGAAAATTGAAAACACATTTTGACAAGTTGTTTGAATTGAAAGTGACATTTCCGTGACAGCATCAAATTTTTGACTTTGGCAACACAGGCCACGTATTTTAAGTAATGTTTTTTACAACATTTGGTCTTATTCTGTCGAGAAGGCATTTCATTATAGCAAATATATTTATTATGAGTCGTAATTCAATCACAGAAATGAAAAAAAACCTTTACTAAAATAAATTATAACTCATTCATTGATTCAGTGTTGCGGTAGATTTTAATAGGCAACACCGCGAAATATTCAACTGACACCATTGCAATCCAACTACGATTCACTATTACAATTCAATTGACATTACATTTAAGTTTTAGCTGAATACGCATTTTGTCACAATAATAATTGAATTATAATTGACTCTCGATTGAATCGTAATAGTGAGACATGTCATTGAAATTAGCAGACATGGGGCCCTGCTCTCAAAACGGCGAAGGAAAACATCGTGAGGATACCGGCAAGTACAAGAACCACAAAAAAATAGAAGACATGTGAAATCTACCAACCCGCACTAGATACACGTGATGAATTAAGTCCCACTCCCTCTCACTGAGAGGAGGCCTGTGTCCCAGCAGTGGGAACGTTATAGGCTGATTATGATTATGTATAGTTATCGTTACGGTATTAATGTGCCATTTCGTCCCTAAAGAGAGAGAGAGTTACTCCTCGGTCGGCTCCTCATTAGACTAGTGGTCGCAAGCGCTACTGCTGAGCACGAGGTCCTGGGTTCGATACCCAGGTCGGCCAAAGTTCATTTGGGTTTTTCACTAGGAACTTCTCAGCAGCAGCGTCTGTATTTATGGCCGATTGATGTCAATAGGCTCTTAATACATGGGACTTAAACATAGGTAACTGGCGAAATATGGTTGTAGTATAGAGGTAAGAGGAACTGAGTGTAAACTACACTCATCCTCCATAGAAAAGGGAGGATCCTCCGACCAGATGGGTGTCGTACTATCGTGTCTAGTGGTCAACTGACTGACGATTGATGTCGGGAAGTTGTATATGTATATGCTAGTTGCGCGGTAAACTCTGCTTGCGCGATGCAGGATTTTTGTGACGTCAGTGTGATTCGTAGTTCGAATGTGGCAGTGTAGATGACACAGTACTATATGTAGATACACCTCTGCTTTACCGTTCAGGGATTACAGGCGTGAAGTTATCTAAGTAACTCTTTGAGGTCTCTTTTTCTCTAGTTAATACCTCATTTAACAATATCAAATCCCTTTGAACTGCGTTGGTGTAAGTAATACAACTAAAACTTTTGTTAGTTTTCCTCAAAGTCGGGTTAAATGCTCATACCATCATTCATGTCGTATTTCACTTCCGCATTGAAGATAGTTCCACATACCAGATGCTGCCCGATAAATTATGTACGAGAACCTTTTAAGGGCCTGACGGTATTAAAAATTAAAACGGAAACGTTTACTAATCCAGCGTTTCTACTCGGAGAGTCCTCAGGGGAATTAAATAAATTGTTCTTCTTCCAGATGTATGTATTAAGTTTGCATAGTAAATGTGTTATTATTTGATTGTTTGTATGTGAGAAGAAGATACTGTTATAGAAGAAGTATTACTTGAAAAAAACCTCATAACACTTTGCCGAGCAAATTAAAAAAAAAAAAACTTTCTTTAGGGATCTTCATGATTCACAATCAAAGCTATCGTTGGAGTTCTCTAAACGCTGTCCACAATTCCAAAACCCATATTGGTACCTACTCAACACATTAAATACTCTTTTTACAATCTAACACTAAAATATATAGTAAAAAAAAATAAAGAAAAAAGCAAGAATCTATAGTATAAAAATGAATCGAGAAATGTGTTGCTAAGCGCAAATCTCGAGAACAGCTAAACCGATTTCGCTAATTCTTTTTTTAGAATATTCCTTGAAGGATGAGGATGTTTCTTTCGAAAAAAATTCGTCCGCATCGCTGTCATTGGATAAGTGCCCAAAAAGCTGGCAGCATTACCACATTGGATTGCAATGCTAATTCTTTGGGCTAAAAATAGGCCAGCCCTCTGGTCCCGTGAAGAGTCAACCAAACGCTTGGCGATGTCCCGAAAAATTCGATGAGCATTTGGACCCCAAGGCCCTAGTGTTTCAACCCCAAACGGCTCAAACATATAGCTCCCAATAAGGTTGTTATATTTGCGCCGTTTGAGGTTTCCTGCTCCTGCAGCAGCCGCCCCAGCACAGCCCACCGTGGCAGGAAGATGGGATGGCGCGAGGGTGTCGACACAGGTTGCATCCCACACCAAAGGCCTACCCAATTAGCAAGGCATTATGGTCATTCCATCTGGCCTCTTTCCATCGTCACGTGCCAAGCCATTGGGTTCTAAATTCTAAAACAACTGGCACCCCGGCGGAGACAAGAGCCCGACGATTATGTGTAAATTTTGTTAGTTTAAATCAAATACACTGCAGATGACACTTCACTTTTGTTTAAACTTAAACGTCAGCAGCAGGTTACTGACGAAGTAAATAGCGCGATCTCTAAAGTAGTCCACTGGTTCAATGTTAATAATTTACTTCTAAACGAGAAAAAAACCAAATGCATTAAGTTTACGCTACCTCACGTTAGGCAGGTGAAAACTAATGTGTTGATAAAGGGCGAAGAATTGAATCCTGAAGACAGCACCGTATTCTTGGGAATAACTTTGGATGCTAAGCTTCAGTGGGGTCCGCATATAGACAAATTGTCAAAAAAGCTAAGTTCCGCAGCATTCGCTGTTAGAAAAATTCGTAATTTAACTGATATAGAGACAGCCCGTTTAGTGTACTTTAGCTATTTTCATAGTGTAATGTCGTACGGTATTCTATTGTGGGGAAATGCCGCTGATATTCAGACTATCTTTGTTTTGCAGAAGCGAGCTGTTCGATCAATTTATAAATTAAGTCCGAGACACTCGCTCAGAGACAAATTTAAAGAGATTAATGTTATGACTGTGCCTTCTCAGTATATTTATGAAAATCTTTTATGTGCCCATAAAAATATAAAATTGTTTAAAAAATACAGTGATATCCATGATATAAATACTAGGAACAAACACAAATTTGTTGTACCTATAACAAGGCTCAAGAAAATAGGTGGCTCGTTCAGATGTCAATGTATACGCTTTTACAATAAAGTTCCAAGCCTCGTTCAAGATCTAAGCCTTAATAAATTCAAATCATTCATTAAACGTAAGTTGTGCCAGAAAGCCTTTTATACCGTTAAGGATTATATCGAGGACAAAAAGGCTTGGGATTAAGGTGCTTCCAATTTTTTACATATTTAATGTTTTTATTTTTATTTATATTTTTTTTTCTGTCTTGTTGTTGTTTTTTTTTTGTTTTATTATATACACTTTGACATTAATGGATTTTATATATACTATGACATTTGCTTACTTTGTAAAGTATTCTATTATTTTAATTATTGTGAATGTGAAGACTATGTGGGTCATTTTATTTATATTATTTTTAATTTTTCTCTCTGTTCTGTTAGTTTTTGTCATGGTCTGGCAGTTTGAGTAATTAATGTGGCCTACCCAAATGTCCTTTCTTTGGTATTGTTCGTCGAATCGTCGAGCTCCTTAAGTTTTGAGTTGAGCTGCACGATTTCTGACAAATGCGTGCACTGGCTGGACAGGTCCTCTCAATCTGTGTGGTTCTTTTTTCAAAAGACCATCTCAGACATCGACCTGCATGGTCTTCATATGATCTGACCAAGATTATGTCTGGACTTTAAAAGAGACTGTGACCTCTGAGTTTGTTTCGGCCTTTCTTCTCAGAGTAGTCAGATAGGAAACGCCGACCTCATCTAGTTTTAAAATATGATTGACGTGTAAAAGTGTTTGTACAAACCTACTTACAAAAATAAAATCATTTATCATTTAATAGACGACGGCTATTCTTTCGACGGCTGTTTGCTAAATGGCAAATCAGCACCCAAATTGCATAACACTATCAATCTCAATCTGAATCATTTTGAAGTATATTGCTAATCCATTGCTTCATATGTTCGAAAAATGTGTGTGAACAACGTAAATAACGCAATGAATGTTGTTGAACTGTCAAAATGAAATCCGTTGCTACTAATAGTGTGTTACCTACGCAGTTAATTAATAGTTTATTTTATTTGAATTTGTTTGAAATTAGTTTGTATAATTTTTTTTATATTGTACCCGTACTGTTTTGCAGGTTTTGCTTTAGCTTTTAATTTTGTTTTCCCTTCTATAACTAATTTTCGTGTGTTGTATTGTGATTTATTTCAATGTGTTCGTCCTTGTCAAACTTGCTGTACCTAGTGAATGATGTGGTCGCCTATAATTCGAAGCGCACACTTGTATTTGTCCTTGTTCATGTTTACATGCGTGTAACTGTGTAGCCTCTGTTGGCGATCCAATATATAAATTACCAGGTTACCGAAATGTGTCATTTTCGATAAGATAGCCTGTCGGATGGTAGTGAATAGCAATGCTGGCATACTTTTACGTCACCATTTTCATCTATTAATATCCAGCTATATCACCAAAACCAAAACAAAAGACGTTCAAGTCAGATTAACCCATTTATATCAAATCCCAACTACAGCCCATCCTCTATACCTCTATAGGACGGTGTAATCCATTGTGCGTTTCATCACGACTGTGACGGGATTCGCACTTATCACACTGACAAATTGAGGCAATTTACCTTCTTTTCAAACAAGATACCAGAGGCTTGAAATAGGCTGGAAAAGTAGAGAAATATGTCTATCTATATGTCTCGTTTAAGGACTTTATATATTAGTATAAATAGTTCGTACTTTATCGAGCACCGTCGTTCTGGCCGTAGAATTCGTAATTCAAGTAAGGGATAACTTCAAGAGGATAATATACAGGGTTAGTTTTCAAAGACCAGCCTTTAAGGGTGTGGTACAGACCATCAGACCGAATTTTTTTCTCCATGGGACCAACATCGTAACCGCGAATAAAAATTCAGACGTCCCATACGTTTAGGTCGAGTAGGTATTGAAGTTTTCTATGAGACAGATGATACATATATTATTTGCAGTTACGATATTAGTCCCATTGAGAAAGTTGTTCAGTTTGATGGTATGTACCATTCCCTTAAATTTGGCTGATCTTTGAAAATAAACCCTGTATACGCTGTGTAGCGAAATAATAAAAAATATTCATTTGTACACGTTAAATTTTGTAAAATAAAAAAATATTGTAAATAAAACTTAATGAAGGACACAGCACGGTTTGTGATATTTAAAAATATTAAATTATAACTCTGACGCGACGTTCTTGGTGTTAGAACCCTATAATAAATTTCTATATTACGCGTCGGTTACGATACGTTTGCAAACGTTCCTATAACTTCCGCAATAAATAAATATATAGTAATCCTAAATGTGTAACTGTTCACCAAGTCAATCGGTTATCAGGTAGCGAGGCAACAATTTAAATGACTGTTTTAAATAAAATATGACAATAATGACTACTAAAAAAATAAAATAAACACTAAATATACGCAAATCCGGTCCTAAACTCCAGGCTGGCAGTCAGAAGGCTCCTCGCTGACTGGTATCAGAATCCACCAGCTTTGGGTTCGAATCCCAACAGGAAGCTTGCAGTCGTCTGGTCCCAGGCTAGCGGTGGGGGCGAATGCAAGATCCTCCTACAGTCTTCGGACAAATCAGGTCTGAATGAAGAAACCTGACTCGCCTCGAGACAAGTTTTTAATGCTGTGCGTACGTGATACGTTTATTTACGGGAACACTACCCTTTGATAAAGTCGAACAACGAACGAACTCGGTCGTTCAAACTGTTATATCGATACCTGTAATATCGTGTCAAATTATTACATGGACCAAGCGGAAAAAAAATAATATTATGGACTTCCGTCCTGTGTTCAAAAAAACTTCCAATGAAAAATCTCGGTAAGAGAAAAGACATGACATTTTTAGATTCAAAATTCTAAACCAATAACAAGAAAAAAACCTTTCTGATTAAAAATAAGATTGGATTTGTTATAAAAGAAGGTCGTTCGTGATAAAATTATAATGTAGCATTTGCCAATGCTGCAGCTGGTAAGGACTTAGACATGCGAATTGAAGCCATGAATTTAGCACAACATGATTCTAGACCGCCAAGCTATGAAAGTATTCGCCGGCTTAAAAAAAAAAATCTACAGGCTACAGGATCGTCCCCTATTACATGGGACTTAAACACAACTGGTGAAATGTGGGTGTACTATGAGACCACCCCTGCCTAACCCTTTAAAGGAACAAGGCGTGATGTTATGTTATGATTGGCATAAAGAGAATCAAGAAAATTACCATCATAACTATGCTTGGTAAACAGCATAGTAATCTCAGTTTCCTTTAATCATACACCATCCTAAGCGTTCTTAACAAGAGAAGAAGAAAAAGTGGGATAATTCAAAACTGCACCGATGGGTTAAAAGATACGGAATAACCCATTCAATAACGTTTAGTCCCCCCCAAAAACATCTTCAAATTACCATATCCCGAAAAACAAAAGGAAATACTCAGAAAAGCGGATTCAATTAATACCAATGTTTTCTCAATTTCATGGTGTTTGTGACCATGAATAAGTTATGAGCCTTCCGACGTATCACATTGGAACAAGGGTACAACCGGTACAACTATTACAGAATTCATTCCTTACTTACGGTTGACGGGAGGGTAAACATTGAGTATCATACTCTTTTGTTTGTCTTCATATTATTTACTTGTCCTAGAGAATTGGGGAAGAGTAATAGAGGGGCTTGTGGCTAAGTAATAACAGCCACACGGGTCGATCGATCAGGTTAAGCTACGCTTGCCGCGGTTGGACCGTGGATGGCTGACCATCTTCACATGCCAAAACACCTCCGTGCCTCGGAAAGCACGTTACGCCGTTGGTCCCGGCTGTCGTTCGTGGATCTTTGTCACAGTCGTTACAGGTCGTCAGTACCCTGAAAGTCTGACAACCAGTCTTATCAAGGCGTATCGTATTACCGAGTAGCTGGGTTGTGGGTGTAGATAGGCAGTCGCTCCAAGTAACATACTGTGAAAAGGCTAGGCAGATGATGGTGGAAATAGAGGCTTATGGCGCGGCAAGAAGCTTCAAAAACTTCAAAAGAGCGACGCGTTTGATGTTTGTTGAATCGAATCATCATACCATAACACAGGCCTCCTCTCTAGGAGGCCGTGTTTCAGCAGTGGGAATATTACAGGCTGACTATGCTTAAAAATGAGATGAACTTCTTGTAAAGAACCCAGTCTTCTTTGACAGACTGACAGACTGAATGCGGGAGGCTGGTAACCTTGTATAGTACACAAGGTATAAGTAAGTGTATCGCAACTTAGCAGATACCTTTGTTCAGCAGTGGACTGCGATAGCAAGTACACAGTTAATTCTCATTATTACCTAGCTGTTTTTAAAGGTTGATTTTTCAATCGACAGATAATTTTTATTCGTGGAATAAAATTGACGTCTGGCAGTTTTTGTAAGGAAGAACTGTCAATAATTCAAAATTATTCCTCCGATAAAATTATATGGCGTTGGAAAAATCAGCCCTTATTCACATAAATCGCATTGATGTTATACAACATGACCCGGAATTAACGTACACCACAAAACACCCCAATTTAAATATTATGTTATAATCATAATACGTAATAATACTGAATTTTTACTATTACGTATAAAACATTTTTTATTTATTCAATTAGTTATACTGATTTTAGGAGAAATTGTGGTCACATTACAACGCACGCACACAGTCGCACACGTGTATGTGTCTAGCGCAGTAGGTACGTCTATTTTGGTTTGTTTTGACTTTACAGCGGAAGTGTGACTATGATTTACGTAGTTTTAATTATTTTTGGTATAAAAAAGAAAATCTTTATTAAAAATGACAGAAATAAATTCAGTACACGATTCTGAACACACTACTTTTATAATGTGCATTAATTCAGTTACACATTGTATGTTTCCAAACACTTGAAGCTTCTTTTTAATCGTGAGTGTGATTACAGAGAAAAACAGCCAGACCATTCTTTCTCATACACATTTATACATACATTATAATACATGTTCAAGACACTTACAATACTAGAAGCGTTAGAGAACGTAAATTCGTTCGAGCACAAGTAAAAAACTACTATGGCAAAAGAACCAATAGGTAAGTATTTGACACCTACACTTTTCAATAATATCGACAGGCTAAGAAAGGATAAAAGTGGAATTAGTAAGCTAACACTAAAGATTCAATTAAAAACTGAACTGCTAATTGAAGTTGTCACAACATGCGACAATAATTAATTGCGTTGCTGTAATTATAATCTTCTTAGGCCCGATTTTTCAATCATCTGATAACTTTATTCCAGGAATAATTTTGAAATGTTGGCAGTTATTTCATACAAAAACTGTCAAACGTCAATTTTATTCCTCGAATAAAAGTTACCTGGCGATGGAAAAATCAGCCCTTAATGTCCATTAAAAGAATCTGTATATACCTACTTAGATGTTTAATAAGATTGTTAATACCAAATGTTTTAATACGAGCGCTAATCCTGCCGACAAACTGTCACGCAGTTTGACGGATTTATGAAATGTGTACAAGTGTTTATTCCAAAATAAATTCTTTATTTTATTTTTGTTCATATTTTAAATCGTCGAGAAATGTACAATGAAGCCCAAAATGAGTCCAGACAGATAATGTTCCAAAATCCCTCGCGGAATAAACATTCAAACCCCTTCCATACCCGAACTCTTCACCACTCAAACTAAGTTCTTTTTCTCGCCAAAAACATTTAATTGTGTTGCAAACTTTTTGTTGTGTAAGAGCTAGCAAAGTTTTCCTTCAATCTATCTTGTAAGCCCTCAGCAAACCTCTTTAGGGCGCTTCGATCCGGTAAATCAATAAGCGGAACCCACTTTGAAAGTTGGTAAACTCTTCTACGCAGAATACTGTGACTACTGTAAATGGGGACTCGACAAAAAAAAGCATCTCCACTTATTTCATTACCGAGGGATGAAAATTTTATAAAATATCTTGGCTAAAAGTCTTAAAATATCAATAATAATAATATTCCCTTGTACAGTCCCCAAAGGAGATAAGTAATCAGGGTCGTCGGATATATGTAGTTGAAGTTTAGTATGAAACCGATGATTTTTTCGAATGAAATTGAATTTGGTAAATGAACTGTTTGTTTTCTATTAACTAGGTCAATTAAACTTTGCGCTATGCTATAGTATTGTATGCTTTTGGTACGGAAACCTATAAAAACTACTAGGTTTTGGGTTTCCGTACCGAAAGCATAATATCATTATACATCGGGAAAGTTCGTCTCTGTCTGTCTTCCGATTGGTCTGTCACGGTATGTCTGTCTGTCCATCTGTTTGCCACAGGACTGTATCTGAGAACTGTAAGGTCGCGCTCTAATAAAGAGCGATTGTCTTGCGAAGACGCAATCGTCGCGTTCACATGTCACTTTTTGTTCAGAAAAATGGAAGACGCCCTCTGTCGCGGCATAATAGTTCCTGTAGCACACAGATGGACAGACAGGCAGCCGGTGACAGACTATAAATTAGTTTTCCTATAATCTTTAGCTTGACAAATAATGTAATATAATAGTTTTGGTGGTACAGAAGCGCGTGCGAGTCTGACTCGCACTTGATCGGTTTTTGATTTGGTTACAAACAAACCCAGCTTTTACTAAAAATAGAAATCAAAAGGTGTTCGACATAATTATACTGCTACAATTTAAATGAACTTATTCATAGGGTTTCATATTAAAATGGCTCGCTTCGTAATATAAAGGCTCAGAGCTATTGTTTAAAATAAGTAATTTATATTCCGCCGCGGTTTATACTGGAATGTGAGTAAATACGAGTACGTATTTATGCTATTGAAATGTCGGAATTCCGTTCAGTTCTATTGTCCAAAATGTTGATCCGATTTATTCACATAAATCTGATCAACATTTTAATATACATACGTATACATATGAAGTTTAATGTAATTTCAATAAAATTTAAAATATTTCTGGGAACTACATATTAACATTATATATTTACGCCTGAAACACCCGAAGGGTCAGGCAGAGGTGTAACCATAGTATTTACATTTCCCAGTTATGTTTATCGCCATGTTAAACGGGCGAACTTATCATCATCAGCGTTTCAGTCAAACGACAGCTGGACATAGCCCTCTCCCAAGCACCGCCACTTCGACTAATTTCTGCTTCTCGCATCCAGTGAATTCCTGCGGCCTTCACCAGGTCGTCGGTCCACGCTACGTCTTCTGGTATGCGGTCACTCCAGAACCTTTTAGTCCCAATAGCCAACTGTTCTGCGAACAAGGTGTCCACTGCTACTTATATAGGCAATTCTTCAGGCTATGACGGTTACTTTGCAAAGCAGGATTAAGCATTTTTTTTAAATCAATCTATCAACTCAGCCTATCACTATCCAGGACATAGGCCTCTCCCAGGCTGCACCACAACACCCTGTCCTCCGCCTTCCGCATCCAGTCCGTCCCAGCCACCACCATCTTAAGGTCGTCCGTCCATCTAGCTGGGGGGCGTCCCACACTACGCTTGTCGATACGCGGTCTCCACTCCAGGACTCGTCTGCTCCACCGGCCATCGGTCCTTCGACAAACATGGCCAGCCCACTGCCACTTCAGTTTGTGTTGTGTTTTTTTAATAACCGTCGAAAATTTTCAAGACAGGGTTGTTCAGAATTATGTACTGAATCCATGGTAACAGTTTGCGCGTCAATGTCCCTGCCACCCTGTATTATATAAAAGTGGGATTACTGTCACAAAAACAAGCCAGGTCCCCAGTTCCAGTAGCGGCACCGTTTACTAAATGAACTCGTCCGCCGTCACGTAGATACACAAACTCAGCAGATCGGGACTCTCACAATAATCAAGTTGGCAGCACTGGATTTGATTTGATGTCTTCAGACTGCTGGAGTAATTTATTGTGTCAATGTTTTGTTTATGGCTAAGTTTCTGGCATTAGATCTACATTTTGGCAGTGTGTAGGTGAAGTTAGGGAACTTATTGTTTAAGAAATGGAACTACTAATTTTAACTGTCCGTATATTCAAATCACAACTGTCATATAGTGATCATAGTTGTGATTTAAATATACACAGTTCAATGTTGTAAAACATGACAAATTGAAAGCCATCATTTTTACGCTATAGAAAATATTGAGAAGGAGCTTGGATGTTTCAGTCTGAATTAGCCAGTCGCCACCCGACATAGAGTAGAATAAGTTACTCGTCAGGTACTTTTTTAGTGTCATAAGAACAAATTTCCCAGGTCGTCGAGCCCCGCCTAAGCCGCGAGCCCCTCGCACAATGTGTAACTTAAATTGGATGGTAACTTAAAATTATATGTTTGGAGTTATGAGGAACAGGGTGTAAAGTTCACTCATCCTCCATTGAAAAGGGAGGATCCTCCGACCAGACGGGTGTTATGTCTGGCGGGCAATTGCCCAATGATTGATATTGGGAAATTGTATCTATGCTAATTGCACGGTAAACTCTGCTTGCGAGATACAGGATTTGCGTGACGTCAGTATGACGCGTTGTTCGCATGTGGCGTTTGTAGATACCGCTACATATGTAATCATTATAGACCCTATCGGGCACAGCAAAATATTTAATCAATTTTTTATGCAGGCACACACAAACCTATATGACCAGACAAGAAAAAAAAAATCAGAAAAATAGTACCAAGGTGATGCTTATTCCTAAAGAAATCTCTTCCAGCATACCTGCGATAGGAAAGTAGATAATAAAGAGATGTAGACAGGAGGAAATAGTAGGGGAGAGGAAACTTGGCTTAACTTATCAGTCTTCTGAACTAAATCGAATCTGTTAGTTTGTAAGTACCTGCTTTTCCTAGTTTGAAGGCACATACAATAGTCATAGTACTCTAGGTTCAAGCGAAATAGTAATGAGTGTGTACTCTAACATCTCTAACAAGTTTTCCCTTGTTATGACTTGCGTGAGAAAATTAACAGCTGTCTCAACTTGCTTAAGAGTAACTTTAGGTACTCACCAAATAAATAGGTAACGAACCCACTCCATGTATTAGCTAAACTATCCTTAATAACTCAATCAACTGAGCCTATCGCAGTCCACTGCTGGATAAGCATGCGCCACAACACCCTGTCCTCCGCTTTCCGCATTCAGTCTGTCCCAGCCACCTTCTTCAGAGGGCGCACAAAGGTCCACTAGCGCCACTACTTAAAAAAAAAATATCTCGTGACTGAGAAGGAATTATGAAAATCTGCTCAATCAGCGACCTCGGTAAGTGTGTCTAGAATTTTCTAATACCTTTTATTTAGTCCACACACTACTTACGCTACCTACTTACGCCAGCCCAGTGCCACTTCAGCTAGCTTACTCTGCAAGCTGTGTCGGCAACTCCAGTTCTTTTCCGGATAACTTCATTTCTGATTTATCCTTTTGATAGACAGTCGAAAAACCGGGCATTTCACACTGATTTCCCAAAAACAAACTATCTCCCAATATACTTACAGGTTGTTCCATAACCAAAGAGCCAATCTGTTCTATATATTATACAGGTTGGTTATGATCGACGCTAAGCGGCAGTAAAAACAGTCGGTGGACGCACAGCGCCACTGAGCTGTAAAACACACAAACTGAACATACCTAGTTAGTGAAGGGAACCGCGTGGTGTCATAGTGAGATGGGTTCCGTATGATGTGTTTTGTTTATGATTCCGTATTTTGTTGCAGTTAAAATACATATGTTTTGTTGAGCACAATGGATTCAAATGTTTGAGACAAAATTACTTTTCTATTGTTACCGAACTTAATAAGCTTGCCGAACAGACGAGGGGAGTATTTACTTGTTTTCCTAAAGGTTCTGGTAACGAATATCTCCAGAAACAAGTATGTCTGTATAAGAAAAGTCAATCGGAATAGATTTAGGGTAGAGAGGCACTAAATTCAATGACATCATAATTTTATTATTGTCTGTAGTCCTGCTAAATAAATAGAACGCAAATATAAGAGTTCTCTTTTGTTGTTATCTTAACGTTAAAAAAATACTTATTTATTTCAGTCTAATCTTAATAAACGTCATTTCTTAATGTCGGTACACAATAACATCAAATAAAAAAATACACCCCTAACTTACATTTATCGTCGTTTTATTCGATCCCTTACTCATAACTACGCTGCCCATGGGAGAAAACAGTAAGTCCAGAACCGTACACCAAATATCATAACATAAACATAAAATATAATATTTATTGTGGAACCCTAAAAAAGTTGTGCCTCTACTCTACCCCAGTTTATTTGCTTTTATACTTAAAGAACGCTTCGTCTCGGGAAATTGTGTCCTCTGCTTGCTAAACGAACATATTAAAATATTTCTTTTATATAACCTAGCTGAGAAGTGGAAATTGTTTTATGGTACAGTCAACAACAAAAGTAGATGATCAAAATCAGATATTCAATACTAATGAACGGAGTTCGCGTCAGAACTGTGTGCGTCGAAGTGATTCAAAGGTAGTATAATTTACAGTCACATACTTTTGAATCACTCCGACGCCACACAGTCCGTTCGTTAGTATTGAAATTCTGATTTTGATCATCTACTTTTGCTGTTGACTGTACATGTATTTATTTAGTTTGCAGAATTTTCAGGAGGTGTTTGGTGAACAATATAAGATAATTATGTATTTTTCACCTGAATATATAAGTACATCAAAAACAATACATAATGGTTTAAATTATACTGTGGGAGACTGGTCCCTAAGACCCTATCCGTGGAGTTTCTTGCCGGCTCTTCTCCATAGGAAACGACCAATTGGAACCATGCACCTAGCTTCTGACGTTTCATAATTGCCCATGTTGGTTTAAGTGAAATATAATATTTTGATTTTAGAATTAGAAGATTATGGCTTTAATTTTGATACTTTACATGTCAAATACTTGATTTCAATCACTGAAACCATCGAAACTAACGAAATAGTAAAACAAAATCATAATCATGAATGAACACGATATCGAACGAAATGTCAAATTTATTGTAGGCCGCAGGGATCGGACTATAGTCACGCCATCTACAATTAGCATTGACCGATGGTTAAGTAAAGTTCATTCAAAGTTACCATTGTCAAGTCTGTCAAAATCACAGTGATCTTTTTTGTTCTTACAATAAGGTTGCTATTGGTTTGCTGCTGTCACTAATGTCATCTGTCAGTCATCAGAAATGGCGGGAAAAGGATTCAAGTGAAGCGCTGCCTGCAAGAGAGGCTTTTTTTTTTTTTTTTTTTGTGGATGGGAAATCATCAAATGACCCCTCCCGCTCTGGGTGGAGCGGAAGGGAGTGTCAGACTTTTACTGACTAAAACCCACCCGTGTTCCGTCCTTAGCCCTTTCTGTTCCAGGGCAGCGGTTAACCTTTCGGAAAATCCCGCCGCCCCGGCAGGCTTCGGCCCTGTGGGGCCCCGTCCTCTGCTGACATCTCTTTGAGGCGCGCGTGGAACACAACGCGCCGTCCGGCACGGGCCTGGTCCTGATCGGACGGTGAGCTACCCATTACTCACCGCCCGCAGGCCCGCGCCTACGGTGGCCGGGAGTCGTCACGCGGCTCCCGACGCCCGGAGCGTCTCCCACGGCGGCTGAGGCGTGAGGTTCTCTCCCTCAGCCTCCCCGCCACCTCCTTCGCTAGCATGACTGCTTCGCAGAAGGAGGTGACTGGCTCCCACTCCCTCTCGCCCCGGACCATGGCTTGCACCAGGGCCGGACGCGAGAGGTCGCCGCCGTTGCCGATCGCCTCTACGAGGACACGGCGGGGCTCCGCCCAAGCAGGGCAGACCGCCACCGTATGCTCCACCGTGTCCTCTGGGCGATCCTGGCAGTGGTGACACCCGGGCGTCTCCTCCCGCCTGATGATATGCAGGAACCTCCCGAAACATCCGTGTCCGGAGAGGACCTGCGTCAGGCGGTACGTGAGAACGCCGTGACGCCTCTCTAGCCACTCCTCAAAGAAGGGTCTTATCGCCGCAATCGCGGCGTGCCCTGCGCTGGGTTGCGATAGTCGCGCCTTCCATTCCGCCATGAGATCGCGCCGGAGGTCCGTCCGCTCCGCAGCGATTTGCCGCGGGTGCAGAGTTTCCCCCCGGCTTAGTGCCTCCGCGCGTGCAAGAGAGGCTTGGTTTGGTATTGAGCCAGTGTAGTGATAAATTAACTTTAATATTCTACAAGGTTCTACAAGGACCTGCTTTGAGGTCCTAATTTGTTTTACTTCACAAACTGGGCCGAGAAAATATTGACAGCTGGCTTATTTCCTAATTAAGACGCTTTCTAATAAGAAAATTTTGGCAAGAATTGTGAGTTCCTGAGAATTCGCTGAATATTTTAATAATCCAGACTCAGAGTTGCTACAAAAAAAAAATCCAAGGAAAATCCAATATCACTGCCCGGGCTCACAACCGCTGGATCATCTTCATCATCATCTCAGCCAGAAGACGTTCACTGCTGGACATAGGTCCCCCAAGTATCGCTACATCGACCAGTTCTTTACTTCTCACAAGGTCCACCTTGTGGAAGGTCTTCCAACGAACTACTAGATCACATAATTAGAATTCCACAAATTATCCTCTACCCAAATGCTTTAAAAAACAATATTTATCTAATTAGTGTACGTTACCAAACTACAGTTTGTATTTCAACCCCAAACGTTATGTTTAAACTGATACAATGAACAGAATACCTACTGCTTTCAACCAAATTATTATTATGTTGTTTCATGTAAATTCGGGAGCGATAGCGATCCCTGAACACGATGGGAAACCATTGTGATATCGTCATGATAAAATTGGCCCTCTACCATTGTTTTAACAGGAAATAAATATTTTTATATAAGACTATCAATGAGTGACAATTTTTTTAAATTAATGATGTTAAGAAGGGTTCAAGTTAAAGGCCGCTGAAGCCGTCTCAGAAAGAGATGGCGAGATGACCTGGACTCGTATTTCGAGGGCTGGTTCGAGGTGGTACGGGCCCTGGTGGTACCCTTTGCTCAGCAGTTGGACAGCGTTGGCTAACAAAAAAAAAACAAAAACAACTGATGGGTTATCTGTCGTGTAGTCTGATGCATCGTGGGTAGCCTTGTGGTCTGCACGGTTAATATTTTTACCAGGAAATCTGAGACAGCATCTGCTTGCAAGTTATCTACATATTTATGTATCTCCTTGTTTAGAACTTACGTTGATTTTCGCAATGTTACTTTTCGATTTTTAATACATATATTTTGATTTATAATTATGAGACAGTTTAAAATTTTCCTCACACAGTTAAGCATGGGGAGCATGGCACGGAGGTTTATACTAAGCAGCTTATACTTTAGTCCTCTAGACCGTATTTCGGCCAGGAGGCGGAGATTTGTCGAATCTCAATGGAGATTCTTCGGAGAGCCTTTGGCGCGGAAGGTATTATAGTGCAAAGTGTGTTCGCAGACACAGGGACTCTTCCCTCACTCTCATAGTCCGATGGGATGGTAATCCGACATGACCGAAGAGAGATCAAGCGCAGGACCATCGGCTTGGCGAGTTTTCCGAGGAACAGGTACCCCCGAGCCACTGAGCCAAGTTCTAAACTCCGGGCTGTTACTCAGAAATTCCTAGTGACAAAACCCAAGCTTATACTAAGCAGGAACAAAGCAGCTAATGATAATAATGATTATATAAATTTTCAATACAAGAAAAAACGATTGGTCACCGTTGCGACATCCCATGAGAGACGGCACAACAGTAACCCACGTATACAGAGGCCAGGCGAATCGCAACCATGCTTAAGACACTGTTGGAGCCGCCTCACACCCTGCGTACCAGGGAAGCGCACCTTTTACGCATTTTTGCATAAAAGTAATCTACATGTGCATCTGCGAACATCCCTGACGCACTACTGAATCGGGGCAGCCTCACCAGTATCCTAAACGCATTGTTATAATGAACGCGGAGAGCGCTGTACGATCTTTGCGTATACCTAGGCCATGGGCTGCACGCCTATGTACCTCATCAGTTACCCTCTCAATCACATCTACCATCACACCTGGGAAGTGTGAACTTCGGGAAACTTGACAGCATTTATAATGAAAAATATCCCTCCTCACATAATTCTCACTCCAAACTCAACGCTATCGAGTACCAACATCAACAGTTAACCAAAACGAGTTCCCAAGAGTTCAGTGAGCAAAATAATCGACTTAGCTCCGGTGCGGGGAAAATTCATTTATTTAATTAAGACCCAACAAACTTCCTGAAGCAGACTTAGAGCGAATTAATGATTATATAACATCTTATTTTAATTGAACATTAAATCGGAGGCTTATTTAAATTTTCAGCGAATTGGTGCGGTAAAGTACGTTTCAGTTATGCCTATATTATTTGACTAGCTTCTGCCCGCGACTTCGTCCGCATGAAATTTAATCTTTCCCCACCCACCTCGTCGCATCGCATCGCCCGCTCGCGCCATTACCTCGTTTTCTGACTGACTTTATTTCTTTAAGCTATCATAGGTAAAATTATCTTACGAATCGATTTACATATATGCCCAGTTTGGCAATTAAAAATGCTACCATTGCTAAGCAAAACGATTAATTTTGTTTTATAGGAACCGAGCATAAGCTAAGCCTTTGGTCCAGCGCCTGATCTCTCTCCTGTCGTGTCGGATTGCGTGCTGTCCCTTCGGACTATGAGAGTGAGGGAAGAGAGAGTGCACCTGTGTCTGCGCGCACGCTTGTGCACTATAAGATCTCCCACACTCCCGTATTCCACTTAGAGCACTGATTTGAACAGCACTTCCCCGAACCGCACTTGAGCACATCCACTAACCGCACTGAAACAAAATTTTGTAACGTGCGGTTCGGAGGAACAGTTTATTTAGCAGCCATGGCCGGTACGAGGTATTCCACTTAGAGCACTGATTTCAACAGCACTTCCACTAACCGCACTGAAACAAAATTTCGTAACGTGCGGTTCGGAGTAACAGGACTATTGACTCTATATTCTAGTTGATATGTCCCACTTTGTCCCCAACAAAACCGCAAAACTATAAACATCTGACTTCTATCATTAATTCAGGGGTCGAAAACATTTTATACAGAAACACAAAAAGATATCAAACCTACCCTTTTTGCACTATTTGACGACAGAATACCGCAATAAAGTTATTACACTGGCGCATGTGAATATTTGGACCACTACTCTGATGCCTGCACTATACAGCGGGTTGAAAAAACATTGCAATGTAGGGGTGAAATATGGGTTGAAATTAAATTTCGGATATGGGTTTTATGTGTGAAATGTTTTTTCCGTGGAGTGGTAATGCTGTGTCCGGTGTTTCCTGTGCCCAGTAATGTTATTAGAATAAAAGCGTCAAACGGAAACTAAATATTTTAATTCTGTGGAAATGCTAGAGAAACGCTCAGAAAAAAATAACTAGATAAAACTGACGCGCCAACGCTTAAACTATTACAAAAACCCAGGTTTCCAGTACCTAAATGCCTCAAACATGAAACTACCTACAACATATGAAAAATAATTATAAACTATACTCTATGTCTATACTAATAATAAATCTGAAAAGTTGTTTTGTTTATTTGAACACGCTAATCTTTGCAACTACCAGTCGGATTTGAAAAATTATTTTTGTATTTGATAGTCTAATTCTTGAGAAAGGCGATAGGCTACTTAACATCATGCTGAGACCCTTAGGAGCCGAGCAAAAAGAAAAACTGTCAGAAAGAAAGAACGCTAAGTAAAAGCGATGCGATGAGACGGCGTGTGTCGGAGAAAAATAAATGTCACGCGGGCGAAGTCGCAGGCAGGAGCTAGTTATAATAAAAAACGTTTAAAACCGTTACATGTTACTTCAAAAGTAGGTCATGAGCTTTCGAATAGCTGAAATTCCGTAAAAACTAATTTTGTTGTTTTTGCGTAGTGCATCCGCGCCGAATGTTGCAGGCACAAAAACGGAAAAAAAATATGTTGTTAACGAACTAAACTTGCTGTTAAAAAAGGAATTCTCAGTATAGGAATAAATGGACGACGAGTTGGTGATGGTCCATTTTTTTAAAGTGAAGGTAACCTATAAATAATCACATAGTTTGATTACATAAAAGAAAGAAAAGAAAGAAAGAAAATACATTTATTTAGCACAGACTAAGACACACAATACACCAGATACATATATCAGATAGCAACAAATAAAAATCAAATAAATAAATAAATAAATCCCTGGACATTTCACACAGCACCATTTGTCCCAAGCTAAGCAACCTAATGCTTGTGTTATGGTAACAAGATGGCTGATAAACTACTTATATACATTTTTTTCTTGTAAATACATACATATTATAGATAGAAAAACACCCAGACTCGGAACAAATACATGTAGGTCATACAAATATTTGTTCCGTGCGGGAATCGAACCCGCGACACGCAGCGTAGCAGTCAATCGCTTAACCACTGCGCCAACTGTGCCGTCGAAATAGAAAGTGTTAGGCCCGATGTCAGAAAATAGCAGGAAAGTGTGCCTCACAGCTGCACCAAAAAGGCCCAATTCAGCAAAAATGCCAGACAACTACGTGCCTGACGCTGGTTTTCAACTGAATCTGATGTGTGAGGTGACGGATGTAAATCAGTTTTACACTGCAACGTGCAACGTAAACATAAAACATGCCCAGTTTTTTGTAAGTCTCCCTTGCTAGTCAAGTGCCATTAACCCATGATACATGTTGCTCAACAACCAGGGTATTGCGTAACACACAAACTGGCAAATGATCGCAATGTCTTTCAGTTTTTGACAGTTCACCCATGTTCATTGCGTTATTTGCGGTAAATATTTACAATTCTTTCAATCCTGTGAAGAATTTCCTTCAAAACTAGGCCTGTGATTGCAAATGTGTTAGGGTACTGGGAAACGTCTTATTAAGTTTGTCCATCGGGAATTTCTCATAGCCTGGAGTCTGGATCTACGCGAGGTTCTTGACAATAATCTCGCCCCCTATTACAAGGGATTTAAATATAAAAGCCGAAATGTGTATACACCTCTACCCCTCCTAACCCTTCGGGGAATACAGGTGTCATTGTTATTGACGAATAACGAATTGGATTTTTAAAATGACGCCAACGTACAACACGTTGGCGTCATTTTAAAAATCCAATTCGTTCAACTAAAAATACTACACTAATTTTCCTACCAAACCTCTAAAAGTACCGAAACAACACAAGAACCACTTACTACCCGAAACATCCTGTATAACATCCGTTAAATGTACGTATGTGGTCTCATGAATATTCCGGATCCACGATGAGATTTATTACGGCCCGGTTTTCCGTCTTCCTCCAGATTTATGCGTCGGACGAACCGTACGGCCCGGACCGGTTGTCGGCCGGCACCCGCCGAATTAGATTTGTGACTGAGCGTGTGAGTTCGTTAATAATTTATAGTTTGATGTTAATATGCAGGTGGGGGATGCTAGGATACATTTACTGTAGGCAAATGTTGTACGGTTTTGTTTCCTATTCGCAAACAAATTGTTTTCGGACAAAAATACATATTTCAGTGACTTGCTGACGGACATGCACGGCTTAAATTATGGAAGAGAGAATTTCTCTTACATGAACACTTATAGGGTGAAATGCAATGGCTCTTTCTTCAAAAGGCCTTTCCGGAAATGGTGCGCATTGTTAGACTCACATAACATCTTAATATGTAATATAATGTTTGGAC
The DNA here is from genome assembly GCA_949629185.1 of Apamea crenata. Taxonomy (NCBI): domain Eukaryota; kingdom Metazoa; phylum Arthropoda; class Insecta; order Lepidoptera; family Noctuidae; genus Apamea; species Apamea crenata. The sequence continues at coordinate 9,440,813 of OX451376.1, read as the reverse complement.
TTTAAAAGAGACCATGACCTCTGAGTTTGTTGCGCCATTTTTTCTCAGGGAACAGTCGGCTAGGAAATACGCGCCATCTAATTTCAAAATATTTACCGAATAAAATTAGATGTAAATGTGTCTTAAAAGATCAACTTACTGAAAAACATCATATTATCAATATCATTTAATTTGAACGGAGTGTTAAAATTATATTGAAAATCTCCATTAACTAAGACGGATGCTATACATTCAAAAGGATTTCGCGAGACCGTTACCGACCGTCAGTCAACGTCACCCAGTTTAATTAAACCACTGATAATAGAAACATGAAACTTGGAGACTGCGGAGGTATAATAAAAAGTATTTAACTCAAACTAAAGACCCTACCGTAAAATGACAATTAATTTATATTTCTAATGCAAAAGAGAGAAGGAGCTATACAGGGCATTATAGCACCGATCCTTTCTAATAGGACAAACATCATCATCTGCCTAGCCTTTTCCCAACTATGTTGGGGTCGGCTTCCAGTCTAACCGGATGCAGCTGAATACCAGTATTTTACATGAAGCGACTGCCTATCTGACCTCCACAACCCAGTTACTGGGTAATACGATACCCCTTGGTAAGACTGGTTGTCAGACTTTCGGGCTACTGACGACCCGTAACGACTGTCAAAGATCCACGAATGACAGCCGGGACCAACGGCTTAACGTGCTTTCCGAGGCACGGAGGGGACTTGGTATGTGAAAATGGTCACCCATCCACGGACCAACCGCCGCAAGCGTAGCTTAACCTGATCGATCGACCCGTGCGGCTGTTATTACTTAGCCATAGGACAAACATGACATTAAAAACGTCACATTGTCATTGTCGATAGCCAGCAGGTCTTTTATATAAAAATCTCACTGTGAAAACTTAGGTGACATGACCTTGAAGTAAACAGTGATTCCATCTGATGCTAGGGATTGACATTATTGACAATTCAATTCTAGCTCACTTCACTTACATTTTCACGATGAAAAATTTACAGAATAGATCGGCTGATGCTAGGGATTGGCACTATTAACAGCCCACTTGAAGCTCACTTCACTTAAGTTTTTACAGTAAGCAAGGTTGGTAAGCACAGAAACAATGAGTTTGACATTTCTCTGAACTCTCTTGGAGTTAACAAACAGCACTGCAACATTATCATCATCATCATTTCAGCCGAAAGACGTCCATTGCTGGACATAGGCCTCCCCAAGCACCTCGACTTCGTCCGGTTCTGCGCTTCCTGCATCCAGATACTGCAACATAGCTATTCACAATCATCCGGCAGGCTATCGTATCGAAAATGACATATTTCGATAACCTGATTTTCCTTGCCCCTCTTCCCTCCCTTGGGGATGATGATGTTTGCTACGGTACGGAAGCGAATCGAGTGGTTGTGAATAGCTATGTAGCCAAGTCCATTTGATGCTAAAAAAGCAGGCATTGTGGACACAAAAATCCTTTTACCGCTTTCACCCTCTACAAACACAAAATCATCCGTACTCAACGATTCGCCTTAAAGATCGTTCAAGTATAAAAATATGACAATCACTAATACGGTCGCTTCGCACGGGTGGCTCTGAATTTATAGCCTACGACAAAATGTTGCGCGCTCCGGTGAGCTTGTGAGATTTAATGGAAGCGACTAGGTCTGTGATTTAGTTTTTAAAAGTTTGTGAATTATTTTACGTGTTTCTATTGCACGGCACGGCATTTACAGATGATTTTTTTAAATTTCAGATACCTAATTATAGGAATAAAATGGTCTTCTAACAGTGTTTGTGTGATAGTGAAAGTAATTCAAATTATTCCTCTGATAAAAGATATCATACGTTCGATTAATTTTTTATACTTTTTGCGTGGTTTGTCGCGAATGAACTCTGAAACTAAACTGCCTAATGGTATCAACAAAACCTGTTGCCAATTTATTTTGGTTAGCCTGGAAGTTTATGGTCACAAAACATAATATAAACTAAAAATCTTTTCGTGACCAGGCGTATGTAAATTTTATGCTTTATTGAAGTAAGTATTATTAAATAAAGTTATCGTAACCGGATGCAACTAAAATTTTTATGTTTTTACTAGCTGCGCCCCGCGGTTTCACCCACATAAGTTTCGATCCCGTGGAAATATCGGGATAAAAAGAATCCTATGTGTTAATCCTGGTTATAAACTATCTGTATGCCAAATTTCATCCAAATCCCTTCAGTCCTTTTTGCGGGAAAGAGTAACAAACATCCATCCATCCATCCATACAAACTTTCGCGTTTATAATATTAGTAGGGTATAGTAGGAAGTAAGCCTACACTGTCCCACTGTTGAACAAAGGCCTCCACCAAATCCTCGATCCAACCCTAGCGGTACGCGTCTATGTCGTCTCCCCACTTCTTCCGGGCCGGTCTCGGCGGCACCGTCCATCCTCAGGGACCCGCCGTTTGGACACTGTTGCCCAGCGATCACAGTGCATGCGGCTGACGTGACCCGCCCAATCCAACTTCAGCTTGGCAGCTTCTTTGCCTACGTCTAAGTTCCCCGTTGTGGAGGGCAGCGTTGTCTATCAATTCGTTTAACGCCTAATATTCTGTGTTCCATTGCTTTTTGACAAACTCCAAGGAGGAACTTTTGCGACCAGGTGAGCACCATAGGTTAGGACAGTAGCTGAAATACCTAATATTATTTTACATGGAGCGACCGCTTATCTGACCTCCACAACCCAGTTACTGAGTTACACGATACTCTTGATAAGACCGATTGGTTGTTGGAGTTAGTAGTCTCTTCCAGTACCTTGATATATTGACTCTTTGCCCGCCACGAACAATATATTCCACGTTGCGATATCTGTGACGTTCGCTACCGTATCTCGCGTCATCGTTATGATAACGACTGATACCGCGGCACTCTGCTGACAATATATTACAGAAAATAAGTATGTTTGGTAGATACATTACATACAATACAGTGTATCATAAATATGTCTTTCAGTGTGTGAACTGAACAACTTTCTCCATGGGACCATCATGGCAATCGCGAAAAAATAATCAGCTGTCCCATACATTTGAGTGGTGAGTGGATTGAAGTTTCTTATGGGACGGCTGATTATTCTTCTCATACACGACGACGACGTTGACGCTTTCAGACCATTAAAACTCCGGGTTTCCTAAAGATGTTTCCCAACATTTGATGTTTAAGATTAACTTAGAAAGGTGCGAAATTGAAAAAGTCAGTTTGTCGAGTTTGAGAAGCGGCAATCCTCTTAAGAGTGTTTTCGAATAAGTATCATCATCTGCCGAGCCTTTTCCCAACTATGTTGGGGTCGGCTTCCAGTCTAACCGGATGCAGCTGAATACCAATATTTTACATGAAGCGACTGCCTATCTGACCTCCACAACCCAGTTAATGGGTAATATGGTTAATGGTTAATGGGTAAGGGTAAGACTGGTTGTCAGAGTTTCGGGCTACTGACGACCCGTAACGACTGTCAAAGATCCACGAATGACAGTTTTCGAATAAGTATGAAACAGATAAATGCAAAACTGACTAATGAGTATTAAGTCACAACCAAACGTATCACCGATATAACTTATATGTTGTTCAGACCTTAAGCTACGGTATCCTAGAAGAGCGGAGGCCGCCACATAGCGTCCGCAAATTACCGGCAAATGACGTCACTGAAACCATATTTATGAAAGTAAGTTGGTGAGTTTTCCGAGAGAGCGTTTTTGGACACTGTAAATTGACACGATTACTGACAAATGCTTGCACTGACTGGACTGATCCACTCAAATCTGTGTGGTACTTTCCTCAAAAGACCGTTTTAGACATCAATCTACATGGTCTTCACATGATCTGACCAAGATTATGTCTGGACTTTAAAAGGGACTGTGACCTTTGAGTTTGTGTTGGCCTTTCTTCTCAGAGTACTCAGATAGGAAACGCCGACCTCATATAGGTTATTGCTTTTTATTTTTTTATAATATGATGTGTAAAGTGATTCCGATGTCTGATATCTGTCTGGCATTCATGCTGAAATGAACCTTTTTGGCGCAGCCGTGAGGCACAGACTGTACCTATTGTTGTTTGAATCATTGTTGTTTATTTTGATAATTTTGTGTTTTGTGTCTCACGAACTGTGTCCAAATAAACTTTATTCTTACTTTCTTTATATCGTATTTACAGAATAAACAATTTTATTTCTATCGTCTAGTCCAAAAGCCTCATCATTAACCCCTCATCAAACTCTAATAGAAATACCTCAAAGGTCATGCCACACCAAACTCGACCTTATTACACACGTTAACCCTAAAATACCTGAGCGCTCCAATCACTTACCAGATGTTCCGATTCCGCGGCGGGAAATGAGCCGTGATGTTACCCGATTACGTGCGAAAAAAGGGGGGTTACATGTTTTTTATAGCTGACGTCGATGTGCGGAGGTGAGCGGAAATTGCTCGGGCGTGGTTATCTGTTTAAGATTGGGGGGAGTGTCGGGTAGACTGTTTTTGAAAGGAAGTTTAGTGACTAGTACCATCAAATCACCAAAAGGGATAAAGTTACCAGTGTCATCGGGTTTTTTCCGTGGTCTGTTCGGAAGCCTTATTAAGGTCGGAAACAATATAAAAAGTAATGTCTCATTAGTGCCAGTTGAGCTCATATCCAGGGTGAAATTAAATTAGCTAGCGAAACTCTGCCAACGTGATGGGTAAGTACCAATCGACATCTAAACAAAATAGACCAACCACGAGGGCAACGGAGCAGTCGGAAAGCGGACCATAAAGATGAAAACAAATTATCGGACGCGGCTGACGGACGCGGCTCTCAGCCGCGACTTATAGGTATCTAGATAATGAATGTACACTGAGCTGTGCAAACTATCGGATGTAAGTCGTGGACGTAACCTTGGGCTGATCTTGAGCGTTCGGACGTCCGACAGAAATGTTTTTGTCAGCCGAAAACGTCCGGAATGCGTCCACAAGCTACGTCTCAAAAGACTGCACACTTATCAGTCGCAACTGTCAGCCGCGTCCGTCAGCCGCGTCCGATAATTTGTTTTCAGCTTAAATGGGGCATTAAACATAACTGGCGATATGAAAGTCTACTTCTGTCAAACCATATAGGGAAATACAGTCAAGATCTTATCCGAAGCGATAAAAATAGGTCTGTCCTCCTCACACAGTCTCACTAGAATATTAACTCCCTGCACTATCCCTGCACACTTCAAAGCAACATTTAACACAGAGAGTGTAATTCTAAATTCACAGTCACGCTCGCACAGGGCTGGTCAAAACGTGCTTTTAGTGCCGAGTGGACGCTTTGACAGGCTCCATTAGCAACGCATGTTGATCTATGAGTGCATTTGAGTGCTATTTTGCAAGTATTTTGGTGCTTTTAGATGTGCACGATAGGTGAGGGATATGTTGTTGTGCTTTTTTCGAAAATATCACTAGGAAGCTTGAAATTCTCGACTATGTGTTAATGTATGTATGTACACACAAAACAGTTACAATACTACCAGCCTATTATTGTCCTACTGCATTGTGGACCTTCTCTAATACATATAAAGTACGAGCTTTGGTCTCCAAGCACACGCTTGCTTAAAACTAGTTAATAGAGAAAATATCCATAAAGATACATAGACGACCACAAAGGTACTGCTGATTTCAACAAAAAAAAAATTCCTTGATAGGTACCCTAATGTAAGTACTGCACCCTAATTGAACACACTATGAATCTCAATCTGAATCATTTTATAGGATATTTCTAATCCATTCCTTCATATGTTCGAAAAATGTGTCTTCTCAACAACGTAAATAACGCAATGAATGTTGTTGAACTGTCAAAATTAAACCCATTGCTACTGATAGTGTGTTTCGCAACTACCCCGCTGGTCAGAACAGAACATCTAAAGGTTTAAATACCCAATTCTAGACAAAACAAGCTATTTTACCTTATTTACAAATCGAGTCTACTTATCTTCCTTCAAAGAAATACAAAAAAAAAAAACTCAAGAAAAATTCAACTGTCTACTTAATACGGTTCACAAGATTCAGCCCTGTGACTGACGGACGGAGCCTTAGTAATAGGATCCCGTTACCACCTATGGGTACGTAACCTTGAAAAAACATGCACAAAACAAACGTCCTCTTCACCACAAAACATCTCTAGAGACAGTAATAATCTTCAAAGACCCTAGGGCATTAAAATTTTACTGTCGGAAATGTCTCAAGTTATATTGGGTGGCAATAAAGACGGAGTTACGACCTTTAAATTGAGAGCCTCAGCTATGTCGTTCGGGGTTGATACTTTTGTCGTATGTCGTATCTTTCGAGGAGTGGTAGTCGAATTTGCATACGAGGCTGTCGTTGGCGTGATATTCAGATATTCTAAGAGGCCTGAAATGCTAAGTAAGGTTTAGTAGTTGGTTTATTTTATTGGGTGACAAGAAAATGAAATGAAATTTTTTATTCTGTAAATCAACTCAGCCTATTGCAGTCCACTGCTGGACGTAAGCCTCTCCCAGGCTGCGCCATAACACCCTGTCCTCCACCTTCCACATCCAGTCTGTCAATAGTCACAGACAAAAACGACCACTCTTTGTATTGTCGCAGCGACTAAACGAAGCGACAAGAAGGACAGTTTACGTTGACGCTTATACGAGTACATAGATTCATCTTCAATTTCTCCTACAATTTCTTCTTTATCCATCCAAACCAAAAGCAATCAATTCTAATTCGGCCTCTCCGCTGCAGAATTCGCGAAAACCAACTAAAACAATTCAAGAGCACCTGTTCTATAGTTTTCCTTCGTTAAGTTAAAAAACTTAGTCGCGTTGTCTTACGGAGGGGTCGCCAAGAAAATAGGGAAAGTAGAGATTTTCCTGGATTTCCGGTACTTTTAAATAATATTGTGAGAAATTGCAGATGTGCAGTGCACTGTTGTAAATACGTGTCTCCGTTTATATCTATAGAATCTGTTACGCATGTTGTAAATTGAAGTCACTTTTCACACGAAAAGTGACTCTGCGTTATATTGTTCTTCTAAACTCAGCCACGGATTTTGACATGTTTGATCATTTAGAGAATTTATACTATAAGGTATATGTGTATACAACATTAATGTTACACAGACGGTTATGACGACTGGACATCACAAATATTTAAGGGTTTCCATATAATTTCTGCCTAAAAAAATATCGTTATTCTTCAGTCTGTTTTTTTTATAAAACTGTGCCTCCACCATTTAAAATTTAAAAATATATTTGATATTAGACTCATACCATTCATAAACGTTGCTTAGAGTAAAGTAGTGATTACTGTGAATAGCGACCGTTTAACCATACAATTTTGACGTTTGATAGTCACATAACTTTAATCATCATTTATAAATAAACCCCACAGTTTATTATCTCAAAATATATTTCCATTTAGGTATATGAATTATTTTTAACAGAAGTTTGAGGCCCTCTCTTATATTATTTCCATCAAAACTGTTCATACTCGTAATTTAAAATAAAGTTCTTAGTTTATTTTGAGACAGACTGAATAAATTCCTACCTACCACATTTTCCGGATAGCAAGCGTGCGTACTGCGTACGCATCGAATGGGGGGGACTCAACTAAATAGGTTACAGTAGTGGCTCATTACTTACTATAAAATGAGGGCAGGCCCCTCGAACTACCCTCCATCAAGTTAAATATAGCACTGGCCCAGATACTGTTACGCAACTACAAATCTTATACTATTGCTATCTTTTTTGTGAAGATATATAAAAACTTTTTTATAGCATAGAACTGCTGTGCACCCTAAACACTATAAATCTGAATCTGAATAATTTTGAAGCAAATTTCTAATCCATTGTAATTAATTTATCTGCTCAACACCTAAATAACGCAATGATTGTTGTTGAACTGTCAAAATGAAACCGATTCCGATTGATAATGTGTTACGCAATTGCCCCGCTGCCTGGTGCCCTGAGACAGCGAGGTGGGGTCGCGGCAGACCACGTAGGAAGATGGCGGGGCGAGCTGGATAGGTTCCGAAAACTGGAAGGAGGACGCGCGGGCTCGCGAAAGATGGAAGGAGTGGAAGGAGCCTGGAGGCCTTTGCGCAGGAGTAGGACAGCGAAGGCTAGCAAAAAAAAATGTTTTTGGAAGATGGATGTTTATTTTTAAATACAAGGCTTTTACAAAGTTTGGTTCTAGGACATGCCATGTCTCGTCACAATATTTTCCTTTACCGTGTTGAAAGTGGTGGTGACGAAATTATTTACACAAAGTAATGCGCTTGCCTGGGTTCGTGCCCCCGACCTACAACTCGGGGCTGTTATGCCACGCCACCACTGAACTTCTATGAGTTCACTGAGTTAACATTGTCGGCGAGTCCTTCCTGTAGGAGCTTTGTTTACTCCTTATAATATCAGTTATCTGCCAGTGTGTCCCGTCAAAATCGGTCCAGCGGTTTCAGAGATTAGCCTGAGCAAACGGACAGATAGACAGACAAAAATTTTAAAAATTGTTTTTTTTTACAACTACCACCACTACCACTTTCATATGCATTTAGTAAAAAGCTGTTATTTTAAAATTACAATCAGACACCTCGATTTTATTTATTTGTGTAAGCTTCGCGCACACAATAAGGTACAAAGGTGCGGCGGAATTAATGCCTTAGGCATTCTCTACCAGTCAACCAAGGGTGGGCTCTGGACTCTCATTGAGGAGACCCGTGTCCCAGCAGACGGCCGATTATGCTTATGCAACCAAGGGTGGTGTAGAGATAGGGTAGCGGGATCGTCCGAAAGGGTTATCGCTGCTCTGGAACAGAAAGGGCTAATGAAGGAACACGGGTGGGTTTTAGTCAGTAAGAGTCTGACACTCCCTTCCGCTCCACCCAGAGCGGGAGGGGTCATTTGATGATTTCCCATCCAAAAAAAAAGGGTGGTGTAGAGATAAGCTGGCAGCTGCTCTGACTAAGCGATGTTGATTATTAGGTAAGTTTCAGTACCAACAAGTAACTGTTTCAATACCACCCTGAAACGAAAATAAAATCCAAGAAAACACCGAATTTTGTGTTACAAACAGGAATGGAGCACTCGAAAAAAATCCTCGCAGAATTTCCAGGAGTCGGCGCTTCAATTAAGTTTCCACCGCTGCGCACCATTGTACCAGCGCTTAAAGTTGAGACTTGCGTTGCCGAGTGTACTTCACTGTTGCTTATACAGAAAAACTTTTTGCAGGTTTTTTTTTTTATTTATCTTTTTTTTCATGACGGGAAGAGATAAGCATAGAGAAATAGGAAAAGTTTTATTGCGTTTTTAATAACGGTATGAGTTTTTTTTTGGAATAGGAGTGCTCTCGTAGCTTAGTAGGATAGTAAATCCCTTTTCCGTTTCTAATTAAAAATATGAAGTTAAGCTTATGTTAAGGGTGGTTACTCACGGCGAGTTTTTGCGGCAATTTAGTAGCGCGTTTCGTTACGCGTCTGTATCGCTACTTTTGGCAGTTTCTCGCATTGGCAACGCGCGACAGAATTAGAGGGGCTTGTGGCTAAGTAATAACAGTCACACGGGTCGATCGATCAAGTTAAGCTACGCTTGCCGCGGTTGGTCCGTAGATGGGTGACCATCTATACATACCAAGACCCCTCCGTGCCTCGGAAAGCACGTTAAGCCGTTGGTCCCTCGTCCTCGTTGGTCATTCGTAGATCTTTGACAGTCGTTACGGGTTGTCTTACCAAGGAGTATATTATTGCCCAGTCACTGGGTTGTGGAGGCCAGATAGGCAGTCGCTCTATGTAAAATAATGGTATTCAGATGTATCCGGTTAGACTGGAAGCTGACCCCAACATAGTTGGGAAAAGGCTAGGCAGATGGTGACTGTTTTCTAAAACACCCAGATACCTACTATCCTAAAAAAGATTCCTCTAAATTCCAAAAGGAACAAGACCTCCTCACCCACAGAAACAAGCTAGCAACAGACTCGACTGCAGTAAACCACTAAGTAACTATTTTAATTAAAATTTTAAATTATACCAAATTTTATTTTCTGCATTAATACCACCGAGTGTTGAGGAAATGGAGGATTACAGCAAGCAGTGCGAATGGTGCTTTAGCGCGATCTTACCAATCTGCATCCTAATTGCTGAACTCACTTTCAATCACGACCCGAGGGTTTTGGAGGAAATAACTAATACATTGCTTCACAGGTATGAAAAATTCGTCTGCTCAACAACGTAAACAATGCAATGAATGATGTTTAACCGTCAAAATGAAAGGCATTGTCATTGTAAGTGTGTTACGCAATTACCCCGCAGAAACGAGATATATTTATAATGCGACGTTGGTGATTATCCAATGAAGAACGTTTTGACAGCTTACGAGCTTAATTTATGGTCTCATACACATAATTATAACTAAGGTATAATTAAAGTGTCACTCTTTAAAATGTTTTAAAGAGTGACACTTTAATTATTACCTTCCTACAGAAATCATGGATAGGAAAAACTTTTAATAAAGGGCAACTTTGAAATATCGGAAAACTAAATCAATGAAACACTCTTTTTTTAACATTTCCGTGTTTGTGCCCTGTCAATGGCAATTGGCTTTTCCTCTATAACATGGGGCTTGGCATGACGAAATATGCGTGAACAGTCCACCACGGCATATTAGCCGTAGAACCGATGACCGTTCTTGAGTGGAGACCGCGAATCGGTAAACGTAACGTTAGACGCCCTCAGGCTAGGTGGAACGACGATCTTCGCAGGATGGCTGGTAGCAGCTGGATGAGAGTTGCCAAAAATCTAGTTGAATGGCGTGCAATAGGAGAAGATGATGAATCCTCTGTGGAACCCTTTAAGGAAAACAAAGCGCGTCGTACTGATCGTAGGTACTCCATTTCCTACTTCTCCATGTTTCCCTCTACAGACGTATATTTAGCATGGGGACACAAGTTTCTAGATCCTTGTTTTTCTGCCTCAATCTGTTTAATGGCAGCGGGAATGAAATGCGGGCGCAGGCCGCTATTCTAGAAATTTCGAGCATTTTTATTGCGAGCACCATTAAAAATTTCACTCGTAATAAAAATGCTCGAAATTCCAATTTGAACTACTCGAGTTTGGCTGTGCAAAAAATATGAGCTTTTATTAAAAGTGTTACGTTTGTCAATTACCCCGCGTCCTAACCAAAAAGATCGTTTGCGCGAAAACGCGATCGTCGCGTTCGTAATGATATCACTCATTTGTTCGGAAAACCGGAATGCGAACTCTGTCGACGCGACCACGCGTTCAGCTACGCCGAACAAAATGAACGCGATGATCCCATTCTCGCGCGACGACGCGGCTTTATGCTTTGGTTTTGGGTTTGCCACGACAAAAGTCGCAACATCACGTCTATATCCCCCGGAGGTCATTTGATGATTTCCCATCCACAAAAAAAAAAAAAAAAAAAAGGTATAAGCAAAGGTGTACAGAATGTATTTAATAGGGAGCGAGTCACAAAGCCAGCCTTAGTACTAAGTACTACAGAAAAAATCCTACCCATGAAAATACCCAAGAACACTTGGTGGACCTGGTAGTGGAACCCAAGACCCCATGCTCAGCAGTCGCGCTTGCAACCACTGAACCTATGGGGCGCAGTCAATGTACCAATAGGTAAGAAAAAAATACTTACACAAGAAACCATGTAAATTCACAAAATAACAATGATTAGGAGAAAACCTTCGGGGCAAAAAATGCCTAAAAATCTTTGTACCTATATGTAAATGGAATTCATTGATTGAAATGAAAGACTTCAAAGAATATAATGTACAATACTTTTTATACAGACATCTTGAAGGTGAACATTCTCGTTTACACACAGCAAATATTGACCTTCAACATGTCCTAGTAACAGACGCCAGCACATCAAGCTACCTGTCTTATCTGTCAAATTTCTTTAATCGATTTTCAACTTTATCGCAAAAGCATTAAGGTTCAAGGTTGATTGGGAAAATTTGACAGTTTCGGGTAGCTTCACCTAGCTTGATACCCACGTCTCAAAGAGTTACTATGATAACTCTTTAACCTTGAGCTGCCGGGTAACTGCGTAACATACTAACAGTAAAAATGACTTTGATTTTGACAGTTCAACAACATTCATTGCGTTAGGTATTTTCGTTGCAGAGCAGAGAAATTTTTCGATCATATGAAGCAATGGACTAGCAATATCCTTCAAAATGATTCAGATTCTGATTGATAGTGCGTTACGCAATTAGGGTCAGGCGCGGTCCGAGGGGGGGGGGTTTCGTGGGGGTCATGACCCCCCCAAAATCATTCAATCTGTTGAGAGTCTGTATGATTTACTTGCCTTACTAACTTAAGTTACTAACTTTCTACTTGGTGACCGGCCCCAAGGTCTTGGGCTGCGACCGCGCCTGATTAGGGTGCTGGCATAGCGTAATACGGAGTTTCAATGAATAATATCCCAGAATGAATTTCAGTCATGGTGGCCAAGAGGATACTAGCCTTTGGCGCTGGAGATATTATAGTACAGACGCAGCAGGTCCAGCTACCCGAAACTGTAAAATTTTCCCAATCAACCTTGAAACTTTAGCGATAAAGTTGAAAATCTATTAAAGAAATTTGACAGATTTTAGTAGCTTGATATGCTGGCGCCTGTATATACATATGTAAGTGTGTGCGCAGACACAAGACTACAAAAGTGTCGATAAGGAACTTCGTTCGAATTTTAAATAGCCTCCCGACCGATTTCGGTCACGATGGCCAATTTCAACGAAGATAACAGGTACGCAGGAGATTTTATAGTGCACATGTGTGCACTCTCTGTTCCTTTACTCTCATAGTCCGATGGGACAGCAATTCGACACGAGAGAGATCAGGCGCAGGACCAACGGCTTTACGTGTTTTCCGAGGCACGGGGGTATTAAACCGTCGACTTCCAAACTCCGGACAGTTAGTGTTACTAAGAAATTTCTAATGAAAAACCAATAACACTTTGTCCTATCCGGGAATCGAACCCAGGACCAGCAGTCGCGCTTGCGAATTTTGAATATACTACTATTTTATACCGTAATAAACTATTTGTTCAACAAAACTGACAATTTAATCCCGCATTCCCTCAGTTTGCTTGTTACATTTTTTTGTGGCCGTCTGTCCTTTCTCTTCTCCGAGAGTGACAGCCGGGCTTTGTAACTCACGAGGGACCATTAACATGATTGCGACTTTAGAAAATTAGATTATTTATTTAGGTATCGTTTTTAATCATCATAGTTAAGTGACACAGGAGTGAGGAGTGAGTGCAGTGGGGGGTGCTAAATAATGACAGCCGCACAGGTCGATTGATCAGGTTAAGCTACGCTTGCCGCGGTTGGTCTCTGGATGGGTGACCATCTTTACACCCCCCCCCCCCCTTCCGAGACCCCTCCTTGCCTTGAAAAGCATGGTAAGCCATTGGTCCCGGTAACTGGGTTGTGGAGGTCAGATAGGCAATCGCTCCATGTAAAATACTGGTAATCAGCTCCATCCGGTTAGACTGGAAGCCACCTCAACATAGTTGGGAAAAGTCTAGGCAGATGATGATGACTGTTAGAACAGACCATAGATAGATACCTACATCACAATCCAAAAAAAAAAAAGCCCCCAAAAATATCGAATGAAAATCTTACTGTATTATCGAACGCTCACTAGAATAGTCCCCAAACTTGTTTCCATCTCACAGCGCTAAATCAGGGCGTGCTTATTTTAATGTAGTATCGACAGTTATAATGTTTTCGAAACAGTCATATTTTCCAACTACCCGCGGAAAATGTGGCTTTAAAAAATACGAGTTTTCTCGACCACGGTATACGGTGTTACGTTTCGATGACTCCCGTTTTTAATTCGGCCAAAAGTTTTCGGTAAAGCTGTTTAGATTTGGTTTCATGTGTGATTTTGTTTGGTTATGTTTTAAAGAGTAACACCCAGTTTCTGGGTAGAAAATTATCATCGTCTGCCTAGCTTTTTCGCAACTATTTTGGGGTCGGCTTCCAGTCTAGTCTAGTACATGGAGCAACTGCCTATCTGACCTCCACAACCCAGTTACTGGGTAGTCTGACAACCGTAAGACTGGTTGTCAGACTCTCGGGCTTCTGACGACCCGTAACGACTGTCAAAGATCCAGGAACGACAGCTGGAACCAACGGCTTAACGTGCTTTCTGCGGCATGGAAGGGTCTTGGTATGTAAAGATGGACCCATCAAACCAACCGCGGTAGCTTACGTTGATCGATCGACCCGTGCAGCTGTTATTACTTAGCCATAAGCCCCCGAGAATGTAAATGATCAACGCGTCATAATTAAACGCAAGACGAAGTGATTCTATTGATAAATCATTCAACCAATGACAGTACTGTAGTTTACTAGCGCTTGACAATTTGTCACATTAATTTTGCAATAATCGTTAGAGAAACTGGCCCTAAGTCTTTGTTATACCCTATCCATTAGGTTAACCGTTTTTGACAGCTGTCTTAGAACATAACTATACCAGATTACGCAAAATTAACTTAAAAATGCGTAATAAAATAAATATATAAACTGCCTTATCTTATTGAATTATCTTGTTTATGGCTTCTTACAGACATTATAAAACCGTACGTGTATCAATCAATGTATTGTGTGTTGCTACAATCACTAGTTCCATCTGTCAAAAAACGGTTTAGTTAATGAACAGGGTATAGTGGTAAAGAACTGTTGACTGATGGCAAGATACTTAGATCGCTGACACAAGATGGCTGCCTGTCTTTTTTGTCTTTCTCTGTTAGTTTTAATGTTGGTCTGGCAGTTTTGAGTACTCACAAATGCTTGCACAGACTGTAGTGGTCCACTCAAATCTGTGGTACTTTCTTTAATGGTCTTCACATGATCTGACCAAGATTATATCTGGACTTTAAAATAGACTGTGACCTCTGAGTTTGTTTTGGCCTTTCTTCTTAGAGCAGTCAGGAAAAGCCGACCTCATCTAGTTTGTTTTTTTATAAATTATGACGTGTAAAAGTGATTCCAATGTCGTAGAGAATAAACAATTTCATTTCATTTAATTCGTCCATTTGTGCGAAGCGGCCTAGGCCATAGTACGCATTATGTCATTTCAACTGTCTACCACTTAAATCAATACAGCCTTGTGACCGACAGATGGACGGACAGACAGACAGATGGTGCGCCGTAGTTTTAATAATAGAGTCCTGTTTTCCCTCTTTGGGCAGAACATTAAAAATACATCCCTAGACAGACAGATGGGTTGATAGACAGGCAGACGGCGTGGCGTAGACTTAGGCCCGGTTTACAGTGCCGTGGAACGGAATGGGAGCGATTTTTTTTTTACAAATCCTAATGAACTTTATGTTAGAAGTGTAACGCAGAAATTAGATACACACATACGCACAGGTCGCGCATCTTCTGGTGAATTCTCGCGCATTCTCGGGAATTCCCGCAGTAATAAGCTCGTATCTAGTTTGTACGTTGGACCATTAATATAAAGTTCATTTTGCTATGTACGAAAACTCGATTCCACTCCGTTCCGCGGCGGTGTAAATTGAGCCTTAGTAATAGAGTGCCATTTTCACTCTTTGGGCAGAATACAATAAATACATCTTTTGTAAAGCTTTTTTCTTCTTAGCGTGACGCTAGCAAGCCAAATAAACTCGGCCCAAAGTTCGGCTACTTGCTTGGCACCATCACCAGCGTCCATCAGCCGGTCGATTCCTAGCATTATTTGGAATGACAGCTCACTCCACGCTCACTTCACCTAAGTTTTCACGGTGAGATGGTTAAAGAATCGCACTGCAGTTCCTGTAACGTACAGCCGACAGAACATACAGGACGCGATATTAATTGTCCCATCGTTTAAAGGTTTCTTAGTAAATGATTCAATTCAAGAGTAAGTGCTGGGGTAGCACACATTCAAATTTTCTCTAGTTTTTTTTTTTTGCAATTAGCAGCTCTGTGAGGTTATATGATAATAAAAACTATACGGGCCCGTAACAAATCTATATTTCACCTTAAATAAAAAAATACACTTCAATTTTTTTTATCTTTAAATTGCGAATTCCTTTCCGTTTCAATTGAGCTGTTTCATATAGACAATCTGTACTGGTAAGCCATGATTATGGTCGTGCATGGGCCATGGTGATGGCTGTGAATGAGTCGTGATGATGGTGGTGCCTGGGCCATGATGATGGCTGTGCATGGGCCATGATGATGGCTGTGCATGGGCCATGATGATGGCCGTGCATGGGCCATGATGAAAACTGTGCATGGGCCATGATGATGGCTGTGCATGGACCATAATGTTCACTCTATAACAGTGCGTAGAAAGTTAGGTTCCCAGTTATTCCTCGTATACGGAGTGGCGATAATCTTGAATCTGACGTTAATGTCTATCACGGAGGTAGGACTACGAAAGAGGTTCCTCTCTCCGAAAAAAATCTTACTGCCGAGGAACGGATACCTGGCGCTCAAAGAGGTGGCCGGCCTTATTGCTGAAATGAAGGAGATTTTGTTTTAAAATCAATATTATTATAATACGTAGGGTACAGTTCGTTCACGGTTATTTTACCTCTGATGATGTGACTTAGGATGTTGTTGAAGCTGCCCCGTTTCTGTAGCGCATCGGAGATGTTTGCTCAGAACCGAACTGACGGCTTCCATGCAATAATTCCTAAAGAAATCGCATCACTGATGCGTAGAACGCGGGGCAGTGACAATAGCATCCTAAAAACAGTTGTGAAGAGTCCTTACTCCCCTATTCTGAGGCACTATGTGGGGATAATGGTCGGGTAGCTCATTCCTCTCTTTATCGTTCTCTGCACATTCTACATCAGACATCACCTACTTTGTTGTTTGTTTAGTACTAACACTACATAGTTATAAGATATTTTACTAACAAAATGGCCTATATTTTTGTCTGTATCTGTATATGATATATAAATAAATAGCAGCAACCTTATTGTAACGAGACTAAGGATTACAATAATTTTGACAGACTTGTCGGTAGCAGCAACTCAGCAGCAACCTTATTATAATGAGAATAAAGTTCATTGTGATTTGGACAGTGATGCAAAATCAGAGGTAAAGTAACTGTGAACGAACTGATTACTAAAACAAGGTGGCGGGGACATCGATGCACAAACGATAACCATGAATTCAGCAAATGATTCTAGACCCCTTTGAAATTTTTCGTCGATAATTTAAAAAAAATTGCTCTTCCATACATTTTGACCGCGTAGGTATTGCACTTTTGTATAAAACTGCTTTTTTTTTTTGATAACCGACGAAAAATTTCTACGCTAGGGGGTCTAAATTCATGTGCTGAATCCATGGTTACGTTTTGCGCGTCGATGTCCCTGCCACCCTGCATATTATGATGATCGTGGTAGGTAGTAGAGCTCCGTGCCTCGGAAAACACATTAAGCCGTTGGTCACGGCCGTCATTCGTAGATCTGTGACAGTCGTTACTGGTCGTCAGCAGCCCGAAAGTCTTACAACCAGTCTTGCAAGAGGGTAACTATCCTATACAACTCTTCAATACCTACTCAACCTAAATATATAGGACGAATGGTTATTTTTTCGCGATTACAATGTTGATTCTATGGAGAAAGTTGTTCTTCTTGATGATCTGTAGCCACATTCTCCAATATGACCACACCTTTCTAATACATACTGTATACAGTCATACATACATACAGTCATACACCCAAAAAACATAACCCTCCTTCTGATGTAGTCGGGTAACCATACTCACAGATTTGGAAGCACCAATCCTTGTGACACTTTGTCCTTGACTTCATCAAATCCAGCATTAAGGGAATTTCTCTCATTTTGAACCTTCGGTACCCCCGTGTTCAAGCCTTTAGCATCATCAGAATTTGAAAAAAGCCTCGTATTCATGGTAAATAATGGTTGAGCAACAGGTTGTAGGGTTCCGTACCCAAAGTGTGCCAACGGGACCGTATAACTAATCCTCCGCTGTCCGTCCATCAGACAGATGGACCTGTCAGTGGGCTTTATCTCATGAACCGTAATATATAGACAGTTGAAATTTTCAGTTGAAAGTGTGTATTTCTATTGCCACTATAAAAACAACTAATAAAAATAAAATAAAGTTAAAAATTAAAGAGGGTTGCCATACGTGTTTTATTCAGCGTATTTTGCCTTGTGGTACGGAACCCTTCTTGTGCGAGTCCGAGTCGCACTTGCGGATTTTTTTTTGGCAGACCTAATGTTTGCGCTCTAACCCAACCGGTCACATAAAAAACATGTTGCAAAACCCTGCAACTTGTTCCCGCAACACAAAAACTTATTGCGCAACTTTTGTTTACCATGAATGTGATGCTTGAGAATGCCATCTACTTTCCTGGGCAGCCTCTTCAGCTCCATCGGGCTTATCGTTTCATAGTGGCCCTCAGTCTCAACAATAGGATCCACTTCGTCAAAATCAGGTAAGGGTTTGACCCCATACACGTAGGATCCTATGTCGTTTGACCATGCTACATGGATAAGCCCCAGAAGCGTTAAAACTAACATTTAGACTTTTCTAACTTCTTTAGAAGACAAGAGCTTGACTTCTTGGTAACTTATACTCCGGAAGGTAGATGAGGTACTGAATGTAGCCGGTTCATATGGGTGCTTAACGATCACTGATAATATTAATCGTCACATGCTGGTGCTGAAAATAAAATAGGAAAAAAGTATTTAATCAAAAAACAATAAAATAAAAAAGACAAAAGTCATGTGTTTATATTAGGCTGTTACAGATAAAGACAATTTACTTGTTAAAAATGCGTTTACATACAAATCAAGCATGCATCTTAAATATATGTTAAAAGTCCTTACATGTTTTTCCCGACCCGCACCCCAATTGCGTAACACACAATCAATCGGAATCTGAATCATTTTGAAGCAAATTGCTAATCCATTGCTTCATAAGTTCGAAAAATTTGTCTGCTCAACACGTAAATAACGCAATGAATGTTGTTGAACTGTCAAAATGAAACCGATTCCGATTAATCGTGTGTTACGCAATTAGGGTGCAGGCGTACAAAATAATAATAATAATAAAAATCTTTATTTCCAACTTACAATTCATAATGTCACCGCATGACATAACAATATTTATTCAAGTTTTAGTTTTAAGAATTGTACTTAATACAGACATACACTACTGACACCCACGCTAAGATTGAACTTGTATTATGGGTGTCAGGCCTCTCTAAGTTCACTAGGATAGTTAATACAAAAAAGGAGTTTGGTACACGTCAACCAGGACACAAAGACTAAGGTGTAAAAAAAAGTATACAACTAAATAATATATATATATTTTTTAATGTTTTTATATAACAAAAATATAATTAATTAAATGAACCAAAGACAAGACTGGTTCACTTACATTCATTAACACATTTTTATGCGAATCTTAATACTATAAAATCTCAAGCATGTCAAAAGGTATCTGTCAAAATGAGAGAATCAGCACTTTTCGAACGTCAAAATTATATAAGACAGTCCCCCAAAACGCCCGCCCATCACCACTTCCTAGTGCTTTTATTTTATTTTATTTATTCGGAAGAACAAACAATTACACATTATATTTTACAAGGATATAGAACATAAGGAGTTATACAAATATGCAACCAACAACGTTCTCCACAGATACACAAAAAGACAAAGACAGTGTTGATAAAGTTAAAGTCGGACTGAATACATGAGATAAGATACACACAAATTACAGCTACTAAGGATCACTAAAGAATCAATATTATTTACATAATTTTTTGATTGTGTCCAGCAATATGTTTCTCAATTTTCCAACGGATAAAGCAAATAGATCCAAGTTAAAGAAAAACTTATTGAAATTGCCTGTAAGGCGACGTAGAGCCTGCGTTCGTACGACTAGGAGTGATGGCGAAATCAGTTCGTGCGCGCACCTCACGTCCCTGAATGGTTCTAGGGACAACATAGCATAACTTGTTAGTAATATCCACACAATCATACGAGTTGTTACACATATCATATACACGTAGTTTCAAGAAGAAGAAGTGGCGCAACTAACTCCCCAGCAGTACATGATGTAATGTTCGTGTACTGCTTCATTGGGCTAATGGTCGCCAGAGCTACTGCTGAGCATGAGGTTTTAAGCTCGATTTCCAAGTCGAGCAGTGCTATTGGGTTTTTCCACCAGGAATTTCTCAATAGCCGCCCGCTTGATTAATGCCAGGTTGATGGCAATATGCTCGCCCATATTACAAACGGGCGAACTGTGAACTGCGAGCTGAGTTGATTGACAATAGCAAACAGCAAGCCAAAACCCTATATTTTGACAACAATTTTACTGTCGTCACACATATTATTACAATATCTAAACTACTATTCGAAGAGTTCTCATCTTGTGCATCAGAATTGCTCCAAACTGAAGGAATTTTCACGACAATTTTCCGACGCTGAAAGCTCTTGATAATGTCTCGAAAACTTCGCTCCGTTTCCGTCCGCAAAGATACTTTATAAAACAAGAAGTGAAAATGTACAGAGATGTAAAAAAAAATATCACTTTAACTGAAAATGTAGAAATAAGATACTTTTTCTGCCAGCCCTTGTCCTATTGTTTGCACACGGCTTACAATTTTGTTCCCCTATTTGACCACCTTTTAAAATAAGAGGCTCTCATTTCGTCTACAAGTTGTTGATTAATTAAGAAAGCTTTTAATTCTGTCAGTAATTTTGATTAATTTGTTTTTTTTTAAGTTATATTAAATATTGAAACGGTTCCAGATCGAAATAACAAAAATATCCTTAAGGGTTAGCCAGGATTACCCGCGAAATTCAAATTTTCTTTCGTTTTTTGCAATGTGCAGGTCAGTGTCTGGTTGTATGTTAAAAAAAAATAAGATTCGCGACCGTAACAAGTACGTATTTACAGAATTATAATCATTTAACCTTTAGAAGTATGAGTCTGTTAGTCATACTTCTGTATAAAGTTGTAAAGTTCACTCACACTCCATAGAAAAGGGAGGATCCTCCGACCAGACGGGTGTTGTGTCTGGCGGGCAATTGCCCAACGATTGATGTTGGGAAATTGTATGTATGCTAATTGCGCGGTAAACTCTGCTTGCGAGATGCAGGATTTGCGTGACGCGTTGTTCGCATGTGGCGTTGTAGATACCGCTACATACCGAACCAATAAACCTTAGGTTTTGAGTTGAGCCGCACGATTTCTGACAAATGCGTGCACTGACTGTACTATTCCTCTCTATCTGTTTAGTTCTTTCCTTAAAAGACCATCTCAGACATCGATCTACATGGTCTGACCAAGATTATGTCCGGACTTTAAAAGCTCCGAACTTCTTTCGGCCTTTCTTCTCAGAGTAGCCAGATAGGAAACGCCGACATAAAATAATGTATCATTAAAATCATCAATACAACAACCCTCTAAGTTCATTACAAGCCTATTGATTGATATTTCCTGAAATAGTCATTCAATAGGGTTTTATGAACTTGAGGGCTACCCTGCCACTACTCCCTTAACCACTTCTAGCATCTAAAAATCTTTGTAAATTTTTACCAGTCTGTTATGATTGCAAGTTGCGGCCCATTGGGTTCGAAACAAAGGATTTATTCAACAAATATTGAGAAGAAACATTGTTTATTTGAGAGACATTTAAGGAGAGAGACATCAAAGAAATGTTTAGTATTATTTTCTACAATTCTAAATGTTGCCCAGTTCCTGAGTGTAGTAATGGTTTTCATTTTGACAGTTCAACACCATTCATTGCGTTATTTACGTTGTTAGGCACAATTTTTTTGCGTATATGTGAAGCAATGGATTAGCAATATCATTCCACCACACAGACACCACACCAGACACACACACACCACACGCACATCACACACACACACACACCACACAAACATCACACAGACACATGCGCCGGAATTCGTACTCCGAGCACCAATTTACATTATATACAGACTAACTGTCTAGTTTGGGGCTCACTAGCAAATACCATATTGTAACCCAGCTGTAGGTAATATTTTAAGCCACTCATGTCGTTTTAACTTGCTGTTAACCTGTGAACCTGCTTACTGTATTTATACCTGGACAATAAATATTTTCTATTTCTATTTTCTATTCAAAATGATTCAGATTGCGATTGTTAGTGTGTTGCGCACTTTTGGTGCGAGCTTAAAGGAAACCTACTACATTTAGGTACAGACAAACCAGCTATTTAATATGTAAGCAAAATTTTTTCTGAACCACTTTCTCCATGGGACCAATAACCGCGAATAAAATTTATTAACTCTCCTCTCTTTAACTCTTTGCACAGAACACTTCAATACCTACTCGACCAAAAATTTTTATTCGCAATGGCGAATAAAATTTTTTCCAACAACAACAACAACAAACAACAATAACAACAACAAACAAATTAACAATTTTCTCCATGGGACCAACATCGTAATGACGATGTTGGTCCCATGGAGAAAATTGTTCAGTCTGTTCTGTACCACACCCTTAAATTTGGCTGGTCTTTGAAAACTAACCCATGTATATGTACATCTCTTTACTAACACGTGACCTACAAGTCGTTGGTAGCTAAGTAGCCGCTTCCTCGTCGGCGGTGGGACAGGTGACACACTGCCAATATTCATTTTCATTGGTAACTTTTATGACAAGCTTATTTATTATGGCATACATAAAAGAGTGATGTGAAAGTACTGACTACTCAACACACTCAACATTGTTTAAAAGTAGGTGCAAGTTACCTGCCAATCAGTAAGTTATTCACGTGACCAGAGGGCTGGCTATTTTTAGGACAGAGCTTTAATAAATAATTTTGTTTCTGAAGCAGGTACCTAAACAAACACTATTACACGTCAATCATATTTTTTAAACTAGATCCCCCTTATCACAAAACAAGGTTTTTCTTCCGATCACTGTTTAAACCACTGACCCAGTAATTATTGAATAGAACACAACTGATAGAGAAATGCAGTTCTTTATACAAAGTTGAAGTTCGGTGCTGAGTTGTCATTTTAGTATTAAGAACTTTGCCTTAATCGAAATAAAGTTCGACATACAAGTACTGGCTCAATAGTTTAGGCTAGAACTAAAGTTAGGTTTCGTTTTGTAATAAGACGGGATGAGTTCGGCGTTTCCTATCAGACTAATCTTAGAAGAAAGGCCAAAAAAACTCAGAGGTACCACGTAACTTTAATCATCCTACTAATATTATAAACGCGAAAGTTTGTATGGATGAATGTTTGTTACTCTTTCACGCAAAAACTACTGAACGGATTGGGATGAAATTTGGCACACAGATGGTTTATAACCAGGATTAACATATAGGATACTTTTTATTCCGATATTATCACGGGATCGAAACTTATACGGGTGAAACCGCGGGGCGCAGCTAGTCGTTTATAAAGAAACCCCTTGGATACTAGGGTAGGGTCTACTTACACACTCTCTTGACTCGATAGAAGAAGAATCTAAAGACACGTGCTACACAACACCGCATCGACGGATCTAGTACGTTTGACCGTATAGTCCACCGGAAAACAGTGGTAAAACATGCACTGCGAAAATCACTCTTACCGCTTGGACCGCGACATAAAGACGGTGTCAATGTCAAGTACAAACTAGCGTCTGCCCGCGACTTTGTCCGCGTGAAATTTCCTTTTTTTAACACAATAAAATAAATAGATAAAATATACATGTCATGGGTAGATCATGACCGGAATTAGAACCTATGAGACTTTTAATCCCGATAGTCTTACGACTCGAGACTTATGCGGGTGAAACCGTTGGTCGCAGCTAATATTATAATAATTTAAGCTTAATATAAATGCACACAAACATAATCCTTCCGGAATAAATTCTCTAAATAAGGTATATTTAATTTTAGAGAATTTATTCCGGAAGGATTATGTTATTGTGTTCACCTCGGTCACTCAGACAGACACAAAAGCGACGTAAATTCATAGATGAAGCGAGGTTACTAAGAATTGAAACAGGAGTACAAACCTCAAGGATATAAGACACTCATTTGATATTGTTGCAACTGACAATGGAATGATGGCCGCTTCACGAACCAGGCTCTTCGACTAACTAAACAACAGCTGCGTACAGTTACAGCAGCCATAACTGAACACGGGCCATTTAATAAACACCTCTTTGTCATAGGAGTCACAGACAGTCCACTGTGCAGGTCTGCAGGTCCTACATGGAGGATGACGAGACAGCAGCACATGACTGCTTCTAAACCGTGGTTGGTGGTTGCTTCATACAGGGCAAAGTACTTCAATAACCCAGGTCGATAACCTCCGAAAGAACGATCAGTAACATAAAGGCGTTGCTGGCCTACCTTCAGGACCTGGGGTGGATGAAATTATCAATTTTCTCACTCGTAATTAGGATAGACAGAATCACAAGACAAGCTAGGCAAAATCAATAATGTGGCCACTATAATATGGGATAAAGAGTCCGCAATCCACCACGCGGGCCCCGTGCGGGTTGTGTAGATGTCAAAAATATCTTCGAAATTTTTGTTCTAGGACATACCGGTTACCTCACGACGTTTGCCTACAGTCAAAAACTCAAACTCAAACCTCAAATTGTCTGGTATTTTTTGCTAAACTGGGCCTTTTTGGTGCAGCCGTGAGGCACACTTTCCTGCTAATTTCTTAAATCGGTCTTTATACTTTCCAGTTGTTTTTTTATTAGTTGCTGTCTGATGTATCTATGTATCTGGTGTATTGTGTGTCTTTTAATCTGTGCTAAATAAATGTTTTTTCTTTCTTTCAAACCATTTAATTCATACCATTTACAGAATTTTGAATTGACAAAGAGTCGGTCAGTTAGTCAGAAAGTTGAAGCTAATTCCCCATTCCAAAATGTAGATGAGATCTCTATGGAGAATAACGGGCAAGAAACTCGGGACGCTCTTTTAAATCAAGATTTTATTAAATGAATGCATGCATGTATACTTTACCTAGGTACGCACGACCACATTTCAAGCTGTCATCATTTCAGCCGAAAGACGTCGACTGCTGGACATATGCATCCCCCAAGCACCTCCACTTCGACCGGTTTTGTGCTTCTCGCTTCCAACGGGGTCCTGCGGCCTTCACAAGGTCGTCGGACCACCTTGTGGGAGGCCTTCCAATGCTACGTCTTCCGGTACGCGGTCGCCACTCCAGAACCTTTCGGCCCTATCGGCCATAGCCCTCTCCATTGCCCTTTAGGTGACTTATCAAGCTATAAATTTCCAGTATAAGCTGACTTCTCATTGTACGAAAAGCCTATACAATGCGAGGTCAGGTACAACTGGAAATGTATACCTAAGTACTTCGGCTACAATAACCTATGACCAAACTAAAATTCCATTGACTAACATTTTATTTAAAAAAAAAAAACTATCATTCATAGTTTTCCGTAAAGAAGCGGGACTTCTTTTACCATACCTATCGACTGTTCTGGAAGTATGTAATAATAGGTAATGACGCCGATTCCCTTGTTCACAAATTAAACTTAATTTAAGTTCAGTGCATATTTTTCTTTCTATTTTATTAATAAAAGGACAGAAGATACATATTAGTTTAGTCTTGTCAAATTAAGATACTGCATAGACAGTTTAGACGTGATTAAAAATATGGCTACTAAAAATACGTCAATATACGTTAGGCGCTGACTAATTTGACAGGCTAAGCTAATATTTATCTTCTGTCCTTTTGTTAATGAAATAGAAAGAAAAAGATGCACTGAACTTAAATTTAACTTAACTTGTGAACAAGGGAATCGGAAGGCGCCAATATCAACTTATTGGACGTTGGGGTTGTTTCGTAGTGGAAAAACCTACGCATTTAAGACTTTTAAAGTGTGTTTCAATTTGGAAATATTTATTCCGATTTTTAAGTGCTAAAACAACACAAAAAAAAAGAACACAAGAAAACTTATTTGATATTTTACCACAAACGCGATAGATGGCGTTACGGGCCAAATTAGAAGTCGCTATGGTTTCGTTCACAATTTTAGTATAGGCAAAGCCGTTCCGAAATATTTCATATAATTTGGGCATCACCGTATCTTACCCAAGTATAGATACATTTATTTTTGTAAAGTCGCTCTGCTTATATTAAGCGGTCGATTTATAAAGCTCTGTTATATGAATATTTCCATGATTATATTTTAATAGCTGCGCCCCGCGGTGTCACCCGCATAAGTTTCGATTCCATGGGAATATCGGGATAAAAAGTATCCTACATATGAGTCCTGGTTATAAACTATCTGTGTGCCAAATTTCATTTAAATCCGTTCTGTAGTTTTTGCGTGAAAAATGTCCATCCATCCATCCATCTCGGCGACAAGCAAATGTCAAAATCTTGTTAAAAATATTGGGAAATTAGAGGAATTTTTGACACATTGAGACTGTGATCAGAAGGCCAATTCTCGAAGTTTAAAACATTCAAAATCTAGTCGCAGTCTCATCTCAGCGACAAACAAAAATATCAAAAACTTGTTAAAAATATTGGGAAATTAGAGGAATTTTTGACACATTGAGACTGAGATCAGACTTTGAACGTTCTTAAAATTACATAATAGCCCCTCTGGTTGCGCGTCGATGTCCTTGCCAACGCACCCTAATTCCGTAACACACTATCATATCAATCTGAATCATTTTGAAGAATATTGCTAATCCATTGCTTTATATGTTCGAACCATTTGTCTGCTCAACAACGTAAATAACGCAATGAATTTTGTGGGACTGTCAAATTGAAAATAATTGCTACTGATGGTATGTTACGCAATTACCCCTTTGTATTTACTCAGATAACAGCTGATGAATGGAAAAAAATGTACGGCAGGTAATAAAATTATACAACCAACTTATCTATTTTTTTTTTATTTACAGATCTTTTACGGAACTAATTTACAAATGCAATACAATACAAAATGAGTACCTTAGTTTTAAATTAATACTTAAATAAAATTATACAAACTTGTGAGTGTGTTTTGAAAATATTTACACTTATTTTTCAACTCAGATATGAATTAATACTTTGGCAATAAAAAACACTTGTCTAATATTTTTCGTAGCTTACATACTAATGTTATTGTGAAGGAAAGAATCAAGAAAAATGAGAAAATGATGATTAACCGTGAAAATTTAAACTTATAGATAAATGAAACATTACCACTGAATTCAAATATTATTATTACCTTTTCGAAAAAATCAGTACCTACAAGGAATGAAGGAACTACAAGTAGCAATAATGCTAACGATGCTAAATGACAATGACAATATACTTTATACTGGACACTGGAATTTATGTACAACCTTCTCAGACCAACTCAGATAATTTACATTCCATCGCCATTTAATGAGTTATCTACTTTAATGAAATGTATTCTAAGTTGATTTTTGAGTGACCATTTGTAACAAGAAGGTCCTAATAAGTTTTTGGTTGCAATGGAATTTGAACTTTGTTGATTATGACATTCAGTTTTTTGTTCCATAACTAGAAAATTATATCAAATTCTTAATCCAAATATAGTTTTTTTTTTTTAAGTTAAAAGAATTTCCTAAAAGTAAAACCAGTCGAGGGTTCCCACGAGGAGCTCCTCATGAAGGGTGACACAGACTTGCTCAAACCTGCGTTGAAGTCCAGAGAACTGGATTTATCTCTGAAGAGGTTCAAGTTTCCGTTGGCAGAGTAATCAGTCCGTTGCAGGAACGGAGTTTGAGCTACCCCTAATGAGGCACCCACTCTGTTTCTGTAATAGAGGAAAATAATTAGAAAACTAGGTATATTTTTAAGGCAACGGAATCACTAATGATGTAGAAGAAATGCCCATTCTATAAGAAGACAGTCATGGGAACTGCCGACAGAAGTGAAAACTGAAAACTATGAAATAACTATACCCCGTCCATTAGGTTAACTGTTTTTTGACATCTGGCTTAGAACGTACATATTCCAGATTACGTTAAAGTTAACTTTAATGCGTAATAAAATAAATATATAACCTGCCTTATCTTATTTATGGCTTCTTACAGACATTATAATACTGTACGTGTATCAATCAATGTATAGTGTGTTGCTGCAATCACTAGTTCCATCTGTCAAAAAACGGTTTACCTAACGGACAGGGTATAATGAAATACTTAAGTTTTTTTTTTCATATTAATTTAAGTTTTTTTCATATTAATCCCATAATAAAATATATACGCTTTGACTGCTAGCCAAGCGCAACACGTCGACATATGTAGGTACAGATTGACGTCGGTGACGTGAACCCATAAGTTTTTCCTGTACCAAAAATCGCTCAATGCGCCTAAAGAAGTTTCCACGTCATATTTGATGGTTGAGTTACGTAAGGAATATATATTATGGCTAGAAAGGAGCTTCAGGGTAATTGTGTAAAACACTATCAATAGCAATGGGTTTCATTTTGACAGTTCAACAACATTCATTGCGATTTTTACGTTGCTGAGCAGACAATTTTTTCGAACATATGGAGGAATGGATTAGCAATATCCTTCAATATTATTCAGAAGTGCGTTACGCGATTAGGATGCTGACTGACTTTGCATTAGTTGTCGCAAAACAGCGTTACTGCATTCGTTATGTCGGAGTACTGACAGGCACATGAGACGAAAATGTTAGCTTTGTCTCTGGGATGGCAACGAATTCACGATGCCTCTGGTATTGCTGATGTTAATAGACTGTGGTGACCACTCAACATCAGGTGAACCATCGTCTTATAGCCCTAATCTTGTACCAACTATGTTGGGGTCGGCTTCCATCTTACCAGATACAGCCGAATACCATTTTTTTACATGGATCGACGGCTTATCGGACCTCCACAACCCAGTTACTGGGTAACATGATACCCCTTGGTAAGACTGTCTTATAATACAACCTTAATAGTTTGATAAAATACTCACTTGTACATATAATCAACTCCGCCTCCATAGGTGTTGAAGTTTGGAACTTGAGGGATGGTAGGCATACTCCTGGTCACGAAGGCATTAGCTCCGACGTTGTGGTTCGGGTTCTGGAAGAGGGTCGCGTGGCCTGCGAGTGTGGCCCGGTCGCCGAAGTTAGGGATGCGCGTATTGCTGAGGGAGAGCCCGTGGCCATTGCTGAAATTAGGGAAGGATTAAATGTAAAAAAATGTTTCTAGGGGATTGATATTTAGACTATGGTTATGCAAGAATAGCTAATGTCATAATGAAGAGTTTGAATAGTGAAAACAGTGTTAGTATAGCTGACTGATTGATACTCTAGGAGGTTCTTTTGAAGAGTTATGCAAAGTCACGAATATTGTTTATCAAATTGACTCATCTGCCTTTTCCCAACTATCTTAGGGTCGGCTTCCAGTCTAATCGGATGCTGCTGAATACCAGTATTTTACATGGAGAGACTGGCTATCTGACCTCCACAACCCAGTTACTATGTAATACGATACCCCTTGGTAAGACTGGCTGTCAGACTTTCGGGCTTCTGATGACCCGTAACGACTGTCAAAGATCCACGAATTACAGCCGGGACCAACAACTTAACGTGCTTTCCGACGCACGGAGGGGTCTTGGTATGTGAAGATGGTCACCCATCCACGGACCAACTGCGGCGTAGCTTAATTAATAATTCAAATGTTGAACAGTCAACCGCATTGACCATGGTAAGGAAATGGGAGGTAATTTATAAACACTTACACATTATCTAATGCCAGTCCAGCGGTTGAAGCCTGCAAGTGCTTGTTCGCATCGAAGTTAGCTCCAGCAATAGCACTGAGGACATTCCTGTCGTTACCAGCAAATGGCAGCTTGGCGTTAACACCTGAGAAAGAAGAACAAACAAATGAATCACGACATTTTATATGAACGCAAGCAGTTGGCTGCCGCGTTGGTCTAGTGGTCGCAAGCGTCTCCGCTGAGCATGGGTCCCTAGATTTGATTCTTAGGCGAAGTATAACTAACACTTTTTATCAGGAAATTCTAAGTAGCGCCCCATCTGACCGAGAGGAAGCCTGTGTCCCAGCAGTGGGAACATTATATGTGACCTAAACCCGCACTTACGTCACACTTCTCAGTGTAAAAAATGGTCACATTATCTCACAGAAAAGCGTGTTTTAAGTGCGAGTTTAGGTCACACAGTGCTATAAAAATTATTTAAAAAACTTACTGCTAGAGCCGTCCGAATTCACAGCAGTACTTCCATGTAGCTGGCGGGTTTGTCTTCTATGTTCCTCTTGGTGCAAATACCGGTAGAAATCATCGTTCGGGTCTCGCTCTTGAGGGCTCAGCTCCAGATAGCCTTCAGGGACAGTCTCCCAAGCAGTGACACTCACCACGAAGACAGTAAAGAGAATTGGAGAGAACATGTTTGCTTCGTTTTGGATTCACGAATGATGTCTCTCAATGGATCCCTGAGTTTATATAGGGAAGTTTGTGCTTCGAGATAATTTTGTTCAGGCATCGGGACTTTACCAGCGCCCGCTTGAACTTGCGGTCTGAGTTTTATCAATGTTTTTGTATGATATATGTGTGACGTCATTTTGATTGACGTTTGTGAAGATGTGTGTTGTTAGTAAAAGCTTTGAAAGCTAGTTTGATAAATAGATAGAATATACTCTTTCACCGTTGAAATTTCAGATATAAATGTAGAAACTTTACACAGGGTGACACAATGGGCGGTCTTATCGCTAAAAGTGATTTTTTAAAGACAACCTTTGAAGAAGGATAGACAATACTGCTGGTAGTCTGTGGTTTACTATTTACATATCCAATAAATACTTACACTTATCTATATAAATACAATAATTATTATTAAATAAGAACAAAAAACTTTTGATTTGGCCAACAACATAAATTTATATGTTGTCAAAATGTCATAAAAGTCATTTATTTAAATTAGACTGACAATCAGCACTTTTCGGAAACGTCAAAATTCATAAGACAGTACCCCAAAACGCCCAACCTTCACCACTTTCTAGTGCTTTAGAAGAAGAAATGGCGCAACAAACTCCCCAGCAGATGGTGGAGATGCAGTAGGTGGTGATGTTGTAATGATAGTTTAGTGATATGTGATAGTGTTTACCTGGTTAAGACTTACTATAGCTATGACATATTGCTAGAGGAATACACATTTGCAAATGTGTTATGGAGTTAGTAAAAGGTGTAATATTTAATCGAAAATTCTAATAATGCCCATTTTCCGCTCCTAAAATTATTATTGAACACTCTAATATAAAAAATACTAACTAACTAATTAACTGCAACCAACTTGTACTTACGTAGGAGGTTGGTCACCGTTCTGACCTAACCACTTTACTTTGTGTAAATTATTCCATCACCACTACTTTCAAAACGGTGAAGGAAAACATCGTCGTGAGGAAACCGGCACGTCCTAAAACCAAAAATTCGAAGACATGTGACATCTACCAAACCGCACAGGGCCCGCGCGGTTGATTACAGCCCACTCCCTCTCACTGAGAGGAGGCTTGTGTAATAGGCTGATTATGTGGTTGGTCACAGCACCAAGTGGTTAATTAATTTTAAAAGAACGATTTTTGTTTATTATTAAAGCCATCTTTTCTGATGCTGAATGCAGACGAAAATATGTATCAGTTTTGCTTACCACAATAACAACCGCAATTAAATCATTTTGTTTAATTATTTTCCTTTTGGTCTGGCTGTTTGTGTATGTAAGTTTAAATGTTTGTAAACGCACCCACGATCCAGGAGAAATTCCTAGTGTGGGGCAACGTTTTATTAAAAAAAAAAAGGTTGTCTGTAAAAGATCGCTTTTAGCGATAAGGCGGCCTATTGCTAAATTTATTTCCTGAATCTATAATGGTATACATAATAAGGAATATTCTCAATCAATCAACTCAGCCTATAGCAGTCCACTGCTGCACATAGGCCTCTCCCAGGCTGCGTCACAACACCCTGTCCTCCGCCTTCCGCATCCAGTCCGTCCCAGCAACCTTCTTTAGGTCGTCCGTCCATCTAGCTGGGGGCGTCCCACACTACGATTGCCGATACGGTGTCTCCACTCCAGGACTCGTCTGCTCCATCGGCCATCGGTCCTTCGACAAACATGGCCAGCCCACTGCAACTTCAGTTTGCTTACTCTGCAAGCTATGTCGGTAACTCTGGTTCTTTTCCGGATGATTTCATTCTTGATTAATATTCTATTCTATTTTAAATGAAAAATAGGAGGAGGAGGGAGGTCACCCTACATTAGATCTTTCATAGATAATAAACATAATGTGTCCAGCACAACTCCATTTTAGCGTGGCAGTTTTCCAAGTGTGCGTTAGTTCGATACCCAGAATACTCCGTTCCATAGCCCTCTGACAAACCTCGAGCGTGGACCTCTGCTGATTTGTCTATGACCATGTTTGACCACAATATGTGTTCATACTTCCCGTATGCACACGTCAATGAGTCGTCTCTTAAGGGACAAAGGAAGATCACCCTTCATTAGATCTTTCATAGATAGAAGATAAAAATACACGGAGACGGAAAGCCTGTGGCCTGGAGTCTGAATTGGTGCCCGATGGACGGTAATATGATCACCTCCCAGGTGTAAAGTCGTATTACTATACTCTTCTTCATACGATGCGTATCGAAGGCAAAAAGTTCAAACATTTTCGACCCAAAATTCAGCTGCGCGAACTCCACTCACTGACGCAGTCATAAGATCATCAAGTGCACAGGCACAGGCATGTGGCGCAGGGTGGAAGGTGGGCCATTGTCTGTGCCGAGGTGCCACAAATCTTGAGCTTGAGATCTGAGCCGTCCGTGAACCTCCAACTGTGGAGATTGTCCTTGCTCCGGCCGACTTGGATTCGAAGTCTGTTTAGATATTTACTATACTTACCTACATATCTACCTACCGCGTCCCGTACTAGCGTGATGTTACGTCACATTATAAACCTGACCTATGTAACAGTTCAAGATAAGGGGACAGAACCGTCTGTGTTGATATGTGTAAGTAATTAGTTGCTATTCTTGTACGAGTTCAAATGCGGTCATCTTGTGATACCGCACGGGACAGGGGATTCCTTTGGAAGATAATACTGAGAATGTAGTTCGCTGAATGAACTTGAGTTAAACGAAAGAATTCGTTAAAATTGGTTCATTCTAATTATAATAGAATAGAAATGTTTATAATATTTTAACAAAAAAAAAACGTCTTTAAAATGAAGCTTAATTAGTGAATGAGGTGGTGGTGGTCGAGTGGTAAAGGCCGCGACTTACGAGTTGTAGGCCGTAGGTTCGAACCCAGACAGGCATTACTTTGTGTAAATCATTTTCATCAAGAAAAACATTGTGAGGAAACCTAGCATGTCCTAGAATCAAAAATTCGAAGACATGTGACAACTAACGGCCCGCATGGCCCACTACCTGTCAGAGGAGGCCTGTGTCCCAGCACTGGGAACATTATAGGCTGATCAAATGAATTTCCTTCTCCTGAATGTTTGCTGTTGAGTACAACAAACATGAAGCAAATACCCATAATCAGCTTTTAAAATTTTCCTGCCTCCCAAAGAGCATTTAAAACCTCTTTTCCGCACCCTCCTTCCCTATATTAATACCTCCTCCTAACATTCGCCGCTAGGAGGAAGTTTCTTTATTAAGTCCATTTTGCAACAAATTAATGGCAGCATCTTTCTATCACATCATCTCCGTACATTATCTCAAAAAGAAACATTTAAGCCTTTTTCTTTGACTAAAAGTTTGCTTAACAATATCTTCGAAAAACCACTCCAAACTGCTATCCATTGCCCTTTGGGTGATTTATCAAAGCTCTAATTTTCCATTTTCCAAAAAGCTGACTTCTCATTGTACGAAAATCCTATACAATGCGAGGTCAGCTATAACTGGAAATAAAGTACTTCGGCTACGACCAAACTAAAGTTCCATAGAGCCTAAATTAAAAAAAAAAACTATCATTCACAGTTTTCTGTAAAAAGTGGGACTTTATTGTCATACCGTCTGTTTAGGAAGTAATAACATCAACTTATTGGACTTTGGAGTTGTTTCGTAGTGGAAAAACCTACTCATTTAAGACTTTTAAATTGTGTTACAATTTGGAAATATTTATTCCGATTTTTAAGTGCTAAAACAACACAAAAAAAACAAATAAATCATACATGAAAACTTATTTGATAGTTAACCACTAACGCGATAGATGGCGTTACGGGCCAAATTAGAATTTGCTATGGTTTCGTTCACAATTTTAGTAAAGGCAAAGCCGTTCCAAAATAGTTCAGATAATTTCAGAACGCAACCGTATCTTACCTATTTATTTTTGAAAAGTCGCTCCGCTTATATTAAGCGGTTGATTTATTAAGCTCCAGTTATATGTATATGATTGATTATACGAGTATGTGAGTGTGTAAGTAGACCCACCCTAGTATCAAAGGGGTTTATTTATAAACGACTAGCTGCGCCCCGCGGTTTCACCCGCATAAGTTTCGATACCGTGGGAATATCGGGATTAAAAGTATCCTATGTGTTAATCCTGGTTATAAACTATATTATGTGTGCCTAATTTTATTCAAATCCGTTCTGTAATTTTTGCATGAAAGATGTGATGGATCCATCTATCCATAGAAACTTTCGCGTAATATAATATTAGTAGGATAGTTTAGAGGGTGGCAGCATCGACGCGCACAGTGTAACCATGAATGAATTAATTTATCACATGATTCTAGGCCCCTACCGCAGAAATTATTCGTCGGTTATCTAAAAAATACTGCTACTTCATAGAAAAGTGCGTAGGTATAAATATGTAGGTATTGCACTTTCTGCGCGTCAAAATATATGGGACAGCATTTTTTTTTTTCTAATCTACGAAAATTTCAACGCAGTGGGGCTCGGAATCATTTGTACTGAATCCATGGTAACAGAACGCCAACTCTCGTAGTTTAAAACGTCCAAAATACAGTCGCAGTCTGATCTTGGCGACAAACAAATGTCAAAAACTTGTCAAAAATATTGGGAAATTAGAGGTATTTTTGACAGATTGAGACTGAGATCAGACTTTGAACGTTCTTACAATTACGATACTTAATTACCCCTCTGGTTGCACGTCGATGTCCTTGCAAACCTGCACCCTAATTGCGTAACACACTATCTATCAGTCACAATGATCGGAATCATTTTGAAGGATATTGCTAATCCATTGCTTTATATGTTCGAATAATTTGTCTGCTCAACAACGTAAGTAGCGCAATGAATGTTGTGGAACTGTCAAATTGAAAGCCATTGCTACTGATAGTGTGTTATAGCCTAAGAGCCGTGAACACCAGACCTTCGTTATTTTATAAAAGCTGAAAGTTTGTCTGCGCATGCTCCCTAAAACAGGTCAGAACGATGCACCATTATGAAGTTTGGGTTACCGTGGCTTTGGCAGGTAAACGGTTCTAAAGGTGTGTAAAATACCGATCTAAATTCATCAAATAATAAAGTGTGATTTTTTGGTATTCCTTCAGAATATTATTAGAAATTATATTTAATAATTTTACTTACGTTATAGTATAAATGCTGATTTTTATATATAATACTTGGGTAATAATTAGATGATGTTTCCTCACTAGCCAGACATTTTTGATAGTTCCAACCTCTTGCCAGACAAGCATGTAGGGTATCTGTATGAGCGAGCGCGAGGCAGTAGGTATTTATATGGGTGGGTGCGAGTGAGATGGCGAGTTAGGCAGTTAGGTCTACAAAACTGTACAATATCATCATTCAACATAGAACATGAAGAGCTGAAAGAATTGATCAATAATTGCTGTATTTAGAAACAACGAAGTTTCAATGGCTGCGGATGCAATAGTTGCGGACGACAGTACAGCTGTAATTAAGTGTACAAATCATAGTAATTACGAACAGGACATAAATACTTGTTTGCATGACATAATTAACTGGTTAAGTAATAATAATTTAGTAATAAACCTAAGTAAGACGAAAATAATGCAATTTCATCAACGCAGCGAAAACCCAAATATTAGTATTGCTCACCAAGACTGTAATATTGAGGAAGACAGTCAGGCGAAGTTTTTAGGTATAGTGATTGACAGCAAACTCACTTGGAAACCTCATGTTGAAGTTGTGTGCAAAAAACTTAGCAAATCCGCGTATGCTCTCCATCAACTTTCTAAAAAAGTCAACCGTCAGGCTCTTTTATCAGCATACCATGGACTTGTTGCCTCGGTTTTGCGGTATGGCATTATTTTTTGGGGGCAGTCTACCGATAGGGAACTAGTATTTAGAATGCAGAGGCGATGTGTAAGGTCAATGTGTGGTCTTAAAACAACTGACAGCTGTATTTCCTATTTTCAGTCTTTAAAAATTTTAACTTTTCCATCTTTATACATTTTGGAAACAGCTCTATTTGTAAAAACCAATCCACAATTGTTTGTAAAACTGTCAGCAGTTCGAAAAAATCCGATGCGCACTAAATATGTAAACCAGCTATGCCAAGTGAAATGTAAAACCGCACTTATGCAGAAAAGTTTTTTTGGTATTGCCCCACGCATTTATAACAAAGTCCCTGATGTGATAAAAAATATGACTGTAATAAAATTCAAACGGGCACTAAACCACATATTAATTGAGAAAAGCTATTACACAATTGACGACTTCCTAAATGATAAATCTCTACATTGATTGATAAACTATTATTATGATTGACATACATGTTCCTATTCTGACACTTTTTATCCTGATTGACACTTTGACATACTTAATTATTTTTTGACATTACTGGAAAAATGTTACTAATAATAGTCTGTTTTTTTATTTTATTTTGTTGTTGTAATTCTAATAATTTGACATTTATATTTATTCGGTGTCAATAGAATCTGTTTTATTTTAGAATTCAATATTATTTGCATGCCCATGAGACGGTAGAATATGGAGGACTATATTTTAGGAAAACATCTATGAATTACCCATGTTTGCAAAAACAAATGATTTGATTTTGATTTGATTTGATTTGAATGGCGAGTATGGAAAGACTCAACAATTTTATGTAATTTATATTAATCTCATTAATAATTACCTACAAATATCACAAAGCATACCTACGTGTTGAGACTTCGAACTTTTCAAGTCAGTTTTACCAAAAATGACAAAATTATTTTTTAACTCGCTCTAATCAACAGAATTATGCTCGATGGACCGTGAAATATGCTGATAACTATACCCATCTTGATTTATTTGAAGGATTTCAACAGGGTTACTTTGGTATTAAAAGGACAACCAAGCAATTTTCAAGGCAACCTATTGATCCATCTATGGTTTTAGAGCAGACTATCAATGCAGATGCTGCACGAAGAGTTACAGTTGTTATACACTTTACTAATTTAATTTCACCCCGTCAACGGTGGGCTCGAAACCATGATCGGCCCCTAGTGCGCCTTTCAAAGGTCCGGGACCTCAGGGTTCCGAGATGTCAAAGAATACGAGTAATTATATATAATATATATATTGCATACAACGTGGCAATGCCGCCAGTGTCTTGGGTACATTACCAGTCGACAGCGATGCGGATGAATTTTTCGACGCTATATATTAGTTTGTAAATAGTTTTAGTTAATTTAGGATATATTTTTGCTATTTTAGTGTTGTCTTCTAAATAAAAGAAACGTAACCCAAGCTAATTAAAATATATATATATTTATATTTCATTTATTTTCAGGATAACAAAGATCCCATCGGGTTAGTAACAATATATTAAAATCAGCTATAAATAAAAATCAGCTTTTATACTATAACGTAAGTAGAATTATAATTTCATGAACATTGAGTGTGTCTGGCAAGGGTTTGCCACGATGTTAACTGTCTGGCAATGAATGATGTGATTTCTAATAATATTCTGAAGGTAATTACAAAAAATCACACTTTATTATTTGATGAATTTAGATCGGTATTTTACACACCTTTAGTACCGTTTACCTGCCAAAGCCACGGTAACCTAAACTTCATAATGGTGCATCGTTTTGACCTGTGTGGGAGCATGCGCTGACAAACTTACAGCTTATAGAAAATAACGAAGGTCTGGGGTTCATGGGCTCTTGCTCTATTACGCAATTACCCCTTTGTATTTACTCAGATGACAGCTGATGAATGGAAAACAAAGGTAATAAAATTATACAACCAACTTATCAAATTTTTTTTTTATTTACAGATCTTTTACAGAACTAATTTACAAATGCAATACAATACAAAATGAGTACCTTAGTTTTAAATTAATACTTAAATAAAATTATACAAACTTGTGAGTGTGTTTTGAAAATATTTACACTTATTTTTCAACTCAGATATGAATTAATACTTTGGCAATAAAAATCACTTGTCTAATGTTTTTCGTAGCTTACATACTAATGTTATTGTGAAGGAAAGAATCGAGAAAAATGAGAAAATGATGATTAACCGTGAAAATTAAAACTTATTGATAAATGAAACATTACAACTGAATTCAAATATTATACTTACCTTTTGGAAAAAACCAGTACCTACAAGGAATGTAGAAACTACAAGTAGCAATAATGCTAACGATGCTAAATGACAATGACAATATACTTTATACTGGACACTGAAATTTTATGTACAATCTTCTCAGACCAACTCAGATAATCTATATTCCATCGCCATTTAATGAGTTATCTACTTTAATGAAATGTATTCTAAGTTGATTTTTGAGTGACCATTTGTAACAAGAAGGTCCTAATAAGTTTTTGGTTGCAATGGAATTTGAACTTCGTTGATTATGACATTTCAAGTTATGGAACAACTTTAATAATGTACCTATTCTTAATCCAAATATAGTTTTTTTTAAGTTAAAAGAATTTCCTAAAAGTAAAACCAGTCGAGGGTTCCCACGAGGAGCTCCTCATGAAGGGTGACACAGACTTGCTCAAACCTGCGTTAAAGTCCAGAGAACTGGATTTATCTCTGAAGAGGTTCAAGTTTCCGTTGGCAGAGTAATCAGTCCGTTGCAAGAATGGAGTTTGAGCTACCCCTAATGAGGCACCCACTCTGTTTCTGTAATAGAGGAAAATAATTAGAAAACTAGGTATATTTTTAAGGCAACGGAATCACTAATGATGTAGAAGAAGTGCCCATTCTAAAATAAGACAGTCATGGGAACTGCCGACAGAAGTGAAAACTATGAAATAACTATAGCCCGTCCATTAGGTTAACTGTTTTTTGACATCTGGCTTAGAACGTAAGTACCTACATATTCCAGATTACGTTAAAGTTAACTTTAAAATGCGTAATAAAATAAATATATAACCTGCCTTATCTTATTGACTGCACGGTTGGCGCAGTGGTTAAGCGATTGACTGCTGCGCTGCGTGTCGCGGGTTCGATTCCCGCACGGAACAAATATTTGTATGACCTACATGTATTTGTTCCGAGTCTGGGTGTTTTTCTATCTATAATATGTATGTATTTACAAAAAAAAAAATTGTATATAAGTAGTTTATCAGCCATCTTGTTACCATAACACAAGCATTAGGTTGCTTAGCTTGGGACAAATGGTGCTGTGTGAAATGTCCAGGGATATTATTATTATTATTATTATTGAATTATCTTATTTATGGCTTCTTACAGACATTATAATACTGTACGTGTATCAATCAATGTATAGTGTGTTGCTGCAATCACTAGTTCCATCTGTCAAAAAACGGTTTACCTAATGGACAGGGTATAATGAAATACTTAAGTTTTTTTTTCATATTAATTTAAGTTTTTTCATATTAATCCCATAATTTTTAATGAAAATTATGAATTAAAATATAAAGGGTTTGACTGCTAGCCAAGCGCAACACGTCGACATAGGTACAGATTGATGTTGGTCACGTGAACCCATAAGTTTTTCCCGTACCAAAAATCGCTCAATGCGCCTAAAGAAGTTTCCACATCAAAATTGATGGATGAGTTACGTAAGGAATATATATTATGTCTAGAAAGGAGCTTTAGGGTAATTGTGTAAAACACTATCAATAGCAATGGGTTTCATTTTGACAGTTCAACAACATTCATTGCGTTTTTTACGTTGCTGAGCAGACAAATTTGTCGAACATATGGAGGAATGGATTAGCAATATCCTTCAATATTATTCAGATTGTGATTAATAGTGCGTTACGCGATTAGGATGCTGACTGACTTTGCATTAGTTGTCGCAAAACAGCGTTGCTGCATTCGTTATGTCGGTGTACTGACAGGCACATGAGACGAAAATGTTAGCTTTGTCTCTGGGATGGCAACGAATTCACGATGCCTCTGGTATTGCTGATGTTAATAGACTGT
Organism: Apamea crenata; assembly: GCA_949629185.1. NCBI lineage: Eukaryota > Metazoa > Arthropoda > Insecta > Lepidoptera > Noctuidae > Apamea > Apamea crenata. The sequence goes on along the minus strand of OX451376.1, from coordinate 9,400,450 downwards.
GGTGACCACTCAACATCAGGTGAACCATCTTCTTATAGCCCTAATCTTGTACCAACTATGTTGGGGTCGGCTTCCATCTTACCAGATGCAGCCGAATACCATTTTTTTACATGGATCGACGGCTTATCGGACCTCCACAACCCAGTTACTGGGTAACATGATACCCCTTGGTAAGACTGTCTTATAATACAACCTTAAAAGTTTGATAAAATACTCACTTGTACATATAATCAACTCCGCCTCCATAGGTGTTGAAGTTTGGAACTTGAGGGATGGTAGGCATACTCCTGGTCACGAAGGCATTAGCTCCGACGTTGTGGTTCGGGTTCTGGAAGAGGGTCGCGTGGCCTGCGAGTGTGGCCCGGTCGCCGAAGTTAGGGATGCGCGTATTACTGAGGGAGAGCCCGTGGCCGTTGCTGAAATTAGGGAAGGATTAAATGTAAAAAAATGTTTCTAGGGGATTGATATTTAGACTATGGTTATGCAAGAATAGCTAATGACATAATGAAGAGTTTGAATAGTGAAAACAGTGTCAGTGTAGCTGACTGATTGATACTCTAGGAGGTTCTTTTGAAGAGTTATGCAATGTCACGAATGTTGTTTATCAAATTGACTCATCTGCCTAGCCTTTTCCCAACCATCTTAGGTTCGGCTTCCAGTCTAATCGGATGCAGCTGAATACCAGTATTTTACATGGAGCGACTGCCTATCTGACCTCCACGACCCAGTTACTATGTAATACGATACCCCTTGGTAAGACTGGCTGTCAGACTTTCGGGCCTCTGACGATCCGTAACGACTGTCAAAGATCCACGAATGACAGCCGGGACCAACAACTTAACGTGCTTTCCGAGGCACGGAGGGGTCTTGGTATGTGAAGATGGTCACCCATCCACGGACCAACTGCGGCGTAGCTTAATTAATAATTCAAATCTTGAACAGTCAACCGCATTGACCATGGTAAGGAAATGGGAGGTAATTTATAAACACTTACACATTATCTAATGCCAGTCCAGCGGTTGAAGCCTGCAGGTGCTTGTTCGCATCGAAGTTAGCTCCAGCAATAGCACTGAGGACATTCCTGTCGTTACCAGCAAATGGCAGCTTGGCGTTAATACCTGGGAAAGAAGAACAAACAAATGAATTACGACATTTTATATGAACGCAAGCAGTTGGCTGCCGCGTTGGTCTAGTGGTCGCAAGCGTCTCCGCTGAGCATGGGTCCCTAGATTCGATTCTTAGGCGAAGTATAACTAAGGCTTTTTATCAGGAAATTCTAAGTAGCGCCCCATCTGACCGAGAGGAAGCCTGTGTCCCAGCAGTGGGAACATTATATGTGACCTAAACCCGCACTTACGTCACACTTCTCAGTGTAAAAAATGGTCACATTATCTCACAGAAAAGCGTGTTTTAAGTGCGAGTATAGGTCACATAGTGCTATAAAAATTATTTAAAAAAACTTACTGCTAGAGCCGTCCGAATTCACAGCAGTACTTCCATGTAGCTGGCGGGTTTGTCTTCTATGTTCCTCTTGGTGCAAATACCGGTAGAAATCATCGTTCGGGTCTCGCTCTTGAGGGCTCAGTTCCAGATAGCCTTCAGGGACAGTCTCCCAAGCAGTGACACTCACCACGAAGACAGTAAAGAGAATTGGAGAGAACATGTTTGCTTCGTTCTGGATTCACGAATGATGTCTCTCAATGGATCCCTGAGTTTATATAGGGAAGTTTGTGCTTAGAGATAATTTTGTTCAGACATCGGGACTTTACCAGCGCCCGCTTGAACTTGCGGTCTGAGTTTTATCAATGTTTTTGTATGATATATATGTGTGACGTAATTTTGATTGACGTTTGTGAATACGTGTGTTGTTAGTAAAAGCTTTGAAAGCTAGTTTGAGAAATAGATAGAATACTCTTTCACCGTAGAAATTTCAGATATAAATGTAGAAATTTTACACAGGGTGACACAATGGGCGGTCTTATCGCTAAAAGTGATTTTATAAAGACAACCTTTGGAGAAGGATAGACAATAAGCAGTATTGTCTATCCTTCTCCAAAGGTAGTCTGTGATTTACTATTTACATATCCAATAAATACATAGGTACACTTATCTATGTAGATACAATAATAATTATTAAATAAGAGCAAAAAACTTTAAATTTGACCAACAACATATATATGTTGTCAAAATGTCATAAAATTCATTTATTGAAATTAGACTGAGAATCAGCACTTTTCGAAAACGTCAAAATTCATAAGACAGTACCTACCCCAAAACGCCCAACCTTCACCACTTTCTAGTGCTTTAGAAGAAGAAATGGCGCAACAAACTCCCCAGCAGATGGTGGAGATGCAGTAGGTGGTGATGTTGTAATGATAGTTTAGTGATATGTGATAGTGTTTACCTGGTTAAGACTTACTATAACTATGTCATATTGCTAGAGGAATACAAATTTGCAAATGTGTTATGGAGTTAGTAAAAGGTGTAATATTTAATCGAAAATTCTAATAATTCCCATTTTCCGTTCCTAAAATTATAATTGAACACTCTAATATAATGATGGCGCCTCTTTTTGTGAACCCCAAATAATTCCTATTTTGGGATCTTAAAAATACTAAATAACCAATAAACTGCAACCAACTTGTACGTATGAGGTTGGTCACCGTTCTGCCCTAACCACTTTACTTTGTGTAAATTATTCCATCACCACTACTTTCAAAACGGTGAAGGAAAACATCGTCGTGAGGAAACCGGCACGTCCCAAAACCAAAAATTCGAAGACATGTGACATCTACCAAACCGCACAGGGCCCGCGTGGTTGATTACAGCCCACTCCCTCTCACTGAGAGGAGGCTTGTGTAATAGGCTGATTATGTGGTTGGTCACAGCACCAAGTGGTTAATTAACTTAAAAAAGGGTCCATGATTAGAACTGCAAAACAACCGCTGCTTGGTTCCGCTGGTTGTAGGTCATACAAATATTTGTTCCGTGCGGGAATCGAACCCGCCTTTGGATGGCCATTTTATAAATTTTCTTTAAAAAAGCCATTTATAAAAGAACGATTTTTGTTTATTATTAAAGCCATCTTTTCTGACGCTGAATGCAGACGAAAATATGTACCTATCAGTTTTGCTTACCACAATAACAACCGCAATTAAATCATTTTGTTTAATTATTTTCCTTTTATTGGTCTGGCTGTTTGTGTATGTAAGTTTAAATGTTTGTAAACGCACCCACGATACAGAAAAAATTCCTAGTGTGGGGCAACGTTTTATTAAAAAAAAAAAGGTTGTCTGTAAAAGATCGCTTTTAGCGATAAGACGGCCTATTGGTAAATTTATTTCCTGAATCCATAATGGTGTACATAATAAGGAATATTCTCAATCAATCAACTCAGCCTATAGCAGTCCACTGCTGGACATAGGCCTCTCCCAGGCTGCTTCACAACACCCTGTCCTCCGCCTTCCGCTTCCAGTCCGTCCCAGCAACCTTCTTTAGGTCGTCCGTCCATCTAGCTGGGGGCGTCTCACACTACGATTGCCGATACGCTGTCTCCACTCCAGGACTCGTCTGCTCCGCCGGCCATCGGTCCTTCGACAAAGATGGCCAGCCCACTGCAATTTCAGTTAGCTTACTCTGCAAGCTATGTCGGTAACTCCGGTTCTTTTCCGGATAATTTCATTCCTGATTAATATTCTATTCTATTTTAAATGAAAAATAGGAGGAGGAGCTTGTGGCCAAGCAATAACAGCCGCACGGATCGATCGATCAGGTTAAGCTACGCTTGCCGCGGTTGGCCCGTGGATGGTACCATCTTAACATACCAAGACCACCTCCGTGCCTCGGAAAGCATGTTAAGGCGTTGGTGCCGGCTGTCATTCGTGAATCTTTGACAGTCGTTACGGGTCGTCAGAAGCCTGAAAGTCTGACAACCAGTCTTACCAAGGGGTATCGTATTGCCGTCCGTCTGGGCCTGTCGCGATGTCACTTACCATTAAGAGGGACCCATTGGGTTATAAGTTTGGTCCATTGGTCCTCTGACATGCGACATAATGTGTCCAGCACAACTCCATTTTAGCGTGGCAGTTTTCCAAGTGTGCGTTAGTTCGATACCCAGAATACTCCGTTCCATAGCCCTCTGACAAACCTCGAGCGTGGACCTCTGCTGATTTGTCTATGACCATGTTTGACCACAATATGTGTTCATACTTCCCGTATGCACACGTCAATGAGTCGTCTCTTAAGGGACAAAGGAAGATCACCCTTCATTAGATCTTTCATAGATAGAAGATAAAAATACACGGAGACGGAAAGCCTGTGGCCTGGAGTCTGAATTTGTGCCCGATGGATGGCAATATGATCACATCCCAGGTGTAAAGTCGTATTACTATACTCTTCTTCATACGATGCGTATCGATGGCCAAAAGTTCTAACATTTTCGGCCCAAAATTCAGCTGCGCGAACTCCGGTCACTGACGCAGTCATAAGATCATCAAGTGCACAGGCACAGGCATGCGGCGCAGGGTGGAAGGTGGGCCATTGTCTGTGCCGAGGTGCCATAAACGCGCTTGAGATCTGAGCCGTCCGTGAACCTCCAACTGTGGAGATTGTCTTTGCTCCGGCCGACTTGGATTCGAAGTCTGTTTAGATATTTACTATACTTACCTACATATCTACCTACCGCGTCCCGTACTAGCGTGATGTTACGTCACATTATAAACCTGACCTATGTAGCAGTTCAAGATAAGGGGACAGAACCGTCTGTGTTGATATGTGTAAGTAATTAGTTGCTATTCTTGTACGAGTTCAAATGCGGTCATCTTGTGATACCGCACGGGACAGGGGATTCCTTTGGAAGATAATACTGAGAATGTAGTTCGCTGAATGAACTTGAGTTAAAGGAAAGAATTCGTTAAAATTAGTTCATTCTCATTATAATAGAATAGAAATTGTTTAAAATATTTTAATAAAAGAAACCGACTTTAAAATGAAGGTTAATTAGTGAATGAGGTGGTAGTGGTCGAGTGGTAATGGCCGCGACTTATGAGTTGTAGGTCGTAGGTTCGAACCCAGACAGGCATTACTTTGTGTAAATCATTTTCATCAAGAAAAACATTGTGAGGAAACCTAGCATGTCCTAGAATCAACAATTCGAAGACATGTGACATCTAACGGCCCGCTTGGCCCACAACCTGTCAGAGGAGGCCTGTGTCCCAGCAGTGGGAACATTATAGGCTGATCAAATGAATTTCCTTCTCCTGAATGTTTGCTGTTGTGTACAACAAACATGAAGCAAATACCCATAATCAGCTTTTAAAATTTTCCTGCCTCACAAAGAGCATTTAAAACCTCTTTCCCACACCCTCCTTCCTTATGGAACCATTAATACCTCCTCCTAACATTCGCCGTTATGAGGAAGTTCCTTTATAAAGTCCATTTTGCAACAAATTAATGGCAGCATCTTTCTATCACACCATCTCCGCACATTATCTCAAAAAGAAACATTTAAGCCTTTTCTCTGACTAAAAGCTTGTATAAAAATATCTTCGAAAAACCACTCCAAACTGCCCTCTCCTGTGTCCTCCCGTGTCCGTTGTAAGTTTCGATCCCGTGGGAATATCGGGATAAAAAGTATCCTACGTGTTAATCCTGGTTATAAACTATATGTGTGCCTAATTTTATTCAAATCCGTTCTGTAGTTTTTGCGTGTAAGATGTGATGTGATGGATCCCTCCATCCATCCATCCATAGAAACATTCGCGTTTATAATATTAGTAGGATAGGATGCAGGGTGGCAGCATCGACGCGCACAGTGTAACCATGAATGAATGAATTTAGCACATGATTCTAGGCCCCTAACGCAGAAATTATTCGTCGGTTATCTAAAAAATACTGCTACTTCATAGAAAAGTGCGTAGGTATAAATATGTAGGTATTGCACTTTCTGCGCGTCAAAATGTATGGGACAGCAATTTTTTTTTCTAATCTACGAAAAATTCAACGCAGTGGGGCTCGGAATCATTTGTACTGAATCCATGGTAAAAGAACGCCAACTCTCGTAGTTTAAAACGTTCAAAATATAGTCGCAGTCTGATCTTGGCGACAAACAAAAATGTCAAAAACTTGTCAAAAATATTGGGAAATTAGAGGTATTTTTGACAGATTGAGACTGAGATCAGACTTTGAAGTTCTTACAATTACGATACTTAATTACCCCTCTGGTTGCACGTCGATGTCCTTGCAAACCTGCACCCTAATTGCGTAACACACTATCTATCAGTCACAATCATCGGAATCATTTTGAAGGATATTGCTAATCCATTGCTTTATATGTTCGAATAATTTGTCTGCTCAACAACGTAAGTAGCGCAATGAATGTTGTGGGACTGTCAAATTAAAAGCCATTGCTACTGATAGTGTGTTATAGCCTAAGAGCCCATGAACCCCAGACCTTCGTTATTTTATAAAAGCTGAAAGTTTGTCAGCGCATGCTCCCAAACACAGGTCAGAACGATGCACCATTATGAAGTTTGGGTTATCGTGGCTTTGGCACGTAAACTGTTCTAAAGGTGTGTAAAATACCGATCTAAATTCATCAAATAATAAAGTGTGATTTTTTGGTATTCCTTCAGAATATTATTAGAAATTATATTTAATAATTTTACTTACGTTATAGTATAAATGCTGATTTTTATACAGGGTGGCAGGGAAACGCTTCCGAAAACGAAGACAGGTGATAGGGCTACTGATTCTCGATACGATACCATAAAAAAATGAGAAAAAAAATGAACAATTTTACCTATTTTTTTTAGCATTTTTCGTACACTATGCTGTGAGAACAGTTAAATTAAACCATTATTTGCTATTAAACACATTTTTTTTCTTTACAACTCTAACAAGCAATGTATTCGTAAATAAATATCATCTGACGCTTGCGCGTGACCTCAAGTTCAAAGTGCGCGCGCGCTCGCCGACAGCTGTGCGGCTGACGACCCCAAGTCCACGTGACGCGCGAAAATAATCAATTTCAGGCGAAAGGTTAGTGGTATCCGTTTGCATAAAGGTTGTATATAATCTACGTTCTGGCTTCGGAAGCGTTCTCCTGACACCCTGTATATAATACTTGGGTAATAATTAGATGATGTTTCCTCACTAGCCAGACATTTTTGATAGTTTCAACCTCTTGCCAGACAAGCATGTAGGGTATCTGTATGAGCGAGCGCGAGGCAGTAGGTATTTATATGGGTGGGTGCGAGTGAGATGGCGAGTTAGGCAGTTAGGTCTACAAAACTGTACAATATCATCATTCAACATAGAACATGAAGAGCTGAAAGAATTGATCAATAATTACTGTATTTAGAAACAACGAAGTTTCAATGGCGAGTATGGAAAGACTCAACAATTTTATGTAATTTATATTAATCTCATTAATAATTACCTACAACTATCACGAAGCATACCTACGTGTTGGAGACTTCGAACTTTTCAAGTCAGTTTTACCTAAAATGACAAAAAAATTTTTTAACTCACTCTAATCAACAGAATTATGCTCGATGGACCGTGAAATATGCTGATAACTATTACCCATCTTGATTTATTTGAAGGATTTCAACAGGGTTACTTCGGTATTAAAAGGACAACTGAGTCAATTTCAACAACTCGATTTTTTACCTAATTTCCATGGACATTTTCATTTTCAGGTCTTGTAAAAAACTTTGTTATTAAAGCGCAACATATCCACATTTTAGATACATTTTCTAAAGGGGGATTATATAATTATATTACTTAGAGAGTTATTTGGGCCACCGAAATTGGCGAGCCACAGAAATTTTATTATTGCCACCGAAATTATAAGTTAACCAGTTCTGTGCTATGTGGGCCCAGTTTGTCCGGCATGCGGCAGACATGTCCTGCCCAGTCCCATTTGAGCCACGTCAGCTATCGTTGTTTTGGAGCGTATAGTATTGTGTTTCGAACACGATCCGTTAATTTAACGCCTGGTATACTGCGCTCCATTGCTCGTTGGAGAAGTCTTGTTCCTCACCTCTGGCTTGCCTTTATTTGCCGGCTGGAGTGAACAATGACGAGGAACAGAGCTCCCCCTCATTCTTGCCTTTATTGGCTGGCTTGAGTGGAGATTAACAAGAGCAAACGTGCTCGGAGGAAGGAAGTATTTCAGTAAGATGCTGGTAGAGATCTTGACCGTACTTCCGGGATTGTCCTGATAGCCGTGGAATACCTCTCCACTCCTCACAAGCACGTCAGGACATGTTGCCCTCTTGTTGCTACGACACTGTGTGCTAGCGAACATTTTCGGGGGCCCATTATTGAGGGTGCAAGTCACCCCCTGCCATTTCATCTGTGAATATTATATTATCATTGGTCAGGCAGGGGACATAGACCTTCCATACTTCAAGGTAACCGATCCACAATAGCCACACAAACCCATAGCGCAGTATATTTTGTTTCCATATTCTGCAATAGTCCTGCACCAACCGGGGGTTGTCCTTGGGTTCACTTGCATGGTGCATACAGGGATAATCGTCGGTTGGTGCCTCCTCATCATTTAAAATTGTGTAAAGGGCCTCTGCGAGTTGACTTCAGCCCCTAGTACGCCTTTCAAAGGTCCGGGACCCCAGGGTCCCGAGATATGTCAAAGACATAATAATAATAATAAATCGTTTATTGACCAAATAGTGTTCTTACATTTCCTTATAACTAAGTGCAAATAAACTACTCCTAAGATTATTTTTACAGGGGAAATATAATTTTATGTTTTAACTTGTGGACTCCACACTAGGTCGAGCCTATCTCGCCTATTCATTAACTATGAGTCTAAACATTAAATAATAATTAGCTTCTTGCAAAACAATCTTCGGGAACTGATGTCTGAAAAGGAGATAAAAGAGAGGAAGATATTTTCTTTTTAACTAATCATTATAATTATGTAACTAGATTGTAAGATTGTTAATAAAGGCTATTATTATTATTAGCTTCTTGTAGGTCGATTATTACTTAACGCAAGCAAAATACTTTTTCCTATATATGTTGGAAATTATCTTCCTGAGAGGTAAATGCTGTGTATGAAAGTGATTGTGGACAAGACACAGAAATTGATAATTCGTCATTTACTGATTTTTTTTCTTAAAAAGTAATAGTCTTATAAATATAATTTAAGTGGCTTCATTTAGATTCACGTCTCTTTAATTCTGAGAAAAAAAATCGTTGCATTATCTGTAAAGCAGCACTACGTTTTCAGCCTAGACGCGTAAATTTTTCGCCTGAGAAAATCACTCTACTAAGCAATTTTCAAGGCAACCTATTGATCTGGTTTTAGAGCAGACTATCAATGCAGATGCTGCACGAAGACTTACTGTTGTTATACACTTTACTAATTTAATTTCACCCCGTCAACGGTGGGCTCGAAACCATGATCGGCCCCTAGTACCTACGCCTTTCAAAGGTCCGGGACCCCAGGGGCCCGAGATGTCAAAGACAACTATAATACGAGTAAATATAAATATATAATTATATATATATTTCATTTATTTTCAGGATAACAAAGATCCCATCGGGTTAGTAACAATATATTAAAATCAGCTTTTATACTATAACGTAAGTAGAATTATAATTTCATGAACATTGAGTGTGTCTGGCAAGGGTTTGCCACGATGTTAACTGTCTGGCAATGAATGACGTGATTTCTAATAATATTCTGAAGGTAATTACAAAAAATCACACTTTATTATTTGATGAATTTAGATCGGTATTTTACACACCTTTAGTACCGTTTACCTGCCAAAGCCACGGTAACCCAAACTTCATAATGGTGCATAGTTCTGACCTGTGTTTGGGAGCATGCGCTGACAAACTTACAGCTTTTATAAAATAACGAAGGTCTGGGGTTCATGGGCTCTTGCACTATTACGCAATTACCCCTTTGTATTTACTCAGATGACAGCTGATGAATGGAAAACAAAGGTAATAAAATTATACAACCAACTTATCTAAAAATTTTTTTATTTACAGATCTTTTACAGAACTAATTTTCAAATGCAATACAATACAAATTGAGTACCTTAGTTTTAAATTAATACTTAAATAAAATTATACAAACTTGTTAGTGTGTTTTGAAAATATTTACACTTATTTTTCAACTCAGATATGAATTAATACTTTGGCAATAAAAATCACTTCTCTAATGTTTACGTAGCTTACATACTAATGTTATTGTGAAGGAAAGCATCAAGAAAAATGAGAAAATGATGATTAACCGTGAAAATTAAAACTTATTGATAAATGAAACATTACAACTGAATTCAAATATAATACTTACCTTTTGGAAAAAACCAGTACCTACAAGGAATGTAGAAACTACAAGTAGCAATAATGCTAACGATGCTAAATGACAATGACAATATACTTTATACTGGACACTGGAATTTTATGTACAATCTTCTCAGACCAACTCAGATAATCTACAATCCATCGCCATTTAATGAGTTATCTATTTTAATAAAATGTATTCTAAGTTGATTTTTGAGTGACCATTTGTAACAAAAAGGTCCTAATAAGTTTTTGGTTGCAATGGATTTTGAACTTTGTTGATTATGACATTTCAAGTTATGGAACAACTTTAATAATGTACCTATTCTTAATCCAAATATAGAAGTTAAAAGAATTTCCTAAAAGTAAAACCAGTCGAGGGTTCCCACGAGGAGCTCCTCATGAAGGGTGACACAGACTTGCTCAAACCTGCGTTGAAGTCCAGAGAACTGGATTTATCTCTGAAGAGGTTCAAGTTTCCGTTGGCAGAGTAATCAGTCCGTTGCAGGAACGGAGTTTGAGCTACCCCTAATGAGGCACCCACTCTGTTTCTGTAATAGAGGAAAAGAATTAGAAAACTAGGTATATTTTTAAGGCAACGGAATCACTAATGATGTAGAAGAAGTGCCCATTCCAAAAGAAGACAGGCATGGGAACTGCCGACAGAAGTGAAAACTGAAAACTATGAAATAACTATACCCCGTCCATTAGGTTAACTGTTTTTTGACATCTGGCTTAGAACGTACATATTCCAGATTACGTTAAAGTTAATTTTAAAATGCGTAATAAAATAAATATATAACCTGCCTTATCTTATTGAATTATCTTATTTATGGCTTCTTACAGACATTATAATACTGTACGTGTATCAATCAATGTATAGTGTGTTGCTGCAATCACTAGTTCCATCAGTCAAAAAACGGTTTACCTAATGGACAGGGTTTAATGAAATACTTAAGTTTTTTTTTCATATTAATTTAAGTTTCTTCATATTAATCCCATATTTTTTAATAAAAATTATGAATTAAAATGTATACGATTTGACTGCTAGCCAAGCACAACACGTCGACATAGGTACAGATTGATGTTGGTCACGTGAACCCATAAGTTTTTCCCGTACCAAAAATCACTCAATGCGCCTAAAGAAGTTTCCACATCATATTTGATGGTTGAGTTACGTAAGGAATATATATTATGTCTAGAAAGGAGCTTCAGGGTAATTGTGTAAAACACTAACAATAGCAATGGGTTTCATTTTGACAGTTCAACAACATTCATTGCGTTTTTTACGTTGCTGAGCAGACAATTTTTTCGAACATATGGAGGAATGGATTTGCAATATCCTTCAATATTATTCAAATTGTGATTAATAGTGCGTTACGCGATTAGGATGCTGACTGACTTTGCATTAGTTGTCGCAAAACAGCGTTGCTGCATTCGTTATGTCGGTGTACTGACAGGCACATGAGACGAAAATGTTAGCTTTGTCTCTGGGATGGCAACGAATTTAGGATGCCTCTGGTATTGCTGATGTTAATAGACTGTCGTGACCACTCAACATCAGGTGAACCATCGTCTTATAGCCCTAATCTTGTACCAACTATGCTTCCATCTTACCAGATGCAGCCGAATACCATTTTTTTACATGGATCGACGGCTTATCGGACCTCCCCAACCCAGTTACTGGGTAACATGATACCCCTTGGTAAGACTGTCTTATAATACAACCTTACTATTTTGATAAAATACTCACTTGTACATATAATCAACTCCGCCTCCATAGGTGTTGAAGTTTGGAACTTGAGGGATGGTAGGCATACTCCTGGTCACGAAGGCATTAGCTCCGACGTTGTGGTTCGGGTTCTGGAAGAGGGTCGCGTGGCCTGCGAGTGTGGCCCGGTCGCCGAAGTTAGGGATGCGCGTATTGCTGAGGGAGAGCCCGTGGCCGTTGCTGAAATTAGGGAAGGATTAAATGTAAAAAAATGTTTCTAGGGGATTGATATTTAGACTATGGTTATGCAAGAATAGCTAATGTCATAATGAAGAGTTTGAATAGTGAAAACAGTGTTAGTGTAGCTGACTGATTGGTACTCTAGGAGGTTCTTTTGAAGAGTTATGCAAAGTCACGAATGTTGTTTATCAAATTGACTCATCTGCCTTTTCCCAACTATCTTAGGGTCGGCTTCCAGTCTAATCGGATGCAGCTGAATACCAGTATTTTACATGGAGCGACTGCCTATCTGACCTCCACAACCCAGTTACTATGTAATACGATACCCCTTGGTAAGACTGGCTGTCAGACTTTCGGGCTTCTGATGACCCGTAACGACTGTCAAAGATCCACGAATTACAGCCGGGACCAACAACTTAACGTGCTTTCCGAGGCACGGAGGGGTCTTGGTATGTGAAGATGGTCACCCATCCACGGACCATCTGCGGCGTAGCTTAATTAATAATTCAAATGTTGAACAGTCAACCGCATTGACCATGGTAAGGAAATGGGAGGTAATTTATAAACACTTACACATTATCTAATGCCAGTCCAGCGGTTGAAGCCTGCAGGTGCTTGTTCGCATCGAAGTTAGCTCCAGCAATAGCACTGAGGACATTCCTGTCGTTACCAGCAAATGGCAGCTTGGCGTTAACACCTGGGAAAGAAGAACAAACAAATGAATTACGACATATTATATGAACGCAAGCAGTTGGCTGCCGCGTTGGTCTAGTGGTCGCAAGCGTTCCCGCTGAGCATGGGTCCCTAGATTCGATTCTTAGGCGAAGTATAACTAAGGCTTTTTATCAGGAAATTCTAAATAGCGCCCTATCTGACCGAGAGGAAGCCTGTGTCCCAGCAGTGGGAACATTATATGTGACCTAAACCCGCACTTAAGTCACACTTCTCAGTGTAAAAAATGGTCACATTATCTCACAGAAAAGCGTGTTTTAAGTGCGAGTTTAGGTCACACAGTGCTATAAAAATTATTTAAAAAAACTTACTACTAGAGCCGTCCGAATTCACAGCAGTACTTCCATGTAGCTGGCGGGTTTGTCTTCTATGTTCCTCTTGGTGCAAATACCGGTAGAAATCATCGTTCGGTTCTCGCTCTTGAGGGCTCAGCTCCAGATAGCCTTCAGGGACAGTCTCCCAAGCAGTGACACTCACCACGAAGACAGTAAAGAGAATTGGAGAGAACATGTTTGCTTCGTTTTGGATTCACGAATGATGTCTCTCAATGGATCCCTGAGTTTATATAGGGAAATTTGTGCTTAGAGATAATTTTGTTCAGGCATCGGGACTTTACCAGCGCCCGCTTGAACTTGCGGTCTGAGTTTTATCAATGTTTTTGTATGATATATGTGTGACGTAATTTTGATTGACGTTTGTGAATATGTGTGTTGTTAGTAAAAGCTTTGAAAGCTAGTTTGATAAATAGATAGAATACTCTTTCACCGCAGATATAAATTTATAAATTTTACACAGGGTGACACAATGGGCGGTCTTATCGCTAAAAGTGATTGTTTAAAGACAAGCTTTGGAGAAGGATAGACAATACTGCTGCTACTACTGTGGTTTACTATTTACATATCCAATAAATACATACACTTATCTATGTACATACAATAATTATTATTAAATAAGAGCAAAAAACTTTTGATTTCACCAACAACAGAAATATTTTGTCAGCATGTCATAAAAGTCATTTATTTAAATTAGACTGAGAATCAGCACTTTTCGAAAACGTCAAAATTCATAAGACAGTACCCCAAAACGCCCAACCTTCACCACTTTCTAGTGCTTTAGAAGAAGAAATGGCGCAACAAACTCCCCAGCAGATGGTGGAGATGCAGTAGGTGGTGATGTTGTAATGATAGTTTAGTGATATGTGATAGTGTTTACCTGGTTAAGACTTACTATAGCTATGACATATTGCTAGAGGAATACACATTTGCAAATGTGTTATGGAGTTAGTAAAAGGTGTAATATTTAATCGAAAATTCTAATAATTCCCATTTTCCGCTCCTAAAATTATTATTGAACACTCTAATATAATGATGGCACCTCTTTTTGTGAACCCCAAATAATTCCTATTTTGGGATCTTAAATATACTAAATAACCAATTAACTGCAACCAACTTGTACGTAGGAGGTTGGTCACAGTTCTGACCTAACCTAACCCATTTGGTCAGGGCGTCCTAGCTTAGTTACTGCGACCAATTCGACTCGGGCGTGGTTGGTTGGCACGAGTTGTAGGTCGTAGGTTCGAACCCAGACAGGCACTTCACTTTGTGTAAATTATTCCATCACCACTGCTCTCAAAACGGTGAAGGAAAACATCGTGAGGAAACTGGCATGTCCTAAAACCAAAAATTCGAAGACATGTGACATCTACCAACCGCCCACTCCCTCTCACTGAGAGGAGGCTTGTGTCCCAGCAGTGGGAACCTTATAAGCTGATTATGTGGTTGGTCACAGCACCAAGTGGTTAATTAACTTAAAAAAGGGTCCATGATTAGAACTGCAAAACAACCGCTGCTTGGTTCCGCTGGTTGTAGGTCATACAAATATTTGTTCCGTGCGGGAATCGAACCCGCCTTTGGATGGCCATTTTATAAATTTTCTTTAAAAAAGCCATTTATAACAGAACGATTTTTGTTTATTATTAAAGCCATCTTTTCTGACGCTGAATGCAGACGAAAATATGACGTATCAGTTTTGCTTACCACAATAACAACCGCAAAGTAATAATTTTGTTTAATTATTTTCCTTTTGGTCTGGCAGTTTGTGTATGTAAGTTTAAATGTTTGTAAACGCACCCACGATACAGAAGAAATTCCTAGTGTGGGGCAACGTATTATTAAAAAAAAAAAGGTTGTCTGTAAAAGATCGCTTTTAGCGATAAGACGGCCTATTGCTAAATTTATTTCCTGAATCCATAATGGTTTACATAATAAGGAATATTCTCAATCAATCAACTCAGCCTATAGCAGTCCACTGCTGGACATAGGCCTCTCCCAGGCTGCGTAACAACACCCTGCCCTCCGCCTTCCGCTTCCAGTCCGTCCCAGCAACCTTCTTTTGTCGTCCGTCCATCTAGCTGGGGGCGTCTCACACTACGATTGCCGATACGCTGTCTCCACTCCAGGACTCGTCTGCTCCATCGGCCATCGGTCCTTCGACAAACATGGCCAGCCCACTGCAACTTCAGTTTGCTTACTCTGCAAGCTATGTCGGTAACTCCGGTTCTTTTCCGGATGATTTCATTCTTGATTAATATTCTATTCTATTTTAAATGAAAAATAGGGGGAGGAGGGAGGTCACCCTTCATTAGATCTTTCATAGATAGAAGATAAAAATACACGGAGACGGAAAGCCTGTGGCCTGGAGTCTGAATTTGTGCCCGATGGACGGTAATATGATCACCTCCCAGGTGTAAAGTCGTATTACTATACTCTTCTTCATACGATGCGTATCGAAGGCAAAAAGTTCAAACATTTTCGACCCAAAATTCAGCTGCGCGAACTCCACTCACTGACGCAGTCATAAGATCATCAAGTGCACAGGCACAGGCATGCGGCGCAGGGTGGAAGGTGGGCCATTGTCTGTGCCGAGGTGCCACAAACGCGCTTGAGATCTGAGCCGTCCGTGAACCTCCAACTGTGGAGATTGTCTTTGCTCCGGCCGACTTGGATTCGAAGTCTGTTTAGATATTTACTATACTTACCTACATATCTACCTACCGCGTCCCGTACTAGCGTGATGTTACGTCACATTATAAACCTGACCTATTTAACAGTTCAAGATAAGGGGACAGAACCGTCTGTGTTGATATGTGTAAGTAATTAGTTGCTATTCTTGTACGAGTTCAAATGCGGTCATCTTGTGATACCGCACGGGACAGGGGATTCCTTTGGAAGATAATACTGAGAATGTAGTTCGCTGAATGAACTTGAGTTAAAGGAAAGAATTCGTTAAAATTGCTTCATTCTGACTTATTATAATAAAATAGAAATTGTTTAAAATATTTTAACAAAAACAAAACGACTTTAAAGTGAAGATAATTATTGAATGAGGGGGTGGTGGCCGAGTGGTCACAGCCGCGACTTACGAGTTGTAGGTCGTAGGTTCGAACCCAGACAGGCATTACGTACTCTGTGTAAATCATTTTCATCAAGAAAAACATAGTGAGGAAACCTAGCATGTCCTAGAATCAAAAATTCGAAGACATGTGACATCTAACAGCCCGCGTGGCCCATTACCTGTCAGAGGAGGCCTGTGTCCCAGCAGTGGGAACATTATAGGCTGATTATGGTAATGGCAATAGGCTCCGTAGAACTTATAACATAATAATAATAATAATACATAGCCTACACAGACTACAAAAATGCATTTGACAGCGTGCCACACTCATGTTTAGTTCAAGTAATGAATATATATACAATCAATCCATTACTAATAAATTTTCTTAAGAATACCATGGCGTCCTGGAAAACTACACTTAAACTACAAATGAAAACCGCAAACTTATGATAGCTCCATAGATGAAAAATAGCAATTAAAAAGGGTATATTTCAAGGGGACTCACTCAGCTCTCTTTGGTTTTGCCTAGCCATAAATCCACTCTCTCGCGCATTAACTGAATCTAAACTAGGCTTTGACATCAAGAACAAACACATCGATATTACACCAAATAACACATTTACTTTATATGGATGATTTAAAATTATATGCCAATAAAAATACAGATTTACATAGTTTATTAGACATTACAATTAAGATCATTTTCGAAAGACATTAGAATGGATTTTGGACTAGACAAATGCCTTGTTGGAGGAAATTACTCAACATTCGGAAGAAGTAAAAGAAGCAATGAAAAATAAAAAACTTTATAAATACTTAGCATACAACCAAGCACGACTTTTAGAACGCAAAACTATTAAAGATAAACTCAAACAAGAATATTATAAAAGACTTCATTTACTATGTAAAATGTATCTAGCCAGTAAAAATTATATTCTTTCGGCGTGATAAAATGGTCCAACACAGAATTACATGCACTCGAATTTAAAACTAGAACAATTCTTACACAACATAGATATCACCACCCTAAATCAGCAATAGAAAGGGTAATTATGTCCAGAAAAGAGGGAGGCAGAGGGCTTATTCAAATATCACACCTACACAAAAGACAAATAATAAACCTAAAACAATTTTTCAATAGGAAAAAGAATTCCAGCCAATTACACAAAACCATAGTAGAGATAGATAAAAAATATACACCACTGAACCTTAGTGAAGACAATATTGAAACAACAGACAAAGCAAGACATATAGAAGAGATACATAAAAATGGAGGCAGAAAGAACTACACGGAAGACATCCAAATGATTTATACCAAACATTTTTTTTATTAATAAAATGTTGCCCCACACTAGGAATTTCTCCTGTATCGTGGGTGCGGTTACAAACATTTAAACTCACATACACAAACAGCCAGACCCGGAACAACTACTTGTAGGTCATACAAATATTTGTTCCGTGCGGGAATCGAACCCGCCTTTGGATGACCGTTTTATAAATTTTCTAAAAAAAAGCCATTTATAAAAGAACGATTTTTGCTTATTATTAAAGCCATCTTTTCTGACGCTGAATGCAGACCAAAATATCCGTTTTCCTTACCACAATAACAACCGCAATTAAATCATTTTGTTTAATTATTTTCCTTTTACTTCGTATTCTTTATTAAAGTAAATGATGTATTGTTAAACTATGACTAAATCCATTATGTGTTTTTACCTTTTTATTTACAAAAGTACCTATTTTTGCCTGGGGTTACTCTCAAGGAAAAATCATCGAAAATTGCTTGTATTGTAGAAAATTAGACTTCATTTCGATGGCCAACTATCATAATGTTTTCATTTTGCATACTTATAGCATTTAAAAAATAGTCAGTCAGCCCCTACATTTGGGTCGAGTAGGTGATGAAGTTTTGTATGGGACAGTTAACAATTTTTTCGCGATTACAATGTTGGTCCCATGGAGAAAGTTGTTCATTTTGATGGTCCGTAGCACGCCTTTAAATATGACCACACCATTACATGCCGTATATGACTACCATACAATGAAGAGCTCCAAGGATACATCGGGATAAACTACCCATACTTGCCATTGATAGTACTTTACTCGTAAAGAGATACCGACACATCAACGCATGACTGTTACATCCAAATTCATTTAGCCGTTTTCACAAAGATTGGTGATAGATAGGACATTAATAAATCAATCAGCTCAGCCTATCGCAATTCACTTTTGGACTAGACTTCGCCCATACTGCGCCACAACACCCTGGATTCGCACTTTGCACTTCGGAGTAGACCACTCCGAAGTGCAAAGTGCGAATGTTCGAATCGGACCGACACATAGCCGAACCGAATATTATTGAAAAATGCGAAAAAAGCTCGGGTCGGCTTAGTTGGGTCGGGACCATAGTCAATATTCGAAAGAGTTTAGGAGTGTAGGATCGGGACCGACCGAACCAAATAGTAACTTTCAATGATTGGGTATCATTGAAAGTTTAAATTTTAAAGAACATAATTCCAAACCAGCCTGATAAAAATAGTATAGCCAAAGAGATTTTATTACAAGTTCATACATACTATAATGCGAAAAGACTTTTTCCCCAAACTAATATATACCTTTTACTAACAACATAACACATTCACAGATGAGTACTCCCTTGGAAATATATTGTAGCTATAGTAAGGCTTAACTAGCACACTAATTGTGTAACACACTTAGGTATAATCACAATCTGAATGATTTCGAATGATATTGCTAATTCATTGCTGTAATGTTCGAAAAATTTGTCTGTTCAATAACGCAATGAATGTTGTTGAACTGTCAAAACGAAAGCGCTGTTAGTGTGTTACGCAAATATACAGGTAAATGCTATCACCGATGATATGACACTAAACTATCAATAAAACATCACCAAAAACCTTCTTATGTTCATTTTCATGATTATTATTATATATGTATGTAAATAGTAAACCACAATGACTACCTGCAGTATTGTCTCTCGTTCTTGAAAGGTTGTCTTTAAAAAAATCGCTTCTAACGATATGACCACCCATTGCTTCACCATAATTATGTAAAATTTTACATTTTATATCAGTAATTTTTACGGTGAAAGAGTATTCTATCTATTTATCAAACTAGCTTTCAAAGCTTTTACTAACAACACACATATTCACAAACGTCAATCAAAATTACGTCACACATATATCATACAAAAACATTGATAAAACTCAGACCGCAAGTTCAAGCGGGCGCTGGTAAAGTCCCGATGTCTGAACAAAATTATCTCTAAGCACAAACTTCCCTATATAAACTCAGGGATCCATTGAGAGACATCATTCGTGAATCCAGAACGAAGCAAACATGTTCTCTCCAATTCTCTTTACTGTCTTCGTGCTGAGTGTCACTGCTTGGGAGACTGTCCCTGAAGGCTATCTGGAGCTGAGCCCTCAAGAGCGAGACCCGAACGATGATTTCTACCGGTATTTGCACCAAGAGGAACATAGAAGACAAACCCGCCAGCTACATGGAAGTACTGCTGTGAATTCGGACGGCTCTAGTAGTAAGTTATTTTAAATAATTTTCATAGCACTGTGTGACCTAAACTCGCACTTAAAACACGCTTTTCTGTGAGATAATGAGACCATTTTTTACGCTGAGATGTGTGACTTAAGTGCGGGTTCAGGTCACATATAATGTTCCCACTGTTGGGACACAGGCTTCCTCTCGGTCAGATGGGGCGCTATTTAGAATTTCCTGATAAAAAGCCTTAGTTATACTTCGCCTAAGAATCGAATCTAGGGACCCATGCTCAGCGGGAACGCTTGCGACCACTAGACCAACGCGGCAGCCAACTGCTTGCGTTCATATAAAATGTCGTAATTCATTTGTTTGTTCTTCTTTCCCAGGTGTTAACGCCAAGCTGCCATTTGCTGGTAACGACAGGAATGTCCTCAGTGCTATTGCTGGAGCTAACTTCGATGCGAACAAGCACCTGCAGGCTTCAACCGCTGGACTGGCATTAGATAATGTGTAAGTGTTAATAAATTACCCCCCATTTCCTTACCATGGTCAATGCGGTTGACTGTTCAACATTTGAATTATTAATTAAGCTACGCCGCAGTTGGTCCGTGGATGGGTGACCATTTTCACATACCAAGACCCCTCTGTGGCTCGGAAAGCACGTTAAGTTGTTGGTACCGGCTGTCATTCGTGGATCTTTGACAGTCGTTACGGATCGTCAGAGGCCCGAAAGTCTGACAGCCAGTCTTACCAAGGGGTATCGTATTACATAGTAACTGGGTTGTGGAGGTCAGATTGGCAGTCGCTCCATGTAAAATACTGGTATTCAGCTGCATCCGATTAGACTAGAAGCCGACCCAAAGATAGTTGGGAAAAGGCTAGGCAGATGAGTCAATTTGATAAACAACATTCGTGACTTTGCATAACTCTTCTAAAGAACCACCTAGAGTATCAATCAGTCAGCTACACTGACACTGTTTTCACTATTCAAACTCTTCATTATGACATTAGCTATTCTTGCATAACCATAGCCTAAAAAATATCAATCCCCTAGAAACATTTTTTTACATTTAATCCTTCTCTAATTTCAGCAACGGCCACGGGCTCTCCCTCAGCAATACGCGCATCCCTAACTTCGGCGACCGGGCCACACTCGCAGGCCACGCGACCCTCTTCCAGAACCCGAACCACAACGTCGGAGCTAATGCCTTCGTGACCAGGAGTATGCCTACCATCCCTCAAGTTCCAAACTTCAACACCTATGGAGGCGGAGTTGATTATATGTACAAGTGAGTATTTTATCAAACTATTAAGGTTGTATTATAAGACAGTCTTACCAAGGGGTGTCATGTTACCCAGTAACTGGGTTGTGGAGGTCCAATAAGCCGTCGATCCATGTAAAAAAATGGTATTCGGCTGCTTCTGGTAAGATGAAAGCCGACCCCAACATAGTTGGTACAAGATTAGGGCTATAAGAAGATGGTTCACCTGATGTTGAGTGGTCACCACAGTCTATTAACATCAGCAATACCAGAAGCATCGTCAATTCGTGGCCATCCCAGAGACAAAGCTAATTATATTTCTTATATATATTTCTTACGTAACTCATCCATCAATTTTGATACGGAAACTTCTTTAGGTGCATTGTGAAAAACTTAGGGGTTCACGTCACCGACGTCAATCTGTACCCATGTCGACGTGTTGCGCTTGGCTAGCAGTCAAAGCCTATATATTTTAATTCATAATTTTTATTAAAAATTATGGGATTTATATGAAAAAAACTTAAAGTAATATGAAAAAAAAAAAACTTAAGTATTTCATTATACCCTGTCTATTAGGTAAACCGTTTTTTGACAGATGGAACTAGTGATTGCAGCAACACACTATACATTGATTGATACACGTACAGTATTATAATGTCTGTAAGAAGCCATAAATAAGATAATTCAATAAGATAAGGCAGGTTATATATTTATTTTATTACGCATTTTAAAGTTAACTTTAACGTAATCTGGAATATGTACGTTCTAAGCCAGATGTCAAAAAACAGTTAACATAATGGACGGGGTATAGTTATTTCATAGTTTTCAGTTTTCACTTCTGTCGGCAGTTCCCATGACTGTCTTCTTTTAGAATGGGCACTTCTACATCATTAGTGATTCCGTTGCCTTAAAAATATACCTAGTTTTCTAATTCTTTTCCTCTATTACAGAAACAGAGTGGGTGCCTCATTAGGGGTAGCTCAAACTCCGTTCCTGCAACGGACTGATTACTCTGCCAACGGAAACTTGAACCTCTTCAGAGATAAATCCAGTTCTCTGGACTTCAACGCAGGTTTGAGCAAGTCTGTGTCACCCTTCATGAGGAGCTCCTCGTGGGAACCCTCGACTGGTTTTACTTTTAGGAAATTCTTTTAACTTAAAAAAAACTGTATTTGGATTAAAAATAGGTACATTAATAAAGTTGTTGCATTACTTGAAATGTCATAATCAACAAAGTTCAAAATCCATTGCAACCAAAAACTTATTAGGACCTTCTTGTTACAAATGGTCACTCAAAAATCAACTTAGAATACATTTCATTAAAGTAGATAACTCATTAAATGGCGATGGAATGTAGATTATCTGAGTTGGCCTGAGAAGGTTGTAAATAAATTCCAGTGTCCAGTCTAAAGTCTATTGTCATTGTCATTTAGCATCGTTAGCATTATTGCTACTTGTAGTTCCTACATTCCTTGTAGGTACTGGATTTTTCGAAAAGGTAAGTATAATATTTGAATTCAGTTGTAATGTTTCATTTATCAATAAGTTTTAATTTTCACGGTTAATCATCATTTTCTCATTTTTCTTGATTCTTTCCTTCACAATAACTCTAGTATGTAAGCTACGAAAAACATTAGACAAGTGATTTTTATTGCCAAAGTATTAATTCATATCTGAGTTGAAAAATAAGTAAGTATAAATATTTTCAAACACACTCACAAGTTTGTATAATTTTATTTAAGTATTAATTTAAAACTAAGGTACTCATTTTGTATTGTATTGCATTTGTAAATTAGTTCTGTAAAATATCTGTAAATAAAATTTTTTTTAGATAAGTTGGTTGTATAATTTTATTACCTTTGTTTTCCATTCATCAGCTGTCATCTGAGTAAAAACAAAGGGGTAATGGCATAATAGAGCAAGAGCCCATGAACCCCAGACCTTCGTTATTTTATAAAAGCTGAAAGTTTGTCAGCGCATGCTCCCAAACACAGGTCAGAACTATGCACCATTATGAAGTTTGGGTTACCGTGGCTTTGGCAGGTAAACGGTACTAAAGGTGTGTAAAATACCGATCTAAATTCATCAAATAATAAAGTGTAATTTTTTGTAATTACCTTCAGAATATTATTAGAAATCACGTCATTCATTTGACACACTCAATGTTGTCCGCTAACACAACAACCGCTGGTCCTAGAGACATGAAATTTGGAGTGTGTATTCTTCGTAAAGAGTAAGTATCCACTAAGAAAGGGTTTTTCGAAATTCTACCCCGAAGAGGGTGAAATGGGGGGATTTTGTTTGTATGAAAAATCTTATTCCTTGAGACTTGAAACTTGGCAAGAATACGTATCTAAGTAAATTATGAAGTTGGCCATTTTTGTTTTTATAAACTACCCCCTAAAAGGGGATTGGAGGGTTTCAAAGTTTGTATGGAAGAATTTTAGCGCGCGGTCTGATTTACTCGAAACTCAGGATTTATACCTAAAGTTGAAAGAAAAGAATAATGTGTATCAGGGTTTTTAGAAAATCTACCCCTGACAGCCTGAAAAGGGGTACTTAGTTAATTTTACAGGGGAGGATTTTACAGCGTTGCTTGATTAACTCGAAAATTGGTACAAATAATCTTCGAGTCAAGTTATGAACACATCTCAAATGATTTTTCAAAATTCCACCCCTGTGGGGGTGAAAAGCGGGGATACAGTTTATATGAAAAATCTTATTCGTTAGGTTATTAATCTTGAAAATTGGCATGAATACTCGCCTAAGTAAGCAATAAAGTTTATCATTATTAGTTTTTCAAAATTAACCCTCAAAGGGGATACAGGGGTGTTGAAGTTTGTGTGGAAGAATTTGAACGCGCGGTCCGATTAACTCGAAACTCAGTGTTTATACTTAAGACTAAAAATAAATAATAACACGTATGAGGGGTTTTCGAAAATCTACCCCTAACAGGTTGAAAAGGGGTAGTTAATTTTACAGAAGAGGGTTATAATGCGTGACCTGATTAACTCGAAAATGGGTATAAATAATCGTTGAGTCAAATTATGGAAACATCCCAACATTTGTTTTTTGAATTCTACCCCTGTGGGGTGAAAAGACGGGATACAATTTTATTAATATGAAAAACCTTTTTCCTTTGGTTAATAAACTTGATACTTGGCAATATTTGCCTTAGTAATTATGTAATACAGATGGTCACTTTTTAATTTAAGAAAACTCCTCACAGAGGATTTAGGGGGTGAAAAGTTAATAGGTTAGAAAAAAAATTAAGCCCCTCGGTCGGATTAGCTTGAAACTCGGTACTAATACATAGAACAAAAAATGAAAAGTATTCAAAAATCGTCTTTTACCGGAGTAGAAAAGGGTAATAAAGTTTAAGGGGTGGATTTTATTGCTTACTTCCATTAACTCGAAAATGGGTACAAATAATCTTTAACTCATACAATGGGAACGTACCAAACGCTTTTTTAAAAACAAAGCCTGTTGTGGTAAAACGGGACGACAAGATTTATTTAAAAAATCTTATTCATTTGATCTATAAACTTTAAAATTAACCCGAATTAAATAAATAAATGATAAAGATCGTAAACATACATCTTCGATATTTTTAGAGTAAAGTACATACACGCGGACGAAGTCGCGGGCAAAGTGCTATACTACATATTATTATAAATTCTGTCTGTATGTTGCATTTTCACACCTAAACCACTGAACGGATTTCGATAAAATTTGGTAAAGAGATAGATAGCATCCTGGGAAAGGACATAATTTTTATCCTGGTAGCACGTTACCGTGGAATTTTTAATGAAAATATTTCCGATATCCACGCGGGCGAAGCCGCGGGCAAAAGCTAGTTAGAATATATGACACTAGCTTGAACGATCGAATGGAACCCGCTTATAAATATAGCCGGCCTGTACCAAATAAGGTTGCTGGCAGACAAACTCTACAGTACCTTACACTACAGAAAGCAGCTATATTAAACACATGTCGCATAGTTCGGAAATTTCTACAATTAGATTCCACAATAATCTCAATGCAGTACAAAACACCTAATCTGATCAATCAAATCAGTTTATACCTGTGAGATTTTAATAAATACCAGGTTCTAGGAAAAAACCTGAAAAAATATATTTAAAAAAAAAACAAAGTAATAATAATAAGTAGTATTTATTTTCTCACCACAATAAACATTACAGACATTGTTACACATGATATATTATGCCTAACCTACCCATTCAGAGCAACAACACTTTTCTCCAATAAATTAATTTTCTTCTCCTGAATGTTTGCTGTTGTGTACAACAAACATGAAGCAAATACCCATAATCAGCTTTTAACATTTTCCTGCCTCCCAAAGAGCATTTAAAACCTCTTTTCCGCACCCTCCTTCCTTATCGAACCATTAATACCTCCTCCTAACATTCGCCGTTATGAGAAAGTTTCTTTAAAAAGTCCATTTTGCAACAAATTAATGGCAGCATCTTTCTATCACACCATCTCCGCACATTATCTCAAAAAGAAACATTTAAGCCTTTTTCTTTGACTAAAAGCTTGTATAAAAATATCGTCGAAAAAACCACTCCAAACTGACCTTTAAAAAAATCCAATACAGCACTATTTCTATTGGCATAAAGTTAATTTTTGCTTGTTTTTGCAACAAACGCGTTCGCACATACACTGGAAAATTCAATATCACACTAAATAAAAAAACCTTAACGTCACGATAAAAATCCTCAACAAAGCCAAAAAGGTCTGCGATTTTACGAACGCTTACACTGCGAATGTGGCCCTTATTGCAAACGATATAAGGGTCATGTAAAAACGTTATGTAAGCTAAAATAAGTGAATAGTGCAGGAGATGGATCGGATTTTAATAAACGATGAAGTTTTTCCTTGTATTTGTTTTGCGAGTTAAAGGTTAATTTTTTCTCTGAGAATTTTGGCTATGGGGTTTACTGGTCGCGTCTATAGCAACAGGTTTCAGGTTTTAAACCGGGCAAGTACCTACCAATGTAACTTCTTGAGGAAACACATAATCGATCAATTATATGTGGTGAAGTGGTTAATGGCCGATATTTTTTGTTTCGATAAAACGGGTTTTGCCCTTAGGTGGCAAAATACAGATACGTGTATGTAGTCGTACCCTCTAGATTTAAAAAATAGTATTAATTAACAAGCGCATTTCGCTTAAACTAGGAATTGTAGAGTAAAATTCTAAAACTACAAAATTATGTACCTATGCTTGAGAATAATGATAAAAAATAAGAAAAACTTTTAGCAAAACTAATACTCGTAAACTAATAGCTTTTTTTATTACAAAACAGCAGTTGCAACAGTTTTACTGAAACAATATATTTTACAACTAGCTTCTGCGTGCGACTTCGTCCGCGTGTTTTAAGATAAAACGGCAATAGCGTAGATTTCTATTAGTGTAAGAATTTTGGGTCTTAGAATGCTAAGCGATAGCATAGTAGTGTAGTGGTAGTGGTAGTATGGGTGGTTAGCATAATGATGCTGAGCGATGGCCGTTTTGCGTGAATGTGACGCATGTTTACCCCCACTTTTTTTTTTGTTGTGATTGTTCTTTTTTTTATGCGTCATGTTTGCCGCAAATAAATGTATTTTCTTTCTTTCTTTGAAATTTGTGAAGTAATTGCGTAACACACTAACACTAGCAATGGCTTCCATTCTGACAGTTCAACAAAATTCATTGCGTTATTTACGTTGTTGACCAGACAAATTTTTCGAACATATGAAGCAATGGATTATTAATGTCCTTCAAAATGATTGATCGTATGTTACGCAAGAGGTGCGGATCAGTGGTTACAAAGATATACCCCATACATACAAACTCACAACTTTTACCTCTTTATAATGATAAATATAGATAAATCTAGAACACAAGCCTCTACTAACACCAAAAATAAATTCTATTTATACCTAACTTGCGAAAATCACAGAGAATAGTACAAAAAGTTTATAATTATATGTCAAGTCAACGAGACTCTATGACAGTACTTTATTAAGTTCAAAACAAAGTTCTTTAAGTGGATTCCTTGCGGATTCCACGGATTTAAACTTTGACTTTTAAGCTGTATAATCCGGATTTAAGTTAGATGAGCAAAATTCTGTTTAATATAAATTGGGAAATTAATAAACAGATAATTGTATAATACAAATATAAAATTATTATTATAATAATTGATTCTTAAAAGACAAAATCAATCAGAATCAGTTATACAATCAATATCTAGATATTACTGATTTTTTGTAGTTATATATAAATATTTATAGTCAACCTATAACGTTCCCACTGCTGGGACGCAGACCTCCTCTCTGTGAGAGTGTATTACAACTTCGATGTTGAACTTCTTGTTCAAAAAGTTGAAGCTCTTTTGAAGAAAAGGTAATAAAAAACATTTACATATATCTGCGAGGTAAATTCGTAGCACACTTACAATAACAACCCTATTCAAACCTTTCATTTTTACAATTCCAAAACATTAATTGCTTTATTTACTGCGTCAAGCAGAGGATGCCCTCAAAATGCTTCGGATTGTGATAGAAATTGGGTTACGCAATCGAGGTGCTGAAAACACCCAACTTTAAAATTATTAACGGGCATTCTATGGCAGTACAAAATAAACACCCTACCTCCCTGCCTACAACCTTGTACACTGCCTCTATTGAAATCAGGAAAAGGGCCGAAAGGTCCCAAAGTATAGGGCTATTTATTTTGATCTCAAGTGACATTCCCTAAATCGTTCGCGGAATGTGAAAATTTTAGCCCTTCCCCGTCGACGATATAAATTGTTTCCTAAAACGGATAAGGGTCCATAGATCTGGAACAATTCTGAGTCTAGCACCTTTTTGGTGTAAGATTGATTCATTTAGGGAAATTAATTTGGTTTTAATGATGATGTCGTATTTAAGGATTTATACAAGATGTAACAGAATAAATGCTCGGAAAGCTGCTCCGCTTAAATGGAATTGGGCTGGACACATCTGTCGCGTGTCAGACGATCATGGGGCCAAACTTACGATCCATTATGTGTCCCGCTTAATGGCCAGCGTCATCGCGGCGCGGGCAGACGGAGATGGCGGGATGAGCTGGACTCTTTTAGTAAAGATTGGTCCTTGGCAGTTCTGGACAGAGAGAGGTGGAAGGAGAGTAGGGAGGCATTTGCCCAGCAGTGGGACTTGGTGGATTAACGGTTAATAAAAAAAAACAGAATGAACGTAAGTCCTGAAAGTAGTTTGTTCATAAAATTGACTACTGAATCGATTTCAGTAACTTTTAATATAGGTATTTATTCAAAAAATAATTATGTATTTTGCCATACTGGCTGCCGTTTGAGCCAAAGAAAATTAAATCTTATTTCAGGGCAATAAGACTCATTTTTAAATACATAAAGTAATGCTAGAGTCAACACGGTTTTCTTAATAATAATAGTTAGCTTAAAAAAAAACCGGCCTCGCGCACGAAGGGTTCCGTTGACAAGGTAAACAACATTTATTGATATCGAGCGTTTTTTGTATGGAAGCCCCCCGGCGGCGGGATCGTCCGAAAGGGTTACCGCTGCCCTGGAACAGAAAGGGCTAAGGAAGGAACACGGGTGGGTTTTAGTCAGTAAGAGTCTGACACTCCCTTCCGCTCCACCCAGGGCGGGAGGGTTCATTTGATGATTTACCATCCTCAAAAAAAAAACAAAAAAAAAAAAGCCCCCCTTAAATATTTATTTTATTTTAATTTTATTAATAAAGTAAAAATACAACTGAGTATTATGTGAATATTTCAAGTGCCTAGGTACCTATTGCCATTATTGATATCGAGCAAAAAACGGCAAAAAAATTGCGTTTGTTGTATGGGAGCCCCCCTTAAATATTTATTTTATTTGGTTTTACTATTTGTTGTTATTGTGAAAATTTCAACTGAAAGCTATCGCGGTTCTTGAGATACAGCCTGGTGACAGACAGACGGACGGACAGACAGCGAAGTCTTAGTAATAGGGTCCCGTTTTTACCCTTTGGGTACGGAACCCTAAAAATATGTTTTGGTCATTGTATTATGCTTTTAACTCAATACTCTGCTATATTATGCTTTTAACACAATACTGATAGTTTTTTGAATATCGCCAAGCGGTTAGTCGACCCTTCACGTGACCAGCGGGCTGGCCTATTTCTTGGCCAAAGAATTATTAGCATCGCCATACAACGTGGCAATGCTGCCAGCCTTTTGGGCACTGTTCCTGTTGACAGCGATGCGGACGAATTTTTTATGCCCTGTGATTCTTTTGCTTATTTTTTCATATGTAAGTAGGTACATATTATTATTTTAAATATACTCCAATTGGTGTGTCTTGCGTTAATTATGGTACATATTATTTATGGGGTATTTGAATAGAATATTAGTTCAAGTTGATAAGTTTCTTGTGGTTTTAATTATGGATGTGGATGGCTAAAGAACAGTGGCAGACAGTCAGTGCGATAATTCTAGTAGCTATTAAAGATCAAATTCGATCAGACGCCTGCACATCAAGCTACTACAATCTGTCAAATTTCTTTAGTAGATTTTCAAGTTTATCGCTAAAGCATAAGGTTCAAAGTTAATTGGGAAAAATTTTGAGTTTCGGGGAGCTTGATGTGCTGGCGTCTGTACTTGTGCCAAGAACGCATTCTGTCGTCGGCAGCACTGCAGAGAAAATAATGGGGATGGAAAGTTAAAAAAAAATCTATTATTTCAGACCCGTCGATAACGTCTATTCGGTTAGTATACACAGGACTTAGGACTTAGAAACTATTGTTATAATATGTAGTTGTTAAACCCTCACGAAGCTCGAGGGTTTAACATGAGTACATTTTGTAATGTAACCAACAAGGTGGAATAAACATTTGGTTTTGGTATCCTATGCTTCATTTTTGGATTCAGAGCTAGAGACGTAGGGACCCATAGTGTTATTGTGACCCTCACTAAGCCCGAGGGTTCGCATGACCTACTCTTCAGTCTATTCTACCAGCTCGCAAAGTGAGTGAGCGCCCCCAAAACCCTCACGAAGCCCGAGGATTTAACATGTGGCGCCCGAACAGGGACAGGGAAATAACACAAACCATTTATTATTACGCCTTAGTGGCATGAAGGCGTATCCAATATACCAGTACGGGAAAAACAAAAAAAAAAAAATATTATATGATAAAGAAGGCCGTAATCCACCACGCAGGCCCAGTGCGGGTTGGCCGCACTGGGCCTGCGTGGTGGATTACGGCCCATTCGCTCTCACCGAGAGGAGGCGTGAATCCCAGCAGTGGGAACATTATAGGTTGATTATGCTATTTTAGAGATAGCATTCCCGGCACTTCGCTTTTTTTAGATAATTATAATTGTTTCATTTATAATAATGAATGAAATAGAAATATCTAAAACGAGGTAACAATATAAATGAGAAGCTAAAGTTAAAGTTTTGAGTACATTTTCACGAGTAAAAAAGCGCGTAAGCAGAACGCGGGAATTTGCGAAGCAGCCGCCATTTTGAATCTTCATCATTCACGGTGGTTGACTCCTTAAAATACAGACGCATCCTGTTTTAAAGTGGATAAACTTGAGCTGCTTGTTTATAAAAAAAACCGGTCAAGTGCGAGTCGGACTCGCGCACCGAGGGTTCTGTAGGTACTTTGTAGTTATGTCTACCCCATCGCGAAATATAAGCGTGATGTTATTTTATGCTCTCTTTTTTCTTCTTTGATGTACAGTCGCCAGCACATCAAGCTACCACTATCTGTCAAATTTCTTTAATAGATTTTCAACTTTTTCGCTAAAGCATTAGGTTAAAGGTTGATTGGAAAATTTGACAGTTTCGGGTAGCTTGATGTGCTGACATCTGCACTTGTTGGTAGATCTACACTAACCTCCCATGCCTATTATACTGTAGTTTGAAAACATTGTAAAAACGAATTATTTTTAAAAGAGTATTTTCTTGCCGGCTCTTCTCCATATAAAACGATCAATTGGAACTGTGCACCTAGCTTCTGATGTTTTATAGATGCCCATGTAGGTTTATGTGAAATATTTAAAGGACATCATTCATTTCGTACCCAAAAATTAAAGTTTCGGCCGGAAAAAAAAATGCTGCTATCTAATGGAAAAAAATGACCTCTTGAGCTTTTACTACTGCGCCCCGCGGTTTCACCCGGATAAGTTTCGATCCCGTGGGAATATCGGGATAAAAAGTATCCTATATGTTAATCCTGGTTATAAACCATCTGTGTGCCAAATTTCATCCAAATCATCCGTTCAATAATTGTTGCGTGAAAGAGTAACAGACATCCATCCACACATCCATCCATACAAACTTTCACGTTTATAATATTAGTAGGATTACAAGGAAAATCTACCACTTACCCTCCGGCTGCTATTTAAGATTGAAAATGCCAAAAATCATATTTCAAAAACAAGTTTATAGGTAGTTAAATCATGTTCAGGGTGTTAAATTCAATTAAAGTTTGGTTTTTTTCTTTAATGTTTGGAATACTTAAAACACTTGTTTTAACAATATTATTTTTGGCATTTTCAATCTCAAATAGCAGCCGGGGAGTTAATTTTAGATTTTCACTGTAATAAAAAATGCTCAAGATGTATTTCCCATAAGAAAATAAACTTTTTTTCTGGTAATACAACTTGAATATTTGGGTATAAAATGTTCGACACTTCAATGTCCTTTGAATTTGCTCATCAGCTAACTGGTCAGCCTTACTGAGAATAGTTAAATCATTTGAATCGACTTATTCCCGTATATTTTCGCAAAACCTTGGAATCTGATTTGCCCTGAAATCCTTGGGGAGTTCTGCTTTGCATATTACTGACATAGTTACCTTTCATCTACCTATGTATATGCTAGTTGATCAATTGGACCGACGGATTTTCTGGCACAAATCAAAATGGCAGCATTGGAATTAGATAATTGCATCAAACCGTCTTACTCGTTATTGTTGCAGATAGGCGTTTCCTGGAGAACAACTGTGATCAAATATACCGGCATTCTTTTCTTAACTAAGTAGGCCCGGACTTCTCCAAATCGGAGACGAGGCGAGAGGAGAGACGATGTGTTGGAAAACACCAATAGGATTTAGTTTTTACATATATATATCGTCTCTGCAGTGTATATGGTTGAGCAGAGAGGAGAGGAGATGTGAGATGTGCCTAGCTTACGAGCTCATATCACTGTTTTGTGGCGACGACGGCGCGCAGCGAAGACGAGAGATGTGAGCAGCGTGCATCGAGCGGCGCCGCTAGTTCCGCCGCGTCACACAACCCGCCCACCGCACCCGCACCTCTTTCAACACTCTCCGCAGTCCGCACGCAGCCTCAGCTCCGCTCTGCCAGTACACATCTCTGCTCCGGTCTAGCCTGTACGCATCTCCGCACAGATTCGTTTTTTTTTTTATGTAGGTACGGCATCTCGCAGTTCAACCTATGAGGTTGTCGTCTGATCAATCGGAATCGGTTTCATTTTGACAGTTCAACAACATTCATTGCGTTATTTACGTGTTGAACAGACAAATTTTTCGAACTTATGAAGCAATGGATTAGCAATTTGCTTCAAAATGATTCAGGTTACGATTGATTGTGTGTTACGCAATTGGGGTGCTGGCTTACCTATGGATGCCTCAATAAATTAAGGCCACCAGCCAGGGCTTAAAAAACTTAAAAACTAAGTCACTATATGCTAAGGGCACCCCCCGTGGGGTAGGGACCTCGGCTTAAGGCGTCGCTGGGTGGAGGGCAGTAAGGGACAGACTGGATCGGAATTAACAGATTCGATGGATATACCCTAGATGTTAAGCATCTCCTCTCCTCTCCACATCGCACACCTCTGTCCATCTCCGCTTTGAAAGAGGCCTTATACCCGCGGCGGGCCCTTAGTGCACCACAAAAATACGCCTGGCGAGCGATCCGCCAGTGCGTTGCGCTGCGACCCGGTGCGGGCGTGATACAGGAGGATTTTTGAAATGCGTTGCGATGCGACGCGGCCCGCCCATATCGCCCCGTGTCTAAAAGAGACGTCCGAAGCGTGAAGGATGAACCGACCATAGACAAGCCTCGGCTACCACAACTTAACCTCTCACATACACCGATATATGTCACGAAAATGGGGCTGTTGTAAAAAGCCAAGAGCCCCTCATAAATAACAGAGCATATAGTCTAAATAGCAAAAGTTCAGAGTAACAGTTTCAAACAATCCTTCCGGACTTTTATTGAGAGAAACAATTCAAATTGGAACGTAAATTACAGCCGCTTTCAATTTAAATGACCTTTTAGACGATTAACTGAAGCCTTTAGGGGTGTACCGAATGTGGTAATATGTTTTATGATGAGGATTTTTCATTTCAGGGTTATATGGAGATGGGGTTATAAGTTAAGTTAAAAGGGTTATTTATCAGAAAATATGTAAATGGACAACTGTGTATTATTATGATGACGAGCATGAGAGAGGCTCGGACCGTCTTACTGCAAAACTAAACCTAATTTAGTTCTAGCCTAAACTATTGAGCCAGTACTTGGATTTCGAACTTTAAGTATTTCGATTTAGGCAAAGTTCTAAATACTAAAATGACAACTTAGCACCGAACTAAGCTGTCATTTTTGAAAAAAGATGCATTTCTCTATCAGTTGGGTTCTTAATTCAATAACTGGGTCACAGTAGGTTAAACCTGATCGAAAGAAAAACCTTGTTTTGTAATAAGGGGGGATAGTCTGGCATGATGTGTTGTGTTTCATTGAAGTTCGTAACGATTCATAATGAAAGAAAGAAAGAAAAATACATTTATTTGCGGCAAACATGACGCATAAAAAAGAACAAACACACAAAAAAATAACAAGTTGGGTGTAAACATGCGTCACATTCACGCAAAACGGCCATCGCTCAGCATAATGCTAAGACCCTATACTAGACAGAGCCCAAGCGCTGGTTTTCAGCGTCAGCCGGCGTTGACGTGATGACGTCAACCAGTGCAGCATGCAATTATACATAAATAAATAAAAACAACAATCAAAACAAGAAATAAAATAAACCATTGCAACATATGATTCGACACAAACAAAAAAAAAACAACAATCAAAACATGAAATAAAATAAAATAAACATACATTCAACAAAAAAAAAACATTAAATATATGTAACTAAGATGTGGTAACATTCCGGGCAATGATTCTCGCGCCGCCGGGTATTAGTAATCTGTATTCCGTACGCGTGCGCAGCGGTATCATGTGCCCAGCCTTTACCCAACTATGTTGGGGTCGGCTTCCAGAGTAACCGGATGCAGCTGAATACCAGTATTTTACATTATGTTTATTTTTAAAGAAACAGTGGTGTACCTACCTAGTACACCTACATTTCGCCTGTTGTTGTTTAAGTCCCATGTAATAGTTGGCGCGCCTATTACCAGCTGAGCTGTTACTGCGAGATTCCATATAGGAAAACCCAACATTAAATGCCCCGTTGGTCGTGTGGTCGCAAGCGCGACTGCTGAGCGTGGGGTCCTGGGTTCGATTCCCAGGTCGGGCAAAGTTTTGTTAGGTTTTTTCACTAGTAGTTGGCGGTATGTTAACCCCGTGTCTCGGTGCACACGTTAAGCTGTTGGTCTTGCACCATCTCTCTCCAGTCGTGTCGGATTGCCGTCCCATCGGACAATGAGAGTCAGAGAAGAGAGAGTGCTTATGTGTCTGCGCACACACTTGTGCACTATAATATATCCCGCGTCTAGCCAGTCTCCGCTGAAATTCGCCGCCATGGCTGAAATTCGGTCTGGAGGACTATAAATTAATATCATAGCATACACACAATAAGCACTAACTAAAAGGCTAACTTGAGAAAATAATTATTTTCTATTCACGAGGGACTGGTATACAACCGCCACGTAAGAATACACTGCGTTGCAGAAAAATCGAGCACTTAGATTTTTCTTTAATTTTGGGAAAAACTTCAATTTTTTACTAAGGTTTAGTGTAAATGTCCGATTGCTCAAAACGGGGCACTTGAGGTGCTATTTATATTTTCTTTTTATTGTGCAGAAGATTTGAACAGGTTAGGATTTCAAGGAAACGATTTATGGCAGGACAAAATTATCTACTAATCATCATTTGTTTAGGTAGGTATCTGTTGCCTGTTACCTACCTCCTTAAATGTTTTATAACAGAAGGACAGCCGATCTATTCCGTATAAATCTCACCGTAAAAACTTTGGTGACCTTGCTGTCATTCCACCGAGATGCTATGGATTGACACTATTGACAGCTCGCTTCACCTAAGTTTTCACTGTGAGATTATTACAGAACAAATCTACTATTAGTTTTATTTACAACGCAGTCTTTTACTCCTTGCCGACGCCGGGCAGCCCTACACAAAGCATAGCTATAAGATTAGTGAAAACCTTCACTTCGCGTAATGGAGGGCCGTTTAAAAAGCTACCATACCTTTCTACCGTACCTACCTACTTGTACCTACCTACTACCGTCACTTTCGGACAGATTAATGGATCTGGAGCCGCCTGAGAATCACTAAGTGGTTTATGAAAAGTTTGTGTACTTATAAGAGTGTTTGTTGAGAATAAATGGTGTTGGGGACGGCTTTACAAAGCGTGTAGTAAGAATGGAATAGGTAGACCTATGTGGTACACAGAGAGGCAATTCTCGTAATTTTAAGAACGTTCACAGTCTGATCTCAGTTTCAATCTGTCAAAATACCTGTAATTTCCCTATATTGTGACAAGTTTTTGACATTAATTGTTCGTCGCCGAGATGAGACTGCGACCAGATTTTGAACGTTTTAAATTACGAGAATTGGCCTTCTGATGTTGGCAGGTTTGTACTGTTAAACGTCATGTAGATCGATGGACCAAATTATAAAAGGTTAAATTAATTTAGCTAGCGAAACTCCACAGATGTGATGGTTATCGAAATTAGAGATGAAACGGATAGTAGTTTGGCCGGATACCGGATACCGGATATTCGGCAAGCTACTAGGCCGGAGCGCCGGATATCCGGCTGCCGGATATTTGGCCCTTTATTGCGTTGACGCGATCAGTTTGATTTGAATATTGGCGCGGTGAACGAGATCGGAAATATTCAGTCGCATTCGGGTCGCACGTAAGCGGAGATCGGGTCGACTCGGGGGCGTTCGAGTGTTATCGCGCGTGTCAGTTTGTGTTTGTTTCTCAGTTCGTTTGTTGTTTATTTCATTGTTTATCACTTGTCGTCGTGATTTTATGTTTGAATTCTGATAGATTAACAAGAAATGTCATCATCAAAAACACGATCGCCAATATGGCAATATTTTGATTTAAACAGTGACGATAACAAGTACAAGTACAAGTAATTTGGTATTTATTCATCACAATTTGCCACTTGTTAATTTTGAGTATTAAACTAATAATTAATAAAACAAACATTTTTGATGTGCGATTATAAAAAAAAACGGTGTCCATAACCTATTGGAGTATGATTTGCCTTGTGTAAAATAATGAGATTTTTTTAAATTTTACTATCCGGTATCCGGCCGGATACTGTATTACTATCCGTTATCCGGCCGGATAGTGAAAACAAGGCCGGATAGGCCGGATACCGGATAGTTACCGGATATCCGTTTCATCTCTAATCGAAATATTAAGAAAATGAAAAAACCCCAAGAAAAAGACCCGATATGTAATGGACCTTCGATCGACCCCTGCGGCTACCTTACCTAGTAAAAAGCTTCGAGTTGGTACATAATTTCTATCTTACATAAATCTAAATTATTTTTCCTTCCCAAGTAGCCTAGCCACAATAATAAAGGAATAAGAAACAAAGTATCTTCAGACAAAAAAGGAAAAAATACACCCATTAAGAAGTTGGAGTCTCGTTCATTTGTCTGTCTGCCTCCGAATTGAGTTTTTCTGTGGTACTAGCTAACTAAGGCGGATCACACAGGACAACGCGCCACGCGACGGGGCGCAGGAACACATTTTTATTGAATTTGTATGTTAAAGACAAACAGGCGCGTTATATCGGTCGATAGTATCGGATGCGTTATTTCGATAATACGTCCCGATTCCTTGCCACACAGCTGCGTTTTTAACGTCCGATATACACGGCCCGCAGTACACGTTAGTACATGATTAAGGCAGGTACCTATGTGTACGATCGTATGCGTTGTAATACAAAATGATCTAAGAACTCATGTCGTAATATCGCAGGACGAAGAGGCGCAAGCGTCCTACTTCTATTGCGTCGTTATTATCACAGGAGTCAATCAAAATCAAAATATTTTATTTCACATAAACCAACATGGGCACTTATGAAACGTCAGAAGCTAGGTAGGCACGGTTCCAATTGGTCGTTTCCTATGTAGAAGAGCCGGCAAGAAACTCCACGTTTACTCTTTTAAAAATAATTGGCTTTTACAAAGTTTTCAAATTACAGTACGTATGTGAGGACAGCGTAGGCCTGTCAACAAGTACCAGGTACTTGATAAAATAAAAAATGGTCTACAGATCTAAAGTCTACAAGCCCTAGAAAGTCCTCACATTTACAAAATGTAGAAGAATCTATCAAAAGGATAGATAAAATATAAAAACCTATTAAAATCAAGTGACATGATTACCATTACAACCACTAATAAGGAGTTGAAATTAAAATTGTCTCTATAATGATATCAAATAATAAAAATATTATATCAAAGAAGTATGTAAAAAATAAACATCGTAATTTAAGAGCAGTTAATAGACATTTACGTAGCTATGCCGTTAATGAGAGTGCCAGGAAAGCCACATGTGCAAAAGGAATTATTTCCAGACTGTGTAACTTCGTGGCCGTTCCAATATAAAATGTACTGAAAACAGATATCGCAATAACACATCCGATATTATCGACACGCTACGCGATATAATATAATAATAATAATATCCCTGGACATTTCACACAGCACCATTTGTCCCAAGCTAAGCAACCTAATGCTTGTGTTATGGTAACAAGATGGTTGATAAACTACTTATATACAATTTTTTTTCTACTTAAATACATACATATTATAGATAGAAAAACACCCAGACTCGG
Source organism: Apamea crenata (assembly GCA_949629185.1). Taxonomy (NCBI): domain Eukaryota; kingdom Metazoa; phylum Arthropoda; class Insecta; order Lepidoptera; family Noctuidae; genus Apamea; species Apamea crenata. Next base: position 9,362,179 of record OX451376.1, on the reverse strand, counting down.
AACAAATACATGTAGGTCATACAAATATTTGTTCCGTGTGGGAATCGAACCCGCGACACGTAGCGCAGCAGTCAATCGCTTAACCACTGCGCCAACCGTGCCGTCGAATATGCTGGTTGTCACGCTACGCGACAGGCGCTTTACTTTGTGTAAATTATTCCATCACCACTGCTCTCAAAACGGTAAAGGAAAACATCGTGCGGAAACCGGCATGTCCTACAACCAAAAATTCGAACACATGTGTCATCTACCTAACCACATTGGGCCCGCGTGGTGGATTACGGCCCACTCACTCACACTGAGAGGAGGCTGTGTCCCAGCAGTGGGAACGTTATAGGCTGATTATGTACTATCGACCGATATGAACGCGTCTGTGGGAGAGCCTAAATTCCGGTGGAAAAGCGTTTTTATTAAATTTGGATGTAAATAATCACGCGCGAACGTTATCTGCGCCCCGTCGCGTGGCGCGTTGTAGTGTGTGATCCGCCTTATGTAGGTAATCAAGATATTTTCTACCTTCGCTATTTTCGTACAAAATTTACTTTGGTATGGACGTATAGTGTCGTCAGTAGCCCGAAAGTCTGACAACCAGTCTTACCAAGGGGTATTGTATTACCCATTAACTGGGTTGTGGAGGTCAGATAGGCAGTCGCTTCATGTAAAATATTGGTATTCAGCTGCATCCGCTTAGACTGGAAGCCAACCCCAACATAGTTGGGAAAAGGCTCGGCAGATGATATGATAGAGACGTATAGTGACTATAGGAGTAGGACGCCCATTTTTCGAGTAGAAAAGAAGATTTTAATACATACACACATAACATCATACCTATAATACCTGAAGGTTGGGTACAGTTGTACCTGTAGTACATCCACATTTCGCCAGTTCCTAAGACAATCTGCAGAGTTTGTGTTGTTGGTGCCAGGCCACCACGATGCCAAGAGAGGACAACAAAATAAAAACTAAATAATATTATTATTTTTAAGAGGGAAGGTATGTAAGAATTACAGGTAGCAATAATGCTAAATGCAATGTTCCACGCGCACACAGTGTGGCCGCCAGTCGTCCTCCCAGAGCCAGCAACAACTTGTAATCCGAATAGGTTATGTAAAAAACGTCACTGTGCTAACTAATTAATAAAGTTAAAAGTTATTCATATTATAAAGTTTTTCAAATAAAATTTGTGAAGGGCGCGCGTTTTTGGGGGACTGTCTTTTGTAATTTTGACGTTCAAAAAGTGCTGATTCTCAGCCTAATTTGAATAAATGACTTTTGATTTTGAATAGTCAATAGACTCTATACCGGACACTAGCATTTTATTTACAACCTTCTCCAACCAGGATATCAAAATTTCCAACATGTTTAGAGTGACTAGCACTATTAGAAAAAAATATAAAAATGTTTGAAGTTCTAGCGTAAACTGAACTTTATTGTGTAGGAATTAAAGTTATTTTTCCATAAACTCATATTTGTTTACATTTTTGGCGAATATGTCGCGAATGCAGATTAGGTGCCTTGACACCCAATGCACCTTTCGTATTGGCCCATAATACAGTATGTAACAAAAACCCTGTTGTTCCAAGTAGGGACGTTTTCAGAATCGATATCCGATGGTAATTACGTAAGTCAATTAAAAAAATATTGAAAAAAAAAAAATCAAAATTAATATTTTATAATAAATATTTGAAAAGTAACACTGATTGCTCACCCCTGCAAAGAGAAATAGGTAGCAACCGGTCGCTTTGTCGCCGCCCGCCGCGCCGCACACTACCGTACTACACTAAGGTCATGAACTCGTCACGTGTCGTTCACATCACTCAGCTGTTTGACTGATAGATAACACTTTGGGAACGTTAGTTTGAATTTTTCAAAAAGTTGCCTTATCAAGTTTGACGATTGATAATTACAATAAGCACATAACCAGGCCTCCGTCACTCCATGTACTTGCACGTTATAATTACCTACCGCCCGGCCGAGCGGTCCGGGCCGTTTGCGGCCCAAATTCAGTGCTGTGGGATCGCGCCAAAGAGTATAATAATAATACGGGAATCGCGCGGTGTGAAGCAATCACAACTGTACGTTTGAGTATTTAGGCACATTTTAGCATGCAGCGGTTGCTGACGAGACGGAGTAGGCTTTTATAGCAGTAGTTAATTTTCTACTAAGTGAAGTATCTGTTACGTAGTAACTATTTAGTCATTTGTGGACATAACTAACACTTTAAAATTAATTTGTTTACCCACAAAGCACGTACTTCCGTAGGGTCTTCTTCAAACATCACGAGGATTTCTTCCTCAATGTCATGGTCTCGAGTCCTCGGTTATCCTGCGATACGATGTTGGTCTCGACCGTGCACAGACCCAATGTTGAACGTCCGTATGTGGAGACGTTGGGAAGCCATAGTCGACGCAAAGTTATGTTTCTTGGAGTTGCGAAACGTTCTTGGTACACTACAATATTCCTCATTTGAATAAGACATTTTGGAAAAAACGCACACACAGAATTCACTCACAAAATCACAATAATTTGGTTCTTTTTCTGTCAACGTACGATACATCCGTCCGGACGTAAGTTGCGCGGGCGACTGAGGGACAGTGAGGGGGACAATCGGCTAGTGGCGGTCGTACTCAAAGGGAGTTTGTGCGTGCCGCCTGCTTTGTGTTTTGGCGGTTGGCGCCAACCTGTCTAGCTATCGCGAATCAAAGGGGCCGCCGCCGGCGGCGGCAATCTTTATCGACCGTAGGCTGAATCCATTAGTACTTGTAAGTTCAGATGTTATAAACATTTTGTAACAATGTATCGAATTTAAAAACTATCTGATTATGGACAATGTTCGGCCACCATTGTTTTTTTTTTAATTATAACTTCAATAATGGTAAGCCTATAGGTATATATATACGCTCCTACAAGGAACAACAGGGTTTTTGTTACATACTGTATAAAGTGTATGAATTGATGTACCCCACGCTTTATAGTAGCTATCTTCTGTTGCCTCCGTCCGTGTTGCCACTGGAACAGACATTATGTAGGTATATGTAGGTGCATTAAGCTACGCTTGCCGCGGTTGGTCCGTGGATGGGTGACCATTTTCACATACCAAGACCCCTCCGTGCCTCGGAAAGCACGTTAAGCCGTTGGTCCCGGCTGTCATTCGTGGATTTGACAGTCGTTACGGGTCGTCAGTAGCCCGAAAGTCTGACAACCAGTCTTACCAAGGGGTGTCGTATTACCCAGTAACTGGGTTGTGGAGGTCAGATAGGCAGTCGCTTCATGTAAAATACTGGTATTCAGCTGCATCCGGTTAGACTGGAAGCCGACCCCAACATAGTTGGGAAAAGGCTAGGCAGATGATGATGATGATGTAGGTGCATAGACATAAACTACCGCATTATTCAGGAATTAGTTTGCCCCAGGCAGTCCCAACAGCAGAGGAAACACTAAAGAGGAACTCAAAACTCATCCAGGGTAATGTTCCAGTTGTACTTGATACCATTACATCTTCGAAACTTCATAACAAACTTCTCGCGAGTTCCCAACTAAAATGCGATGGGAAATAATATGAAAAACAATTTTATACTGTAAGCAGGCTAGCGCAGTTCGCCGAGTTGTGGGACGTACTCTTTTTGTCCGAAGACAGACTGCTGTAACAAGTTGCTCGTCCCATTTCGCGCTTCAACGAAACGCGACGCTCTGCTCTTTAGGAAGCAGATGCAATGGGAGTTTTTGATTTAGAGATTATGTGATTTTTACTCTATATTGTGCTTTAAAAATAAAACCGGCCAAGTGCGAGGCTTCCGTACAATTTAAAATTATTAAAAATATTTTTAATATATGATGTAACTAAAAATTTACGGTTTTCGCAAATTTTCCTTTATCTGTGCTATAAGGGCCTGTGCACACCACGTTTTTCGCGCGTCGACGGCGCGCTTTTATCCTACAGAGCAGTTTGTTGTCGTTTGTATCGATACACATGCGCGTTAGCATCGCGCCGTCGACGCGCGTCTCGAAAACGCGCGTCGGAGACGGCGCGTTTAAAAAACCTGGTGTGCACAGGCCCTAAGACGTTGCTTCGTACCAAATTTCAAGATTCTGAGTTCACGGGAAGTACCCTGTAGGTTTTGATTCCCTTGCGAGTGTCGAAAATTTGCGGCATAAACGGCTGTATCTTCTGATTGCGTTGGCTTAGAAGTTTGATTTTTTCACAGCTCTAAGGGTCAGTAGACCTGAGTATTTGATATAAATTCCAGCTTAATACCTCCACGCGTTCCTGAGAAAAAGGGAAAGGAAAGGCCTTGACAGACAGGCAGACGGACGGACGGACGGACAACAAAGTGATCCTATAAGGGTTCCGTTTTTTCCTTTCGAGGTAACCCTAAAAATGGTAAAATACTGGTATTCAACTGAATCCGGTTAGACTGGAAGCCGACCCCAACATACATTGTTGGGAATAGGCTAGCTAGGCAGATCATGATTCTGCTTTAAAAGCAAGGCACAATGAATGAGACAATGTTCTTAGATTTTAAAAGGAATCCGACTCGAAGGACCAATTTTTAAAATAATTTCGTGAAGGACAAATTTTTGCATAATCAGCCTATAGTGTTGCCACTGCTGCGACCCAGGCCTCCTCTGTTCTAGAGGGAAACATATTTTTAATGATTAAAAAACAACGACAACGTGTAATTAATAAAAATGTTTGGATTTACATTCAAAAATATGTTTTTGTACCCGCATGCGTAACACGCATATATCTTTTTTACATCGAAAAAGCTAGGTTAGGTTAGGTAAGAACTGTGAACCACAAACACACAACCCACGAGCCGAGCGAGCGCAGCGAGCGCGAGTGCCAGAAACATATTAATCGCGGGAACTACGTCGCCGCTCTTTGGGATTTCATCATATTTCGTCCATTCGGGATTTCGTCCATTCGGGGTTTAATCCTTTCGGGCATTTGGACATCGGTATTTTACATTTCGATATAACGGCTATCGGCATTTAAAACTTTCGGTATATTGAATTTCGTTGTTTTGGACGTCGGTATTTCAGTCATAGGTATTATGAAATGTCGGGATTTTAATACGTACCCGCAAATATATTAACCCCAGCTTCTGAAAGGTATTGGCTGTTTAGCAGTCATTTGTCTTTTTGCGTTGCCTTTCAGAAACCGATATTCATAACATAACAATACGCCTGTATTCCCTGAAACGACTGACATGTACCTATAGTAGGTACACCTACATTTTGCCAATATGTATTTGGAGGTATGAGGAACAGGGTGTAAAGTTCACTCATCCTCCATAGAAAAGGGAGGATCCTCCGACCAGACGGGTGTTGTGTCTGGCGGGCAATTGCCCAACGATTGGTGTTGGGAAGTTTGTATATATGCTAATTGCGCGGTAAACTCTGCTTGCGAGATGCAGGATTTGCGTGACGTCAGTAACGATGCGTTGTTCGCATGTGGCGTTATAGATACCGCTACATCACTCCCCTCCGGATCACGTCGGAGTCACCAGTTTGGAGGTATGAGGAACAGGGTGTAAAGTTCACTCATCCTCCATAGAAAAGGGAGAATCCATGGCCTGGACCAGGGCCGGACGCGAGAGATCGCCGCCACGAGGACACGGCGGTGCTCCGCCCAAGCCGGGCAGACCTCCACCGTATGCTCTACCGTACAGGGTTTACCCTAATGCTTAAACTAATAACCTATACTAATAACCTAAGCTATATACCTACACACAATAACAACATTATTAAATTATCATACCATTAAAAACACAAAACATAGTAAATTACTATCTGAAAACTGGCTACATAAAGTACCCAGTGTACCTCTTGCCCGTTTCCACTTATTTTCATAAACTTAGCTATCTCTATCTTTAACGAAGTCTCGTAGGACGGTAGGAGCGACTATTTCATTATAAACTTTACCAATAAATATTTTACACCTGCAGTCCTGTTGTTTTATTATGACAATTGTATTTTATTCTTTGTGTTTGTTATTTGTATTTTAGTATGTTTAATTAGAGCAGTGGTGGCTCATTGGTAACGGCCCCGACTTACGAGTTGTAGGTCGTGGGTTCGAACCCAGGCAGGCGCTTTACTTTGTGTAAATCATTCCATCACCACTACTCTCAAAACGGTGAAGGAAAACATCGTGAGGAAACCAGCATGTCCTAGAACCAAAAATTCGATGACATGTGACATCTACCAATCCGCACTGGGCCCACGTGGTTAGATAACGGCCCACTCCCTCTCACAAGAGAGGAGGCCTGTGTCCCAGCAGTGGTTATTTATGTATGTATAATTTGTGTCTCTATTTGTCAGTCGTTTCGAGTAGTTAGCAGACCGAAAGTCTGACAACCAGTACGAGTACAAGGGGTATCGTACTGCCCAGTAATCGGGTTCCTTACTTGGGTAATCTCACCTCCGCTAGCCAGTTACTGGTCAATACGACGGCAGCCGCTCTATTTTAATTAGGCACTAGTATTCACCTATTTTCAGTTAGGCCGAAAGCAAAAATTGTTGCGTAAAGTGACTGAGAAACTCCAGACGGAAAAACCATCATACCTACACTTCTCCCTACCCCTACAGGGCATTGAGGCGTGTTGTTTCTGTTATGGCGGGACATAAGCACTTGCCTAAACCTCGAGTCTGCCACTACAATATCTAAACCAACAAAGTTTCATATCCGTATTACAAAGACAAATATACACTTGATATTAACTTAGTAATAATCTCAAACAAGGAGTTCGTTTCCCCATATTTGTGTTAAATCCAAGGCTTTTCGAGCTTATTAAATAACTTTCTTATTGTAAGGAGTTTTGGGTTTTAATCAAAATTGGGCTGGCTTATAAAAGTTTGGCTTTGTTTCTGGTCCTTTACTCAGGAGTAAAGGATCATAAAGGCCAGGGCCTTTATGGGTATGTTGAAGATCAAAAGAGGTGACAGCATAGAAATATCATCATCATCTGCCTAACCTTTTCCCAACTATGTTGGGACGGCTTCCAGACTAGCCGGATGCAGCTGGATACCAGTATTTTACATGGAGGGACTGCCTATCTAACCTCCACAACCCATTTACTGGGTAATACGATACTCCTTGGTAAGACTGGTTCTCAGACTTTACGGGCTTCTGATGACCCGTAACGACTGTCAAAGATCTACAAATGACAGTCGGGACCAACTGCTTAACGTGCTTTCCGAGCCACGTAGGTGGTCTTGGTATGTTATGGATGGTTACCCATCCACGGACCAACCTCGGTAAGCGTTGCTTAACCTTGAAGACCGACTCGTGTTACTGTTATTATTTAGCCACGAGCCGCTTCTCACCGCTTCCTATTTATTACAGTCATAATATTATTACGATGCAAGGGTATTTATTCCCAAATAATTGTCAGTCTAAATTCACCAGTCAGGGTGTACAGAGAACATATTAATTGACTAGTTAATGTAGGAGCTGGGTAAACGGAATATTGCAGGCTCAATCAAACTCGACGACTCAACTGTTTATTGGGTTATAGTACCTATATACTAGCATAGTTACCTACTAAAGTATACAGCGTGTACCCGCACTCTAGTTGCGTAACACAATCTGAATCATTTTGAGGCATTTTTCTAATCCATTGCTTCGTAAGTTCGAAAAATTTGTCTGCTCAACGACGTAATGTTGAATGTTGCTGAACTGTCAAAATGAAAGCCATTCCTGCTTTCAGTGTGCAACGCAACTACCCCGCAGAATAGTGTGGTAATACTTAAGGGTGTGGTAGAGAACATAAAACTGAACAACTTTCTCCATGGGACTAACATCGTAATCGCGAAAAAATTCTCAACTGTCCCATACAAAACATCACTCCATGCAAAAGTATGGGACAGCTGATAATTTTTTCGCGGCTACGATATTGTTCCCATGGAGCAAGTTGTTCAGTGATGATCTGTACTACACACTGAAATATGACAACACATTTCTGAGACACACTGAACAACTTTCCACATTGAACAAACATAGTAATCTTCTGCCTGTCAAAATTACAGCTGATTATTTTTTCGCGCCTGCCCCTCCAATATGACTACACATTTCTGGTACACGCTGTATAATAGAATAATTATTGAGTATACAATATCATTATTTGCTAGTTTATGAAGCTGGCAGTTGCGTTAATTAGGAAACGCGTGTGACTGAGTGGCTGTTCGTGAATAAATAATTAGGAATGGAGAATTCTAGGAATGGGTAATGCTAAACAAACTTGCCCGTGTTTATTTCAATATATTCTTGTTTTTCTTAATTGACTCGTTGTTCTAATGGCGGGCTAATTAGGTTCGGGTGTCACAGTAAAGCCTGATTTACATGGTGCGATTTAATTGCCTGTGGTATACCATACCTGAGTTGAAGCAAGTATAAACATTGCATCGAGTAAGTATACTGTCTGCCTCATTTTGTCTAGTGCATAGGTTTTTAAACGTGGGCGATAATGCCCGTTCGTGGGTGTTTGAGACTTTCAGGGGGCACTAGAAGACCCAGAGAAAATTATATATCCTATCTTACGACTATATAATATTACACGTTTAAATATCCGTGGCAATAGATGTTTCAGATTCACGATAGATGGCCAGTAAAAAAAATTGGGGACTCTAGCAAAAAATATTCGTAAAGTAGGCGGTGGGAAAAATAGGATTAGGAACCTATGGTCTACTGGTTGCAAGTGCTACTGCTGAGGTCCTGGGATCAATTCCCAGGTCGGCCAAATTGTTATTGGATTTTTCCATGAAGGATTTCTCAGTAGCAAACTGGATTTGTTCCCGGTTGAGTGCAATTAGGCTCGCCCTCTTTTACATGGGACTAAAACATAACTGGCGAAATGTGAGTGTAACTACACTCGAGAGCAATGAATCCGGGTCACTTGAAGAATCCTAAAAATCTCGGAAACTAAAAATGCTAGGTTAATGCAATAAATTGTATTTAATAGACAATGTAATACTCCTTAAATGAAGTTATTAAAACTTCTTAGTTATTGTAAAGTTATATCATAAAAAAATCAAATTTGAAAAAGGGCTACTTTCGAAGATGGAGCTACGAAATTACAGCATTTGGTTTTGCTTTTGTTTGTAATCTGTCATTTATGTGGGTACATAAACCATGTTGATAGTGCTCTATATTCATTATTCAAGCTGAAATTATGTCGCTTACGCCTGAAGAATGCACCAGAATACTTACAATGCTGGAAACCGGCCGGAGTCAGCGCGATACAGCCAGGACTGTCGGTGTGTCGCTGTCAACAGTACAAAGAGTTCTCCGACGTTACGAAGAAACTGGTTCTAACCTACGCAGACCAGGAACGGGCAGAACCAGGTGTACCACAGCACGAGAAGACCGATACTTGGTGAACACCATGCTTCGAAATCGCTTTCTCACAGGAACTGAACTCACAAATCAGTTTCGACGCCTCGGAGGAAGTAACCCAAGTGCATGGACAGTAAGACGTCGGCTTGCTGAATCTAACTTAAAACCCCTTAGACCTGCAAACGGCCCTAAACTGGAGCGTGGGCATCGTATTTCAAGACTAAGATATGCCCAGAGCCACGTAAATTGGAGTATTGAAGATTGGTCAAAAGTTATGTTCTCCGACGAATCAAAATTTATGCTCTACAAGCACGATGGAAGACACAGAGTGTATCGAAGACCAGGGGAAAGATTCGAGCAAGCATGCATCGAAGAAAAAGTAGCCTACGGTGGTGGGTCTGTACTTGTGTGGGCCGGAATTTCTTCTGAAAGTTGCACAGAGCTGGTGATCATAGAAAACGGCTCTTTAACTAGCGTAAGATATGTGGAAGAAATCCTCAATGATCACGTTGGTTCATTTATGGTCAATTTAGGTGAGGATGCTATATTTATGCATGACAATGCCCGACCTCATACAGGTAGGATTGTGAATGACTACCTTCAAGAGATGAACATTACTCGTATGGAGTGGCCAGCGCGCAGCCCGGATATCAACCCGATCGAGCATGCTTGGGACGAGCTAGGCAGATGCGTAAAACAACGAAACCCTCCCCTAATCACGCTTCGTGAGCTCAAAATTGCTCTCACAGAGGAATGGGAGAATATTCCCCAAAATCGTATAAGGAACTTGGTGTACAGCATGCCAAACCGCGTAAACGCAGTAATGGAAGCACGAGGAGGCAATACGAAGTATTAAAATTCAAGAAAATCGTAATAAAGTTCAAAAATTTCATGTTTCCTATTTTTGTTTTAAGGAGAGATCAGCAGTTTTTTTCTTTATGTAATTTTGTGTTAATAAAATGTATGGTGACTCATATTTTTTTTACTTTCATTTAAGGAGTATTACATTGTCTATTAAATACAATTTATTGCATTAACCTATCATTTTTAGTTTCCGAGATTTTTAACATTCTTTAAGTGACCCGGATTCATTGCTCTCGAGTGTACAATAGGTACAGACGCCAGCAGGTCAAGCTACCCGAAACTGTCAAATTTTCCCAATCAACCTTGAACCTTAATGCTTTAGCCATAAAGTTAAAAAGCAATTAAAGAAATTTGACAGATTGTAGTAGCTTGATGTGCTGGCGTCTGTACACTTCGCGTAACCCTTCTGGGATCACAGGAGTGATGTTATGTTATGAAAGCTCAATCAAAATCAGCAACGGTGTATTTACTTGTGTTCGGACGCTTTGTGGGGCGGCTACCAATCGTCTACGAAACGCATCATAGCTCGGACCAAACTAACATAAATCAAAATCGGTAGGCTACACGTCGATTTGAGTGTTTTATTGCTGAATGGGCCGGCTCCTAACCTCGATCACGACTGATGGAAAGCGATGGATGAGGTCTATGATGACACGAGCGCACCCAGATCATGCCTGTTCACTCTTGCTTTGAAGGCAGACGGATTAAATGTGACAGGGAACACAGACGTTTTGCGTGGATGTGACCCATGTTTTCCCTCAACTTGTTTTTTTTTTTTGTGTTCGTGTCCTTTTTACGCGTCATGTTTACTGTTTTCTTTCTTTTTCTTTTCAGAAGCTGGCCGAGAGTTCCACCCTTTGGCCTTGCGCATAATAAACGTGGAGGACAAGCGTTTTTTCTTGGACCAAAACACATGTTTTAATTAATATGCCACCAATATATTTGGCAGTAAATAATACAGACAAGCTCACCGATAAATTCCGGAGAATTTAACTAAATTTAGACCAGTGACATGCAATCTTAATAGCTCCGAGCGATGTTACTCCAATTTACAACCGTTCGACTGGGGTTTGAGTTTAAGTCAAAGTAATTAGAACTTTAATTGCTGTTCTGAAAGTTGGTTTTGGCTTGAAAGTAGCCTCGTTGGGCGAGGTAACGGTAGGGGCTTAGTGGTAATGAAGTGCTGTTTGAATTATTATTAATAAATTATGGATTTGAAGTGATATGTGTGGTTTGTTCATATGGAATTGGGGAGAAATGATAATTGTCTTTCTGGTTTATTTGCTGAATTAATGTGAGTCTAGGTATTAGTAGCTACCTACTGAACAAGGGTGATGCTATTAAGTTGTATGGGTATACAGCCTATGCTTGATAATATTAAAAGCCAGTTATGAAAGCGTCAGCTTTTGTAATTCTTTTCTTTATACAGACAAAAATAAAATTTAAGTTGAATTACATAAAGTCGTTGTTACCTACTTCGTGAACTAAAAGTTTCAAGTAGCCTCCATATCACAAGAAATAGAGCCCATAGCAAAGAATTGTTCACTCCTTTTCCACATCGATCAAGTGCATTATGTACCTAGATTCAAATAATCGATCAAGTCGGCCAATCACAGCCCACTGCGTCACATAGAACCGATCTATTCAGTAAACATCTCACCGTGAAACTGTAGGTGAAGTGTGCTGTCATTCCACCTCTTGTTAGGGATTGACACTTTTGATAGCTCACTTCACCTTAGTTTTCACCGTAGTTTTTTTTTTAATAGACTGATCAAGTTGGACCAACGTGGAAAGTTGGCTTTCCCAAGTTGCACGACAAAACCGGGTTTTTCACCTTCGCATCCAGCCTATCCAGTTTTCATACTATAAAATCGCTTCCGCTCCTCTAATCGCTCCGCTCGTCACTTCATGCAACCTTACCCTACAATTTAATTCGTCCTCATGCTAATAGGTCCCGGTCCCAGGCTAGGAGGCAATTTCGCAAGACGTTTCAGTTACTGATGGCATTACGTTGTATCACGACACTACGGTTTTACATTTAACGTTACTATGAAAGACTAGGTTTATGTAGGGTTTTAGATACTAATGTTTATGAGGTTTGCGGTTGGTTGGTGATAGTGGCTGAAATTATGAAGGTAAACTTACGGTGAGCAAAAAAAAAATTTGCTAGAAATGTAAAAATCACTTCATAAATCAATACGTTATAGCTATTTATTTTTTGCTTATACTGTCCCATTCCTGGGCAAAGGGCTCCCTCAAGTCCTTCCAGGAACTCTTCAACCCGCGCAACCTCGAACAAGCCCTCGCGGTACGCGTGCAGGTTATCTCGCCACCGCACCGGTTTCTGGGCCGACTTCAGGGGCGCTGTCCATCTTCAGGCACCCATTGTATATATACTTTTGCCCAGCGGTCATCCTGTATTCGGCTGATGTGATCCGCCCTATAATATACCTTATACCTACATTACAACGATTATCCTGTTATTCGACTCTTCTTCTAACACTTCCGTAAAACGAGTAGATGTCTGCGAGTTTTTAAAAATTAATTATTCGTTCCGTAGGACCGACCTCACTAAGTATCATCATAATCATTATTTCAGCCGAAAAACGTCCACAGCTGGACATAGGTATTCCCCAAGAATCGCAACCAGCGGAATCCTGCAGCTTTCACAAGGTAATCTGTCCACCTTGTTGAGGCCTTCCAACGCTACGTTTTCCGGTACGCGGTCGCCACTCAGACCCTGTCGGCTCCATCGGCCATCTATTCTGCGAGCAAGTTGCCCTGTCCACTACCACTTAAGTTTAGCAATTTTAGCAGTTACCTTGGTTCTATTGCGGATCTCATAATTTCTCGCTCGCTCTAATATATATTTTTTTTTTATTTCGGATCTCTGATTTGATCGCGTATCATTTTATACTTACCATTACCATCTATACGAAAAGATTTCGTTTTAGGTTTCTAGTCAGTTACCTAAATATTTCCTGTCTCGTCGAGATTCATTTTCTCGCGCGTATTGGTATATTGGTAGCGACAGTAGATTTTGAAGTAGGTACCTATAGCAGATCTATTCTGTAAAAATCTCACCGTGTAAACTTAGTTGAAGCGAGCTGTCAATAGTGTCAATGCCTAGTATCAGGAATGACAGCTCACTTCACCTATATTTTCACGATAAGATTTTGAGCAGCAGTGGCTGGGAACAGTGTGAAAATGATACCCAAAAAATTCTATAAAACCATTTATTTTCCTGACATAAACATCCATAATCCTACTTCAATTAACTACTATGTACAAACTAGAACAATATCATTGTTGTCACGAAATAAAAACCAAAATTCTTTGTTTATAATTAGAAAAAAAACGGCAATCGCTTATTACTAGGACTGTTAACTTAATACAAATATCTTTTACATTACAATAATCAATATTGTAATACGCCGAGTCTACAACCTACAACTCGTGAATCGCAGTCATTAGCACTGAGTCACCACTGCTCTTAAAACGAATAAAATTGAATGGTGTCAATGATGACGCCATATATACTAATGGCCAGTGTTTCGACTTTCCGAATTTGAATACACGACCATTAAAAACTGTTTAGACGCTAATACAAAATATGCAGGGTGGCTTGGTTAAGCAGGAGTATTATTACTACGGAGTTATTTTTATGGAAAATGCATTCCCGTAATAGGTGGCGTAAGCAGTGCGGGCCAAGGGGGTCATGACCCCCCCCCCCCCCAATAATTCAAGCTGTCGAGAGTCTGCATGATTTACTTGTGGTGACCCTTCCCAAAATCTCGGGTTGCGACCGCGCCTGGGTGTAAGGATGTCGAGTCAACAACTTTAATATTTACCCATTTCATGCTATTCTAGGATAAATGATAACAGCCACACGAGTCGGTCAAAGTCGGCTACGCTCGCCGGGGGGTCGTTTCGTAGATGGGTGGAAAGTGGTCCCGGCTGTCATTCGTGGATCTTTGACAGTCGTTACGGGTAGTCAGAACCCAATTCTGATAACCAGTCTTACCAAGGGGTATCGTGTTACCCAGTAACTGGGTTGTGGAGGTTAGATAGCCAATCACTCCATGTTAAGTACTGGTATTCAGCTGCATTCGGTAAGACTGGCCACCGCACTTCTAGGGAACCGTAGCTTATGATAGCATAATTTGCATGCGCCACCTACTTATGCTATTGGCTGTACTTTTAACGATTTCACCTAAATAATAATATTAATTTTTAATGTAAATTATCAGTGTTTTTTGTTCAGCAGCCTATGAGAAAATTTCGAATAAAGAAAATATAAATGAATAGAATAGAAATCACAAGAAAAACGTACAATAAAAATATGTTTAAACATAATTCGTATAAATATTGCCTCTTAAATTATAAATTTTTTACAAAACTTAAAACGTAATTTTTTGTTCCAATTGTTGAAAAATTATTTACTTATAAAATTTTAATTTTAAATAAAACATCTCAAACCACACTCAAACAGTTTTCAGTTAAATTCTCCTTAAAAAAAAAGTTCTATGCCGAAATGTTGTGTGTTTAAATTCGAATTTACAAAAATTAAGAAAAACTATATTTTCAAAAAAGCACGCATGCGATACAAAACTGAAAAGCGTTCATAATAAACATGTATTTTAAAAACCTTTTGTTTCGTAATTAATATTACAAAAAAAATGCAAAGGAAATGGATCTTTAATTATATTTTTCACAGGCCAAGGCACACAAAATTACTATAAAAAGGCCTAGACTACTTACTGTACATTTACGATTGAATTACACTTAACACTACATTTGTACTCTTTTCAATTACCAGATAGTCTTACAATGAAATTTTATTTAGACTTAAATGATATTTAGTGCAAAATCTACTTACATTTTATGCATAATTAGCAACACAACAAAGCAATAGTATTGAAAATGTGATCTTATTATATTTAGTTAAGTATGAAAATGAATTTATATATTCCATGATTAATTGCAATTATTACTACTTACAATGGGTTACTACTTATTGTTTTAGATCTATTTTTCTGACATGCAACCAGTAATCTATCCAAAAATTCTCGTGATTTCAAAATTTATTTGGAAATTGGATTTACAAAATATAATTTATTTTCTGTGCTGCATAAAATCTATGAAAATGTGCTGACTTAATTAAACTATATTCTCCACACACAATATTAAAAATAAAATATAAACTGACTGACATAATATTAATTTACCATAAAACCTTAAAATATATATTTATAAAAACTTAAAGACATACAAAACTTACATACAATATTCTAAACTTTATATGCTCTATATTATTTTTTGAATTACTGCTACAAAATTATCGGTACATAATTGTCCTTACACTAGAATCACACTGGTTTTATTTACAAAGACTATGACGTAACTATGCTTACCCTAACTAAAACCCATAATCTAAAATAATAAGCGTACTTACGACTTCATCGTATTTTACTACGTTTACAAGACGTGGCCAAATTTGTGAGGCCAAATTTTAGAAGAAAAATTTTTATCATTGCTTTTTCTGGCCTCAAGATAAACATTTTACAATGACATTTAGGCCACAACTGGTAGCTAGAAAAGTGAAAATAACAAATACAGTCACACACCACTATCTTTGAAGTCCAGATCTCTGAACACAAGTTCACAAAAATCCGGAATCCAGTACATATTGAGTACACAAAAATAGTCCTTATTTATAGGAAGTTAAGGGACCTAGGTTTTAGTGCAGTTTTCCTCATGTATTGATGAGCTAACTGAGTGAGGTCCAGTTGGTCCTGAGTCATGCCGCATGCGAAGGTTTGCCATTTGTAGTTACCCTGTAAAGTACGAGGTTTCATTATTATGAGCTCTTATTGGGTTTCAGCTGTTGTTCTGCGGTCCACTGACAAAGGTCCTCTGTTTGACTTTTAACCTGCATTTCTGCTTAACTTTACCAACTAATAGATGCGTTCACAAACTGAGGTCTTATTTCCGACAAGGAATCAAAATCTCATTGTGCTGCGTGCAAGCAAATTAATTTAGTTGGTAGATTACCTAACATGTAAATCAATTGTATCGTCCAATAACTAATTGGCCTTTCAGCCAAACAGTTCTATCTTTCTACTTAAAACAAATTTATATCACCAATGTCTATATCAAACGTGGTGGCTTTTTTTTTCAGCATTTTTATGTGAGCTGATTTCGATAAAGGTTTATACAGGGTTATTGGTAAATCATTTGTAGGACACACCTTCTAAAATTGTATTACTAACATAATAAACAACTACTTTCGTTCTACGACTTTTTACAAAACATAATACATTTCCCAAAAACAAACCTTCAAGATTTCGCTGTTCTATCTAACCCCCGCGCTCCCCTCCGCTGCGTTTTTTACTAGACACGGCAGTTTGTTTACTTAACTAGCGCTTTCTTTGGCTTCGCGTAGAGTTCGTAACATTTAGAGCGTTGGATTGAAATATTTATATTTTTGTATGAGTCTGATGAATTATAATCTGATGAATTATTAAAAGCTATAGAACAAAAGTTGTTGTTTATGATGTTAGTAATATAGTCCTATGAGGTTGTTAGTCTGATGAATTATAATCTGATGAATTATTAAAAGTTATAAAACAAAAGTTGTTGTTTATGATGTTAGTAATATAGTCCTATGAGGTTGTTAGTCTGATGAATTATAATCTGATGAATTATTAACAGTTATAGAACAAAAGTTGTTGTTTATGATGTTAGTAATATAGTCCTGTGAGGTTGGTAGTGTTTTACCAATAACCCCGTATAATAATTACTTAGCCCCGAGTCTGGATTTGTGGTCGGTTGACAGCAATAGGCTCGCAGATATTACATGGGACCTAAACATGACTGGCGAAATGAGGTTTTACTATAGGTACAACTCTGCCTGAGACCCTTCGGTGATTACGGGCGTGATGTTTTGTTATTTTGATATTTGGACCAGGTAGAATGACAGCTCCCTGTACCTACGTTTTTAACGGTGAGATTTTTTAACAGAATAGTTAGCACACTTCACTACTTTTTCACGGTGTTTTTTTTAACAGAATAGTTTACTTTTTATGCGGTGAGATTTTTTTAACAGAATTGATAGCTCACTTCACTACTTTTTTACGGTGAGATTTTTTAATAGAATAGTTACCCTCATACCTACATTATATTTTTTCTATGCCTGAACTTACCACAATTTCAACAAAAAATGATACTAACCAATATAAAAGGCGATGGGTTGTCCTCCTTAATTTCCGAGAGCTCTTCGAGTCGTTCGAACTTGATGGAACGGACGGCCGATTTCTTCACAAGTATAGGCTCGTTGCCCCGGGAGATCTATAAGGGAATACGTTTTGTGTGCAATTTATGTATGCAGAGCAGCATTTAAATATGATCGAAACAGTTTTGCAGGCTTTTGAAATGAATGTAAGCATCGAATAAAACAAATACATATTTTATTAACGAATTATTGTGCCTTGTTTCATTTTTTTGAAAAAACTTGATTTTGTTTTCATTTCTTAAACTTAATGCAATACTTTTTTTGATCTGCATATTTTTTGTGTATTTGTACCTACTACTAACTAATTTTATTTATACAATTAAGGGCTAAAATCAGCCCTTAATTGTATAAATAAAATTAGTCCATCGCCAGATAACTTTGATTCGAGGAATAAAATTGACGTTTGACAGTTTCTGTATGAAATAACTGTCAAAATTTAATCAGATTATCAGATGATTGAAAAATCAGCGCTTAGAATGTTTGAGGCATTTCTGTATTTTATTATATCTACCATACTTTGAATGTTTAAATGTGTGCTTTGGCATTGGCAAAGTTTTTTCCTGCTAACAACACATTGTTAGCAGGAAAAAACTTCGCCAATGATTAAAAAAGAAAAATAATGTAAAATAATAAGCTATTAAAATATTGTGAGGCCTCGTTTGTTATACCATATCTTGTACAGACGCCAGCAGGTCAAGCTACCCGAAACTGTCAAATTTTCCCAATCAACCTTGAACCTTAATGCTTTAGCGATAAAGTTGAAAATCTATTAAAGACATTTGACAGATTGTAGTAGCTTGATGTGCTGGCGGCTGCACTAAGATTGGACTAGACAATAAGATCAACATTACCATAGTCAGAAATATTGTATTTAAAACCAATAAATATTCGTATGCTTGTTGTGAATGAATCTAAATCATTAGCACAGTCAGCAAAAAAAAAGTATTTTCTATAGCATTAAATACTCAAAATTTCGAGATAAAAATGCGATTTTTGTAGCTGCCTGTACCAAGGGTGAAAAAAAAAATCAAAACAAAAATTAAATGTACAAAATACATTTATTGAAATAAAAAATGACATTGGATCTCTTTTGGATTGGATTGGAATACAAACAATATTGACAGAGACACTAAACTACTCAATAAAAAAATAAAAAAACACATCGAAATACAAAAAAAAAATGTTGCCATAATACAAAGAAACTACAGCTACAGAATAAATTAAAACATTTTTTTTTAAACATAAATAGTAACAAAAAACAATTTCTATAACAAGATATAAATAAATAAGTATTTTTTTAAAGAAGATTCAACACTGGCCTGTCAATATTGTGCGGGAATGGAGTTGGCGGGAGAAATACAAAATGGAGGGAAATAAGGTAAATGGTAAATGTCATTTATTTATTTCAAATAAATTTTTCTTAAGTAGCTGCCGATATAAAAAATGTTACAATTTAACAAAAAAAAAGTGACTGTATAAATACAAATTCCACAACCTATGCGACAGCATTTTAGTCGTTATTCGAATGACAGTTAAATTAAGTATAAAAAATGTTAATATTTTTAAAGGCAAAATACAAAGCAAAAAAAAATACTATAATTAATAGAATTTCTAAATAAATAAATACAGGAATAGGACAGGTCACCTACTAGGGTTAGTGGATCGAAAGAATCGTGCCCTAGAACTGAAGACCGTAAATGTCCGTTTCTCAACGATTTTTCTCATACAATTCCGTATCAAAGAAAAAACTCATTAGAAAAAACATTATTTTTTACGTTTCATGATCAACATGGAACATCGCGTCCTAAATACTGTTGCAACTCGATAATTATTTTGTACTCATTTGTTTTTTGTTACTACGAACAAGTATTTTTTTTTAACCTAAACAAATTAATACTTGAAATTATTATAACTAGTAACACTTAGATAATTTGGTGCATGGTAAACTTGAGGTATACTTTTGACGATTCCTACAGCTAGAGAATTACGAATATATTAAATTAAATTAATAGAAAAAAAAACGAATAGTTCATTTGATGAAAACCTCATCTTTGGTACCTTATTCTCTAATACCGTTTAACGTTTACATTAGTTTGGTGCAAAACCTACCTAAGAATTGATAATTCGAGAAAATAAAATTAGAAAAATTTACAACAGAGTATCGATAACACGATAAGCCCAAGTACGGACGATTTATTTTCGCGCACTGGATTTTCAACGCTCTGCATAGCGCCGAGAGTTGAAAATCCAACAGTGTGTTTTTTGACGCATTGAGATGCGCTCCGTTTAATTGTCAACGCTCTGCTCAATACCGAGAGTTGAAAATCCCGAAGTAACGAATATTCGATTAATATTCATGCGATATTTCATTTTAAAACTTACATAATTTGTTACGATTTTAACGTATTTTAAGTTAGTCATAAGATTCCGTTTTTTCGATCGATTTAGTCCTAATCGATTTTTCATCGATATCTATAATTATTTTACCAAGAAATTAATCGAAATCGATCATCGATTTGCGCCTTGAGTTTTAGTAATAGATCACAATAATATCGCGTTTTATGTTAGTTCATTAGTCGTTTAATGATTAGTTTAAAAGTGGGTTACCAGTTTGAAAATACCAAAATGTAATGATTAACTATTTCATTTATTTTAATTTGTTGTCTAAACATTCCGTAATCATTTTTATTTATTAATCAATGGGAATCTTTCCGTCCTTCGTGCCCTGTGGGCCTAGTATGAACGCGCGGAGTAAACGTAATTTATGTTAAAATTGAACGCACCTTACACACATAATATTTACTTCGTTTTAAGATTTTTTTCATATCTACGGGTATACTAATTGTACTTTTCACAAAAAGTTTAACCAAAATGTTATAGTATAATCGTATTTTCGATAAAAAATCATTCCAATTTATGTTACGTTTACGTCGCGTTTGTCCTAGGGCCTCGTGATTCCTGCACGTTACAGGAACATAATTCCCGGTTTATAAAATTTAATTGACTTGTAAAAGTGTCTTAGAAGAAAAATACATAATTTCATTTCATTAGATTGTCATAGCATTCTGCTGAATGATGGCCGTTTTGCGTGGTGGTGACGCATTTTTTCCAAACTTGTTAATTTTTTTGTTGTGTTTGTGTTCTTTTTCTGCGTCATGTTTACCGCAAATAAACGTATTTTCTTTCTTTATTTTCATCGACACGTCAAGGAGAAGAAACTAAACATTTTAATAGTTCCTCTAGCGACCCACGTATTTTATTAAATCGTTAATGTTTATGACTTAGTTAAGCGTGTCTTTAACTTATATTTTAATCACTATTATTCACAGTCCATAATAAGTCTTGTGATATTAAGTTAGCAGTCTTCATGACAAAAACTTTATTTATAAAAACTACATTGTTCAAATTCTAATGGCCAGTGTCGAATTCTGGAAATGTATTGGCTGATCAAAAATATTGTAATAGAGTTTCTATTCGAATATTCTAAATATTTTAATCGGTGAAAGGACACTGAACGAGATACAATAAGATTTATTTTTATTAGGTCTGTGGGCGCTTAGTGTCCCGCAAAGTTAATATACGCTTTGCAATGAGAACCCAGTAATTTTCAAAATAGCCATGTAATAGAAATACAGAAAAATGCACAAAGGAACTACTCAACACCATACAAAGTATACAACTGATTTCTACCGATTGTAATCGGGAAAAAAAATCGATTAAAAAATGTCTCGCCTAACAAAATATCACAAGACCAAACTAATATCAATAAGCGTAATCCCGACCTACATATTAGTGAACATATAATAATCATTTAACGCATCGTCCTGTCCATTATCCTTATCAACGGTCCACCATTGGTTCTCCTTCTGCGCATAATCATTCTTATTCATAATCTTATTGGTTAAAATCTCATCAATGCGTGATGTAGACGGCTTCTGATTGGTTACTTTGTAAATGTGATCTGCTAGGGCATTGGCTAGGACTTGTTTTGGCGCGATAAGGGTGTCACAGGCTAATTCATTGCCCGTTGTGATAGTACGTAATCTATCAGCATTTAGTCGACTAAAACTAGGGTTTTCTAAATTCGTAACGTCTCGAAAAGGTGTGATCTCTGTCATTTGTGAGTTGTATTCAGGGTATATGATTTGACTGGGTCCTAAGGTGTTAGGTTCGGGATTAGTAAGGAGTATAGACCTGTGTTGTACCTTAGTTTTCTCAGTGATGACGGCCTCAATGTCAATTTCTTCGTATTTGCTGGTTTCTGGGGTGTTTTCGGGGCTTATAAGGGAATGTAAGCTGGTTGATTCTTCTAGAAGGGAATGCTTGACGATCGATGGTGGTGAGAACATTACTGAGCTGTCTCCAGCTAAAGTTTTGCTCTGGAACAATATTGAAAAGGGTTTTGTTAGTGATGTGATGATTTTTATCGAGTCTAAGTTAAAGATTATAAGGTCTAATTTCCAAAGGTCACTGTCAGATAACTTTAATCAGAGGAATAAATATTGCGGATTGGAAGTTTTTGTTAAAACTTAAATTGACATAAGTATTTATTCTTGAGATTTAAATTATTTGAAAAATCAACCTTAAAGCCATTGTTTCCCTTAACTTCAAATGTTTTTGTTTGTTCTTTGTGCAACCTATGTTTGCCACGAATACGAGGCTTTTATATATTGCCAGTAATACTGCAAAATTCTTTGTTCCCAGCAATATGCTCCGTTCACGGCCTCGAGCGATGTGACTCGCGTCAAGAGCCACGTGCGCGCGTCACTTGTTTCCATTCCCCGCTCCGCAAGTCACGCCGCGGTGACGTAACATTCTCTAAGCTACTTCTTTCATTTCTTTTTCCGCAGTCACTATCGCAAGACGCGGGCCACGGAGTAAAAGAGTATAGAGTATAGTAACATCATTCCTGTAATCCCGATGAGTTAGGCAGAGGTGAGCCTATAGGACACCCACAATAGGCTAGTTTCCTAAAAAAATCTAATTAGTCCGTCAGTTAGATTATCAAAAAATATTGAACCCGTATTTTCTCTTTTGTCAATTATATAAAAAATTATGAAGATATCGCGTGACGTCACTTGCTTGCGACACTTTTTAGCATGGCGTCACGTCACAAACCCCCACTCCCAAATTTTGACGCACTTTATCTTTGTCATTTTTTGTTTGATTGACAAAAGAAAAAATACGTGTCCATTATTTTTCGATAATCTAACTGACGGACTAAATATATATATATTTTTTTTTTACCCAGGAAACTACCCTATTTGCTAGTTATGTTTAAGTCCCATGTAATAGGGGACGAGCCTATTGCCATCTAACGGGGAGAAATCCAAACTTTAGGCTGCTACTTAGAAATCCCTGACGGAAAACCTGATAACATGAGTACCTATAGAAAGAAAGAAAAAAAGAAAAAGTATTTAATGCGACACGTAAGATTTCGAATAGGAAACCCTTACCGGCGTCTCAATATAAGACACGTCAGGCACTCTGCTGTTCGTGTTGTGGTGTGAATGCGGAGTACTGGTCACCGCGCCCCAACTGTGTGCGAGGGCCTTGCGAGCTCGCTTGTGAGTTCCGGGGAGGTTTTCTTTGCCGGGTTCCGAACGACGTTTGAGGCTGCCTATGCCGGAGTCGTTTATCTGTGTGAGAATTGTGTGAATTTTAGTATAATGTGGATTGGGATAAGTATTAGAGAATTTAGGGCGCGAGGAAATTCTAGTTTCTTCGTTTATATTTTGTATACAAGACGTTTATTAACTCTCAAACTGCCTGTTATTTACTGAACATATTTTGGTCTTGTTGAGGACGTCATTAGAGAACCCTTACCCTTCACTGCCCCAACGCCGGTACTGTTGCTGACTTACATAGCTCGCTCCGTTCGTACGAAACGAGGGATTAGAACCCGTAATCAGAATTTAATAACATACTTGAAAAGTTGAAACCAAAAGGTTTTTTTGGGCCCTTGGTAGGTTTTGGCTCATAATAATATTAGAAAAATTATAAAGCAATATTTTAAAATGTAAGTTTTTTTTAATGCCGATTTCTCTTACTTATTTAATAAATTATTATTCCAACATATTATTTTATCATTGGCTGGCCATGTTTGTCGAAGGACCGATGGCCGCTGAAGTAGACGAGTCCTGGAGTGGGACGGCCCCAGCGACGATGGCCCGACGACCTTACGATGGTGGCGCAGAGGGACAGACTGGGTGCTGGATGCAGTGGACTGCGATAGGCTGAGTTGATTAATTATTATAACAATATTCACCTGTACAGTTACATTGTCCTGGTCTGCCGTAGACGACAGTAGCGAGTCGTTGAGCTGCACCGTACTATCAGAGTTCTCTCGTTTCATCATCATAGTGATGTCTTCTACTAATAAACCGGGGCTTGATGGCTCGTATTTTAAGCCGGATTTCTTGCCCAGCTCCGCCATTGCGATTTTGAAGGGAGTCGGAGTTCTGTGAATAAATAAAAATTATAGTTAGGAAAATCCATGAAGTCATATAATTATAACATAATTATCCTCATATCACTTCACAACTCGCCATCTTGTAATTAGTCGACTCTTAACCACAAGTTTTGTTTACTACACCGTTAAATTTTGGATCGTTTTAATCCCTAAAATGGGTCATTGTCCTCATCATTAGGAACAACTTGTACTACGGGACCAACATTGAATTGGTGAAAAAAAAAAAACAGTCGATCACTTCACCTAAGTTTTCACGGTGAGATGGTTACAGAATCGTACTGCTGCTGTATTCAAGTAGAAGTTATAGGTAGAGGTCACAAAAGTGCGCAACCTATTAAAATGCTAAAAATATCATCTTTATACAGGGTGGCAGGGACATCGAATCGTAAACTGTAACCATTGATTCAGCACATGAGTTTAGACCCCATAGCGTCGAAATTTTTCGTCGGTTATTAAAAACTCTGGTTTCTTGAAATAAATGATTTTGACTTCAACTTTGCACTGAAAGTTCAATACAACGGATATTAGACTTCGTTATCTTGATTATATTAGTATTTTACTAACATAATAATTCTTTCATTATAAGTCCCGATCGAGCCCATTCATAGCTACTTACTTGGGTGTATTACTCTTCAGCGCATTGGGTCCCCCCGGCGTCACGTGGTGCACAGGCGTCGGCGTCTGTAGTAGCGGACTAGCACTCCATTCCTGAAATTAAAGAAAACCATTTTGGTAAAAATATGGTAATCGTTTATTCTGTGAGCTATGTCGACAACTTTGCTTCTCTGCCGGATCACCTCTGAATGTCTGAATAAGCAAGCTGAAGTGGCAATGGGCACAAATGAAAGTCATAATTATCCATCATTTTTGAGGCTTAAGCGGAACTGGGCGGGTCACACCTAAAGGATGCAGCCAGTCGTCACACAGTGGGTACCTGAAGACGGGCGTCGTCACCGAAGCAGGCCTAACAAACGCTCCTGTCGGGAGAGCGGTGAATGCTTATGCGAATCCCGCACCCCGGCCATATGCAGAGGTGGAACACCGCGATGGTTTTAGCCGGTAACAGTCCGGCATACTCCTCTGTCACCCCCATGATGAAGGAAGTCCATGAGGAATTCCACCGAGCACCAAAAAAAAAGGCCTAAAAATGCTGGCGTATCGATTTGGACGCGTTCCTAACCGATTGGACAGCGAAGGCACAGCACAAAGAAAGGTGGAAGAATATGGTGGTGGGAGACAATATCGGCTAATGGAAACAAAAAACCTTTATTTGAACTCAATAATAACTAAATATCACTTACCTTAGTAGCATGCCTAAGAGGCGTAGAATCGAGCGTCGCGAAGGATATCGCGGCGGGCGAGTTGAGGAACTGCGACGGACTGAACGGAAGCGCCTTTATCGGGGTCACGCCCGACTCGCGACACTCGAAAGCTTTCGATAGCGTGTCGGTCCATGCCTGGAAAATAAGTAGCGTTTTATTAGTATCTAATATGTAATAAGCATTATAAAAGTAAATAACAAAAACAAATCTGGTCTTCACATTCCACTTCACTCGCCATTACGAGTACATTATTTCACGAAGCGACGCGCGCTTTACTTGTAGTAAACAAGTGTAGAAACACGCTGTGAATGAAGACGAAACTTTTTCTTTTTATCTTTTATCGGCACAAATCATTATGAGAATTATTCGAGCTGTAGAAAATTATTTGGCCAGTTAGCAAGGTATTAGGGAATTGTACTGCCCGGGTGATTCCGTAACACACTAATAGTAGCATTTTGACAGTTCAACAACATTCATTGCGTTATTTACGTTGTTGCGCAGACCATTTTTTCGAACATATGGAGCAAAGGATTGGTATTGGCGCCGATTCCCTTGTTCACAAACTAAATTTAAGTTCTATGCATCTTTTTCTTTCTATTTAATCTAGAAAAGGACAGAAGATAAATATTAGTTTAGTCCTGTCAAATTAGTCAGCGCCTGACGTAGATTGATTGATTTTTAGTAGCCATGTTTTTAATCACATCTAATCTGTCTATGGAATATATTAATTTAACTGGACTAAACTAATATTTGATCTTCTGTCCTTTTCTTAATGATATAGAAAGAAAAAGATGCACAGAACTTAAATTCGGTTTAGTTTGTGAACAAGGGATTCAGCGCCAATATCCTTCAAAATGATTCAGATTGCGATTGATAGTCTGTTATGCAATTAGGGTACAGAATGAAACAGAACAAAAAAAAAACAAATCACAGATACGATACTCCGACTCACATTAGCGTTGGGAGTGATCGTGTTGATCTTCTTAGCTTTCCTCCTGAGTATGGGGGGTGGGCTACTGGTCTCTAGCACCTTCTTCTTAGGAGACGTGTAGATTGAGGGCACATCTATCTCGCTTGTCTCTGTTCTCACTGAATAGGTAACTGGAAAAGAGGAAGAGAATACATATTATTAATGAGAAAATTAATCAACCTGGCTACTGGGCTCAAGCTATAAAAAAAAACAATGAGGAAGAGTGCCATCGACACGAAAGGAGGAAGAAGAATGAGAAAATGTTTTATAATACAATGTTATGCCCATGGCTAGATAACTAAATAGGAAATGAGTTATTGCAAAATGACTATTTTCGCGACTTCATATCCTTTAGTATTTTAAGCCGCATTTAAACGTAAATGTAACCTTTTTATTTTAGCCATTTAGTAAGGTCAAATTATGCAAAAATCTGCTTATTGTCTCTCATGAACGTTGACAGTTTGATCTCAATCTCAATCTCTCAAAAAATACTTCAAATTTCCCTACATTTTGAAAAGTTTTTGACATTTGTTTGTCGCCGAGATGAGACTGCGACTAGATTTTGAACGTTTTAAATTACGAGAATTGCCCCTCAGAGGTTCCCCTAAAATCATTTTGCTTAATACAGTAAGCTTCAAACAATACGGCGGCTCTGAAGTGCGACTCGCTGCGCAGTACCGCACCCCTCACCCCGCTGACACGTGAGTTTGTTACAGCGCTGCCACTCGCGTCATGCTCCGAGACGCCATAAAGTTTACATCGGGCTGTACACTGGATTTGATCATGAACTCAATTCATTGGCATGGTACTTTCTATTTTCTATGTGGGTACACCTCTGCCAAGTCCTTCGGGAGACATAGGCATGAAGTTTATGGTATGGTTTAATCAATTCGTTTCATTATTGAAAAGTTGTTCTGTTACGGCGCGGCGGTAACATTTTCAACCCAACTTTCTCTCAAAAATTCTGGAGAGAATTTTCTAGAGGTTTTTCTATCACCCCTACAAAGCACTGTCTCCTTATTACTGTTCATTTTGCATAGTTTAGATGTTATTTCTTATTTACTTACCAGCATCTTGGTTATTCTCAGTCCCTGTTGAAGCGGTGCTCAAGTAATTTCTGAGAGGTGAGTCCGTTGGTAATGTGTCTATGTTCACGAATCTGTAATTCAAATATATTGGTAATGTTAAATAAAAATAAGACAGGTCGGATAGGTAGGACCGTTATACTAAGGTCCATTAAGTAGAACATTTTGATGTTTGGGAATGTTATGTCGTACTTGTTATTCTAACTTGGTCATTTACATCCATAATGCCTTGATCAAACTATTCTATAACATTGTCATAATTTTTATCGGTGTGTACGACAAGAGCGTGTCTAGCAAAACTGGACTGGCAACAATAGTCTCTATTATAAAAGATTGGCGCTTAGTCCCGTATTATAGAACCCCACTCAACACTCAAGCATTACTTAAAACTAATTTCAACCAATCAGATGGCTCTAAACTAGTTTTAAGTAACACTTGAGTCTTAAATGAGGTTCTGTAATACGGGCCTTAGATATTGGTACTGGTTAACTGCCAAACACTATCCCCTTTATTCATAAACGTTGCTTAAATTTAAGCAGTGATTAGCGACTGTTTAACCATACATTTTTGACGTTTAAACGTTAGTCATCGTTTGTGAATAAACCCCTATATTGTGCAGTATATATCGAGACCAGTTATTGAGAATCTCTTGAGTTGCAAGGATTATATCCCTGTAGTTATACAAAGTCATTTTGGGTAGACTTAGGGTCCGTCTCCACGAGCGAAAGAATCGCGGCGATATTATCTTGGTGCCATCCAATTCTCGCCGCGATGATATCGCCGTGTGGAGACACGTTCTAAGAGAGTGTATAGAAATACGTAGCACAACGATAATATCGCCGCGATTCTCACGCTCGTAGAGACGGCCCCTTAAAGAACTATTACTTACTTGAAAGGCGTATCCACTATATCAATATGAGCGGCGACCAGTCCTCCTCTATCAGGGGACTTTGGGGAACATTTCGTTGATGTAGATCCATCTACATAACCTAACATGCTTCTAGATACTTCTAGAATGTTATAGAGTATTCTATAATGCTCATAAATCAGTAATACTCACTTGAAAGGCGCATCCACTATATCAATATCAGCGGCGACCAGACCGCCTCTATCAGGGGACTTGGGAGAAACAGTTGGCTGTTGCAGATTCGTCAGCTGATCCTTCAGTAGCTGTCTGAAGTGTAGTACATGCTTCGAAGGAGGTTGGCTTGTGTTAGAGGAGTTGCTTTGCGTTGATTCATTGAAAGGATCTGACCAGGTTTGCTGTGGAAGAATATGTGGGTTAGGTGAAGAGTTTTGCGACGTAAGCCTCATAATTTAGGGTATTTTGATGTCATTGTGGTCTTCATTTGTAGCTTATAGCCCACTGCTGCTAATAAATAGGCTTCTCCCGTAAGGGGCTCTTTCTCTAGTCTACAGACCAGGGTAACCGTGGGCTATGCTAAATATTCCATAATTTCGTCAGTATGTATGATATGATCTTCTTTCACGTTCAAATATAAGTAGAATTTGACAAAACCACAGCTAAACAGTAATTATAATCTAGTATAGAAAAAACAGTCCTTTTGAAAACGAATACAGTATTTTTATCTCACGAACCGACACGCGCTTTCCAGCTGACACACGCTGTGAATATGTGTGTAAGCGCAGGAGCTCCCGGTACCGGCCGAGACAATAGCGAAGTCGGAAGTGTGCGTGTGTGAATGTGTTATGTGCTGAACTGCTGACGCTACTCATCTTCACGCACACATTCACAGCGTGTTTGTACATTCAGTTACCACAAGTAAAGCGCGTGTCGCTACGTGAGATAAAAATACTGAACCTGCCTTCTTTGGACTATTAATCATTGTAGTTTCTGTAATAACACATTCATTTTAATTAAAAAAATTACAAATTGAAAAAGTGAATCAATATTTACATTGTGTGAGTTACATAAGCATCTACTACAGTTTAAAGCACACAGAACTACAAATAATCTAGAAAAAAAAGCCCACAATGTAAAAACCCAGTGAAATTACAACATTAAAGTTTAATGAAGTATTATTTGTACAGGTGATGAAACATGGGAGCAAATTAACAGAAAAAAACATTGCAAATTAATATAAAAAGGTTTTAATGTATTTGCTGACCACTTAGCAACTATACCCTGTCCATTAGGTAAACCGTTTTTTGACAGATGGAACTACTGATTGCAGCAACACACAATACATTGATTGATACACGTACGGTATTATAATGTATGTAAGAAGCCATAAATAAGATAAGGCAGTTTATATATTTATTTTATTACGCATTTTAAAGTTAACTTTTATGTAATCTGGAATCTGACGTTCTAAAACAGCTGTCAAAAAACGGTTAAGCTAATGGACAAGGGTATAAGCTCTTTTCTCAACTATGAAGTATTTATTTCGCTATTATTTTATAGATTAAATACGGTCAGCATATACATTTTGAAGGCGAAGATATGGCTAAGGTCATCCCAGTACCGTGATTTATGTAAAAGTGTGGTTGTAATAGCCACATCTTGCCTTCAGGTGTCGATTTGGTTGGTTTATCTTCAAAGAAGGAATTACATAATTATTATAATCTAAGATTCTATGTGAAAATGTGACATCTTATACTCGGCTTCCGAAAGGCCCAAAAACATAAAAACGATTCAAATCTTATGTTAACATAAGCATTCATTATCAAATTAGGGATGAGAGGGGGGAGGAAAGTTTTGAGTATGAATGTCGATGGCTATAAGTATAGGGGACGACCAAAGAAACGATGGATGGACTGTATGAATGATGATATGGTTAGAAAAGGGGTGACTGTCGAGATGGCGGCTAATAGAGGAGTATGGAAGAAAAGGACATGTTGCGACGACCCCAAATAAATTGGGATAAGGGCAGGAGAATGATGAAGCATTATCAAATTATTTGCAAATTTATTCGACCTTTCATTTAGCCTTTTATACCGAAGTATGGAAAAAGAAAGCATGTTGAGCCAAGGCAAGAGAATGATTAGCCTTTTATAAATACCGAATTTTGAAATAAGTTTTTTTTGCCTTTATGTTAATTTGAAGACATAACTAGCACAATTAGCCAATAATGTTCCCACTGCTGGGACACAGACCTCCTCTCTGAGAAGGAGTGTGCCGTAAGGTACCACGCGGGCCCAGTGCGGGTTGGTAGATGTCACATGTCTTCAAATTTTCGGTTCTAGGACATGCCGGATTCCTCACGATGTTTTCCTTCACCGTTTTGAGAGTAGTGGTGATGAAATAATTTACACAAAGGAAAGCGTCTGTCAGGGTTCGACCTTACGACTACTGCTCTCTCTGACATTCAGATCAAGACATTTCAGCATTTTTTCGAATTCAAAAACTTTTTTTTTGAAGCGTTATTTAGCCAATACTATTTTTTGTACATTTTTTTTTTTTCATTTTTCCAACCAAACCGACCCCAAACAAAAAGAAACACAAAAAGCGACTAACATCGTTATAGGCGACCTGCACCTTCTCCGCTACACTACTCTCGCACTCTCTGGGCGGCTTTACCCGCGTTTGTTTGCGTCGCAGCGACTCGAAGCTGTCGAGGAGATCCGGCTCGTACTTCCGACGCATCGTGGAGTTCCAGTGGTTCTTAATTGCGTTGTCAGTTCTGGAATGGAGAAGTAATTTATTAGAAACGTTTACAGTAAAAAAAAATCCTGTAGTGTGGTGGTTGGTGGACTGAAATAAAATAGTCAATCAAATCACTTGACTTGAGGAGTTTGAGAGGCCGGTTAACTAATCAGGGCGGTATACCAAAATGGTAAAAAAGGACCCTGATGGTACGATTTCGTCTGTCTTGTCTATCCGTCGTGTCACAGTTTTTGAGCTGATATCAGCCTTTCCGACGCAAGATTTAGGTGATTATATGTTTAGATTTCTGAAGTGGGCGGTTCGTTACTATTTGGTATTGAACTGCCCACTCCAAAATTATGTTATTTGTAAGATTTTAATATCTATTATGGTTCTTTGAATCAGCGAAAAAGTGTTAGATAAATTCGAGCTGGTATTTGAACCAATGCTGTAGCACTTCAAGCAGTTTTATAATAATTACTAGCGGACCCGGCAGACGTCGTCCTGCCCGGAAAAGCAGCGCCACCTAGCGGTTCCAATTGTGTTTTACACCATCCAGGACCCCATTGAAATATACACACAAAATTTCATCCAAATTGTTTCAGCCGTTTAGGAGTTAGGTTAAACACACGTACAGAAGAATTATATATATTAAGAAGATGTACTTAAGTTTAATATAAGTCATGTGTCTTCATTTCAGATAAAATACTATACACTAGTGCATAGAAGTAAAAGTTTCACTATATGAACATTTAATCTATGTCAAAGATGGCTTACCTGCCGGGCAATAACTTGGCAATCTTGGCCCACTGGTTGCCAAGTTGTTTGTGCGCTTGGTATATCACTCTGTCTTCGTGCTCCGTCCATGCTGTCTTCTTTATGGAGGGATTTAGATGGTTGTGCCATCGTTCTCTGAAACATTTTAAGGAGTAATTTTAGGTACTGGTGACAACAAGAATATAATGAAAAGTAGTTTAAAAAAAGTTCCAAAATAATGAAACATGGTAAAATAATGAATACAGTGTAGTTAGTTGCATTCCAAATTCTACAAAGTCAAAGTCAAATCATTGCATACACAAATAGCCACATAAAAGGCACTTTTGAACGTATCAAGAAACATGGAAATTAACAGTAACCCAGTTCTAGAATATTTATTCAGCTTTCTGAGTGATATTTTGGTAATTTCTAATGTTTTTATTTGTAAAGCTAATGGTCGAAGCAGTATTTCGTTTCAATTAAATAAAGAAACCATTTCAGAGTCTACTAAATCTCCATTCTGGTTTAAAATGGGTAATATAATATTATTCACCTGCACTGTTTTCCTATCCTTCCTTTTAAATGGCGCGCGATGAGCGTCCATTTCTTCGGCCCGTATTTCGCGACCAGTTCCATCACCTTTTCATCCTCCTGTAATAGACGAGATAAAAAGAATTAAGTAAGTATATGATAAAAGTGTATGGTGTAAGTATATGGGAGTGGAGACCGCGTATCGGCAAGCGTGGTGTGGGACGCCCCTCGGCGAGATGGTCGGACGACCTAAAGAAGGTGGCTGGCACAGACTGGATGCGGTAGGCGAAGGACAGGGTGTTGTGGCGCAGCCTGGGAGAGGCCTATGTCCAGCAGGTGACTGCGATAGGCGGAGTTGATTGAAGTAACTATACACTGTTCTTAGGTAATTATATTTAAATCCAGTCTCATAATAAATAATATTAAATCCAGACTTTGCATAGAATCTTGTGAACCTGTGATTTTGTTTCGGCGTTTCTTCCCTTGGCAAACAGCAATTTCCTTCCGATTTAGCTACCTACTAATTTACTATTTAGGTAATTATATAATAAAATCAATAAACCCTACCTACAGAACCGAACCCAAAAAGTTTTTTTTTTCTGAATGGCTTTTAACCTTGCCCTTCCGTAGATGGGAAGGACTTAGAATGATCATATTGGGGTTTATTCATAAACGATGACTAAAGTTAAGTAATGCTTAAACGTCAAAAATGTATGGTTAAACAGTCGCTAATCACTGCTTAATTTTAAGCAACGTTTATGAATAAAGGGGATTATTGATATTTGCTTAACTTATTGATTACTACAAAAAATCGACTTATAGGTAAATAATCCCCCAAAGCAATAACCATTATTTTCTTAAACATCGTGATGTTTGATGCTGGTACTTGTACCAGCCCAAAAGAGTACAAAAAAAAACGCCAAATCATTACTTAAACCAACACCCTTTCAAATTCAAATCGAAACAATTGCGAATCGCCGCTCATCCTAAAAGGAACCTCTTAAACAAAAAGTTTATAAATAAAAAACAATAGCACATCTGATCGTAGCGTGCGAAAATACGTTAAAACGCAAGGTGAACGAGTGTGTGGGCGAAAAAATATGAATAGGACGGTTGATCAGCTGATTAATAACACAAAATAGTTAGGTACAGAAGACCGGCTTCGTACAACGAGTAAAATCAAGCGCACGCACACATACATAGATGCGTACGTACAGCGATCTCACCGTACGCGAAGTGTGCATTTACGTTACGTTATGCATGCGTGCGTTTACGCTCGTTGTATGGAGCCGACCTTCTGTACCTATTCATTTTGTGGTTTTAAGATGCTGAGAGGTATGCAAAAAGTTCTTCCACGTGACAGAATGGGCGTGTACGTCCGGTGTACAAGTTACTATCGTGGTAATTGACTAGCCTTTCCCAAAAAAAAATTGGGGTCGGCTTCCAGTCTAACCGAACGCAGCTAAATACCAGTATTTTACGTGTAGCGACTGCCTATCTGACCTCCACAACCTAGTTACTGGGTACTCCTTGGTAAGACTTGTTGTTAGATTTTCTGGCTTCTGAGGACTCGTAGCGACTGTTAAAGATCCACAAATGACAGCCGTGCTTTCCGAGGCATGGAAGGGTCTCGGTATGTAAAGATGATCACCCATCCACGGACCGACCACGGCAAGCGTAGCGTAACCTGATCGATCGACCCGTGCGGCTGTTATTACTTAGCCACGGGCCACCCAAATATCGTGAGTTCGTGTTTTCTTCTAATTGAACCCTACAAGTACCTCTAAATATCTCTATCAAATCGCGAGTCACGTAGAAACCAATTGAAACGCCCTTTCAATTAAAATAATAACACTTTTTGCTCAATACTGGACCAAATAATTGGTCATAGTGTGATTGTAACAATTTAAATTGGTCAAAAAAATAATTGATTTTATCTGACCTTGTATGATTGGTTATTGTTCATTGAAGATGTATTTAGACAAGATCTGGTCTCGTTGTAATTGTTAATAATGAATCATTTAAGTTCCGGCAAGTAACTGATTAAGTGATTTTGATTTAATCAGTTATATTAAGCACGAATTAAATACACATGCCTAGTCAAAAAAACACCAAGCTTTTTGACACGACACAATTTTTCAAAGGTCATATTATGTGGTATCAAACTAACAGACCAGGTTAGGAATACGACCATTCATTCCATAACAAAAATAACTGATGTCACAACAAAATGTAATTGGGCTGGACACATCTGCCGCATGTCAGACGACCAATGGGCCAAACAAACGACCCAATGGGTCCCTCTTAATGGCAAGCGACATCGCGGCAGGCCCAGACGGAGATGGCGGGATGAGCTGGACTCCTTCAACAAGAACTGGTCCTTAGAAGCTTTAAACAGAGAAGTGGAAAGAGTAGGGAGGCCTTTGCCCTGCAGTGGGACATCACAGGTTTTTAAAAGTAAATTTTCTATTACAAACTTAACATTCATGTGACATGTCAAAACCGAAGACATGTTGTGGCATCTCCCAATCGCACTGGACCAGGTGATGGATCACAGTCTCTCTCACAGAGCAGAGGCTTGAGAGAATCCTAGCAATGGGAACATAATAAAGTCTCTTCAAACAAATATAACAAATTGATGTTATTTCAAGTTAAACAAATATCAACTTTATTGAAATGATAATTAAGTTGTTTTCAGAGTGACTAGCACTATTGAAAAATTATAAAAATGTTTGAAGTTGATGATGATGTTATTTCAAGTTAAACAAATATCAACTGTATTGAAATGATAATTAAGTTGATTTCAGAGTGACTAGCACTATTGAAAAAGTTATAAAAATGTTTGAAGTTGTAGCGTAAACTGAACTTTATTGTGTAGTAATTAAAGTAATTTTTCCTTAAACTCATATTTGTTTCCATTTTTGGAAAATAAATCGCGAATGCAGATTTGGTTCATTATGTATCGCCCTTTTACTACCTACTACCGGACTACCAGAAGTACCATCCACATTTGGTTGATATCCCGACCGTATTCAGCGCTTTTATTATGCGCACAGTCAAAGTGTGGAACTCTCTGCCGGCGTCTGTGTCTGTGTTCCCTTCCACATTTAACCCTGCCTTCAAAGCAAAGATGAACAGGCATCTTCTGGGCACGCTCGTTCCACCATAGACCAACCATCGCTCTCCATCAAGCGTGATCGACGTCAAGAGCAGGCTGATTCAGCAATCAATAAAAAAAATTAAAAAAAAACATTGTCCTCTACAAGAAAGATTAAAGAAGAATATTGTAATCAATCTACGAAAACGGATAAATAAGTTATCATCACTTGCTTAGGCTTTACCCAACTATGTTGGGGTCGGCTTCCAGTCTAGCCGGACGCAGCTGAATACTAGTACTTTACAAGGAGCGACTGCCCGTTTGACCTCCACAACCCAATTGCTGGGTGACACGATACTCCTTGGTTATACTGCATGAGTGTTTGCACTACATACTAATCCTCTTTAACTAAAAAATAATACCTAAATACAGACCGGAATTTTATCCTTATCAGACAGCTGGCCTCAAGTCAATATTCTTGCCCTTGACTTGAAGTTTTTTGTCTGTTTGTTCGTACTGAACTCATATGCTGGCACTACATTTGACGTATATGTCAAAATATTCGCGCGACTTTGGTAATACAAAACATACCCTATCCTAATTGTTTTAAAGTTCATTTTGTAACTCTTAAACTGTCACTACACTTGGCGTATTTGTCAAAAGATTCGGGTAACTTGGGTGACGCAAAATACACCCTATTACTATCAGAATAAAGTGCATTTTGTATTAACGAAATAATGTGAATAAGTTCAAGTGTAGTGCCATAATACAAAGATGTTTTAGTGCTTATTATTAACTAGAGCATTTTTGTTTGGTAATTGATGATGTCATTCTTAATGGGAATGGAAACTGGGACGTATCTCTTAAATAAAGATGAAGAATTTGTTTTATTTTTATTTTTAACTGTGTTTAGTTAGTTTAGTTTATGATCCTGTACGAGTCGCAATAAATAATTTTTCTTTCTTTCTTTCTAAATAGGATTATTTTTGTGTCTGATATCTCTTTGCTGCTGGACAAGTAATATTAAGAATGTAAAATACTGTTAGCCTGCACTATCCCACTACTGGGCAAAGGCCTCTCCCCATGAGCCATGACTTCCAGCTCTTTCGATTCAGGGCTAAAGTAGACCACTGGTCGTTTGTTTTGTCCAGCTCGTCCCGCCATCTTCCACGGGGTCTGCCGCGAGGCCTTCTAGCTGTGTCAGGGCTCCCCGTGGTGGTTATTTTGGTCCACAGTTTTAAGAATGTAATTACATCTTCTAACTACAATTTTTTACCATCCGGTTAGACTGGAAGCCGACCCCAACATAGTTGGGAAAAGGCTAGGCAGATGATGGCTTTAGACTTCCTAACTATTTTGCATTTCACCATCGTCTAACATTATTCTGAATTAATTAATTCACAATTCTTGTGATTGTGTAGATGTAAACCATGGTTTTAAATGGCGGCCTCTATTTCTATCTTGTTCGATGATAATCAATCATGTTATGTCGGCCACTTAATTGTGAAATGTGACTACAGCTTTACGAGTATTTAATTTATTAAATGACGTCTCCTCAACCGAGTTAGGAGTCTGTTTTAGATAACACTGAGACAACATCTAATGTGACTTCTTACTTCATAGGTAACTTGGAGCTGTGCATGTATTACGTAAGACGATTTGGGAGGGAGGGGGTCCCAACAAGTCTTGCGTTTTCTTACGTGGGGTGGGAGGGGTCTAGAATTCTAGATTGTTCTTACGTAAGGTCACAAAGGTTTTAATTTTTTTTGCTACTTTTTCTTTGCAATTTTGGTAGATACACTGATCTTACGTAAGATTGAAAGGGGAGGAAGGGTTTCATCCAAGTCCTTTTTTTTTACGTAGGGGGTCAGGAAGTGGTCAAAATGGTCTTACGTAATAAATGAACAGCCCCCTTCTTGTTTTCGGAGCACTCAAATTAATTATCAAACATATTAATTGCAATATTTCTACTACGTGTTAAGAACTTGTCTTAAATATAATATAGTGATGTAGGCTAGGAACCTATGTATTATTAAGTAAATTGTAATACAACACTTGTGCGGATTACCTTGAGGAAACAATACCTTGCCCTACTTTTCCTGTAGTGGCTTGGCTTACAGATGCATGTTTTACTAAAAATCTATAGAAACAACATAACATCACACCTTTGTTCCCCGAAGGGTCAGGCAGAAGCAGTGGCGTGCATTGGTTTTCAGAATAGGTAGGCAGGAATTTAATTTCGTCGCATTAACTTGAACGAGTAGAGACTAATGACAATGTGCGAATAGTACGGGAGCCGAGTAGACCGTCTTGCAACTGCTTACTGCCGCGCGTGTTTGTATAAAGATCTGTTATTGTATAATAATTTATAGTGAGTTTCTTAATTGTGGGGCACACACACTAAAATGTAATTGACAGGCTATGGCGGTAGGCACTGCTTAAATGCCTTTATCGAGGTAGGCACTGCTTATATGCCTTTATCGAGGTAGGCACTGCTTATAAGTATGCCTTTATCGAGGTAGGCACTGCTTATATGCCTTTATCGAGGTAGGCACTGCTTATTGCCTTTATCGAGGTAGGCACTGCTTATATGCCTTTATCGAGGTAGGCTCTGCTTATATGCCTTTATCGAGGTAGGCACTGCTTAGCTTATATGCCTTTATCGAGGTAGGCACTGCTTATATGCCTTTATCGAGGTAGGCACTGCTTAGCTTATATGCCTTTATCGAGGTAGGCCCTGCTTATTGCCTTTATCGAGGTTGGCACTGCTTATAGCCTTTATCAAGGTAGGCACTGCTAATTGTCTTTATCGAAGTAGGCACTTCTTATATGCCTTTATCGAGGTAGGCACTTCTTATATGCGTTTATCGAGGTAGGCACTGCTTATATGCCTTTATCGAGGTAGGCACTGCTTATATGCCTTTATCGAGGTAGGCACTGCTTATATGCCTTTATCGAGGTAGGCACTGCTTATATGCCTTTATCGAGGTAGGCACTGCTTATATGCCTTTATGCAATGCACGCCACTGGGCAGAGGCTTTCTTATATCTATGGGTGTACCTACCTGAAAGTACACCCACATTTCGCCAGTTACGTTTAAGTCCCATGTCATAGGGGGCGAGCCTATTGCCATCAACCGGCCACAAATACAAACTCCGGGTTGTTACTGAGAAATTCCTGATGGAAAAACCCAACAACACTTGCCGACTCGGGAATCGAACCCAGGACCTCATGCTCAACAGTAGCGCTTGCGACCACTAAACCAAAGAGGCTGTCATACATCATCATCATCTGCCTAGCCTTTTCCCAACTGTGTAGGGGTCGGCTTTCAGTCTAAACGGATTCAGCTGAATACCAGTATTTAATAATAATTTTGTAATACCAGAGGCAGTCATACATCTTCATAAAAAAGCCATACATGGCTTTAAGGGTGAAAAACCCATGTACGGGTTTTTTTACACATTATTAGTTCCATAAATGGTTTTATCTCTCAATTCCGCATTGTATCGTTTCCAAAACTAAAAGGAACAAAATATGAATAATTTATTTTTCTCAATAATTATGATATTTAGATTCGCCTAGATTTCCTTTTGGGGACAATATTTATATCATTAGATCATCTAATGCCAAAAACACGCCCATTCAATATTAGTGAGAGAAAAAACATGTCCATTGTACAATTTGCATATTTGATGCATGATTTGATTATGGTAATAGGGTTCCGTGGCAAAGAAAGGAATGCTTGAGTGTCCACAGACACTTTTATTTTAACTAATCTAACCTAACACTACTTAGATAATGTGCTGCCAGACTTTTGGGCGTTTCCTGATGACAGCGATGTGGACGAATTTTTTGATGTCCTTTGATTTATTTGCCCGCATTTTTATAGTACACTTGTACATATTATTAGTTTAAGACTGTTAGCTTTTTAAATTATGTAAATATATTAGTTATTAGTTTGTATTGTTATTAGTGTTAATTAACACTTAGATATTGCAATTTAGAATTATGCCAAGTGAGTATCCTCAATGATTTTGAGTCATATCTCAATTAGTGAAATTCTAGTTCAGTCTAATAAAAATACCGAGTAGGTAGTTACCAGACTTTTGATGTAGAGATGCATTGTAGATCCGTTGTAGATTTTAGTTCTTTTTGCTGTGTATATCAACAATAATGGCGTCCGAAACAGAAATAAATAAAACGAGTAAGTACGTATATGCGGTAACGGGAGATTGGTCGCAGACGTCAAATCACAAGGAAAACAGAAAGCTATGGGGGACCTTTGCCAAAAAGTGGAACAAAAAAGGTAAAAAAAAAAGTATCCCCAATTCCGAACACAGCATCCATTCGTAAAATGCATTACAACAAAGCATAAGGAACCCTACTCTATGCGTTGGCAGGCTCTAAAATACAAATGTTTTAATAGATTTTATTGTCCTACAGCTTACTCATTGGGTGTCCGGGCAATAAAATATGTGAAAACATAGTTCCGTTCTGAGAAAATATTTCTATTAAAAGTTTTATATTGGCTATTGTGTTCATGGTATATAGTAGTTAGAGGTTTAAGGAATAACAATGAAACTGTTACTAGGTCATAGTTTTAGGGTTTGGCGATTATATCCTAGTTAGGGTATTGACCGAAAGAATTTTTGTCATTAAACTTGCTTTGGGTTTTTTTTTTCAATTTACAGAAATAAAATAAGCTATACATTTAGTGTTTTACTTTTTTTTTATTTAAGATTACTGATCTTACGTAAGAATAAAAAGGGGGGATCGGTTCACCCAAGTCTTATCTTACGTAGGGGGGAGGGGAGGGGGTTATGGTCAGAAAGTGGTCAAAATTGTGGTCAAAACGTTCTTAAGCAAATATTTAGAAAACTTATCCTATAATTTCAAACTACAAAAGACACCTAATATTTAAGACAGCCTCTTTTACACCATGACATAATCATGTCAAGAAACAAAGCACGCCCTACAGTTACACTAATAACCAACAACATTGTAAATAATCGCAGCCGCACACAGAAACTCTACAAACGTACGTAATAAAGATTACCATCCATACATAGATAGGTACAGATAACATTAGCATTCTAACCCCGTTCTCGTAAACAATGGATTCATTCATAAAATCTAAGAATTTGTGTCGTAAGCCAGTATTGCGAGGTTTTATGGGCAATATTGTGCGTGCTCGAATTTGGATGACAACGTGGAGATTGTTAGGTTTGATCATAGATGAGTTGCTGATAATTATAGAACTGTACACGGTTTTGGTAGCGATTGCAGAGCGAAAACTATGAGAAAGAGAAAAAAAGTGGCAGGAAAGGGATGAAGGTATTCGTAAAACAGTTGAAATTTTTTTATATCATCGTAGCGTGTTATATCTCCAAAAATCTAATTGCCACTACACTAACAATTTAAAATATCGAATGGCCCATGATTCCACATTTTTGCCTAGAAGTGTTAACACCCTGTATAAATTGAGTTTCCGCAAATTAAATATATTATTAGAAAATAAAAGGTACCTAACTAAAAAATGCCCATTTACGATTGCTTCTCCCACACCAAACAATATCACCCAGCAATGCTACTCCCTAATTATGCACATTCTATGCGCACACGCGCGCAGTACCAACGACCGGTGACTCAACGCCGCTTCCGAGCGTTGTTAGACTGATTGGCACGTTGAATAAGTGCAGTAAAACGGAGTAGGAGAAATGCAGCCTATTGTGTGCTGTTGTTATGGTAACGGGCTGATTTTCATGGACGTGTTATATGTCGGTGAAAAATAGATGCAACGGATCAGCTGACAGAAGTGATTACCGACGGTAATATGGATGCCATTCTCAGAGAAGCTTGTAGCATAATCAGCCTATAATGTTCCCACTGCTGGGACACAGGCCTCCTCTCTTCGATTGGGCTATGATCTGCCACGCTGGCCCAGTGCGGGTTGGTGGATGTCACATGTCTTCGAATTTTTGGTTCTAGGACATGCCGGTTTTCCTTCACCGTTTTGAGAGCAGTGGTGATGAAATAATTTACAGTAAAATAAAGAACCTGTCAGTTTTCGAAACTACGACCTAAAACTCGTAAGTCGCGG
The DNA here is from genome assembly GCA_949629185.1 of Apamea crenata. Taxonomy (NCBI): domain Eukaryota; kingdom Metazoa; phylum Arthropoda; class Insecta; order Lepidoptera; family Noctuidae; genus Apamea; species Apamea crenata. Next base: position 9,320,747 of record OX451376.1, on the reverse strand, counting down.
CCGTTTCCACTGGCCACCATGGGGCCACCAGCGACCACTGCTCTCGAAGCTAGTAGCTTGTGCTACAAGTACTCATTTTCGAGGCAAAAAATCACAAGTGCCTGCAATTTCATCGGACCCAACCCGTTCAAACCGAATCACACAATGCTGCTTCGGCCAAGAAAAATGTATAGAGGCGAAACTTGCTAAAGACAAAGATATAGTGACGAAACTGGCGAAATCCTAATACTCTCATACACTGCAAAGTAACTCATAGCAACAATCCCTCGAAGAGACCCCGGCCTGTGTCCCGGCAGTGTTCACTATTTATACTGATTATGCTAAAACTGTTTTAATGGTTGTTAGCTGTACTTTCCTGTACGTGGACTTTCACAAGAGCAAGACATTATTCTACTTATAACTGCAAGATTTTTTGCATAAGCGGTAATAGCACTCTTATTTTTTGCCTTTAACAAAACAATGACCACCACCTCGTGAATCGCCTGAAACCTTTAAACAGCCCAATTACGTGCCTTTTCTTATGGACATAATACACTCGCGGTTTAACAAGACATTGTGGACTGTGGTCGGTGTACCAGCGGAAGCCATTTTGATGTAATTTGCGCCTCATGAGAGCACTTTGAGACGTCCATCCAGGATATTATGGTAAATCATAGCCTTTAGGGTTTGAAGGGAATGCTGGTTTTAAGGCGTGTAAAGGGTTTTTTTCTTGGCAACAGAACAAGCTAGTCATATGCTTGTGCTTGGTTCGTTGATGTATGCTGATGTATGCCGACTGTAATACAAGACCGGAAAGACCGGAATTAGTGTACCTTATGTTGTGAGGTTTGGGTTATAATGTGTTGTTCTCGATTCTGTGTTTGTATATTGTTTTTAATGTGTTTTTAACTTTTGATTGTTATTTATTTATTTATTTTTGACATTGTTTATTTTATAATTTTAATTTTTTTGATTTTATTTATTTTTATATTATGATTTAATTTTAATTTTGATGTTAATTTTAATTCTGATTTTAGTATTAATGTAATTGCTATGGGTTAATACCTGAAATAAACGGTTATTATTATTATTAATAACTAGGTGTCCAAGTAACCATATCGTTTTTAAAAGTTAATTGGCTAAAATCTTAGTTCAAAAGCAGTTAAAACTTTCTATCCCGATTTATCCAATCCAGACTTTAGAAATGATGACTAACCATTTAATTTTATTAATTTGAAGTTAATTTTCTTTCATGTTGCACCTACTATATTTTGTATCTGCATCACTATAAGGAAGACTGGTAGAAAGCTTATGGAATTAAGTCCATCTTTGTATATACATAAAGTTACAATTTAAAAAAAAAATACAAACTAATATTGTTGGCCCACAATCGCAGTAGACCGGGAAAAGTGGAAGGAGGGAAGGGAGGGCTTTGCCCTGCAGTGGGACAACACGGGCTCAGAATGAGTCTTGTTGCTCGAAATAAATGATTAAATTAAATTATTATAATAATAAAATTATCCGTGAAAAAATCAAGACCACATCATGGGTTCACCGAAACGAGTACCCCTAAAAAAGCAGCCGCAAACTTCAAGTGTTTTCCTAACCAATCAGCACACAATACCCCTGGGAACAGAACCCATATCCTCAAACACATGGACATAAACGATTCATCACAACATTGCAATTTGCAACGTAAATAGTCATGACGTAACTACGTTCAATAAACTCTCAGCCATTTGTTCTAACCGCAAAAGGATGCGCCATACTAAGCATGAATTACCAACTCATTGAGGACTTATGGTAATAAATAATGAATCTACGAATTCTATGATTAAGTAATGCATTACAACAAGCCAAAGATCGTCAAACGTTTAATCGGCACATCACGACGCTCAGCAATGTATAAAAGAATGAAGGAGGAATGAATCAGAATCTATTCGCATTTATGTATTCACACTTTGGAATAATTAGGCAGGCCTTACGCTCACAATACACCCCACAGTAAGCTGTACGGTGGCCAATAAGGCTTGGCTTTCCGGAGCAGGCGCGGTCGAGGGGGGAGGTCGTGGGGGTCATGAGTGTCATGACCCCCCCCAAAATCATCCAAGCTGTCGAGAGTCTGCATGATTTACTTGCCTAACTTACTTAAGTTACTAACTTACTACTTGGTGACCCCCCCCCCCCCCCCCAAATCTTGGGCTGCGACCGCGCCTGTTCCGGAGTAAGTGTTGTATTGCATATGGACTCTATTGTCCGCATTTAAACTCCTCCTGGCTACTTCACAACTGACATGTGTACTCCTGTATATTTTTTCGTTCGGCGTGGTGAGTCCATTGTATAAATGTGGATTCCCCGTTCTCACATGAGCAGTGTTCTCTTTGCGAAACCTAGCCTATAACCTTCGCGCGACCTAGACGAGTCGATAGACCTCCTCATCAACATCATTCTCTGTTATCCCAATTTAGTAGGGGTCGGCGCAACATGTCTTGGAGTAGTCGTAGTAGTGGTCATCATGTATTGTAATGCATCCAGGCGTTAGGATGCTTCGAGGGCTTCAAAGATATGAAAGATATTTAGAGACAACACATAAAGCGAAGTATTCAAGTGTTATTTACCTCCTTGGTCCAAGGGCCTTTGACTAGTTCAGGGTTGACGACTTTGCACCACCGCTGTTGGCACTGGACGTCGGATCGGTCGGCGAACTCGGCCGATATCAGGTCCCAGTTCTCGTTGTACATCTTAACGTATGCTTTCAGCTTTTTGTCCTGGAAAAAAGAGTTGGGACATATTAGTAAGAGTTGAGGATGGTTCAAGAATAAATCGTCCAAGCAGGCTGATGGGATAATCGCAATATTTTACTTGAGGAAGGTTATGAAATTTAAAATACACAGAGAGGAATGCCCTTAAATAAATCAAAATAAGAGGCACCTGAATAGTCTTCCAGGAAAAGGGCAAAAGGCCTTTCGAAGACGAATAAACCGTTTCGTGCTCGTGGAAAATACACACACACACAGATAGTGTAGAATTCTTAAATCATTGTCTGTATTAGTCTAGTAAATTGTTTCTAAAGGCGCTTGTGCTCTACGGAAATGGGGAAACAATTAAGTATCTATAATTTCTTACCTCCTCCTTCGTCCACCGTCCCCTATTAATATTCTTCCGCGGCCCAGAGCTTTTGGTTGCAACCTGGACATCCTCGTAGGCCGCTGCCGAGTCCTCTGAGTATTCACTCGTCTCCGAATCATAGCCGCTACGTCTGTTGATAAGGAGAAATGATCTTTAGTATGAGTGGTGTTAGGGTTATAATTGATTGGTATTGGGAGTTTTATTTGTTTGTCAGAGTGATTAACACGCACTTAAGTCTTCTTCATGGGGGTAATTAATAGCACATTAAGGCTCCTCGCTTATCATTTGAGTGTCAGTGTACACGAAGATTTTTGTTTCTCTTTGACATGTTTTGTGTACGGGACGAGAAGCAGAACATGTCTTCAGTTGAAATATCACATAGATTATTTAGTTTGAAATCTAGGTAATGACAACTTTATTTGATGATATATAAACAGGAATAGGTACTTAAGTGAAACCAAAACTGTAATTTGCTAATTTAAATTATTTTCTGCGGCTATCAATAAATCATAAGAACCTGCGGAGTATTGGGGTAACTGACTAACAGTAGCAATGGCTTCATTTTGACAGTTCAACAACATTCAATGGGTTATTTAGGTTGTTGGACAGAAAAAAAATTCGAACATACGAAGCAATGGGTTAGCAATATCCTTCAAAATGATTCAGATTGTGATTGAAAGTGCTGCAATTGGGGTGTGCTGTTCCTGTTCACCATCATGTTTTAACAGTAAGTATCCATGGTACAGACGCCAGCACATCAAGCTACCCGAAACTGTCAAATTTTCCCAATTAACCTTGAACCTAATGCTTTAGCGATAAAGTTGAAAATCTATTTAAGAAATTTGACAGATTGTAGTAGCTTGATGAGCTGGCGTCTACTTCAATTTAGGTACCTAATGTATAGTTGTTTTTTTTTATGTTCCCTCAAATCATGTACTTCAACATAACATTATCATACTACATGCTCCTCAAACAATTAATATCTCAAGACTTCACTTAGGTACTTATATTTTTTCTTTTCCCTCGTCTTCAAAGTTTACAGAAGGATGTCCTTGTTTACTTTCAACCTTGCTTAGGCACACACAGGTACCGTTGTGAACTAACATAGAGATGGTACTTGGGATGAAGTTGTTGGTACTGTTAGAGGAAACTTAGATTGTGTAGGATATAGTTTTGTAGGTACTTGTATGTACTTTTGTAGGTACTACTTAATTTAATGTTCTGTGTCTTGTAATGTTAATTACTTTATATAACTAGTATTGTATACAATCAAGTATTTTCTAACTGAATAGACAGCTGTGCTGCTGGGGAGTTTGTTGCGCCACTTCTTCTTCCCAGCGAAAGCACTGGGAAGAGTGGGAAGTGGTGAAGGGCGGGCGTTTTGGGGGACTGTCTTTTGTAATTTGAATAGGTATTTAAATGACATTTGATTTGACTTGTCAGTAATTAGCAAGTAAATGGTAGGATAGGATCAAGGTAGAATATAAAAAAACAACACAGTTTCAGCAACAATCGCAAAACTATGGGTAAATTTTTGGTTCCTTATGTTTAAAATAATCTTTTGCATTAGAAATGATTATTATAGACCTATCTATTATAGACCCAAAAGCCGATAAGTCCCCGAAAGCCCGAAAGTCTGGGCAGCGGGATCGTCCGAAAGGGTTACCGCTGCCCTGGAACAGAAAGGACTAAGGAAGGAACACGGGTGGGTTTTAGTCAGTAAGAGTCTGACACTCCCTTCCGCTCCACCCAGAGCGGGGTCATTGGATGATTTCCCATCCTCAAAAAAAAATAAAAACCCGAAAGTCTGACAAGTCTTACCAAGGGGTATCGTATTACCTATTATCTGGGTTGTGGTGGAGGTCAAATAGGCACTCGCTTCATGTAAAATACTGGTATTCAGCTGCATCCGGTGAGACTGGAAGCCGACTCTAACTTAGTTGGGAAAAGGCTAGGCAGATGATGACCTTACTACTACCACAAAACAGTCTTTATCTGTTGTTTAGGCTAAACACCTTTTAAACACGACATAATTATAATTATGGACTTTGACGTTACAACACTGACATTAGATACACGTTGGACAAGTGTTTAAGTTTTTAATAGTAAGACCCTAATATTTATAAAAGGTGTAATGTCGCTTTTTAATTGAATTAGTATCGTTAGTATTGCTACAAAAATATATATTACGGCTCAATTGAACTATGGGTTAAACTACAAATTAACCTCGTTTGCACCGTTCATTAAACTTTCTACGTGGTCTTCGCATGATCTGACCAAGATTATGTCTGGACTTTAAGAGACTGACCTCTGAGTTTGTTTCGGCCTGTCTTCTCAGGGTAGTCAGATAGGAAACGCCGACCTTATTTTTTATTTTATTTTATAATAAGTATGACGTGTGAAAGTGATTCCTAAATCCTATTTACAGAATAAATAATTTCATTTCATTTTCGAGAGCTTTTCCCAATCATTTTCTGTGCTAACTGTACCACTAGAGACTTTTAAAGTAAACACAACCACAAAATTCCCAAAAAAAAACATATTAATAAAAACAAGTCACGTCCAAAATTATCATAAAGACATTTAACAATACATTATGCAGTTCACGGTGGCGCTGTTTACAAAGGAAAACTGTCAACAATATGTCAAATTCCATACATTTATATTTAGTTCTTTGTTTCGCCGTCTGCAGAGTTATGTTGGTATTATTTACACAGATCCTGTTTTTATCCTCTGTCTAAGTATTTTGTTTGGATTACGTAATCTCCCGAGTTGTCCCGAGGCCCCATTTGGGCAAAGCACATGATATTATTACTAGCTATGAGAACATTTTGATAGACAATAATCATAATATAGTAATTATTGTGTCGGTTTGTAAGCGGCTACGAGATAATTAACATTTTATTTGTCTGTAAGATAATGCGTTTAGTCCGAAATGTAAAACAAAATCTATATAACAAGTAAGTTTGTGAAAGAGAGATGACCTGACTGAATTCAGTTTTGAATGATCACAATGATCATGTTCAGACAAACCGTTTGCAAAAGTGTTTGGTTTATGTGAACAGCCGCACGGGTCGATCTATCAGGTTAAGTTAAGGTATGCTTGCCACATACCGGGATGCAGAACGGCTGTCATTTGTGAATTTTTAGCAGTCGTTATGGGTTGTCAGAAGCAAAAAGTCAAAAGTCTGTTAACCGGTCTTACCAAGGGTTATCGTGTTACACAGTAACAGTGTTGTGGTCAGATAGGTAGGCAGCTGCTTCATGTAAAATATTGGAATTCAGCTGAAAAGCCTAGGCAGGTGATTATATAAACATACTTTAGCAACTATCGATGGAAAGATTAAGTATTATAGTTAAACAAATGCAATTCCTTTTACCTGTACGTGTACCTCTATTTGATCTGGGGTTTTACCGAGAGCAACAAAAAATAAAACAAAAGAATTTCGACTTTTCGTCGAATCTTCTAGTGGAACTAGATTACGTGCATAAATCATGGCCTAAAACAGATGCACAAAAAAAAAAAACGACTAATACGAGAGCCAAAAATAAATATGATGATACTACACGACATTTCATTAATTAAATAATATGTGTTATCAGAGCATGTACCTACTGAACAATTCTTAATGTATGTTAAAACTATTGTTATGTATATTTTGGTTACGATAAAAAGGAGTGTTGAGACGGAAATATAAACATTCCAGTTCATACTGTGTGGTCTTATTCTGGATTGCATTTCAAAACATTACTCTGTAGACGTAATAAGATGAAAAACTATTAATTTATTTCTTTGAAGGTAGGTGGTAGATTTTTTTCAGTATCATTGTAACTTCACCGAGAAAACAAAATACTGCTTATCAATCATTTTGAGGGAGTTTATAAATTCTTTATTGTTTTCTACTATTGTTTTACAAAGTAAAGTAACATTGTAAGTCCCAAGTATGGACTTGGGACTTACAATGTTACTTTACTTTCGGTTCAGAGAAAAAACTGCAACCAAATCTGAAAAAAAAAAACTCGATTTTGCACTTGTGCCGTGTCACATCGGGGATGTCAGACTGTACAGTCAGTCAATAAATTATTGTAGCAAAAACGTACTAACTTTTTACGGATATCATTTTGAACAACAGAAATGTATTTGCCACCCAAGAGAGTGAGTGAATAATAAAACAAGAATTATCATCGTATTAACCAAGATCGATCGCGTATAAAACATATTGCAACTTTTTTCTCGACACCACAATGTTGCCACAATTAATTCTCACTGCTCACATTATTTGTCGCGAGCTTACTTTTGACAAAAAAAACGTTAGCGCCAGCATCCCTCTTAGACACACAATACAATTCGAAGAAGTAACCAGCCCTTGAAATTTCTCATCACAGAAAATCCAACTTTATAACACAAACAATAAAATCTAAAATTGAATAGAGTCGGTAGATCAATTTCTTCGAAAAACGTGTTTCGTGTAGCTATTGAAGAATAACCCATGTTAAGACGGCTAATAATTCTTGAATCGGCATGTTTCGGCGAGGTAGAAAAACCTGCGTTCTTATTTATGCATACCGTGCTCGCCATCAGCTGATATGGAAACCAGTTTATGTTCTCAGTTCTCATTCATTGCAAATAACATGGATGGAATAAGGAAACCGGAGCGATGAGAACTAAAAGTCACTTATTTTAAAGAATTTTATAAAGTGATCCATCTTGATCTTGACTTTGGTAATATATTTTTATTGATTTCGTTTTTGTGTCTCGTGCTATCGTTGGGAGGAAAAAGTGGAATCTTGAAGCGTCGCCTTGATCTGACTTTCGTATAAGGAATGTGGATTCAAGATACAAGAACGATGTATGGGTATATTTCACACCTACACAGATGTAAGTTTACCTGGCATGAAAAAAATACTGGCACAAAAGTATTGAAACTCAGAGATATTTGTCATTAAAAGTATTATCACGTATATTTCGGCACAATAAAAAAAACATCGAGTTAAACTTGTGAAACAAGAAACCTTACTCACACATTTATCATCACGACGAATTATAAAAACCACCTCAGATATCCAAAACCCCATTATTCACTTAAAAACATCACCACACAGTTTAAAAACATGATAAATTTACAAAACACCATACATTTTAAGGTTATATACCCCAAAGTTCCCGCCAAAACGCACCTAACTCACATTTCGGGAACCCGACTCACGCGCATCGAATGCCGAAACAACACTGCCGAAGAAATATTCTATTCGTACATGTTCCCACACACACACACCATGAATATTCACAAACACACCCACATGGATCGCATACTCGGGACTGCTCGGGACGTAATAAGGGTGTGGGGAACAACAAAAACCCTGTAAGGGACGCGGCAATTCCGATGAAGGAGACAGCAAATACGAGAAATAATGATAAAGACAAGGATGGAAAATCAGGTATAGAAATCATTACCCCGCGGTGGGAATGTGACGCAACACAGGCAAAGGTAAGCAGGTGTAGGCTGAGGCTGGTAATAGAAAGGTACAAAGAAAAATTGATCTTTTTTATTGGATAGGTCAGCGTAGTCGCCATAAAGAAAAATAATCACATGGTATTAAAATTCCCAAAGGAAAAGAAACAGGGTGATATTTCAAAGCTTTAGGCAATAAAGCAAACATATTACAACCTTCATGGCACATTAAGTGCTTTGAAACCTTTAGGATTAAATTAAAACCAAGAAGGCATTTCTTCCTTGGTTTAACATCGACTGAACAGTATAATAAAGCAAAAAAACATGAACATCACATCAGAACAAACTTGGTATAAAATTTATCAAACTGGACCAAAGGACGTTTACAGTCACGAAGAGATTTCTGGCTCATTATCTAGCAAAGATCACAACGATTTCTTAAGACGAAAGCGAAACGAAACACAAAATGGAAAGAATTTCGCCAACCAACATACTCGTACCAATGTTGCACAAATTCGGGAAATCGGGACACTCAAACCAAACCACATGTTTTGGACGAACGGCACTTTCGATTGCGACAAAAAATGTTCAAACAAGAGGGTAGGAAGTAGGAACGTGTGCCGGATGCTAAACTAATTTTGGATAACGGGGACGCAGTTTTTGCGAATGTGGCAACGTGATGGTTTTGGAGCAACGGCATCGGATAACTACGAATATGTTTCTGGACCGAGTCTTGCATTGAATTTACGTATTTCTAGGAATCCTCCCAAGATCATCATAAGCTTCTCCAACAAAGACTAAGCACGACATATTTAGGAAGAGAAGTCTCCTATATTCTAATTCTTCGAACTGGAAAGGATATTCAAAACTTGAAAAATATATCATCACCCTAATCGATGTTTATCGAATTCCATTTTCACAATTCATTGACTCCAATCGTTTCCGACAAGCTTTGTCAATTACTGGTAAACTATTTGATCAGGATCAGACGTCTGGTATTTCGTCCAAATATTAGTTTAAATTAATAGGCGCTATCAACATTACTTCCGCAGCCACACAATGATAAGAATACTGTGAATGCACTATGTGATCATATTTAATGTAAGGGCAATGTCAGATACGAATTTATGTAATCAGATATATTTGATAAGGAAGACGTTTCACATATGTACCGTTTCTCTGAATTGTTGAGTTTTGTTTTCGCTATCCATTCATCTAGAATTGAGACCATTGATAACTTGAGTTGAAAATAACTTGGTACGTTTACTTAACTCTCATTATTCATCATTATTATTTGCAGAGGGAACTTCTTCTTTCCTTCTACTTCCTTCGCTATTCTACCTAGATCAGTATCTATCGCACCTAGGTATGATATGGTATTCCCATCGGATTGTCTTTTATGTTACTAGCTACTAACTTTGTTGCTTTCAACTTCTATTCCTACTCAAAGATTTTTGGACTAAGGAAACTTAAATTATTCTTTACATCGAAATTACTACGGAAGCCGTAATAAACGACAATAGAAACGCTATTGAGGGAAATATGCAATAATAATTATAATTAATAACTTCCACAATCTTAGATCACATTTTAATCACATATGAGGCATAACTAATTTAAATGAGGAAGTGGTAGCCATTTTGTGTCGTCATTTCACCTGCCCGGTCGTGACCACCCCCTGATGTACATTTGATTTCACGAGCGATTATTTGGGGAAATGGAACAAAAAAGGGACTGTAACCTTGTTAAAGTTAAATTATGTTCTTTACAGATTTCTATCGGAAGGTGCGTAGCCAGTCCGTGAATCCGTAACTTTCGAATTGTCTTGTGGTTTCTTTAGGGTTGTGTTGTGTTAGCTTCACATAAAGAATTGAGAGTCTAGAGCATACTCCTTATTATGTACAACATATAAATTACAGACATTTTACAAAGGGTGCCACAATGGGCGGTCTTATCGCTAAGAGCGATCTTTTAAAGACGAAAGAACAGGAAGAGAAGATGTAGCTTGTGACTTCTTCTGCTGCAGATAGTCTCGACTTACGAATTTCCAATACGAAACAGTTGGCATGCACTGAAATTCATCAGCAAGATTAATGCCAAATTAAAGGTAGGTAATATAAGACATAATGACTGAACGTGCAACTTAGTTGCAGTGAAAAGACACGTTTTGGCGTAGATAATAATTAAACCGTCATTATAATTTACTCCGCCTCCATTCATGTCGACATCTATAATTTTACACGTTCTCAAATTACCTACTTCTTTATCAAGACCACCCACTTCCATTGACGCGAACCTAGATTCCATTCACGGCTACCAATTAACTACAACCTATTTCCTGTCATTGGAAACAAAAGCTTGGACATCGCCAATTTTAAAAGGGGAACAAGACATAAAAAAAATGTCAAGGGGTTCCCTGAGGAAGCGTCCTGTTAACTCACGCATCGCCCGTGTTTCCTGTCCTCTGTCCCCTTGTGTGTTGTGTTTGACCTGCTTATTAGCACTTCGGGTTACTCAAAAGAACATTCTTAGTGCCCGTTAGAAATTTACAACTTCTTTACGTGGTCAGTGACTTGTATTTGGGAATATTGCTTACACGTGGCGTTGATTTATCGACGGACTGAACTCCATAGTAGGGAAACGTTGTTTTATTGTTGTGGTCCAATTCTCCTTAATAAGCGGAAGGTGAAAGGACACATAACCTAAAGTTCAAAATGAGAAAAAAAAGAGTGATGGACCAAAAATTTTCATTCTAGATCAAGGGACCAATTTCGCAACCGAGTGGCAATCCCATAGAAACAAACTGTAAACAACACTGTGTACTTGCTGAAGCAAGTACACAGTGTTGTTTACAGTTTGTTTGTGTTTGGTTTTGTGTGTTTTGTTTGTTTGTTTGTGTCAGTTTGTTTGTTAATCGTTTAAATATGAATATTTAAACGATTAAAACAGTAATTAATATTAATTACAGTACTACCTTTACTTCTGATTAAAATATTAAATAAATATTACAGGACACACAAACACAAACGATGGCAATGCTTCAAATAGAATGAACAAATGTTGCAGCTCATTCATAATTCATCTCGAATTACGAATGAGATTGCATCATAGGCTTTAAACAGATACAGCCTTGGAATATCGATATCCTGTTAAGTTGACATTATTATGTGTGTTATATTAATCGATATTTAAACACTTCCTCTACTTAGTGCACCGAGTTCTAATGAAAAAAGAGTTGGTCAAGCGAATATGTAACCACAAGGACCACAAATATTGACATTTTAAAAATAAGTCAATGTAGGGGTCAAAATGAAACACCACCGAACAGGAAATAAAATACAAACACATGCAAATGATTCAATTATAACTTATCGGTAAGCTTTAAACATTTCATAATAACGCTCATGTAGGTCAGGCGATAAGCACAAAATATCGGAAACATAATAATAAATGAAACCTAATCTCTGATCTGAGCATGAAATCGAAAATAAATTAAACATTTGTTTTCATGAATTAACGCATTGAAGACAAGAGAATATGTAAGTTGGTCAACTTACCAATGAGGTAAGTAAGAGAAACGTCAAAATTATGATTTTGAAAGTATTTCTGGTAGAAGTATTAGTCAGAAAGATATACAGACTACTCAACAAGTCGTAAAGCATCCCTTTAGGCTCTCATTTCTTCATTTATTTATTACTCCAAGCATACAGGAGGCAGACTTAATGCCACAGACATTTACTAACTGTCATCCTTTGGATGACATTTATTGTTCGGCCACCCTTTGCGGAAAAGGGACCGAGCATTATACAGTACCCAGAGGAGTTCCCCGCCTCATATCAATCTGAAAATGCATTGATATCAGCCTCTATCCCGTGGGAAGGAATGCACGATAAACTTCGTAATCCTTAGCGGCGCCAAAAGTCTAGACATGTACTAAGGATGTTTTTTCAGGTCATTCGTGTGATTGAATGAGCATATTTTATAAACACAGTCGTAAAATTTACGAATGTTATGATGATGTATGGGCTAAAGGACCAATGTTTTAGCTCATGGCAGCAAATTCTGAGATGATTGCATATGGCACCTTCACTGCTTGCAAAACGAAGAAAGTAGTAGCGGACTTGCTGTTGAAAGACTGTTAACAGCTGAAGCAGACCGTGAAAAGACAAACACAGTCAGATTCTGGAACGCCATGATGCAGAAGACGAATAGAAATTTTCACGGAAACAAGGGGAACTTTTGTCATGCATTGCAAGTGTTGCAACAGGCTGAGGTAATTAATTCGGGAAGTCCTTCGAGACTTGCCCAATTAAATCTAGAGCTATTAACACTATCGCATCCATGCTCCTCGGAAGACTCAAGTAATTTGGCAACAAAGCTTGTTTGAGTGATTGGATACAAGAATTAAGCTGTCAAAAACACCAAGACAGTAGGAGCAGTACTTATGTCGCATGCAACACCTATTAACTAAATTAGTAAATTACTTTATTAATAGGAACCCGCCACTCATCGTTAACAATACAAAATCTTTTCATTTGCTAACGCGAGCATTAAAGCAATACTACCAATGGAAGAGTTCGACCCTCTACCCCTCTCTACCTCTTTTCCCATGATGACAATTAAAACAACAACATATTTTTTTCCATATCAGATTTATAGTTCAGCATCGTTTCTTCGAAGTCAATTGGTTTGCATTACAAATGACGTCTCTCCCACAATTAAGGCAAAGCTGTAAAGAGTCCAGTTTGCAGTAAAAATAATTAAGATAAACACTGGCCGGTTCTTATTACGCGTTGAATAAGATGCCTTGTTGACATGTGCGTGCATTCGACGTGGAATGGTGAATGAATGAGTCATGCGCGACAATTTGTAGATAAAGTAAGGAATGTTTATTGAAGACGCAAACACAACGTGTGGTTACATTAAAATGATAAATGTTGGCGAATGTGAATAACCTGTACTCCTGGTTCAAATATTTGTATATGTATTGGGTGGCAAAAATATGACAAGATATTTCAAAAATGGTATATACTATACCATTTTATTATGGCTACTGCTTTACTATAGACCAAACTATAATAAAGACGATTCTATAGACTCTAGTATAACATCACCTTTAACATCATTTTCAGTCATAAGTTAAATCATCATTATAATTTCAAACTCGCCCAAGTGATGCCACCCTCAGGTTAATTAGATTGCACAATATTGGACTGCAACACGCACTAACGGCCATATAAACTTATATCATACAGGATAGAAAATGCATGAAAACATGAAACACAAGGACAATAAAAACTCCTTTCGAGAGACCTTAAACCTTCATGTTGTTTTTGCTCAGCAATATGACACCGGAATCTGTGCCGATGAGAACTGAGAAAGTCGATTCGATGTGGTGGCCCACTACGTAATTTAATCCAGGTTAATCAAGAGGAAATAATTTGTCGTCCTTTAGATTAATGGCGAAAAAAATATTGTGTAGCTTGACAATGATTTACAAGACGATGCAGTCTAAGAAGCTGAAGTGGACGAAAACATTAAAAAGTCTATCATCATCTAGCGTTTCACCAACAACGAGTCGGCTTCCAGCCTAACCGGATGCAGCTGAATACCAGTATTTTAAATGGAGTGACTGCCTATCGTCAGATAGGCAGTCACTCCATTTAAAATACTGGTACATTCAGAAAAATCTATCGATATTTCTTTATATTTCTTGTTACTTATATACATGTATGCAACATACATGTATATTGTGCTATATGGATAAGGAAAAAGCACGCAATAAATTGCAGTTTTGTTAACTCAACACTGCAAAAAATTACTAACAATCGTTATCCGGAAATTCCTGACATTATAACTATGAGGCAAAGATTTTCAGTTTTAGGTTTTTTAGGGTTACCAGGTTCCACTGGTTTCTAGTTTATTAAAACCATTCCTGATATAAAATGGAGGAGGAAAGCACCTCCTACCTATAGAAATGTATATATTTTCTGCACTCACGGACTTTTACGCCCATATTGAAAAACTCACTCAAAACTCAGCATTACTTCAAACTACATACCTTAAAACCAATTTGATTGATTGAAACATTTAAGTGAAATTCTGATAGACTGGCCTTGGTTAAATTTACATTAATGTTTTAAAATACTTTAGGCAACAATCTTATTCAAATTTATATGTATATCCTCGTCAACATTACTTTTGTCCCAGACATTAAAAATTCAGTGATATTTACTAAAGTGTTCTTGCCATTGAACCGCCATGATAGCCAGACAAAACGAGCTGACCCAAATGAATGATTGCCTATTCAGTGGCCGCTATTTTCTATTTAGCGTCATAGGAGAATAGATGGGTCTTTTATTATTTAAACACCCCTTCGCGAAATTAATGCTACGTTGATATGTTCTCACACTGTCTGGAAATAAATTGGTTTGTCCGCTGGTTTATGAGAACATAATGTTAGTTTTATTGCAAGTAAGCATGGTGTGGTTACTAGTGAAGTCTACAATGTCGAATTTAAGATGCGGGAGTTGAAATCTTCTACCATTCCCGAAAAACGAAATTGGGAGTAATTCAGGTTGATGAAGATACAAATAAATCCTTAGCAAGCATTAGGCTTTTAACCCGCCTATAATGTTCCCATTGCTGGGACAAAACCCTCCTCTCAGTGAGAAGGAGTGCGCTGTAATCTACCACGCGGGCCCAGTGCGGGTTGGTAGATGTTACGTCTTCGAATTTTTGGTTATAGGACATGCCGGTTTCCTCACAAAATTTCAATCCTTTAGTATGCAGATTTAATTGAAACGCCAAGCATTTGCTTTCTCAATTAGCTCGTTAACTATACACCGTTAAATTTTGATCGTTTTAATCCTTAAAAGGGGTCATTGTACTCATAATCATGAACACATTTTACTACGGGACCAACCATGAAATCGTGAAAAAAAAAACAGTTGATCCATCAAAATTTAACTGTGTATACATGACCGATATATTCCGCAACTACAGGTCTTCATCATGAACAGTGAACAAGTCAAAAGCTACTGTAGTTGAAAGCATCGATCGCGAACATAGAAACACAATTAGATGAAGTTCTGGGAAGTATTATTGGGGCAGACAGATCTAATTGATATGCCCTATTTCCGCATCGTGACATTGACCGAAATACTCATCAAGTTTGTCACTCATGAATGCAAATGAATGAATCCTTTTTATAGATTTTATGACCTTGCGGCTCCTATCAAGCATACACCATATATAGCCTCTAATTTACCCACAGCTCATTTTGATCTCACCCTTGAGAATCTATTTAATCTCCAAACAATGCGTAGAACACCTGAACTAAGATATGTAGATTCCCTCCTAAATCATAGGCAGGGGTTAGAAACAGGTTCTTGGCCTTTACAATGTAGATAAATAGACATTAGATGAAAGGATGGCTCGCTACGATTATACAAAGGACGATAGACAAAGTTTGAAGGGGATGTATGCGAAAACAGAAACCCTTGTCTATTTTAATGTACTTTCTCACGCAATGGATAAAGGTCTTGCGTGGTCATGCGCGATTCATCATAGTTATTGTGTTAGTACGTTCCTATATCAGTCTTAAACTTATCGGGGACAGTATATTCTTGTAATTAACTAGTGTTTGGTTTAAAATAAATAAGTTTTTAAAGGTTACTCCAAATTTGTCCTTGCGGTTTCTTCTTTCATATCTGATTTTTTTTTTGCAGACTTTAGCACCGCATATTAAATTTTGATAAGCCCCGATACGAAATTACAACAAAACCTTATTTTCCTTACAAAATCTGAAAGCGACTTCCGACATGCTAGTCAAATAGAGGGGGACTTTTTTCATACCTATCTTCATGTGTCAAAGGCAACAGCCGTACAGCCATATGCCGCGGATGACACATTTAAAACATATGTGAACTTTTTGCTGAACTCGTCCACCATTTAACGTCTGTTTGTCGATCGTCTCAATTTTATCAACAAATTGATAAGAATTAATTGCGTTAGAAGTATGAGAACATGGAGATTCTTTATCTGTATTTTGTTTCTTTTCAGATTAGGCTTCAGTCATTTTGGGACTTGAGAAGAGATGGTACAGTCTTATCGTCCGACTGTTGGGGTTATAAACCGTAACCATTTTATGGAATTGTTTTACGACAAACATATATGTATTTAAGAACTCAGAAATCAGGACCACTTATAAAATATACCAGTCTAAATAGACTTGGAAAAACTGAAGCACACAGTTCGCAATACGAAGGTAAATGCCTTTTATAATCTAAACAGGAAAATAACTACCGAAGCTAAAAAACGAAGTAAATGAAGTACCATAATTACATTCAGTTATACATAGATGACATTAGGACCCATACGAGGGGTGCGAACAAAAGGACCAGCTGCTGCCTTTGAAAACGATTAGCATCAATACATGTTGCAACATGTATGAAATTACTTGAGGCTCCTAAGTTAAGGAGTTCGATAGAAACTTTATATTATGTAATGATGATGCTTGGACACTTGGCTTTGAATTTCGTTCTCATGATTACTGTTAAGGCGCTAAAGAAGATGCAACTTTACTGAAAGTTATGGATCCGTTTGCGAATGGGAGATATTAAGATGAAGCGACAATGCTGAGTAATCGAATAGGTTGGAGGAATGTTAAAAACTTGTTGTATGAAAAATGGAGATAATAGAGCTAAATGTGTCCTGTTATAAAGCTGCAACTTGCTCGATTAGCATAGCGTGGTGTTGCATTGCACAATCTCATGTAAAAGGCATTGAAATGGTTTTTTGTTTAAAAAGTGTTTCAACTTCCCAATAGTCATTTCCGTTAGGAAAATACGTATGAATTCAATTATTTTAGTAGTGCATAATGCTCACATATTCAGAATTAACAAATATTTTGACAGCAATGATGGAATTACCACCAGATTCAGCCAAAAAACCAGATTCTAGACTCCAAAATTAAATACAATTTTGGAATCACACTATCACATTGAGTCGGTGACCCCAGAAAAAAAACAGCTGTACAAAACGGTCAAAATTTTTGGCCTGCACTACGTATTGTTGAAAGCACAAAGCTTCAAGGGTGTTCACCTGGCCACCCCCTAAGATTAATGTCTTAAGACAGTACAATGGCTCGCCCCCGCGCACATGGCCTGACATTTCTACCCCGACTTGTATTTTTTCTACTTCCTCCCTTATTATATCGTCTTACAATAATTACGCACGCGCCCTAAAGGTGTTTAGAGAAAGCGTTAATGAACCATTTATTTATATGTATTTTTTTATTAATATTGACCTTTTTTGTCGAGGACTTTTTTTGTGAAATGTCGCGTGCTTAGGAAATGTGCAGTTTGTTAATGTGCTTTGTGTTTTGGAATCTGAAGTTAAAGTAAATAATGCATATTAATTTGTTTTTTTTTTTACTCAAATCTAAAAGCCTTAGAAAGCAATGAACATGGCTTGTGACAAATTGATAAATGAGTGACAAATTAATGTTCAGGGTGACAGTCTGACAAATGAAGTAAGTAGAAACCTTAGAATTAATGAATCTTTGGTTACTTTATGATTGCACACCTAAGAAACGATGAAATATGAAGTTCCTGATACAAAAGGTGATGGTACCGTAATAAAGTTTAGAATTGCACAAATCGCAGATATGGAACATTTCGTTGTAGCACCATAAAAATAAACGATGCATAAAAAGGCAATGATACTAAAAGAACTTACAGAGAGCCCTGTTAATGGCTTCATTTCGGATCAAAACACGTCTAAACCTTCACATATTTTCTTATTATTTTAACAAAAACATCCTCACAATTTTTTTAACTTTCATTTTTATCGAATAATTGCATGCCACTGACTTGTTGACTGTTCTACACTCAAGGTTCTACAAGGACAAATTCAAAACAATTGACTATCTGAGATGAGTTACATCGTAAATCGATCATGGTCTCCTATAGTCCCTAGAGATCTATTTCAAGATCTCGTCACGGTTCCGATGAAGATGAGGCATGCAGACTCTAATGATAGCACAGACTGTATTATGAATGCAATTCGAGTCAGTGGATTTTTTACTGTGATACAAGATCCATCTCACACCCACACAGAGACTGTTTGTAGAAATATATGACCACGAAACGAGCACGAGCATAAGATTTATAACGAAGGGCTTGGTTTATTGACATTACAAATAATCGGATCATAAGTATTCTGCATGTCAGAAATTGGTCCTTACGACCGCGGAAATAAAATGCAGCATTGCACTGACTTAAAAAGGTCCTAGCCTTGTCCTTGTCTAGATTTATACCCGTATCCATATGTTGTTTTGTGAACTTCCTCTCATATATTTTTGTCTTTTAACTCTTCTCTCAGTAGCTCCACGTTAGGGAATGCCACTTCAACAATTGCCTATCATATCATAAACAATAAGTACGTGGCAACATATGAGAAACAGATTGCGCCTGGCCCCTGTAGACCGTATTATTGTATGAGGTCATTGTTCCTAGCCGTGCCTCTAAATTGCTACAGTTTATTACATTATTGCGGAGTTATGGACTACGAAAATGGTGGTTGATTTATTTCTGTTGTAGCTTTAGTGGCGTTTGTATGTTCGTCATTTGCAGGAACCGTTCTAGTGTTAAATCCTTAAATTCTCGCTTTGTCCTTAACTGCTTAAGTTTATTTGCGAATAGTTGACAGGAGGGCCACAGACTAGGCAATTCAGACTTCCGAATTCATTAGATGTTTTGTTCATCAGATGTTTAAGTTAATACTTTCTTTAAAAACTAAAGTGACTGGCGAGTGTGGAGAGACGGGTAGCTCGCCAATTAAAAAGTTAAAAACCAGTTCCTTTCTGGATATTATGACTAGTTAGATTAAACAGAACTTGTTCACATACATGAGGATATCGTCCATCCAACTAGAAAAAGAGAAGACATCAAATATGAGAACTTAACTAATTAGCAGAAAGAGTTCCAAAATCCGCAGAAAAAAGTGCTAAAAAATAATAAGAAATCGAACAGCAAGTCAACGACCGAGTAGTAGTGATGGGAATTCGTTTTACTAAAGAATGCGGTCCCGGACCGTCTTGTTCCGCAAACCCATACAGGACTATACCTCTTTACTCAGACGGCAGGTGATACCGCCATCTGGCTTGCCACGTGTCAATGAACGGCGAATTTACGATACCGATACCGATTCGCAATAAATATCGGGAGTCCGGGATGATCAATTCCCGTAAAGCACGGGAGTTTTATTTTTTTGTTGTTTTTTATGGATTTCTAAATGTGCTATTAGTTATCGGTTAGCTTTTAGTTCGCAGTTGCTAATTATAAAGCAGTTTGTAAACATTTGTGGATGGACCTCCTCGAAGTTGGAGTATTCTGAGAGTATGTATAACGGAATTTCAGGGATGGAATACAGTATTGATTTTTTTGCAATGAAAAATACTTTTTTTCACAAAATATAAGGTAAATTGGTTTCAGCCTCCTCACCTATGTATGTTGTTGGAAAGTGATAACAAATACTTAAGACAAAAGCAAATCTTAATTTGTAATATCAAAATTACGTGTCACGTTGTTTGTCCGCGATGGACTACCTAAACTACTTAACCGATTTTAATCAAATTTGTACACCGTGTGCAGTTTGATCCAACTTGAAAGATAGGATAGCTTACATTTCAATTTATGATCGCAATATTATTTAATTGCAATTTTATTTTCCCATATAAACTGTTCTATCTACTTTCCTGCGTACCGAAGGGACGATCGTCAAATGTTTGACATTTGACGATCGTCCCTTCGGTACGCTAGACACGGGTCTACTCGAATTGAAGCACGTATTAAATTAAGGGTTTTGAATAGTGTAGGAGTAGGGTAGGAGCAGGTTAGGAGTAGAGTAGAAGTAGGGTAGCAGTAGGGTAGGAGTAGTGTAGGAGTAGGTTAGGACTAGGGTAGGAGTAGTGTAGGAGTAGGTTAAGAGTAGGGTAGAAGTAGGGTAGGAGTAGGTTAGGAGTAGGGTAGGAGTAGTGTAGGAGTAGGGTAGGGGGTAGCACACCACGCGAACGAAGTAGCGCCGGACAGCTAGAAAGAATTTATATGGCAAAACAACGTTTCCGGGTCAGCTAGTAACTTACTAGATCTACTACTACTTCCTGGCACCCTAAACACAAGTTAAATCTTACATTGGGTGCCAGAGCTCATCGAAAAGGCTCGATCTCAGAATACCAGATTCTCAAAATACCAGATTCGCAATATAACAGATTATCTAAATACCAGATTCGCAATATACCAGAAGTACAGTTAAATGAAAAATTGTTTCTGGTTCTTTTTGTTCTTCTTTTCGTGTCGATGGTACTCTTCTTCGATAATTTATATTGTTTGAGCCCAGTAGGTGGCCACGTTGATTGCGGCATCAGTGGCATTCATTAAGTCATCCAAGGTGCAGGTGAACGGGCACATAGGGCAAGTGGGGCATGGTCTGATTAGAGGCACCACACTCACCCTGGGTATTGAATGGGTCAGTAATCTCCCATTCCGAAAAATTGTGTCTGCAGCGGCCTACTTGGTTACGCAATCGATTGACAGCTTTTCATATAGGCCACTGCAGATCACGGCCAAGAGACAAATGTTCCTGGGGTTTAACGAAGTCTGGAGGTGGTGGATGCTTTTCTTCCCACAATTTGGTTCTCTCATTATGTGGTTTGTTCTGGATGGCCTGCGTAGAACGTAAGACGCTCTTACGACTTTTAAAATAAAATAAATAAATATACGTTTATTTCAGAATCACTTCCATATATGTTAGAAACAATGTAAACTTATAAACTTAAGCCTACTATAAGCCTATCCGGGATCATTGTGTAATCGTCAGGATGAGGGGATGTCAGGTATCTGATTCCAACCAATGCTTGTTGCCAGTGATGACATATGGCACTGAAACCTGGTCGCTCACAATGGGCCTTATTAGAAGGCTAAAAGTCACCTAAAGCGCAATTGAGAGGGCTATGCTTGGAGTTTCCCTGCGTGATCGAATCAGAAATGAAGAGATTCTCAGGAGAACCAAAATAATCGACATAGCCCGAAGAATTGCCAAACTTAAGAGGCAGTGGGCAGGGCACATTGCGAGCAATGTGCCCTGCCTAAAGCAAAGGTTCTGGAGTGGCGACCGCGTACCGGAAGACGTAGCGTTGGAAGGCCTACAAGGTGGACCGACGACCTTGTGAAGGAACGTATTGGATGCGAGAACATATATACAGATCCGGTCGAAGTGGAGGTGCTTGGCGGAGTCCTATGTCCAGCGGTGGACGTCTTTCGGCTGATCCATTTCATTTAATAATAAAATATATAAATGTGGAAAAACTAAGGAGAGGACTTTTAAACGTCATGACAATGCCAATAAAACAAAATAGGTAATACGAGTATAGGAAAACCAAACAGTATTTTATTCCAAATTGTGCAATAAGCAATCTGTTTGCTGCTAAAACTAACTAGTTTTTTTCTATAATATTATTATAAATATTTTGATTTCGACTGTCCGAAATCTGGTATATATATAATTGAGAATCTGATATTTTGAGAATATGGTATTTTGAGAATCTGGTATTTTGAGAATCTGGTATTCTGAGATCGAGCCATCGAAAACACTCTGTTTCCCTAGTTGTAAAGCTTTTTGTTGAGATAAGTGTTTGTACAATTGAAGGTAATAAAACTTATTTTTTTTTTTTAAGATTTCTATACGGGCATAACTACCCGTATAATCATCTCGTAAGATATACTAGATGATACTACAACTTAACTGACAGATTGAGGGAACATTACTCAAGTCGTACAACGCCATATGACAAAGATAACTAAACTCACATCAAACAAAAACCAACACAAGTCATACAAAATATCGATTTTTGGTACATGTAATTCCCAATTCCGGGCGGGAGTGCGCTTACGCCATCTGCGACCCCCACGCACGACGCAGCTGCGCTTGGGCATTCTGAGGGATGCGCGTAGCGAACCAATCACAAACCAGGAACATAATGCCTTTCGGTACTGGATCAGTCAATGGAGAGTGATTAAAGTAGGGGTTGCTTTTGTGTATAATATTATGTTTATTTTATAGTGTTATCATTTCCTTTTGCTATAGTTTCGGGTGGTATAACAAATTGTTTGATGAGTTTAGAATTTTACGTTGAGTATCTGTTTCCGATGTTATGATGAGGATACAATTTAGATTGGAAACAGGTCGAAAAAAAAGACATTAAACTAGAATGCGTTCTTAAATTAGGACCCTTCTGACTTACATGGTTAATCGCAAGTGAGTGACGATTTTTTAAGACACATGACTTGTCCAAAAATCCGAGAATTCTCATTAGGGGATAACTAAACAATGCATAATTTGAGGCTTACTTACATGCTTCAAAAACCCTTTAGCAAAATGACCCATTTAGAGGGCAATGCACTTTCAAATCTTAACAATAGTCGCCCTTTTAAACTAAAGGGGTGCTTATTAAAAAATCTTATTCTCGAAGTACCGAAACAGGTTTGGAGGTACATTTGTTATGGATAATCCGGGAACGGAGCGTGAGTCCTTACTAATGGATGGAAGAAACTTTTGTAACACTTTATTAATTGTGTTGTTGAAGGTAGATAAAAGATATTTAACTCATTTTAAAAGGGAATATGCTACTAGTAGTTTTGAATAACTTGAAGACTTCTAAACATGTGTAAGATGAAGACCAAGATATTTTCTAGTTTCTAGAATAGAGCCGTTTTTGAATGTTCAGTTCAATGTCAAAATCAATCTGAAAAACCTTTACCAAAAGAAAGAGACGTTATGTAAAGAACGAAGCAGCCATCAGACACCCACTATTGAGTACGAGTTCCATTACTTTGTCGTGGACAGTGAATGTAATTACATAAATATTTTTTCTAACACAGCTAGTTCTACTCATCTAACCGAAGCATCTAACCCAATTCTGGGGTTTAAATCCTACATGGGAACATCGGAAATTTAATAAACATACAACGTCACCACATCTGCTTGTTCATCGTTTACAAATTTAGATTAAAAAGATCAGAAAGGACATGCACCAATGCTTTGGCCCCTTGTCCGAACCTATGCAAGCCCCCTGTTTTTTGACTCGTGGGAATATAGCCAAGTTACCTGTAAAATAGGGTGGTTCGTCTACCCTTACATTCATTATAAGTGCAATAAATTACAATCAGTATTTTGATCCCATTCACGCGTGATTGGGTAATTCGATGCGGGAATTACGTCGAATATATCAAATCCTATTGTTGGGTAAATAAAAAGTATGAATTATGAATGTAGATCAATAGATGCAGATCCCCAGTTAAGAATAAGACTAATTTTCATTATTAGCATACTTTAAAAACGCGACACATTAAAGTAAACCAAGCAATTCTTAACTACAAATCTTTCCTGTCCAAAACTCTAAACAAAAAAAAATTCCGTACAAGATAAAGGTTACCAGAACAATTCCAATGATGAATGATGAGAGATACTATCAATAGGCAAATAGTGACCGAAAAAAACTTGTACAAAACCAGAATTAGTACAAGGTTGATAATATATTCTGGTTCCCATGTCCACATCTTCGCAAATCATCAGAGCATGGAATGAATATGACTCATGGACAATATGGCGTTCACGCTCGATGATAACTAAACGATATCATTACTACTTAATTAGGAATGAATAAATAAGCAATAGTAACGATTATATGGCTGTTGAGTTTAAGGAAGATCTTAATCAAGGGCGTGGAAAAGGGGAATCTTTATGCACTTAATTTAAATCTTGATTCTATTAGGGAAGCCCCACAGTATGATTGATATGGTAATTAAAGTTACTCTTCAGATTTCAAAAGCAGTATTCCTATTATCTAGGGAGGAAAGGATTCCTGTTGAAAATTAATCAATCATACCCAAATCTTTGACAATAACTCAATCCCCTTGACTGAGTTACCTTCAAACATTTCGAAATTACAATAACTTCAGGAATGATCTAAAGCTTATAACAAACATAGATTCTAAAGAGTCACGAGAGCAAATATGCTTAAAGCGTGCCTTGAGGATTCAGAACCAGCCAAGGAACCACAGAACCTGTTTCGTGATTTAGCCAAACATTTACGAAAACATCAAAATTGGTTCACGTGTTTTCAAGAAAGATGCTTAACTAACATATTCACGCCTTAAAAGTAACATCGTTTTTTCCAACGAAGTAAAAACACTCAAGAAGTGGATACTAAAGAAATATCCAACGGAACCGGTCTCCAAAATGATATCAGAGTTTAATTTTAATATTAAACTATTATGTAACACGCCAGAAGAACCATAAAATCGATTCGATCGACATATGGCAGACGGAAATAAAGGAATTGATAACTATTTAAAAAACCCTCATGCAGGATAATGGGAAACTATCAATACTTTCCATAAAACAGTGAAATTATCTAAAACATAGGGGTCCCTTGAGAACTCCTCCACTGAACTTAATACCCGCATTTGCAAGCAGTTTTTACTGTTTAAGTTTATAGTTGCGGTTTCGACAACTGCAAGATTATTTAGGAGTGGAAAACAACTCATAAAAGTGTTACTACATTGCTAGTTGCTAACTCAAGTAGAAAAGGCTAGTTATCTAAAGGTGCGTTCATGAATCCTTTAGTTTTGCACCACATAAATGATAAAGATAAAAACTTGACAGCTGTAATAAATGTAACATATTTTTTACAGTACCCTCCCAATTAATGGCAATGTTTAGTAGAATGAATTAATGGGACAACTGCTAAGGAAATAAGTCTGGAAAATCCATATGAAAGTAGAGAAGGCTTTGCAGCCATCGACACAACATCTGCCTGGATTAAAAAATACGACGATATAATAACAGTGTTATATTTCCTATTATCCAAACTTTAAACAAACACAAGTCTTTAACATAATTAAAGCACATTCAAAATATGTGTAGAATTTCCTGTAAAACACTGATAAACATACAACAATGACGAATATCCTGGACATAATTATAACGATGGCAAAGGGCATTGAAGATATCAGAACGCAAGCCATATTGCTTGTACTGACGCACGTCCGAAAACCCGTCCACGAATTCAATATTTTTATTCTAAACAGGATTTCATTCAAAGAACATCAATAAGGAACTTTTTTCGGGTTGTTTGCCTTTCACGGTTGAGGATTTTGAGACAAAGCAAACTTTGACCAATATAAGGGGTACTTGATAAACATCGCCGCTCTTTACAAACGACTACGAAGAAATTGTCTGACGCACCGTAGGGGTAGCAAAAACCTCATTTAAATAAACTCACGACGTTAAACATCTTCGGTGCATAAGTAATTCTGAACGCACCCGGCTCGAAGGCATAGCACGCGCCAGCGCGGGCGCAGCTTATCGAAACACCTACGCATCATTGGCATAAATGGATTCATTCATCCGTTGTGCACACAATCGATGTTTTTGCTGAGCATGGCTTTGTCATAGCGAAGGCATTAATGTTTTTTTTTTTTTGAGAATATGTTTCCGCAAAAAATGTAATGTTCTTCAGTACTTTTTCGATTTTAACATTAAACTTGAAATTATAAAAAATGTCCTAACAGCTTTGATCATAAAAGTATTGAAGCGTATATTTTAGGATTTCAAAGATCGTAAAATTTGAGGGCTGTCAATAAATTTCGTTCTCGTTCTGCGATTCCGGGAACTTTTCGTAACTGTACTAAAAGGGACCTTAATGAACTTTGACACAAATACAAGACCGACCCATGTAACTTATTCATGGCCGAAAAAATCGTACAGCTACTCCATTGCGAATCCGTCTCGTTGATAACAAAAGATGGCTCGTACGAACTTTTGTTAAGACCCAAAAAAGAATTGCGCCCTCAATTTCTTGGTCCCCCTCAACTGTATACAATATTTCTTCTGACATCAAACCAGCTGGTCTATTCAATGTATAAAACTAAAAAAACAAGGCCTGTCTCCACGTGGTCGGAAATTCGACTGGTTCTACATGGATATTATTAAAACGCTTGAATAGTGACTCAGTTATTTTGTCACGACTTAATGGTAATAAATTATTCATCGTAAGTGTTCCTTGTAACAATTTATTGGTGTGTTATTACGTGAAAAAACGCCTTCCTAAAATGTCAACTTGGCAGGACATCAGTAAAAACTCCACTGTCATGTTTAATAAACTCGTAAAGAGTACGTAATGTGTGTGCTCTAGCATTAGGTGCAGTTGCAATCGTGTGAAAGTCAAGTCCTACACTCACCCTAATTACTTTAGTATTCATAGAAAAGTCACGTTAGATACGGCTGGACGGCTCACTTATCGATACTTTATTGATGTTGATGATTAAACGCACTATGAACATGAAACTTGAGTAGAGGAAGTTTTGGATTGTAACCAAGGAAGGTATGGCAAAAGTGCTTTAGGAGAATTTAGACAAATAGTTGATCGAAACATGGGTGGTTCCTAAAAATATATCGATTTCTACTCGGAAGAACAAATCCAAAAACCAAAAGATTACAACAAGTACTGACCATAAATAACAAAATGATAGCATTTTTATAATAGTCGGTAATAATTTTAAACTGCCATCGTATTTAAATTCCCTAGGGTCACTTTCTCAAGGAGTACACAGGTATTGTATAGCCCGTATTACTCATAAAGAAAGATAGCTGCAAAATGCAATAAAACAAAAAGGAACAACCATAAAATTCAAACCACCCAACAGAACGCAAATAACTAAATACTTTTTTGAAATAAAAACAGAAGTCCAAGCGCAAAGATCAAAAGTCGCAAGCGCATTTTATCGATAAGCGAGGGACATCACTTACTCGCACCTTGCTTGCCATCTGCCGCGATGCACGTGAGGCAATTAAGGCCATCGGTTCTTTGGGGGTGCCACCCTCTGTACAATGGTCGTTTACCTCAGTACGGAGGGGTTGCAACCTGGTCAATGCACCAGGTTCATTGTGTCGTGTTTAGACTCCCACGGCAGACAAAGAGGGCAAACGTGGTAGGATTTTCGACCATCTTACGAGATTCTGGGTAAGGTGGTGAGATTTTGAGGACTGAACTGCGACGGGAAAGGTACTTT
The DNA here is from genome assembly GCA_949629185.1 of Apamea crenata. NCBI lineage: Eukaryota > Metazoa > Arthropoda > Insecta > Lepidoptera > Noctuidae > Apamea > Apamea crenata. The sequence continues at coordinate 9,293,050 of OX451376.1, read as the reverse complement.
AATATTTAAGCCATGAAATTATAATCGAAAGTCCTAGTCCTAGTCAAAAGTTCAAAATATATCCAAAGAGCACTTATCCTTTGTTTCATACTGCGAATAAAGTAAAGTTAACATTTAACATTTTTGGGACAGAATTTAGATGAAACTTTTAGAGCTTGTCTAAACCCTGTCTAATAGAAATCATTTCGAACACAAGCGGGCAATAATTTATGAGCCAATATTTTCTTCATAAAATTAAATCCAGATGAAAGAACATCTTGAATTTAACAATGTTCATTATAATTGTATGACATGATGGTAATTGCCGCATCGTGTTATGAGATTCTTCTAAAACTCCGGAAAATTATCACATGTATTTTTAAATCAGTATCAATTCTTTGGGCTGTTTGGCAACTAGGTTGGGTAAGAATTTGATTAAATAGTTACAAAACTATTTCTGAACACAGCGATTGAAAAAGATCGTCTTAACAACATCCTCAAAATTCCTCCAGAATAATTTAACAAAGAGTGTCACAAAAACAAAAAACAATCATCCCACGATAAGGCCGTACATTATGGGTGTTAAAACTTTGAATGAAGCCGGCTATGACTTCATTCAATAAGTACAACACCCAACTAGTTACACTACCTACGCCAAAGCAAAGGCATCTCGCGAAGCTACGTGAGGCCTTGGTAACACCTCAAGGTCTCCGAAAGCACGCAGGATTATCCGGGCCATTTGCTAGTCAAGTCGTAAGTCGTAGCCAACTTAAGTATTTAAATTTTATTCGCATGTGTGGCTTGCTTAGTAAATCATAGCTTCCTTTTCTATTAGTATTATCATCTGTTGTCACATTCTTGATAATTCTGATTCCTGTAATGACTTTAATTCTAAGTGCCACTGCTAATTTCGTTTTCAAATATTCCGTAAGATTTTATTTTGCACGTCTTGATCGTCTTTTGTTACTTGGATTCAGCGCAATATCTTTGATCTTACATTCTCATCTGTTAACCGTCACCTTATCATTCATTCCTTTTTCTTCATATCGTCCCTCTCACCATATATCCATCTTTTATTTGGTCTCCCTCATCCGCAAGTATCATGGCGGTGCTTTTTCAAGTTCCGACTGTTCCAAGGAGTAAATATCGCCAGCTGATAAAACGTTTTTTTGGATTCCAACCGGTCACGTACAAAAAATGACCTTGTTCTCTAAAAGCATTAAGATAAAATCTTTCTAAAAGGAACGAGTTACTATATACTACTACTATAGTTACTATATATCTCCTCGTTCCTCTTTATTGTACGACAATATTGGTCTAATTCTATATCCTACACATGCAACTATGAAGTTTCTCATGCCCAGCACCTTTTCTAACTCCTTTGTCATGTCATAGGACTTGATCTACATTTTCAATGGCTACAAATTGGGATGTTTTAAACCAACTTGGGGCCCCAGCCTCCAAATTATTTGCGAGGTCAAAAAGTTCAAGGAAACAAGGTTTTAAACGAGCTTGCTTCCTCTTAGTTACCGCTTACAAATATCGCCATATAATCCGCTGGGACTGTAATCAAGGTCTCGGTTTAACATAGGTAGTTTAAGTACATTAAAAGCACATGTGTGTGGTTGGTTTTGTTCTTTACGCTGGAAACATTATGCTGGCAACTTGAAATGTAGCAGTGTGGCTGGCAATATGTTGATAAGTATATGTCTCAGGTATTCGACGGCACAGTTGGCGCAGTGGTTAAGCGATTGACTGCTGCGCTGCGTGTCGCGGGTTCGATTCCCGCACGGAACAAATATTTGTATGACCTACATGTATTTGTTCCGAGTCTGGGTGTTTTTCTATCTATAATATGTATGTATTTAAAAAAAAAAAAAAATTGTATATAAGTAGTTTATCAGCCATCTTGTTACCATAACACAAGCATTAGGTTGCTTAGCTTGGGATAAATGGTGCTGTGTGAAATGTCCAGGGATTTATAGGGATTTATGTAAATCTTGCGTAGATTGGCTGTGTCAGTTGTGTGGACAATAAGGTTGACGTCAAAAATGTTGCAAGTATTTGTTGTTGCTATTAGTATAACTGATGATAAAAATTTTGTTCACTAAAACATGAATACAACTTCATTCAGCTCTTGGTTATCTTCGCAATTTTAATGTGCAGCATAGCATTCAGTCTGCTGTTTAGATTTATTGTTTCTTTATATGTATTTGTGTTCCCTCTAACGGAGTCTTCGACAGTTTGCCATAAACCTTAGTCGTGCGGCAACACTTGAAGATGAGAGATCTTTATTGGCTCATAAATTAGCTCTTAAAGTGATAATTTATTTGTAAGATATACAACTTATGAAAGCTGTTTAAATATTTACTAACAAGCATTTCCATTCTTCCCACCCATCGTCGTAGAACTATGCAAGCGCACGTTCACAAAGACCATTTTCTCTAACTACCCATTTCTGAGAATCTATTAAAAGAATTGTTTTAAGTTGTGACATCTCGTATCAGGATTTTCTGGTTTTAAGTAACCTCATCACGTCCTGCCGTCGATAGACATGTTCATTACATTAACATTATGAACAATAACGCGAATCATTAATAAAATTGTTCAGAACGAAGATGAAATAATAAAAAAAAAAACAAGTTTAGTTTTTTCTGTCGATAAAATTGGTGAGAATGAGAATGTTACGTAATAGGGAAGAATATGGATTTAAAATTGGCAGAAAGAAGAAAAACATTAGTTTTTGACGTGTTTGTATTGAACGATCACATGGCGAAGAATCGGCTGAGCTTATCTCCGTACCCTGTAGGTATACGTAACTATCAATACCGGTCAGACTTGACCTCTTGTTGAATTGGTTTTTGTAGCAAAATAATAATAGGAACAAATAAATGATTAATGAAGCAGGACATAACTTATTAGGTACATTGACAATTCTTTTCTCGAATCGGCACGATATATATATGATAATCGCTGGGCCACCACCGCTCAGATTAACCGTGCTGTCTATGGCTATGTTTTTACAACTCACGCATGATCACATAGATCATACGTGGAATTATAGAAAAAATTGATCATGCGTGGATTGGTAACAGCCGCGACTTACGAAATGGAGGTCGTAGGTTTGAACCCAGGCAGGCGCTTTACTTTCTGTAAATTATTTTCATCACCACTGCTCTTAAAACGGTGAAGGAAAACATCGTGAGGAAACGGGCATGTCCTCGAACCAAAAATTCAAAGACATGTGACATCTACCAACCCGCATTGGGCCCGCGTGGTGGATTACGGTCCACTCCCTCTCACCGAGAAGAGGTCGAAGTGACGATTCTAATGTTCCCATTGCTGGGACCTATGTCCCAGCAGTGGGAACATTAGAATCGTCACTTCAATAGTTAGCAACAGAAATTGGTGAAATAGTCCTTCAAATCCAAGTTCAGTCTTAAACTTAAACAATAACCATGCCTGCTATTAGACTATTAATATTTCCCATACACAATAATGTTTGAAACTAGAAATAGACCTTTTTAAACAATGCGACGGTACTTAGGCAGTTTAGTGAGCGTATCGAATGACCTAGGCCGTGGACCTAGCATTAGTGGCCTCGCAAATGGCTTGGTAATGTCGTGGACTGGGTAATATCGTTTATCACTGAGGGTAAAGCAAAGGTGCTTGGAATGTATGGTGCGGAGGTGTGATATTTTGTCGGATTAATTTTCAGATTAGAAAATAGGTACCTAGGTATAATGTTGGAGCTCTTGGTTCGGTAGTACTTTAAGCTAGACCGCCGAAAGAAGTCAAACTTCTTTTGTTTTATCACGTCACCTGGTGAAATAGGTATCTCGGTGCGCTTGACCTTATTCTATGCAGGTAGATAATAGGATAAGGCTACCAAACCATGTGTGACTGAGTTATTAATAGAAAACACGGATTTCCGAGCTACATTCGAGAGCATTTTGCAGGATACGTTGACGCTGACCTTATCTAGGTGACGTACTTGTAAAACTAATTACCTAAAAAGGCTTAATCAGCCTATGATGTTCCCACTGCTGGGACACGGGTCACACAGGTCTCCCCTCAGTGAGAGGGAATGGGGCGTAATTAGGGTTACCATATCTCAGGATTTGTCCTGAGATTTCAGGATTTTCAGGCTGCTAACAGGATTGCGGACAGATTTTGGAAATCTCAGGATTTTTCGATTTTCAATAAAATACAGCAGATTTTTTATTTATTTTTTATTAGAAAGAAACAACTTATAGAAAAACATATAATTGTTTCTTCTTTGGATATATTCACAAATCAACGTAATCAACATATTTTAAGAGTTAGAATCAACTTATGTGCGCAAAATCAATAACTAATTTTTCCACAGAGTTATGAATTACGTGTGCGACAAAATCTCAGGACTTTTCTTTGGAAGTCAGGCTTTTTGTCAGGACTTTTCAATTTTCCATCTGGTAACCCTAGGCGTAATCCACCACGCGGGCCCAGTGCTGGCCCGCATGCTGCTGGTTGGTAGATGTCACATGACCTCTTTTTTCAGAGGGGAAACCCTCATAGATACCGAGACCCCCCGTGCCTCGGAAAGCACGTGAAGCCGTAGGTCCCGGCTGGCATTCTTGCATCTTTGACAGTCGTTACGGGTCATCAGAAGCCTGAAAGTCTGACCACCAGCCTTACCAAGGCGTATCGTATTACCCAGTTACTGGGTTGTGGAGGTCAGATAGGCAGTCGCGCCATGTAAAATACTGGTATTAAGCTGCATCCGGTTAGACGGGAAGCCGACCCCAACATAGTTGGGAAAAGGCTCGGGTTCTTTCGATAGGTGTCACAAGAAGGCAGGCAGACAGCTAAAGGTAGGTCAAGTACCTAGGCCGCATGTCATTGGTAACAAAACCAGTGTAAACTGGCTCCGTAATACGCTAGGCCAGCTGAAATGTTAGCGTCGACGAGCAGACGACTATGTAACTACATATATGAAATTTTAATTGAAAACATCCATCGGTTTCTTACCAAATTTCAACTATATCCGACGACACTGGTTACTTAACTCCGTAATGACCGTACCTACTTACGTTTAAAAATTCGATAAAATGTTATCAAGGTTATGTCAAGCTCATGAAAATTTCGAATAGGTGGGAGGTAGGTACTTAGGTACTTACCTACCTACTGCGGTAAAATAGTAGACCACGGTACCTACTTACGTATTCTACTGCAATGCGTGTTGTCAGAGCTAACTACGATGGCCCTGATAGGGTTTGCTTTTCATAATAAACTACCAGCTGTCCCATCAGGAGCAATAATATTAAACAAGCATGGTTTCGCATCGTGTTTTTCGGAGCATTGCACAAAGTTAACTTGAAAAAGTTTACCTTTTGCGTAATGAACGAAAACAAAATAAGCTTTTTAAAGCTTTTCTGCAAACTGCGAAGATTACAATTAAAGAATGTAAAAGCAAAACAAAAGTAAGTATCTTAGAGAAGGAACTCACTTTCTACGCCGGCCGGCAATTGTTTTGTTCTCGATGGGAAAGTTGAAGGATTCGCCAAAAATCCGATATTGCAGGTCGTCGTCATTACTTTGATATTGCATCTCTTACACACAAATTACTACGTATTCAATAAATAAAACACCCCTAACACTATTTAATCTTAGAATCATTGTTACAAAGCATTATTCTAACACTGTTTTGTTTGACTTTACGCGAACATCACGTTTAGCTGTACGATACCGCCAAAATGATAAAATTAATCGATTTTGTTATTTTATAATTGTTTTTTTTTTATTTTGACGCAGGTCGCGGTGAATCTCGGCCGTAACGCGCGCGAAGCCGGACTGACTGACTGAAGAGCGGAACGTGCGACGGACGCGGGAACCCGGCGCGTTATCCCTCGAAAATAGTGTTGCCAATGCGCGGATTCTCCACTTTAAATTGCGATTGTAAATTGTTGATGTTGACGTCATAAATATTTGATCAAGTAATTTTAGGGATAATGACTAGTGTATTATGAATTACAAATTCATGGTAGACTTTGAACAATATAGTCATACAACTTAAAGACTGCAAATCGGTACCGAAAGGCTTTTCTACAACAAGCAAAACTACTGATTATGGGCTGTTTAAGGACCGCTATAATTACTTATTATAATAGTTATCAAAAAGGGTCCATTCTAAACCTAACAGAATTGTCTGGTGGCTTACAAACATAGGTAGGTACCCGTATGTGTGATCATTGGGCCACACACACGCTTACCTACAGATAGGTATTACGATTACGAGTGTGAGCAGCAGATTTGATTCCGATAAGTTGTTCTATTTATACATATTGCAAAAGTCAACACAGCAGGTTTAGTTTCTGATTAAGTTATTAAAAACTGCATCCAAATAACAATATCTTATTCACCGTCGGCGAGACGCTTTGACATTTATAATTTCGAGCTAAAAACCGTCAAGGCTGGTCATTCACTCTGCATGAAATATAATATGCACAGTATTACATTAATAACTTAATTAGGTACCTACGATTTTAGCCTAGCATCAATTTCATTTTGAGGGAGATTAAAAATAATTTCTGGCAACACCGTCGTGTCCCTGCATGGCCCGGGGCCGTGCTATAATGACCATGGAATTCCATACTTAATAGTTCAATTTATTGTAGAGATGTGGGATTCTGACTGGTACGCAGGTGTAAGTGTAAGAATTTGTTGGGAAAGTTAGTAAAGAGGTCTGCCTCTAGTCTAGAATACGTTCGGCCTTCGCGGAACAAGTTTTCGCATTTAAAATTCGACGAACACAACAATTTGCTAGCTATTCTGTTTAATTTATCACTGGCTGATTTTATTTAAATAAGGTAATCATTTCGTCTTTCTCAACGCTGGCTGGAACGTTGATAAGAACTTTTTGTTTAAAGAAGTGTCAAATCAAAAAACCGGCCAAGTCCGAGTCGGACTCGCGCACCGAGGCCGCGAGGGTTCCGTACAATTACAATTTACGATTTATGACGTATTAAAAAAAAACTACCTACTACATCTCGTTCAAACCAATTTTCGGTGGAAGTTTACATGGCAATGTACATCATATTTTTTTTTTTTGTTTTATCATTCCCTTATTTTAGAAGTTACACATTTTACCACTTTGGAAGTGTCTCTCGCTAATACTTTGAGTTTGAGTTTGAGTCATGTTTGAAGACCTATCCATAAATACATCACACGTATGGGTTTGGCATTTTTTGGGTTCCAGTTCTAAGTACTATGGGGAACCCCCAAAACTTATTGTTTTTTTTCTATTTTTGTGTGAAAATCTTAATGCGGTTCACAGAATACATCCACTTACCAAGTTTCAACAGTATAGTTCTTATAGTTTCGGAAAAAAGTGCCTGTGACATACGGACGGACGGACAGACAGACAGACATGACGAATCCATAAGGGTTCCGTTTTAGCTATTTGGCTACGGAACCCTAAAAATTAAAGCGTTTTGATAAAAGCGGCAAAGTTTTAGTGTAAGTCGCACACGATGGGTTTTTAACACCGTAAGTATAATCCTACTAATATTATAAATGCGAAAGATGTTTGTTACTCTTTCACGCAAAAACTACTGAACAGATTTTGACGAAATTTAGCACACAGATAGTTTATAACCAGGATTAACATATAGGATACTTTTTATCCCGACATTCCCACGGGATCGAAACTTATGCGGGTGAAACCGCGGGGCGCAGCTAGTATTGAATATTTTTTTTAATAAGTACCTACTTCCTTAAAAACACGTTTCTGGTAAAAAATAAAATAAAAATTATAGGGGGGAGGGGGGGGGGGGGCGTTCCCAGTGAGCGGGACAGAGGTGTACCTATAGAACCCACATTACGCCAGTTGTGAAAAAAAAAAACAACCCACCAAATTGGTCTAAAATAAAATAGGTTGAGTTAGGTTAGGTTATGTCCCCCCCCGGTGGGTTCCCGCATTGTCGAGGCGGGGGGGCTCAGTAGCCGTGGTGGATTGGGCCACGGTGAAGCTAAGAGGAACCCGAGGAGCGGCCGCTCGTCTAGGCTGTGCGGAAAAGCCGACGACGTAGCGGCCGGCGGGTAGGTTGCGGTGCCGCTTGGGCGACATCGCAGCCTACCTGAGGCGGGCCGCGATGTCCCCCGTGTGGGAGACATTGCGGCTGAGGATTAGAGGCCGCGGCGGGAGATAAATAAATAAATAAATAAATAAATGATTTTATTTTGTAAGTAGGTTTGTACAAACACTTTTACACGTCAATCATATTTTAAAACTAGATGAGGTCGGCGTTTCCTATCTGACTACTCTGAGAAGAAAGGCCGAAACAAACTCAGAGGTCACAGTCTCTTTTAAAGTCCAGACATAATCTTGGTCAGATCATATGAAGACCATGCAGGTCGATGTCTGAGATGGTCTTTTGAGGAAAGAACCACACAGATTGAGAGGACCTGTCCAGTCAGTGCACGCATTTGTCAGAAATCAGTGCAGCTCAACTCAAACCTTAAGGAGCTCGACGATTCGACGAACAATACCAAAGAAAGGACATTTGGGTAGGCCGCATTAATTACTCAAACTGCCAGACCATGACAAAACTAAGAGAACAGAGAGAAAAATAAAATATAATAAAAATAAAGTGACCCACATAGTATTCACACACACAAAATCACCACAAATGATAACGGACTTGCTTGAATTACAAATCCTGTGTAACACTTCATCCATTACCTTTTCAAAGCAGTCATACAATCCTGAAGGGGGTCTGTACACACTTAATACAACCAAGTGCTCCAATTCTATACAGGCAATTTCAACTGTACGCTCAACAGATAGGCTCACAATATCGTTACGATCTTTAAATTTGAGCTGGTTACTTACTAAAATTAAAGAGCCACCATGTATAGCATTTATTCTGCTGAACGAACTACCAACCTGGTGATTACTAAAATTGAACAAGAACTGGTGACTTTTCAGCCAATGTTCTGTTAAACAAAGAATATCAATACTATTAAAATTCATAAATAATTCTACTTCTAAATCTTTGTTCATAAATCCTTGAATATTTTGATGCACCAGGTTGATACTATTTACTGATTCTAAACTTTTTATTGAGTTGTTTTTGCAATTCTGAACATTATAGCTAGAGATTGCCTCTATTGTCTTAATTTCTAATTTAAATTATTGGCAATGTCAGTAATTGTGACCAAATTATTTATACTGTCATTGCATTGCTCAAAAGAAGCAAGTTGTTTAGCCAAATTTTTGGCTGTGATAGAAAAAAAATATGATAGCGACATAGCTATCTGTCTCTTATAATATTTAGGAAGATAGTACATAACAATGTTATGTCTATCTTTTGTCAAATATAAATTATTACTAACATAATTGTTAGTATCAATCAAATGGAACATGTTATCATTAAATGTCAAATTATGCATTGTCATATTCAATTCAAACCTTAACCTATTTTCTTCCTGTGGCAAACTGTTACTGTAAGGGAATGTAAACAACACAACTTTTCTTAAACTAAGTTTGCATAATGTTCTATGATACTCAAGCAGTTCTCCTTTGTTTACATTTCCTCTATTACCCATAAAAATTAATAATGTTGTATCCTGGGTAAAGTTACATTTAGTAATTTCTTTCATAATATGAAACAAAGAACAACCAGGCATACAGTAATTTAATATTGAGTGTCCCGGATACTCATGTGTCAATAAGTGACCTAAGTCTTTACCTATCTCATCACAAAATAACACAATATCATCCTTTAGACTTTGTTTACAAGGTTTATTGGAGCTATTAGTAGTAGGAACTATCAAATCAACACAGGGCTGCAGTAAGGAGGTGTTGCATGTTGTCAATGAATGATCCGGCGTAAGATCAATGGATGGTGTCAGACAATGCTCACAGTTAGTTTTTTGTGAGTTTACCAGTTCATTCATTGCCAACACATATTCCCTCATTAGGTCTTCAGAGGTATTATACTTATTAGTCATTGAACTAAGTTTCTCCTGTAGATGGTCAAGTTCTGATTGCATGGCATCAGAACTTGACCACGTGAGGGAGACATCGCGGCTGAGGATTGGAGGCCGCGGCGGGGGGGGAGTGTCGGTGATACGTTGCCGCTCTCCCCACCTTCCGCGGCCTCGACGGGGCCGCCACCGTTCGATGGCGGACGCGGTGGGGCCGCAGGGGAGGAGGAGTGTCGGTGTGTCGTTGCCGCTCTCCCTATCCTCTGCGGCCGTAGCTCCCCATCCTGGGGGGCATGCGGGGCCCGCCATTCAGGCGGGCGTGGGGGCCAGCGGGCAACGGGTGCGGGGGCACCGTTGCCTGCATTGCACAGGCCTCCACCAGTGTTGGACGGGAATGGCTAGGTGCTCCCGGCCATTCCCGTAGCCCCCCAATGTGGGGGGCATGCGGGGCCCGCCATACCACCTAGGCGGGCATGCGCCGGGAGGGCTATGGAGGTAAAGGCTATGCCTATTCCCGTGGCCCTCCCATCACGGCGAATGAGGGAACACCGCTGAGTTTTAGTGGGTATACTGTCATTCCGACAGGGAGTCCCACATACCCCGTCTCGTCCCCCGCGAGGCGGGCATGCATAAAGCATTTCTCAGCGACAAAAAAAAAAAAAAAAAAAAAGGTTAGGTTATGTCTTCTTATTTTTGGTACTAGCACTTTGCCCGCGACTTCGTCGGCGTGGGTTTCGTACTTTCCTCAAAAAAATTTAACACCCTCTCCACCTCCCCTTGAAAGGTAGTTTTCGATTTTTTTTTAAGTTATAGAATACTGCTTGACTGCGATGTTTACGATCGTTATAATTTATCTAAAGAAATAAATATTTGGGCCAATTTGTAAGTTAAACTAAGATTTTTCAAGTAAGCTATCCTCCCTATTCACCACGACAGGGCTTGTTTTAAAAAAAAAGCGTTTGGTACGTTTCAATTCTTATGACTTAAAGATTATGTATTAGCCAGCAGTAAAATCTACTCCTTAAATTTTATGACCCTGATCCACCCCCGTAGGAGTCGATTTATAAAAAACCCTACAACAATTTTAGTACCGAGTGTCAAGTTAATCTGACAGCGGGTTAATTTTTTTTCTTACCTATTAGCTTTGTCACCTCCTAAATCCTCTGTGAGAGGTTTTTTGACAAAGTCAATGTACTACCACTAGCTTCTGCCCGCGGCTTCGCCCGCGTGGATGTCGGAAATTATCCCACGGGAACGTGCTACCAGGATAAAAAGTATGTGCTTCCCCAGGATGCCATCTATCTCTTTACCAAATCAGAAGTTCAGTGGTTTAGGCGTGAAAATGTTACATACAGTTTCAAGTACAAATCCGCCCTAAGAAACCGAATTACCCCTTTTTGCCCCGTCATAATAATTAATAATAAGTATGTAAAGTTGTCGAAAATTGACCCCAATTTTCGACAACTTTACATACTTATTATTAATTATTTTTTGTCAAAAGTATCAATACTGAGTTTCAAGTTAATCGGACCGCGCATTCAATTTCTTCCATACAAACTCCAACACCCCTTTGAGGGGTAGTTTTGAAAAACTTATAATGATAAACGTTATTACTTACTTAGCCAAGTATTCTTGCCAAGTTTCAAGTTTATTAACTAAATGAATAAGATTTTTCATATAAACTGTATCCCGCTTTTCACCCCCATATGGGCGGAATTTAAAAAAATCGTTTGGGATGTATTCATAACTTGACTCAAAGATTATTTTTATACTAATTTTCGAATTCATCAAGCCAAGCATCATCATCCTCCCGTGTAAAATTAACTTCCCCTTTACAACCCGTTAGGGAAAGATTTTCGAAAAACCCTGATAGATTTATTCTTTATTTTTGGCCTTAGTACAAACACTGAGTTTCGAGTTAATCGGACCGCGCGTTCAAATTCTTCCACACAAACTTTAGCACCTCTATATCCCCTTTGAGGGGTAGTTTTGAAAAACTAATAATGATAAACTTTATTGTATTCATTAGTAGAGTATTCATGCACATTTTAAAGATTATTAACCTAACGAATAAGATTTTTCATATAAACTTTATCCCCGCTTTTCACCCCCACAGGGGTGGAATTTTGAAAAATCATTTGGGATGTGTTCATAACTTGACTCAAAGATTATTTATACCAATTTTCGAGTTAATCCAGTCACGCTGTAAAATCCTCCTGTAAAATTGACTACCCCTTTTCAGGCCGTCAGGGGTAGATTTTCGAAAAACCCTGATACACATTATTCTTTCCTTTCAATTTTAGGTATAAATACTGAGTTTCCATTAAATCGGACCGCGCGCTAAAATTCTTCCATACAAACTTTGAAACCCCCCAATCCCCTTTTAGGGGGTAGTTTATAAAAACAAAAAATGCCCAACTTCATAATTTACTTAGATAAGTATTCGTGCCAAGTTTCAAGTTTATTAACTCAAGCAATAAGATTTTTCATACAAACAAAATCCCCCCCTTTCACCCTTTTAGGGGTGGAATTTCGAAAAACCCTTTCTTAGTGGATACCTACTCTTCACGAAGAATACACCCTCCAAATTTCATGTCTCTAGGACCAGCGGTTTAGGCTGTGCGTTGATGTCTCAGTCAGTCAGTCAGTCAGTCAGTCAGTCAGTCAGGACTTTGAATTTTATATATATAGATAGATGTATCTATTACATAATTAATTTATATGTCAAGGTTTCGTTTTTTAATTCTTTTACCAAGTGTGGTAAGTACTTATAGTAATTTTATTTTAGGTGCATCCTCCTCACAGGTAAATAATAATAAGTAATAATATAATAGTATAGTAGTAGGTAGTAATTATATAATTAATGTATGCAAAATGCATTAGTTAATGCTTATGATACTTGTTAAAAAAATACCGATTTGATCCTATTTATCTGCCTTCGCTAGGCTGGAATCGTGTTCGTTAATCTTCGGACCTATGACATTTTGTATCCCGTCAATTATTGATTCATGACGTCATCGACGCACCTTTGAATTGCGCGTGCGAATAAGTTGCCCAAACAGGCTCCACACCCACGTTCTTTATTCAAAATATCTTCGTAAAGCGTAGGAAGTTGGAAGTTGTAGAGACTTGTAGTCGTGGGTTTTACTAGATAACGCTACGTCAAAAAGGATCTAGGAGACTAATGAATGGGTCTTCCTTTCAGATAACAAGGAAAGGTCGCTTCTTGCACGCGAGCATATAATCGCAATGTGCAATTGCATTCTGTATTATTTTAATGATCTAAAATGTTACACACATACATGGTATGTACATTGCTTATTTTTTATTTTGCAATTAGAATGTGTAAATTGATTGTGGTTCAGTCTGCAAATTAGTTAATTCTGAAATTTACCAACAGCGCCCCCTGTCAATGTTATTTGAGCGCCAAATTATTTATGTTACCTTTATTTTTGCATCACAGTCCAAATCACAGCGATTTTTATTTTCATTCTGAGGTTGCTCCTCAGATGTAAAATAACTCTGTGAACGGACTGTAGTACCGTCCGTAACGTTGTATGTATCTGCATGCTGCTTTGGTGAACAACCGAGGACAACTAAATATCTGCCAAAATTATGAGGGAGCTTTGAGTTCGTAACTTTCATCTATGCCTCGACAGACTCCCTTACTTTTTATATACTTGGTCCATGCTTTTCGTGTGTCAAACTCAAACCAATTTAGTTGTTCTTGTTTCCCACATTAGTAGAACTATTATTTAATACGATTCAGTCTCAAGCCCTTATAGAGACAGTCGGAATCTTGTGGCATTCGCAACAGGACAAACCACTCTAGCCTTGATAGATAAAGGGACAGACTTATGGGAGTAGATTGCTCGGATTTAAATGTAAGTAAGATGTTTCGTAATTAGTGTAAATGCAATGTTAATATTTATCTACGATGCGTGTACGTGCCTTGCATTTAGCAATCTCTACTAGTTGTGGTTTCATTGGGCTGTCTGTGATTCGCCGCTCAAATAGCTCGTTATTTTTCAACTCGACCAAAAACATTGTCATACTCGTATACGCAAATTTTGTATATTCTCACGAAGCACAATCAGCCTATAATGTCCCCACTGCTGACTTGCTGAGGCATACTAGACCTCCTCGCGTCTGTAATCTACCACTCGGGCCCAGTGCGGGTTGGTAGATGTCACATGTCTTCGATTTTGATCTTTTGGTTCTAGGTCATGCAAGTTTCCTCACGATGTTTTCCTTCACCGTTTTGAGAGTAGTGGTGATAAAATTATTTATACAAAGTAAAGCACCTGACTGGTTTCGAACCCATAACCTACGACTCGTCAGTCAGGGCCATTATCACTGGGTCACTACTGCTCACGAAGAAACTAGATGAGTGCAATATCAGAGGGGCAATTTTCGTAATTTTAAGAACTTTCACAGTCTGATCTCAGTCTCAATCTGTCAAAAATACCTCTAATTTACCTACATTTTGACATTTGTTTGTCGCCGAGATGAGACTGCGACTAGATTTTGAGCGTTTTAAATTACGAGAATTGGCCTTCTGTTCTTTAAAACTCTTTCAATGGGACTGGATAGTGCCAGAACAAAAGACTCAAACGGTTGTAATACTCGTAAGTTCATAAGACATCTTTGCCAAATCGGACCATCTTCTTTACGATTTCTTAATTTTTTTCATATAACTTAAAGCTAGTACTTACTTCTCTTCTTTTATAATGACGTAATCTTCTTCGGCTTCAGTTGACAATTTGGCTTGCAAGACTTTCAATCTCTCTATCTGGAACTGCAGATAGGATTTTGTTCCTTTTTCTTCAGCCATTCTGCGAACAAAGCATGGTTTGATTTAGGAAAGTAGGCGATCGCCCCGAATGCAAAAAAGTATGGAATATGAACTGGATATGGAAAATGATGGGGTGTGTTTCTCTATACATGGAATATTGGAATAATTAAGTCGCCAACATTGCTATTCACAACTATTCGACAGGCTATCGTATTGAAAATGACACAATTCGATAACCAGATTTACCTTGCTTCCGACAGCAAACAGCTGTCGGCAGAACAGCGGTCGTCTATTTGATTTAAACTGACCACATTTTCTGGTTTTAGATTTGTGAACGTTTAGAGGACTCCTACGATAACATTGATTTCGGTTCGACGGTACGGAAGCGTATCAAGTGGTTGTTGATAGTTATGCATATTCGGTGAGGCTCTTTAGTGAACGAGAGCATACCATCGGCCCCAAAATCAACGTTTTTAGTTCGTGAATTCGATCTTTCAGTACCATACCTTGAGATATTGGCATTAGATAGCACGGCATTCAACCTAGTAGATTGAATATAAATCGAAAGCCCTCATTTCATAGCTGACAGCATTAGCCGTCGGCCGTGCCAACAGAGTTTGCAAAAACCATTAGTTCACTCCTGTCCTGTGATTATATGTCATCAAGATTCCTCCTCTCGAAATAGAAATAAGTTGCAGAGTGTCCGGTAATTTTGATTGATTGACCGAAACCGGTTTCCAGAACGTAATAAAGGAATACGTGTCACGACAACTCTGGAGGGTGAGACAAGGCACATTAATTATGCAAAAATGTAATTAAAACTTAAATGGGGACCACCGTGTTTGATGGGAATTGACTCTTCGATTCCCACCAGACTAGTCTACCAGGAGTTACAAGCGATTGACAATAACCGTGGAGAAACTGATTCAATTATTTGGGTATATAAAGCCCAAAATTTAACTGTAACAAGACAGTGTCAAAAAGAGATAGTGGAGAACCTGCGTTTTAAAACAGCGGGGTAATTTCATAACACTTTTACAATTTACAACATTCATTGCGTTATTTACTTAGTCAGACAGATGAATTTTTCAAACTAAAGAAGTAATGGATTAGGAATTTCCGTCAAAATCTTTCGTATTGTGACAGATAGGGTGCAGGTTACTAACTTCCTAACCTTGACTAATGGACTCCATAACCACTCAAAAGTGCCGTGTAAATGGTCTAAATGACTTTGAATTAAAGTGCATTCCCTTCCGCAGATCTATTTTTTACATCTGATATACTGGTAATTAGACTCTATAGGGGAGAGGGAATGAATAACTATTGAGTCGTACGTCCCTAGGGCATGTCTATTCATTATTTATTCACTACGATAAGTATCTTAAAACCATCGTACTACCGACATGTGGCTTGGAATTATATTGATGCACCTGGTGCCAATGTCATTTAGAGCTCCAATTACGGCGTGAAAGAACCGTGAAAATAATCATATGTAATGTCTTGCCTTGTGGAGCCTAGCTAAGTAGAGGTCGTTCCATCGTTTTCCGTTTGGGTGTGCCAGCTAGACTCTTTGGTCGTTTAGGGAGGAAAGACGAAGTTTAAAGCATCGTTATCAATACAGGTGGTCTACTCCGAAGTAGTATCGGCCGAATGTTCGGTCGTTTTCTGCTACGAAGTTACTATTTGGTTCGGTCGGTTCCGATCGTACACTCCTACACTCTTTCGAATATTGACTATGGTCCCGACCCAACTGAGCCGATCCGAACTTTTTTCGCATTTTTCAATAATATTCGGTTCGGCCATGTGTCGGTCCGATCCGAACATTCGCACTTTGCACTTCGGAGTAGGCCCCCTGGTCGGTTACTAAAGTATTCTTTAAAGGAATTGATCTGTGCTATTGTACAGTCAACAGCAAAAGTAGATGATCAAAATCAGAAATTCAATACTAATTAACGGAGTTCGCGTCAGAACTGTGTGGCGTCGAAGTGATTCAAAAGTATGACACTCAGTCTGACATACTTTTGAATCACTTCGACGCCACACATTTCTGACGCAAACTCCGTTCATTAGTATTAAATGTGTACATTTTAATCAGACATACACAGTGTCTAGTTTGGAGCTCACTGGAAAATAATATATTGTAACTTAGCTGTAGTAGTATGTCGTCTCAACTTGCTGTTAACTTCTGAACCTGCTTTCTGTAGTAGCTGGCCCATAAAATATTCCTATTTCTACTTTAATATTTTTATCGTTTCTAACGTGACGATATTATCATGGAAATCCACGGCATCACGATAACACAGGGAAGTAAGATGTATTGAAATATATGAAGACGCTTTTAAATCTCCCTTCACTGTATTTTCATACACTTTTAGGAAGTGGACGTGGAAATAATGAAAGCGCACATAGAGGGTCGATATCTTGCGTATGACTGGGTTAAAGAAAGACTGCTTCATAGATAATTTTTCCAAATCAACAGCAATTGTGTCCATTTCAGTACATCAGAATTCAAGCAAGTGTTTTAGCAAGCAAACCACCGCTCATGCGACTAATAAAAATGATTAGAGCGAGCGAAGCTACCTCAGTTGTTCGCAAAATATTTAAGAACACTCAGCGAACAAACGGGTAGAGGCTTCACAAAGGTTATCTAAGAAAGGCTACTGTCTGACATCATCAGGCCTAAACAATCTGGTTCTCCTTAGGTTAAAGAAGGTTATATCATGGATAGAGAACTCCTTTAGTAAATATATAAGTGCAGGCACACCCAATAATATATTGAATGACGTCATTATTTTCGCATTCAGCACACATGATTATAAATTATGATAATCCTCCAGGATTTAAACGTGTTTTCTTCTCACAGAAATAAAAATAACATCAGCTGTTTTTCAACATTCACGTAGGAAACCGGTCCGCGTCCATTGTAGGTACTAGGTGATTAAGTTATTGGCAACTTGAATGGATGGCAAACGCATCCATTAAAATCAATTTGAGTAATTCGAGCGATTTATTCCATTCACGAAACATTAATAACTTATGTTCTTACGAAACGAGGATCCGAGATTATCAAGGGGATGCTACAAATAGTAGCTATGCCAATATACAATGATTCATACTGCGAAATCCTGCTTACCTTGAGATTATATCTAGGTACATAATAGAGTTTAAGGCAGGACAAACGACCCATTTCAAATG
This sequence comes from Apamea crenata, assembly GCA_949629185.1. NCBI lineage: Eukaryota > Metazoa > Arthropoda > Insecta > Lepidoptera > Noctuidae > Apamea > Apamea crenata. The sequence continues at coordinate 9,275,112 of OX451376.1, read as the reverse complement.
AATCTCTTCAATGTCGATATTCTGAGAAATGTCATCCCTCATTGAGTTACATTCATGACTTATCAGCCAAAAGATTTAAGACGAGGCATCATCATCTGCCTAGCCCTTTCCCAACTATGTTGGAGTCGGCTTCCAGTCTAACCGGATGCAGCTGAATACCAGATTTTAGACGAGCATGAAATGTTAATTGAAACAACATAACATCACACATCGTTAGGCAGAGATGTACTTATAGAATAGTAATTGAAAGAAGAGCATTAAAATTGCTCTCTCAAAAGCCAGAATAGAAGGACCATTTACCCTCAGTTAACTTCGGAGGACATCGTGGCACCATCATTCAGATGTAACGTCATGCGTACGGAAATCGTCATTACGAACCGGATTATTAAGGTATCAGGCTCACAACATCACCACTGCTCTCAAAACGATGAAGGAAACCGGCATATCCTAGAACCAACAATTCGAAGACACCAACCTGCACTGGACCCACGTGGTGGATTACGGCCCCCTCCCTCTCACTGATAGGAGACCTGTGTCCCAACAGTGGGAACATTATAGGCTGATTATGCAATCTCGCAACAAGTAACCTTGGTTTCGTTTGAATGAGCGTGATTTTTGGCTTTCTAACATACAATGAGGGCCGTAAGGGTTACCTTTCATAGCACTATCATACACATAGATAGCCTCATCCGTATTAAACTCCAAAATGCCAAGCCATAAAAGCCTGAAGACTTGTCAAAGTGTAAAAGACCTTGGTATTCAATCAAACACAAAAGTTTACTTCCGGCTGTGGGTTGTGGGTCAATCCGGTTTTCCAGTCATCCTGTATAGATCGTACAGGATGACTGGAAAACCGGATTGACCCACAACCCGGAGAACTCGGAAATTTAAAACCGGCCAGATAACTGGGTTGATACGTAATTATATCGATGGGAGAGGACCACCAAGATGGTTTTACTTCGCAAAACCACAAAAAAACCCTCAATGCCTTTTTTAGCACATTGAGAGGGCACACATCAATCTGCCTATCCTTTTCCAAACTATGTTGGGGTCGGCTTCCAGTCTTACCGGGTGCAGCTGAATACCAGTATTTTACATGGAGCCTATGTGACCTCCACAACCCATTATCTGGGTAACGCGATACTTCTTAGTAAGACTGGTTTTCAAACTTTTAGGCTTCTGACCACCCGGCCCGTAACAACTGTCAAAGATCTACAAATGACAGCCGGGACCAACGGCTTAGCGAGATTTCCGAGGCTCGGAGAGGTCTCGATAAGTAATGTATGGTCACCCATCCAGGAACCGACCGCGGCAAACATAAGCTCAACCTTCGATCGACCCGTGCGGCTGTTATAATTTAAGATATTTTATGTTGCAAGAGGAGAGGGCACCGTATCCTCTTAAAATACCTGCAAGACCTACGTCAACCCAGAACCCCCTCGTGCAACACCAGTTAGAACGGCATCCACATCCCTGAAGTACTGTAAAGAGTCTCTCAGATCCTCGCTATGTTCGTGGCTCATTGCCCTACTATTAATCACTCCCTAGGACTGGGAAGGTTCAAAGGTCCTTCACTTCTAACTTACCTAGTTCAATTGTTTTTCCAGATACATAGCAAAAAAAAACACATGGAGCTAAATTTTAGTTACGTACACGTACGATAGGGAAAGTAAACAAAAACGCTATCATCGCATGTGTTTACTATCTTCATACGGGCAGATAATCCCCTCAAGTACCTACGTTCATAAACGAAAATCACGTTTCACCACAACATTTTAACAAGCATATTTAGGTACAGAGTTTACATTTAAAGAAAATGACAGAATTCTACGACTACGAGTTTGAAAATCGAGCAAATAAAATGGCTAACGTTGCATAATCATCGCACCTAATCACGGGCGACATTGAACCGTATTACGTAGTTATGCATCGAGTTAACGTTTATGAGATGGCGAAAACAGCATTGAATCTACAATTTAACTAGCAGAATTTGCTCGCAGTGTCTATGAACGCTGTATTAGAACACAAAATAACGAATTTCTTTCAAATTCGAATCCGTTAAATATTCGAAGATCGAATTCGAAGGAAAAAACGTTATGACCAACGGTGAACGCTGTGCCAATAATATCCCGAAATAAACAACTCCTGCCACGAATTTCTCTAAAATACCCGCATGAATGTCAACAATGAGGTTGATAACAACAAATAAGCGAGGTAGAAGTGAAAATATGTGAGCAAGAAAGTGTATTTGTGGTTAGAACACATTCATAGTGACGACATTATCGATCGTCCACATACCTTGACTTTTCATTTTTCTCCATTTATCCTCCGTGTCTTGGGTTATTACGAAAATAAAATTACAATTAAAAATTATAGACAATACATTAACTATAACAGCGAATAAATTACTTTGGATTGCACATTAATTAAGTAAAATAAATAAAAACTTTTTCAAGTCATAACCACAATTCGTTAGTATTCGTTACAATCAAAATGGAATATTGTCTCTCTCATTCGTACAAATGAGCATCGGTGCATGTGCGACAGAGAGCGAAGATGTACCGTAAATAGAACTTATCAACACGACAGCGCCATTCAGAGCCATCTTTGTAGGAAATGGGAACGCATAGATCTTTGTCTATGCTTAAAATGATACCATTCTAAAATAATAAAATCGACTAAATTCGGTCCAAATAAAAAATATTTAAGTGGGATATCAACTAGCGGGCAGAGGTTCCATGCGAGAAAACTGCTGCTCTATAGGGTTCCGTGAAACGCAACCAAAAATGTATCTTTAATCGAATACAGCTAATTTGCTGTTTATTTCCTACAAAAGAAACGAATAAAGACAAATACATAGTGGTAATCCGTTAGGTAGCGCTTAAAAGTTTGCTCACCACTTTTCATTCCCAAGAAAGGGACAAACGAACCAACTGGCAACAACGTAATGCTTTAACGGTTCCGAAACATATTTAACCTTCAAAACTTAAAATCCATCCAAAAAAAGATTGCTTTTAGCGATAAGGCCGCCCATTGTGTCACCCCATCCAAAATTTCTAGTTTAATAAATTTTTTTTTAAGGAGAGTATTCTACACTAAAAATGTGTCTCTTTATAAAAGTATGTACGGGGTTGCCAAAAAAAAAACCATTTCCATATCGGTAGGGACAATATATGTATATAAACTTATGTACAGTCGCCAAAAGAGATAAGTAACCAGGGCATCGGATATACATAGTTGAAGTTTAGTAAGAAACCGATGGATATTTTTGAATGAAATTTAATTTGATAAATAAACTGTTTGTTTTCTAGTAATGAAATTAAATTTCATTCGAAAACATCCATTGGTTTCTTGCCAAACGTCAACTATATTCGACGGCCCTGGTTACTTATCTCCTTTGGTGACACAATATACAGACGCCAGCAGGTCAAGCTACCCGAAACTGTCAAATTTTCCCAATCAACTTTGAACCTTAATGCTTTAGCAATAAAGTTGATAATAGATTATAGAAATTTGACAGATTGTAGTAGCTTGATGTGCTGGCGTCTGTACATGAAAACCTATATTAATAAATTCAATAACACCTGAGGAGGCTCTCGTTGGGCAGCTGGATCAAGGGCTTGATTCAGAAAGTGGTACTTCTGGACATGACTCGCATTGTCAGGAGGTTCCTCTCTCTGGAGCCCTGACCGCCAGTAGCTTGGACCCTGTTCCCGATACCGGTGGGTTACTATTTTTAATTTTTAAAATGTTTTTTTTAATCTTGTTGTGTATAAAAATATTTAAAAATGTAATTTTTATGTACATACATAAATGAAATAAAGAAGATTGTAATTATGAAACAAGAGCAAAGAACATACAATGATGTTTAAGGGAGATAAAGTGTTTTTTAGGGTTCCGTAGTCCAATAGCTAAAACGGAACCCTTATGGATTCGTCATGTCTGTCTGTCTGTCTGTCCATCCGTATGTCACAGCCACTTTTTTCCGAAACTATAAGAACTATGTATACTGTTTAAACTTGGTAAGTAGATGTATTCTGTGAACCGCATTAAGATTTTCATACAAAAATAGAAAAAAAAACAATAAATTTTGGGGGTTCCCCATACTTAGTTCTGTAACCCAAAAAATGTTTTTTTATCAAACCCATACGTGTGGGGTATCTATAGATAGGTCTTCAAAAATGATATAGAGGTTTCTAATATTTTTTTTTCTAAACTGAATAGTTTGCGCGAGAGGCACTTCCAAAGTGGTAATGTGTCCCCCCCCCCTGTAACTTCTAAAATAAGGCAATGATAAAACTAAAAAAAATATATGATGTACAGACGCCAGCAGGTAAAGCTACCCGAAACTGTCAAATTTTCCCAATCAACCTTGAACCTTAATGCTTTAACAATAAAGTTGAAAATCTATTAAAGAAATTTGACAGATTGTAGTAGCTTGATGTGCTGGCGTCTGTACATTACCATGTAAACTTCCACCGAAAATTGGTTTGAACGAGATCTAGTAGGTAGTTTTTTTTTAATACGTCATAAATCGTAAATTGTAATTGTACGGAACCCTCGGTGCGCGAGTCCGACTCGCACTTGGCCGGTTTTTTAATCATAATTTTCAAAATGGGCAAAAATCGAGCATGACTTTTATTTGATTTTAGTCGACTTTATATTCATTTAGTAGATATAGATGCCACTTCCAAAAAACATTTTTACTACAGCCACCCTAAAATTCTTAATGTTAGTAAGGTTGTCTATGCTTCTTCAATCCAATCGCCTGCTGTCAAAACAAAGCAAATTCAGCGCTGGTAGCCCGCGAATTTTTATTTAGAGGGAGTTAGCGATAAATGCGTCAAATATCTCTTAAATCCAACATACAATATGAAATTCCGAGCTGTAATGATAGACGCTGGGCCGATGCGAGAATTTTCAAGTATCTACTTACTTAACCTCGCAAACAAAATGTAAACAATCGTTCCATTTCAACTTACAAAAATATTTATTTGCAGATGTAGTGACAATAATATCGAAGTTATCCAAAGAATGTGTGCTAAGATTGACTGACGACCAGTTGTATTTTATTGTGAGTGACGAAAATACTGGGCCAAGTCCACCGATATTGTGGTGTGAGGTTCCACAGGCAATGTTTTGCTCCGAGTATCATATGATTGGGCTGGATGAGGAGCACAAAGACATTTATATGACTTTAAGTTCAGGTTAGAGTGAACACTACACTATGTATAAGTTCTCATTGCTGTTTTTACGTGCCTGCATAGGCTTCGCCCAACTATGTTGGAATCGGCATCCAGTTTAACCAGATACAGTTGAATACCAATATTTTACATGGAGCGATTGCCTATCTGAACTCTGCAACCTAATTACTGGGTTACATGATACCTCTTGCTGATTGACTTGCAAACTTTAAAAAATCTCTGAACAGTAACATAATTAGGAATGTTTTAAAATCCCATGTAACTCAGTTCTGTATTACAGAACCTCACTCAAGACTCAAGCATTACTTAAAACTAGTTTCAACTTGGAACTAGTTTTAAGTAACGCTTGAGTCTTAAGTGAGGTTCTGTAATATGTAATAAGGGCCTAAGATCTAAGTCTAGTGTTATGTGTTCAACAGGTAATTTAGCAAGATCTCTAGTCACATTAAAGACAGCAAAATCTTTGAAGATGAAGCTAACAAAGAAACAGTGTCCATGTCTTACTTTAGAAATTGAAACGGTTAGTAAATCTTTGTGTTTGTTGTTTAGGGCTTGTGGATAAGTAATAACAGCTACACGGGTCGATCAATCAGGTTAAGTTATGCTTGGACGGTCTGTGGATGGATGACCGCGTTTACATACTGAGACCCTTTCGTGCCTCGGTGTTTACTCATCATCTGTCCAGCATTATCCCACTATGTTGAAGTCGGCTTCCAGTCTAACCGACTGCAGCCGAATACCAGTATTTTGCATGGAGCGACTGCCTATCTGAACTCCACAACCCAGTTATTGGGTAATACAATACCCCGTAATAAGGACCAACGGACACCATCGACATATTAACCCTTCAAAAAATTACAAGGAACTCTCTCACTTTTCAGCCATGTGTATTGTCACAGCAGACAAGACAAGTGACGCATGATATACCAGTGACAATTATACCTAGGAAATTATGGTCTGACTACCATGAACCTCGGATACCTGACCCTGATGTAAGTTATCTCAATAGTTTTGTATTTTTTCCCCAACTGTGAGTATTAATAGAGATAAAATTTTGTCAAGAATGTCTGGGCCGATAATCACTAATATTATTCTTTTAACTAAATAGACATCTGTACTGCTGGGAAGTTTGTTGCACCATATCTAAGCTACTAGGAAGTGGTGAAGAGCAGGTGTTTTGAGAGTCTGTCTTATGTAATTTTGGCGTTAAAAAAGTGCTGATTCTCAATCTAATTTTAATAAATGACTTGATTTTACTGCCTAACAATAGAGTATTTGATTATTGTAATGATCTACTACGATATAATAATGACGTACTCTATGAATTTTGATTGCTGTATTTCTATATAGATAGATTTAGATAATAGCTATTCCAAACATAAAGTTTTTAGGGGCCGAAAATTACCCAGTTGTTTAAGGCATTGACTTCCACCGCGGTCACCGTTGACCGCCAACAATAGATTTTTCTATTGTGTCTGTTGTCTGGCATTCAACATGTTAACTATGAACACAGGGACCAGACAGAGATATTTATTTTATTATTCGTAAAGTATGCCTATAGTAGATTTTACTTTTGACTGGCTTGTTGGTCTAAGGTCGCAAGTGCTACGGCTGAGATGAGGTTCTGACTTCTGAATTCCTTGGTTGGGCAAAGTGATATTGGTTTTTTTTCGTCAAGGCTTTCTCAATAGCAGGCCGTAGTCAAGGCTTTCTCAATAGCAGGCCGATAGCAAGAGACTCACCTCTATTTATCTGCAATCAGCATTAGCTATAAGCAGATGCGCTGTAGGTTATGGCAGATCGAGTGTGTCGTCCAGTTAAGACATCTCCTCTTAATTGGCCATATTAATTTATACAGCTATAATATCATTTCGCTTTAGCCTTTTAGTGTAGCTTCTGGTTGTCAGGTTAGCAGCCAACTGGTTAGGACGATTTTCCAACCTTCCTAGGTATGTCACTGCAGTTTGTAGGATGTTATTTAGCTATTACATGGAATTTGAACATAACTGTCGAAATGGGGGTGTACTGTAGGTACACCTCTACTTAACCCTTCAGAGATTACAGGCATCATGTTATGTTCAATTATGTTGATGTTATTTTCAGATATCAATAGAACTGCCATCACTAAAACAGCTGCGCACTACCATAGACAGAATGAGGACCATGGCGACAGAGGTTGTCATAAGAGCCTCGGCTGAAGGGAGACTGACTTTACAGATCAAGACTGATATGGCTAAAGTGTCCACGAGGTTTAAAGGGCTGAAAGTGGAGGCTTTTGGAGGTACCTAAATCATAGTTTTTGAGACCACACTAGTAGTCTGTAGGGTTAGGGGTCGTTTTATTTATGTATCTTTAACTAGCTGACCGTCGTACCGCCATATATTTTTTTCGTGAATAACAAACAAAAAAAAAATATCGGATTTGGTGCAGTCGGAAGTTATGCGCGTACGCGCACAGGCCTCATCTCTTCGAGAGGGAATGGGTTGTAATCAACCACGTGGGCTCAGTGCGGGTTGGTAGATGTCATATGTCTTCGAATTATTGGTTCTATGACATGGCCTAAACTTGGTTGGGTTATATACTAAAATACCAATCTTTCAGGACCAATAGAACATTCCGACTCGGAAACAGAAGAAACGCAAGCTAACGAAGACACATCGCGTATTTGCTACTGCAGGGTGGACGCTAAGAAGCTATCGATGTTCCTAAGTGCTGAACAGATATCGACACACAAGACTGTATGTAGTATAGTGCATAAGAAACTAGTGATATTGTGCTTACAGACTGACGAGAATGTTAAACTACAGTGTTTTATTAGTGGGATTGTTTATTGAAATAAATTGTTGAATAATTTTAACCTGATTTTAATTTCTACGTGAAATTGTGTATCTACTTACAGTTCCAGGTTTTCTCCTGCGATTTTCAAGCCTGATATCATCAATACAGGGTCAAATTAAATTAGCTAGCGAAATTCCGCAGACTTGATGGGTATTGATATCTAAAATGACAAAAAAAATAATGATTTTTATTGGGGTCAACGACCGCTGGTGGTGTTACTTAAAGTATGAGTTGAGAAAATCTGAATGTTTTATCGTGTTGAGACATTGATACCCATTACGTCTGTGAAGTTTACACAAAGAAAATTCATATTTAAAGTACACTACCTGCGGTTGAAGACCCCAAAAAAAAGTCATCATATTAGTTAATTTTATATATCGATACTCAAGACGTCTGCAGTTTCGCTAGCTCATTCAATTTGACCCTGTGTAGCTACACACACACACACACAGATGGCCGATGGGGCCGAAAGGTTCTGTAGTGGCGACCGCGTACCGGAAGACGTTAGGCCTCCCACGAGGTGGACCGATGACCTTGTGAAGGCCGCAGGAACCCGTTGGATGCGAGAAGCACAGAACCGGTCGAAGTGGAGATGCTTGGGAGAGGCCTATGTCCAGCAGTGGACGTCTTTCGGCTGAAATGATGAGCCACACCCACATTTCGCCAATAAAACATTATGAACTAATAATCACTTTTATTTCACAGAAATACACTTTTCATACGAATTACAAGTAACAAACAATTTATCCAGGTTTTAAGATTAACAAATTTTAATGTAGTCTAGAATTAATATTATTTTGATATTTTTGGCCATGACCAACATTATGTCCATAAAAATATATGTTTGTTCAAGTTAATTAATTATATCATTCACAGCATTAATAAGTCTATAAGGTATCACAAAACTTGTATCTACATAAATAGCGAATATTATTGGGGCAGTGGCGCCGATTCCCTTGTTCACAAACGAAATTAAATTTAAGTTCAGTGCATCTTTTTCTTTTTATTTCATTAAGAAAAGGACAGAAGATAAATATTAGTTTAGTCCTGTCAAATTAAGATACTCCATAGGCATTTTAGACGTGATTAAAAACATGGCGACTAAAAATACGTCAATTTACGTCAGGCGCTGACTAATTTGACAGGACTAAACTAATATCTATCTTCTGTCCTTTTCATAATGAAATATAAAGAAAAAGATGCACTGAACTGAAATTTAGTTTAGTTTGTGAACAAGGGAATCGGCGCCATTCACTGCTTAGATAAAGGAAGAGGGTTTATTTTTTTACAAGTTTTGGGGTAAGTACTATTTTAATATAAGGAACATGCAAGATCTGGCCAGAAAACAAAATGAAAATAAATTGATACATCGCCGGGTTCTATTTTTATTAAATGTTCTTTTTTCTAACGATTGCATATTATTACATAGTTGTGTCACCATGCAAAGGAAATCAGCATGGCTATTCCCAGCCATCCGACAGGCGATCGTATCGAAAATGACACATTTTGATGATAGCCTGATTTGCCTTGTCCCCCACAGCAGAAGCTGTCGGAAGCATAGCAATCGACTATTTGATTTAGGGCTGATTTTTCATAGAGGATCACTTTGTTGTCCGTCCGTCTGTCTGTCAAGACCCTTTTTCTCAGGAACGCGTGGAGGTATAAATTTATATCAAATACTCAGGTCTTACCTTTACCCTTGGAGCTGTAAAATCAAACTTCTAAGCCAACGCAATAAAAAGATACAGACGTTTATGCCGCAAATTTTCGATACGCGCAAGGGAATCAAAACCTACAGGGTACTTCCCGTGAACTCAGAATCTTGAAATTTGGTACGAAGTAACGTCTAATAGCACAGATAAAGGAAAAATTGCGAAAACCGTAGTAAATTTTTAGTTACATCAAATAAAAACATTTTTAATAATTTTAAATTGTACGGAAACATCGGAGCGCGAGTCAGACTCGTTTTAAACAGTTTTTCCATACAAAATCTGTCAGACGTCAATTTTATTCATCGAATAAAAATAATCTGGCGATTGAAAAATCAGCTCTTTAACTGACAATAATTATTTCGGGTTTTGGACTTGTGAACAGCGTTTAAAGGACTCCTACGATAACATTGATTGATGTCAGATTCGGTACGAAAGCGTATCGAGCGGATAGCTATGCTGGCTTCAGATACCAAGAATGATTAACTATTATGAATTTATCTAATTGACAATAAAATGAAGACTAGTCCAACTGACATTATTAAAATGGTCCTCACCCTATATACCAACTATAATACGTCATACAAAATATCACGAATGCACATCGTATTCTTTTACATTTTAATATACAACTATGGCACTGATTCTGGTACGCACTTACTAGACTAAATGGCTAGAAAAAAGTATTGATATCTTTTTCTCGCAGATTACAAGAAAGAGACGGAAGAAAGTAAGAGGTATCAAATCGGGCTGAATGATTCTTCCAGATACGGTTACGATTTAATATTATAAACTTACCCGCCACTGTGGCCATTTAGTATAAATTACTTACATAAAATAAATTCTAAATTATAATGAAATCAGTTTAGCACTTATTGATTCTAGCACTTCCAAACAGACACTGACTTTATACTAAGTAGCGATTTTGGCAGCTCTAAACTATCTAATGCATGCATGCATTATGCTGAGCGATGGCCGTTTGCGTGGATGTGACGCACATTTTCCCCCAACTTTTTTGTGTTCTTTCTTTGCGTCATGTTTGCCGAAAACATTATTTTCATTCTTTCTCCATCTCTTTCTCACTTTACCCATTAAAAAAAGACAGCAACACTCATTTAACCTAGCCAGTACTTAACAAAATCAATGCCAAATAGTCTAACAATCAATTCTTAATAACTGCGAATACTGTTAACATCAATTGTAAGTCAGTTGGTATGACCTTTCATTATCTCTCCGTAGAGTGTCGTGAGTCGCCTTCAATTGGTCCAGTTTTGTAGATATTTGAGCTATGGAGTTGTCGATCCATTGCATTGATGACATGTGCGCGTTGAGTATGCGGCCGATTTGGACGATCTGAAATATTAAAAGAGGTTGTGATATAGTGTTGCAATAGTCATTAATTTCTGCCTTCTGACCTTATTCCAATTATTTTGTGGTCAGAGTCAGAGGCATTATGTCTCTTTCCAAACATATCTATCATCCGTCTTACCGAGTTGTAGGTTCGAAATCAGACAGGCGCTTTACTTAGTGTAAATTATTTCATCACCACTGCTTTCAAAACGGTGAAGGAAAACATCGGGAGGAAACCGGCGTGTCCTCGAACCAAAAATTTGAAGACAGTCATGTGACAACTACCAACCCACACTGGGCCCGCGTGGTGGATTACGGCCCAATGCCTCTCGCTGAGAGGAGGCCAGTGTCCCAGCAGTGGGAACATTATAGGTAATCATGCTATCATCCGTCATATCAGTAGTCACGTCCTTTCTAAACATATCTTTCAAACAATCCAGTGTACAGTGTGTTCAGTGTACTTTATACTTGTTCATGAATAAATCGGCAAGTGTGTAAATAAATTACAAACAAAAAACAATATAATCTTTTATCTATTAATACTTACAGGATCATTACTGTCTTGACTCCTATTGGTCTCATTGAGGTGTTCAATGACTTCTTTCAAGTCTTCAGACATCTGTCTCAGCTGCGTGTCCAAGTTTTCTGCTAGAGAATACCTGAAAATATCAAAATTATCCTTAAGTTTGTGTTTGACAGTGCATCAAAAAAATAATTAACAATATCAAATGCTTGGTGTAATTTTCAAGGAGATGGGGTGGAGCGAATAAAACATGAGAATCGTACGTAGTCGTAAAACGAGCTTATTTTGCGCGGAAATTGACCTCAGTGAAAAATATTATACTAATTTATATATTTAAGATCTCCAACAATATATATACACAGTACATTACACATAAATAATGTGCAACATCAGGTATTAAGAAGGGTACTCCTTCACAGCATGCACAATAAAGTTAACAACTTAGCTAACAAAGTTAAAATATGAATAATAGTTAAAATGCTAGGGCTAAAGCTGCTTCTGCTAACTTGTATTCAAGATTCTGTTGTTATATTAATATTACTCACATGTGCTCCCTCTCAGGATCCCGCAGTCTGTCGACAGTCTCCTCAGACAGCTGTTTCTCCATCGGCGCCAGCAGATCTTCCAGTTCCTTCTGCTGAGCCAGCACGAAGTCTAACTCGTGTTCAAGACTCTGTTGTTCGTTCTTCACTGATTGGACGGCGTCATTTAGTTCCACGATCTGAGAAAGAAGGTTTATTATTGATTTGCCTAAAATGTGAACACTTAAAATGAGGACACGAAAAAGGTACAGACGCCAGCAGGTCAAGCTACCCGAAACTGTCAAATTTTCCCAATCAACCTTGAACTTTAATGCTTTAGCGATAAAGTTGAAAATCTATTAAAGAAATTTGACAGATTGTAGTAGCTTGATGTGCTGGCGTCTGTACTTAAAGAAAAATACGAGAGATTAAAGAGAGGCGAGATTATTTCATACATAGAGAAATTTTCCAGAAAGCGGATTGTATAGAACATCCGGTATAGTGAGAGTCGGTCTTCGCGCACAAAGGGTTCCCATACTACCAAAACTACTTTAATAATGATGCTTTCTTATTATTTGCCATGATATTGTTCATAGTTACAAATATTTTGTGAAAATGTTATACAGCCCTGTGACAGACAGACAGCGTGGTCCCGACGACACCCTTTACACAAATTACAATAAGGGCACTGGCTTAACAATTGCAATTTTGCACATTTCCTTCTGCTTATTTGTTGATAAAGATATTGAGTTTCCTTTCCATAGATTCTCATATTCCAATTACAATGTATGTAATCTCTTTTGCTAAGCTCTTATTAGAACTTTAGAAACCCTTAGGGGCAATTATGTCCTGTATTTCCTGCGCGTTTACCTACATTTTTACATGAGATGTTTTATGTTTTATTTTATTAACGCAACAGAAACATGAGTTACATAAGTAATAATGTAACCCACAGCGCTGTCCACAGATTAACATTAATAAATAAAACCTTCGTCACTAGGAGGTAAATAAATAAATAAATAAATAAATCCCTGGACATTTCACACAGCACCATTTGTCCCAAGCTAAGCAACCTAATGCTTGTGTTATGGTAACAAGATGGCTGATAAACTACTTATATACAATTTTTTTTTTTGTAAATACATACATATTATAGATAGAAAAACACCCAGACTCGGAACAAATACATGTAGGTCATACAAATATTTGTTCCGTGCGGGAATCGAACCCGCGACACGCAGCGCAGCAGTCAATCGCTTAACCACTGCGCCAACCGTGCCGTCAAAGGTGAACTGTTCATGCGTGACATTTGAATGTTTTTAATCACAGGAATTCAGGTATACCTTCTCCCCGTTAGCTATGAGCAGTCGGTCCCAAGCGTTGATCTGCGTCGCCTGGTTGATGAATGTTTTTTCTTGTTCTTCTAATTCTAGGGTCCATTTGTTGATGTTTTCTTCTAGCTGAGCGAACGATATTGATGTTATTGTCTGAGGCGGGACTGAGGCTGTTGTACTGGAAATAAAATTGTTATGAATTAAAAATACAAATGTTTAACCAGTTGAATGCCGTAATTACAGACACAATACACCGTAGATCTCATCCCTGCCTCTGGGCTGGATTGAGGTCAAGAGTGAGCCCATTGTCAATAAAAAAAAATAATTAAAAAGCCATTGTGTCCCGCGTGGATCTATGTACCGGCCATACGAAGGATTAATTCCGCCCTCTTATTTATATCTGTCGGTGGTCGTGAGCACTTTTGCTAAGCATAAGGTTTGATTCCCCGGTGTTATTGAGTTTTTCCATCTGGAATTTCTCAGTCCCGGAGTTTGGAATTGGGTTCGGTTGATGGCAATAGTCTCGCCCTCCTATTAAATGGGACTTTAATATAACTGGTGAAATGTGGGTGTACTATAGTTACACTCCTCTGCTTAGCTCTTCGGAGAAACAAGGCGTGATAGGCGTCTTATGTTATGTAGTAAGTTCTTGTATCTTAAATAGGTGTGTGTCACTATTGTGCGTAGTTCTTCATAATACAATAGGCTAGTTTCCTAAAAAAAAATCTAATTAGTCCGTCAGTTAGATTATCAAAAAATATTGATCCCGTATTTTTTCTTTTGTCAATTATATAAAAAATGATGAAGATTGCGCCCGTTAAAGTTCCGCGTGACGTCACTTGCTTGCGATACTTTTTAGCATGGCGTGACGTCACGACCCCCACTCCCAAATTTTGACGCGCTTTATCTTTGTCATTTTTTGTTTGATTGACAAAAGAAAAAATACGTGTCCATTATTTTTCGATAATCTAACTGACGGACTAAATATAATAATATTTTTTTTTTCCCAGGAAACTACCCTATTATAAGTAGCAGCCTGGAGACTTGTGCCCGGTTTATAGCAAAAAGCAGGCTCGCCGCCAATTACACGGGTATCTGTTTATATGGCGAAATGTGTACACCTCCGCCTTCCTTCCAACCCTTCGGAAAATGCAGGTGTATTGTATGTAATGTACTTTTGATTTCTGCAGTCCTTATTTTGTGTGTTTCTAAGACATTCTAGAGCTACACGATGACTGACTTCTGAACTCCCCTGCATTGAAATTTTCGTAGGTTATTTAAAAACAAAATTGCTCTTCCCTACGCGGTCAAAATGTTTGCTAGGGGTTGAGAATCATGTAATGAATCCATGGTAACAGGTAAACTGTGCCAGCTGCCAGGGTAGGGTTACTGAAATATATGTTCATACTTACGTAGTGGCTGTAGTCAAAGACGCCATAGTTGTTGCAGCAGTAGTTTTGCCAAGAGCTATGATACCAGATGGCGCTGTTGTGGATGCTGAAATATAAAGAAAATGCATAAAGTAAATAAAAGGATACGATAATAAAGGAAACCCAATGTTACACAAATGTGAAGGTAAGAATAACCTCTATTTTCAAGAAGATAAGTGCTATATTCGATTACAAATAATTTAGTAAAATAATTAGAAAACAAATAATTTTATGACAAACAATGTTTAGACAGTGTCATCATGACAACATTTTGAATATTTAATTTGAGAATAGAATAAGAAATCGTTATTTTTAACAGTAACCAACTTTTTTTTAAATAAAAACAACATAACACCACCGTTTTCCCAGAAGGGTTATGCACCTATGTATATCACACAAGACCATTTAGATCGACAATCGATCTGAATGGTCTTCACATGATCTGATCAAGATTATGTCTGGACTTTAAAAGTGACTACGACCTCTGAGTATGTTTCGGCCTTTCTTCTCAGACTAGTCAGATAGGAGAAGCCGACCTACGACTAGTTTTAAAAATATGATTGACATGTTAAAGTGTTTGTACAAACCTACTTACAAAATAAAATCATTTATATGACACTCATATTTCGAAAGATAATCTTTCGTTTCAATAAGTCTTAAAGTAAATACAAAAATCATGAAATGCAAACATTCTAGACTAAAAAATAAATTACCCGCAGACGAAGCAGCAATGGAAGTAATCGGCTTTCCAAAACCAAGCACACTTTTATTAGCACTTGTGCCAGGCAAACCAAACCCAGATTGGATTGTCGACGCGGCCGTAGACACCGTTCCGAAACTAAGCCCGGTTGGCGCAGCGGTACTGGTACCAAAACTAAGCCCAGTTGTCGATTGAGTTGTGGTAGCAAGTGGAGTTGACCAGGCTGTAAGACCTGTTGATGCGGCTGGTGTGGTTGATGAAGCACTGACGCCTGCAAATAGGAGACGTTTATTTTACCCGAAAAGTTTTGTCGTGATTAAAGATATAATTATATCATGTAATTAAGCATCATCACCATCGTTGACCAAAGATTGGAATCTGAACAATGGATTCTATTAAATAGATTAAACCAAAATGCTATAGGATAATTAGTCTTTTTTTATTGTTTACGTACTACCGCCAAAACCTACATTTTTACCATTTTGAAAACAAAATCCCGAGCACATGATGACCACAGCCTGCTGCGTCCGTAAGTAAAATAAAAGAGGATCCTTTTTAGGTCGACTAATAATATGAGCTGCAAGCAGGAATAGTCCTTACGGTGGTGAGATATAGATTTTGGTGATAGTACACACAGTAAAATGTAGAGAGATAAGACATTTTAGTATTGAGTACAAAGATACTACTTATTTCTTAAGAAATTTCTTCCAGCAGACCTGCGAAAGGAGAAATGAAAAATAAATTTATGTTGCGTTTCAGGCCTCTGATAACAACTAACCTTGAGCAGTAGAAACTGGAGCAAAACTAATCGGGGCAGCAGATGTTTTAGGAAACTGTGCCCCTTGACCGGCTGGCTGCGGTTGTCCCAACAATAAAGGCTTCTGATTGGCTGTCGACGTTCCAATCACCCCAGCAGTACTTATAGGAGCTTGTGTAGGTAGGGCTGTTCCAAAACTAAGGCCAGGTTGAGACGTAGTAGGTGTTCCAAAACTAAGGCCCGGTTGGGCAGTAGCCGTTGATGTTGGTGCGAAATTAAGCCCAGATTGTTGTTGTTGTTGTTGTGGTTGGCTTGGTGGTAGGGCAGTACCGAAGTTCAGTGGGGCTTGTTCTGAAAATGAGATAGAAATTGCGGTTTGTTTTTGTGTGTGGTTTTATTTAGTGTGATTGTGGAGCTATGTTTCAAATCATGCTCCATCTCCTATCCTGCCTTCTGTGTCCCAAAACATGCAGTCAAAGTGACCTCTGCGCTGTCACTGACGACGCCGTGGAAGTGACAAAGTTTTGGGCCAACAAGATATATAATTCAGTCGTGCCAGCGACCTGAAGAAGATTTTATGTGTAATAGAAGTTGTATAATAATAAAAAAAGATTTGTTTTTTTTTTTGGAAGTTTGTTATGCTTTCACTCTAAACGGATTTGAATGAAATTTGGCACAGGTAAACCATGACCTGGATTAGGACATATACAGAATATCCCGATATTCCCACGGGATCGAGACGTAGTAAGTATCCTATATGTTAATCCTGGTTATAAACTATCTGTGTACCAAATTTCATCCAAATCCGTTCAGCAGTGTTTGCGTGAAAGAGTAACAAACATCCATCCATCCATACAAACTTTCGCGTTTATAATATTAGTAGGATCTACTATCCTACTAATTTGTTTATTTTATGAGTTAAATAAAACATAACTTAAAAAAAAAAACAAGTCGAACTCACGACCACCACCAAACGCGGTACTAAACTGTCGTCCGTCCCCAGCAAGAGGTTGAGTGGAACCTTGAAAGCTCGGCGTCATAGTGCCGAATGCCGGCGGCGCAGCCGAGGCCGTAGTTTGGGCACCGCCGAAGCTTAGTCCAGTATTAAGCCCGGTGTTCTGACCCATAGAAAGGTCGGTGCTTTGACCAGTCGGGGCCGGGGTGGTGCCACCGATGCCGCCGAAACTAAGGGCGGCGGGCTTCTGGCCGAAACCACCTGAGGCCGATGCTGGGGGAAAATAAATGATTTATAATAAATAATGTTCAGATATTAGTATTTTTTTGTTTGTGTAATCGGTGGAGTAATTGCGTAACACACTAACAATGGCTTTCATTTTGACAGTTCAACAGCATTAATTGCATTATTTAAGTTGTTGAGCTGACAATTTTTCGAACATATGAAGCAATGGAACATTTTTTTAGTTTTTAAGGAAAAGTGTTATATGTATGTGCCCAATTATCTTTAACAAAATACCCGATGGAATAAAAAACGAGTCCATTCCACTTTTTAAAAAGAAATTGTCAGTCTTACTAATTGACAAATGTTATTACTCCATTTGTGAATTTCTAAATGACAAAACTGTATAGTTACATAACTAATCCTGACATTTTTTTAGTTCTTTATTTTATTTTATTGACCATATTGTTAGAATTTTTCATATTGACAGTGTTTTAGTCTAATTACACATGCAACCTTTATAATATTTGACAATTTTGTAGTAATATGACACATTGTAACTGTAATTTAAGCGATTTGACATTTTTTTGTATTAGTCCTATATATATTTTTTCTTTTGTGTATTTCAAACGATTTGACATCTATTGTAATTTAAACGATTCCACATTTCTGAATAATTATGACATTTTTTACTGTATTTCAGACGATTTGACATTTGTACTATCATCGTTTCTTAATATTGTTACCTACTTAAAATTATAATACGATTTGCATGCCCATGTGACGGTAGAACATGGAGCACTATTATAAAAATAAAACATCTATATGTATACTAATTACCCATGTTTGCAAACTAATAAATGATTTGATTTGATTTGGATTCAAAATGATTCACTCAAACTGAAAAAGCGTAGTAATGAAGATTCGTTGATTTCTGTATGAGTTAAGGTTTTTGAATTGCAGTGAGTCAATCATTTTAGCTGTAGCTCGGCATTGTATTTGATGTAATTACAAAGTCTACCTACAGCGTGAATGAGCAAAATAGTTTTGTTTCTCATTTCAGCAAAATGACACTGTGTCATGATTATTTTCTAATAATACAAGTACATTTATTACTAAATAACAGAATGATTGTAGGACTGCAGCCGAAAAAAGTTTTTTTTTTTTCACCATTTGCAGCACGAGGAATTAATCTCAAAATACTTACTAGGAGCCGGAGCTGAACTAAAAGCAGGCGGCGCCGCAGCATTCCCTCCTCCGAAGCTGAACGCCGAGCCCGGCTTAGCGCCGAACGCGGTCTGAGCGAACCCGCTCGCCGCGCCGCCGGGCGGCAGGAACGACTGGGTCGGGGCCGCCGCTGGTGTAGTGGCGGCCTGCTGAAAAATAAAGATATAATGATAATAAATAAAAATTCATTAATGCTGTTCGTTGGTAAACGCATCACTTGCGAACGGTTGGACCGATTTGGCTCTTAGCTTTTTGCAGTGCACAACATATCGAAAACACAATTTTTCTATATTTTGAAATTAAGAGCGAGGGCAATTTCTAATTAGACGGCTAATTGGTTTAAGGTTATCCCCAGAATTTTTTTACAGTCATGTCGAAAAGAATGCAATTTAAACACCAATATTTTCCTAATTTTTGCTCAGTCTCTAATAAAATAATATTCAATTATTCACTTACAGCACTAGGTTGAGGCGCAGAGAATCCAGAAGCTGGTGTCGAGAACCCGAAACCAGAAGACGCAGGTTGAGCACCGAAGCCAACAGCAGCTGGCTGCGCGGGTTGGCCGAAACCGGTGCTAGCTGGCTGAGCGGGTTGGCCGAAACCGGTGCTAGCTTGCTGAGCGGGTTGGCCGAAACCGGTAGTCGCTGGCTGAGGCGATTGGCCGAAAGCCGAAGACGCGGCTGTATTGGCTTGGCCGAAACCGAAACCAGAAGGCGATGCGCCGAAACCGGCTGAAGCTGGAAAAAGGGAATGATCAAATAGTACAGTACTAGATGGCCTTTGCCCAGAAGTGGGACAGTAGGTACACCCTGTTCTGTACTGTTATGTAGTAGTAGTAATAATAAATAATACGGGCGTCAGTTTGACAAATGATATTTATTTCTGTAAGTGTATGTTACTCTTACAAGTCAATATCACAGCACGGTTGGCGCAGTGGTTAAGCGATTGACTGCTGCGCTGCGTTTCGCGAGTTCGATTCCCGCACGGAACAAATATATTTATGACCTACAATTAGTTGTTCCGGGTCTGGCCGTTTGTGTATGTGAGTTTATATGTCTGTAAAAGCACCCACGACACAGGAGAAATTCCTAGTGTGGGGCAACGTTTTATAAAAGAAAAAATAAATAAAACACATCTCATCTTTACAAAGAGACGACGCTCTGCAAAGTCGGATATTTTCTTGATATAAAACTCGATGAGCCCTAGGCCGGATACTGTACTAAATAGTGAAGTTAATAAATATACATTATATAGAAGTCATCTATAATATAAAAATGAATCGCTGAATGTGTTGCTAAGCGGAAATCTCGAGAACTGCTGAGCCGATTTAGCTAATTCTTTTTTCATAATATTCCTTGAAGTATGAGGATGGTTCGGAGAGAAAAATTAAAAAAAAAATTGCCTGAAAAAGTCTAAAAACAACACTTTTCTATACTTCCATACTGTTTTGGGGTGGGTCGGGGGTACAAGAAATTTCACGCGGACGAAGTCGCGAGCAGAAGCTATAGTATAGTAAGTCCTGCATCTCGCAAGCAGAGTTTACCGTGCAATTAGCATAGATACAATTTCCCAATATCAATCGTTGGGCAATTGCCCGCCAGACATAACACCCGTCTGGTCGGAGGATCCTCCCTTTTCAATGGAGGATGAGTGAACTTTACACCCTGTTCCTCATACCTCCAAAAATATACTATTTTATTAAAGTTCGCGTCGCCCGCCCGTATTAATTACTTTGTTTTCGGTTGTCGTTCATTCTAACTTTTTATTCTTGCTCGAATACTTAGGGTCGTAGTGTGATGTTAAATAGTAAATACAAAATGAAATCTTCAAATCCGACTCGTAGTTCTAGAGATTAGAGCGTTCAAACAAACAAACACTCTAGCTTTATTATTTTAGTTTAGATTATTCAAGCAGAAACAAATCATGAAAATAGTTATATTATAGGAGTATTTGCTGTGCTCAACTAACCTTGTGTGGTAGGAGTACCAAATGCAGGTGCCGGTTGTTGTGGATTTCCACCAAGCGAGCCTGCACCAGCCTGAAAAGAATAATATTTTTTTTAATTTTATTTCCATGCTTTTTCTGCCATTGAACAAAGACTTATAACAGAACCCCACAATGCTGTTCCTTATCTTTTATTAAAAGGTGACTGACAAAAATAGATTTTTCAGTTGTCTGGCAGTCAACGTGTTAAGTAAAATGTATTATTATTTATTATGCTGAGGATTGGGGAATTCAGGGACTCTTGGCTAAATCAGCATATCGAAGCCAGTTGAGCATCGCAAAGCACGTTAAGCTGTTGGTCCCGGTTGTCATTTGTTGCCATCCTTGACAATTATTGTTACGGATAGTCAGAAGCCCAGTGTGGCAACCAACATTACTAAGGGGTATTGTGATTCCCAGTAACTGGGTTGTGAAGGTCTGATAGGCAGTTACTCCAAGTAAAATACTGGTATTCAGTTGCATCCGGTTAGACTGGTAGCGGTCCCCAACATTGTTGGGAAAGGTTACGCAGATGATGATGATTTATAAAAATCAGGAATTAAAGAAGCATACCTGCATTTGTCCAAAGCCCGGACTGCCAACAGTCTGGTTGGGTGGCGATGCAAATCCTCCAAAGTTCACCGGTGGTTTAGCTGCACCAAAGGCTGGACTAGCACCGGTGCTTGTGGTTGGTGTGGAAACTGTTGAGATTAATGTTTTAAGATAAGGAAAAAGGTTGACAATAGTCTTGTATTGTCACAATGATCAAGTAAAGACTTGGAGAGTAATATTGGTTTAATTTTTAGTAGTTCCATTTACTGTTCTTGTAATAATGTTGCGGTCTGTGTTATAGTAATTATTTATGGAGATTATTTAATACTTGTACACAGCAAATTGCCCTTTATGCTTTTCTTATGAATTTTTCAATCCAAAACAATGGTAGTCTGTAAGAAATAGCTATTTTTTTTGTAATAACCCCACTGTTTTTTTTATTTCTATGCATGAGGAGTAACTGTTTGGCATAAAACATGAAGCACAGTACTTACAAAGTGAAGATGTGGGGGCTGCTGTAGTTTTAGCGGCACCAAATGCAAACCCACCTCCCGAAGGACTTGCAAAATTGAATGCTGGCTTGTTTTCTGTAGTATAAGAAGTATACAATATGATTTCTTGTTTATAAAAGTACCTAGCTATTATAATGGTTCGCTATTTAGAATACTGCTATAACTGTAAATAATTTGCATGCTATTATGGCAGAATGTCATCATGTGCCTAATGTTTTCCCAACTATGCTGAGGTCGGCTTCCAGTCTCACCGGATGCAGCTGAATACCAGTATTTTACATGGATGCAACTGCCTACCTGACCTCATCAACCTGGCTACTGGTACTAATAAGATACCCCTTTGTAAGACTGGTTGTCAGACTTTCAAGCTTCTGACTACCCGCAACGACTATCCCCAACCACCCCTTGTTCCCGGCTGTCAACATGCTCCACATCCTTTCCGAGGCACAGAGGGGGTTTTTCTAAAAATATCTATAAATCCTTAATATGTACTGAGCCACAAGATACAAGCGAGCAAAGCTTAGTTTCTGGCTTACCAAACATGTCACATATTGTATTCTTACATTTTGATGAATAAACAATATTATTATTTACCACGTTTATGCAAATAAAGATACTTACATAAAAACCACCAAATATTAAAATGCTATCAAGTCTCATGCTGTCTGTCATGATGGATTGCAATGACAGAAACACTTTTAGAAGTGACTTATTGTTTAGTCGTGAGTGAATGGTTACTTTAGGGCAAGTATGGACCCTCATTGAATGCATGTTCAATCACCAATTCTCTCCCATTGGTGGTCTTTTAAAAGAAGTACAATAATTGATCTTAAGCACTTATTACACTATCCAATTTAAGCAATGCTAACTAGGAACACTCTAACAGAACAGTTCAGTTAGAACTGTTCTTACTGCGATTATATCTGCCGATTTCCTAGTTAGCATTCCTTAAAATTGGATAGTGTAATAAGCGCTTTAGGTTTATAGAACTTTATTTTCTCATAAGAACATGGTTCACTTATAATGAGATTCACCAAAATATCTTTGTTTTTGGGTTTTTTGAGTTAATGTAATGTTCAAATGTATGTTGCCTGTGTATGAATGTTTTTACCTAGGTTGCAAGTGTTGCATGTATATAATTGCGTAATGTTAAATAATTTAGTTTTAGTGTATAGATTTTTAGAGTATAATCATGAAAGATTAATATATCACTACAGAAATTATAACTTTACCTGCATTATTGCCTCCAGCTCCAAATAATCCTTGTTTAGCAGCATCACCACTGCCAAATGCAAACCCAGAACCTAAAACAGTTACAGTTGTTTGATTTTTTGATCAAAAATCTTATATTTTTTATCATAGACAGATTATAAATAACATTTTTGGAGATGTATTTTGGTTAAGTATGTCTAATTATTTTGCAAGAAGATAATGATAGGAACTCTTTATTTTTCTGAAATATATCTTTAGAACCGAGCAATCTTTAATAGAAAATAGATTACTTTTGTGTTCTGCTGTTTCACAATGATAAAAAAGGTTAGGTTAGGTTTTGACATCAATTCAATTGAATATTCATAAATTATCTCTAAATATCCAGTAAGCATGGAAATAGCCGTATTACAGATATTTCTTATTCATTAGTGGGAATTAATAGAGACATTTAAAGAAATTCACCTGTGGAAGGGGTGGCAGTGCCGAATGTGCTACCTGCCGTCGTAGTAGCCGAACCGAAGTTGAAACTCATCTTTCAACCTTATTAAACCCTGCGAAAAGTATACAGGCACTGCCTCTTAGTTATATTTATTTAATCTCAATAGTATTTACTAATAAAATCACGTTTTCCGTTACAACAACAAATAAAAGTCAACAAACGCGGCCCGCCATTAACGACTTTATGTTCGGGTGCGTTCGTATTCGTATTCGATAGTTTTATTTTTTTTATGGTTGCGTTCAGTGTTGAATTTTAGGATAAATCCAGCATAAAGCATGGTAAACTCTTTCCAAATTATTTTATCCGGAGCAGATGAAACAGGCCATAACTGTGAGGTTACGCCACAAGACGCCGAGGCGCAGCGCACTCCTCTAAGCCATCTTAAAGAATTTTATTGCAATCACTATGTGCTCAATGTTTTGATTTTTTGATTCATTCATTGGGAATTGGGATGAACGAATCCTATCTAAATATCCAGGCACTTTTGAGCTTTGACATGACCATGTCTTAGCTTGTAATCTTCGTCCTTTTACTTCTATGACCAAATCTGTCCCTCACATAAGCCCTCCCTGCCTCCCTCAACTCCCGTCAAATATTAACTGAGAATAACACACCATCGCAGATCACAAGATTTTATTTAAGCCTATTAAATAAATAGTCCCCACTTACCAAAACCGAGGCCGCATGCGGTATTTCTTGCACTAATTCAAAATGGCATCTTGCCAATTTGCTAACACACCTGATTTTCCATAAATTCCCTATCTAATCTTTTCATTGGGTGAATTTACAAAGCCACTCAACACCCACCTTCGAGAGGGGTATCTGGGCTTGGCAGAGTGCCAAACGGCACTGGCTGCAAATCATAGGCGTTTGCCATCCCTGTAACTACTTGTAAACAAGGTCTTTTGTTATAGAATAATGGTAGTATCGTGGTTGTATTTCGTATTTTTGTTTTTACCAAATTGTGCATTTACAGGAAGTGATAAATAAGAAGCTCCTACTATGGTTATTACAAAGCCCTGCAAATAAAATTATCATCTACATATTCTAAAGGATTAATTTGTTTGATATTTTTTGACATGTCTTTGAATTAATTTACTTTAGGTAGAACAAGATAACAAATGTGACTGACGCAGGCCATGCGACGAGTCAGTGGCAGGGGTTCAAACTGCTTCAGCAAAAAGCTCGTGCACATTTTACCTAAGTACTTACTTCCCATATTATGCATTGTGCGAAAAAGTCCAGGCATAGGACATTTTATCTACTTTCATTCTGTTTTTGCTGAATGTCAATATGACTGTTGATAACCGATAAAAACTTGTAGAAAGATATTGTTAGAAAAATTTCCGAGATCTCTAGATGCATTGGTGGTTGACGAAAAAGTTCTTCAAGGTCTTAGGCATGAAGAAGATAGTTAGATAGATAAACCGTTTATTCAGTGGAACAAAAGACACAGTACCTACCTACAAGTAATAAGAAATCAAAAAAAGGTGAAACAAAGATTAAAAAGATAAATTGACCCATAAACATAGACACCTCGTAAATCTATCTAGGTCGATCACTACTGGGCGGTGTCTGTCTCATGGTTGCACCAAATGGGAGTCCAGCTCAGCATATGCCAGGTACAATACCTGACGCTGGTATTCTGCCGCATCCCGTTAGTGACACACGGATGTCGAGAAGACACATCTGAGTTTAAACAAAATGGTACCTACCTACATAGTGCAGCGCGTATACTATAAGTTGGTAAGTACCCACATCTTTAATGACTTGCTTTTAAAGCCGGCAGAAAGAAAGATTTGGAAATTTTAAACTTATTAAATACTTGGGAAATACTTGAGAAAAAGGAATATAAACACAAATTCAAACTACGAATCATACCATATAATATTTAATACTGATCACACAAAGTTGCTAAATAATATAATACGACAAAGAAAAATTAAACCACATTATACCTAGCTCTTGGTACGAATGGTACAGGTAGCGAATCTGGCGTCAGGAGTAGTCTGACGTTGACGTTGGCCCTTCGCCACCGGTTCCACATGACGTAATGGTCCTTCCAGAGAAGGTAGACCGTGACTGAGTACCCACAGAGAACTATGGCCATAAAGAAGTCCATGGCAGTTTCGGTGATGCGGTGGGAGATGCCTGAAAGTATACCAACTGATTCATTCATAACTTATCTGCCTTTTACTCGAAAAAGATCTAGACAGAGTTGTTGTGGACGAGACGGTTTCTGCTGGGGGTCTACCACCACCTCCTATACCAGTATTATAAAATTTGAATCTTACTTCAGTGTAGGAAAGAATCAGAGCTTTATCTACACGACGTATGTACCTATAGCTAAAGTGGTTGGCCTCCAGGTGTGATTTAAGGAATCGGCTGGAACACCTTTGTACAGTAAATTGATAACACGTACATATCTAACACTCGAAGGTGGTTAACCTACTCGTTTTGAAGTTTTGCCTAAATGAGATTGGAGCTTCCTGAATGCCTCATGAAGATTTGGGTCTCAGGTAAATATTTCGGTCTGCAGTTGCTTGGGGCCAATAGCATGGCTATTTTTTATTTAATTCACCTTCTCTAAATAAGCATTTATTTAATTAAAAAATACGGCCTTTCTCAAATTCGGTAATTGCCTTTAAAAATAATCAAAAGGCAATTTTGCTTTTGCATTTCTCACGACAAACAAAACGGTCTCAAAATTTAAACAAACTTTTAATTCTCAAACAGCAAAATTTCCTTTTTTAACCCTAGAGGCCTAGAAAAAAATTAAAAAAGCAAAAACAAAACACACCTTCCTCTTTTCGAGCGCTTGCGTCGAGCTTACCAAAATTGGTTCCCTCAATCACAAAGTATTGAGTTCCGACGATGCATACTGCGAGGAGGCCCGCAGTCACGGTCGATAGCAACCAGAATATCAGACAATCCGACTGTGGAATAAAAGGTATGGTATGAATACATACTGCATAATGTGCACGGGGGTTTCATTAGGGTCATCATATGATGTTTATAGGGGGTGGATGAGCCCGCGGCGCTATCCGCGTAGAAGTTGGAAAAGAAAATGCGTTGTGGTAGACATTTTCTTATCACATAACATCACCCCTGTATCCCCGAAGGGTTAGGCAGGGGTGTACTTGTAGTGCCTACACCCATATTTCGCCAGTTGTGTTTAAGTCCCATGTAATAGGGGGCGTCCTATTGCCACCAATTGGGCACAATTCCAGGATTTTTATATCACGTCGGCATATCACATAACTCATTGCATCATTGCCTCTTTTGAATTAAATCTAGTGAGTGAAAGTGAGGTCAAAAAATATATTTGAGATCTCTATTGCAGTTGGTAATGATAACATCTGTTCAAGAATGATTTCTCCTATTCTCCCTACACTACTTCCTGTCTTGACCCACATATTTTATTTCTCCTTGTTTTCTTGTTCTGATTTCCGTCCCATTTCTCTCTAAAGTTCTTGAGAATATAGTATTCATCAACAACTTTCTGCCTTTCTATCTGCGAATGACCTCCTTAGTCCTTTTCAGTCTGGTCTTCGACCAGAGGGGCAATTCTCGTAAGTTTATGAACGTTCACAGATTCACAGTCTGATCTCAATCTCAATCTGCCAAAAATGTCCGTAATTTTCCGATTGACATTGATTGTCGCTGAGATGAGATTGCGACTAGATTTAGTACGTTTTTAATTACGGGAATGGGCCTTCTGGTCATAGCACAGTAACGGCTCTTTTGAAAGTTGCTGATGACATCCGCGGGAAATGGACCACACATCTCTTACTTTACTTGTTCTTCTCGAATTTAGCAGTGCCTTTAATTCTGTCGATTTCGACATTCTTCTAGGGATCCTTAAATCTATAAATTTCTCCTCTTCCTCTATTGGTTGATTTAACTCCTATCTTAATGGCCGCTCACAGCGGGTTCGTCTTGACGAGTCGTCTTCTGATTGGTGCTCTCTTACCGCAGGTGTGCCTCAGAGTGGCGTCTCTCCTCTTCTCTTTTCTATTTTTATTAACTCTGTCACCAGAGTCATCTTTTCTTACTTCCATCTCTATGCCGACGACCTGCAGCTTTACAATAATTTCCTAAGGGAAGATGCGGAAGCCGCTGTTTCAGCCATGAACAGTGACCTGGATTTGATTAGCGAGTTGTCGCGGTCTTTTGGACTACAAATCAACCCTAGGAAATCCCAGGCCATGATTATCGGCGGCAGGTATATGCGGAATAGGCTCGTTGTAGCGTCGCTGTCTCCACTTTGTCTGAATGGAGTTCAGATTGAATACGCACAATGGTTAAAAACCTGGGGGTGACCATGGACTCCTACCTGTCGTGGACTGCACATGTTGCTCAAGTCAGTCGCAAAGTGCACTATACGTTAAATTCCATGAAATGTCTCCAGAGCTTCTTGCCCTTGAACACCAAAATCTCTCTTGCTCAAACCCTCATTCAGCCCATTATTGTTTACGCCGATGCCTGTTATTTGAATGCCACCGAGGAGCTTTAAAATAAACTTGAGCGTTTGCAAAACATCTGTATTCTCTGTCTGCATTCTTATTCATTTTGTTTTTAACCTTAAAAAGTATGATCACGTCTCCAACTTTCGCAAGATACTCAAGTGGCTTCCCATTCGACTTCGCAGGAACTCGCGGATATTGTGTCTGTTATTAAATGTCCTTCACAATCCTAAAACACCATCCTATCTGCGGGAGCGTTTTTCCTACGACCGTCCTTCTGTTGCAACTTGCGGGTCGCATCTTAAAAACCTCAAGTCCCCTCCCCACTCCACCAACTTCTACTCCTACTCCTTCATAGTGCACGCGTTGCGGTTATGGAATTCACTACCGCCTGACATTAGGGACTGCTAAACTGTTGCAGTTTTAAAAAAAAAAGTAAAAGAACACTATCTGTCCACTTCATCATAGTTGTGTATGTATTTATTATTTTGAGTATAATATAATTATTATCATTCTAGTGATATTTATTTTGGAAGTATGTATGTATGTTTATTTGTATGTATGCTAGTATATTCTCGTAATTTTTGTTTAGTTTTTTTAAGTGAATTGTTTTGATTTTTTTGTATCCTTTACTATTTCACACGCTATATATCTACATCTCTGTATCTATTGTCCTGTCTCGGGTATGCTGGAAGAGATTTCTTGTGATATAAGCATCACCTCTGTACCTACCTATTTTTTCTGTTCTGTTTTTTCTTGTCTGTTTATATCGATGGTCTAGAAGACAAACATGGTAATTACAGACCAACCAATTTTTCAGGAGGACTGTTTTTAATGAATCAAAACTTCTAGATACTATAACTTAAAACTGGTCATTGAAACTGTGTATATACTGCCTATAATTAGTGAGGGTATTTATCTATATACTTAATTATCATAAATTCAAACATCAATTATCTAAAATATTCTATAAAAATACCAAAATAGCAAAAAAGGGTATCACTTAGTACGTTTGTACACAAACTTTGTATAATATTGTTCACTTAACACTTTCGTGTTTTGTATATTAATTTAGGGTATAATGAAGAATTTAGTACCATCATTTTCCTGCCCTTATCCCATGTTACTTGGGGTCGGCGCAACACGTTTTCTTCTTCCATTCTCCCCTGTCAACTGTCACGCTATCATTGACTCCCTTCTCTTTCATATCATTCCTCACACAATCCATCCATCTTTTCTTCGGCCTTCCTCTCCCTCTCCATCCATCAACATGTATATTCATCACTCTTTTAGTCACATGCGTTTCGTCCCTTCTCATCACATGCCCATACCAAGCTAAACGATTTCCTTTCAACTTTTCTGTCTCTGGCGCTACTTTCAAACTTCCTCTTATATAGGTACTCATTTCTTACTTTATCCATTCTCGTCACTCCACACATCCATCTCAACATTCTCATCTCCGCTGCATGCAATCTTCTTTCATCCGTCTTCTTCACAGCCCAACATTCAGACCCATAAAGTACGACAGGCCTTATCACAGACTTATAAATTTTCCCCTTTAACTAAGATTAGTACCGATGTATTAAAAAAAATAATTACGTATAAAAGTTTCTTTATTACCAAACAAATCAAACATGTAAGTATTATGTTAATATTATTATTTAAG
This sequence comes from Apamea crenata, assembly GCA_949629185.1. NCBI lineage: Eukaryota > Metazoa > Arthropoda > Insecta > Lepidoptera > Noctuidae > Apamea > Apamea crenata. The sequence continues at coordinate 9,245,452 of OX451376.1, read as the reverse complement.
TATTAAAACTGTAAATTTCTAAGGTCAGTCATCGGACTCTGAGCCTGAACAATCGTTAATTATATTTTCTTCATCAATAGAAGGAATGTTAGTGTAATAATCAACGTAGTCTTTTGGGATCACTCCATCCTTCAACAGCGTCATCAAATCCTTCTTCTTAGCCTTTGAAATTGGCATCTGGGAATTGTATGCTTTTTTTAACGGCTTGTATAAACTAGAAATACTTGATCCCTTTTTCTTCTTTTTTTTAGATGCAGCAATGTCAATTTCTTTGAAAGTCGTATCACTTAGTTTATACTTGTAAAATACCGATCCCGGAGACTCCTTTCTTACTTGTATCCATTTGATGGTCATCCACTTTACTGTTTCATTATTTTTGTTTTTTACCATGTTGCAATTTAATGACTTTTCTAAAGCTTTTAAATCATAGAAATCGGGGTACTTCATCATGATCACATCGTAAGGTTTGGGTCTGGATCTAGCAGAACTGACAACTAAAGCATACTCTCTTGCAGTAAATATTTTTTTATGCTTTCGGGCACGCTCTATACTTGCATGTATAGAGTCAGCCTCCAGGTACGAATGGCCAGATTACAGTACTCTCGGGCTCCTGTTGTTTACTTAGAACTTTGTTGTTAAATCATTTACAATATTTGTCTACATTTTATTCTTTATGACCTAGTATTTTTAAAGCACTTAATATTTTTTACTATTTGCTGACGAGTTTTCAGTAGTATTATGATCACTTAAACCATTTGTCTACCGGCACTTGAAAAGAAAACACAAGCGAAATGTCATAAATCTATTTAGCATTTTTTGTAGTTAAACTGATGGTAAATAACTGCCATTACTTTTTTAGGCTTCAAAATGACATCACTTACTATGAATGTACAAATACAGTTTAGACAGAAAGAGACGGAATAATGTCATTTGGATGAGTGGGATCCGTAGAGCATGCTCATTTAATACATTTGGCATTAAAATGTTAAATTATCAAAATTTTGTAATTACCACGTTTGTCTTCTAGACCATCGATATGTACCTATATGGTTGTACATAAATGGTAAAATAAAAATAAAATAAATAACTCACCTCCTACTAGTTTCAAGGCAAGCCTGTTTTGAATATTTAAATGCTAAGTAAATAAAATAAGGCACATTTCCGGATGACGGCGATGCGAACGAATACTTCGATGCTTATGGGCCTGTTTTTTGATCCGTAGTTAAACTCAACCAATTCTTAAAAATAGTAACTAATGGTAAAATTTTTGCAAAATGTGTTTTGTGATCAATTTTTAGTTTATCTAATGATATAATATCGTTGCTAGTTATTAGTTAAAAAAATAACCATTTGTGACCATGTGACAAACTAACAATTGATCAGGGGGGTGACCACCACCTCTTACAGCAGTATTATTATAACCTTACTTCCGTGTGTGAAAGAGATGGAGCTATACATTCCGTATAGCTCCATCCTTTTCCCACACGAAGTAAGATTAAAATAATACTGCTTTAAGAGGTGGTGGTCACCCCCCAGAAAACACATTTTGCAAAAAATTTACCATATTTTTACAATTGGTTGAGTTTAACTTCGGAACAAAAAACCGGTGCTTACGCAAGTTTCTATATTACAAGTTTCTCTCTATTAAATATCCGAACGAAAACGTCAACCCGCTTTATTCTGTCATGTCGCCAAATGCCTATCCATCTATCCCTCTCCCTATCATTACGTCCATACGCGACAGAAAGAGAAAGCGCCAACCGACAACCGTTTCCGGGCTACGTGGAATCAAGACGCTCCAGCAGAGGGACAGAGATTCAACTTCACTTGTAATCGAACAGTCAACCGCACCGCACTGCAAGCTATACCGCTAAGCTTCGCGACGCGCGCGCGCCGCGAAACATACCAAACCGCTTTAAAATAAAACCAATTTACGAGTGTCGGCCGACACAAAACCAGGAAGAAGCAGGGAAACAAAAAGTTACCGGACGCCGCGCCGGTCTACATATCAGCACGGCACATTCAAAAACACCAAGTAAGTCCTTAATTGTTTCCTACCCCCTTGTGTGCAGGCGACATGACATTCGTTCCCGAATAATTAATTAATTACACAACGCTTATTGGTCCTTCGACAGCCGCAATAACCCAACTTATTCAACAACCGGCCTTAAGTGTCCTTTTGTTTTTGTATTTTTTTTGTATAGTTAGTCATTCAATTTAGTACAGGCTACTGTAAATAGTTAGTTATCTATACATACAATAAATATCTAAGGAAATAATACTAACTTCTTTTGAATATTTTGTCTTTAAAGAGAATTGTTCCAAAATATCAGTTAGGTACAAGAAACTGAAACTGTTTTTCAGCGTTACCGAATGAAATATAGCCGTAACTAACGAAGGGGGAGTCCACGTCAAAAGGGTATTTGTCAAAAGTGGTACCTACCCCCGGAATTCTGGGCCAAACCCGAAGATTTGAAGCGACAGTGTTATATCGCTGGAATATTTCATCATCTACTTCGCAACTGTGATATTTCCAAAAGACTGGGTGTTGCAAATCGATTTAAGGATGATTATACCTAGTTCTGGGACAAAGTTCTTTGTGCCTTTAATGTATTCAGGATTTTGCTGTAGGTACTTAGGTAAAATAGTCGATGGAAATGATGCACCGCCAGAATTACCGATTCTAGATGTATCTTGTTTGTCATAGCCTCGGGGTAGTTGCGTACTAACAGTAAGAATGTAGTAAGTAAGAATGTAGTAAGTACTAACAGTAAGAATGACTTTCATTTTGACAGTTCAACAACATTCATAGCGTTATTTACGATGTTGAGCAGACAATTTTTTCGAATAGGTATATAAAGCAATGGATTAGCAATATCATTATAATTGCATAATGTAATATTAATCAGAATCTGAATCAATTTGAAGGATATTGCTAATCTATTGCTTCTGAATATGTTTGAAAACTTTGCTCAACAAAGTACATAAATAACGCAATAAATGTTGTTGAACTGTCAATATGAAAGCCATTTGTTATGCATATAAGTAACCCGCTGGCAAAAACCCCTTCAATAATATCATATCAAAACTCTGCATACAAAACTCCATCTTTAATATTATATTTCGTATATCTTCGAGGACAACAAAGCGAGCACGTCGCCGCTCAGCGCAACGTAACGTAATTCAATAAATGACAGTCTGACAACAGAAATCCAATATATGCGTGACGCGTCACGTCAACTCGTGTCAGCCATCTTTGAGACGCCATCTTGCGGTCAGCGGGCGCGCGTGAAATATCGTCAACGTTTGAGAAACGCTTGACAAGACGTTAATTTTGAACGACGTCACGTTGTATGTTCTTGAATTTAATTTGGGGACGTCAAAGGCTTTGTTTATGTTTTGGGGACACATACCTCGCATATCTACGAGTGATCAAGACTCTGAACGGTAAATCTGCCGTACAAAATTCTTAGACGTCTATTTCTCCAAAGGGGTTGGCTGTATGTCGGCAGACTACGAGTATAAGGCTCATGTAATATACCCCAGTCGTGTATTAAAATGTACATATGTAGGTAATGCCTCCTACGTAATAAGGCCCAGTCCCAATCCCATGTAATGGGAGGCGTGCCTAATGCCATTCACTGGGAACAGCGGGGTTATTGCGTGACGCACTAATATTAGCAACGTCGTTCTATTTGACAGTTCAACAACATTCATTGCGTTATTAACGCTGTTGAGCAGACAATTTTTTCGAACATATAAAGCAATGGATTTGTAATATCCTTAAATGATACAGTTTGTGATCAAGATCAAGCGCAAGGCCAGCTGGCCTGGATCTCTCTCCGGTCGTGTCAGATTGCTGTCCCATCGAACAATGAGAGTGAGGGAAGAGAGAGTGCACCTGTGTCTGCGCACTAACTTGTGCACTATAATATCTCCCAGCTGCTCTCCGTTGAGATTGGTCGTCATGGCCGAAATTTAGATTGCAGAGCAAAGTCCTTTTTACATACGGAGAAAGAAGAACTAGCTACCTGGCCAACTGACCAAATTCCCGACAAAAAAAGTACTCCATCCATCCCATTATTCTTCCAGGAAAATCATTTCATCCAAATATACACAACCATCCACAAAGCTTGATTTCAAAAACAAAGGTATAGTCACGGGGACTGCCGACATATGAAAACTTTAAACTATGAAATAACAGTTTTTTTTAAATTTACACGTTAATTGTATAGTATCAAAAATTCAAATTTCACTATCTGTAAATTAAAATTATAATTCGTCATACTCATAGCTACAGATATTCATATGTACGTACAGTTTAGCAAACGGTGACGCGACCCATAAGATTTTCCCTTACCAAAAATCGCTCAACACGCCTAATGAAGTTTTCACTTTGAACAAAAAGGTCTAGAAATACTGCCGAAAACCCAATTGACTTTCCTAATACCATTACTTAAACTTTCCCTGGAAATGAAAACCCTCAATGTTAACTAACGATTCAAATACAACTCAGATTCATTAAGAGTTTCAATCCACAGCATAGTCAAATAATTTTAATGTTAATCGAGGTCCCGTCAAACAATTGGAGTGTCGATTGAAGCCAGTCGGAATTTCCATTGTAATTACGCGACTAAGTCTCAGTCCAAACCAAAATATTGAAATATAGAGGGCATGAAGAGCAAATTGTATGTCAATTGCTGATTAATGTGCTTAAGGACAGTCTGAAATCTCTGAAACTAGGTAAGTAAGAGCTTGTTGGACAGCGTAATAGTTTAAAGATGAATTAGGCTGATAGGCTTGAAGGTATGTAGGTTTAGGCGCCATCTCCACGGGCGAGAAAATTGCGGCGACCATAGATAATATAATATAAAGGTACAGACGTCAACACATCCTACTACAATCTGTAAAATTTTATTAATAGATTTTCAACTTTCCGCATTAAGGTTCAAGATTGATTGCGAAAATTTGACAGTTTCGGGTAGCTTGACCTGCCGGCAGGTACATAAAGGTCTTGTAGTACATGAGGGACTAACAAAGTATGCTTTAATGACATGGTGTAGGTACAACGAATCGTTGGGGGAATCGCTGCTCCCCTAGATAGATTATATTGTATAAGAAAGAAGTTCTTTTTAGGGTTCCGTACCTCGAAAGGAAAAAACGGAACCCTTATAGGATCACTTCTTTGTTGTCCGTCCGTCCGTCTGTCTGTCAAGACCCTTTTTCTTAGGAACGCGTGGAGGTATCAAGCTGGAATTTATATCAAATACTCAAGTCTACTTACTGACCCTTGAAGCTGTGAAAAAATCTAACTTCTAAGCCAACCCAATTAAAAGATACAGCCGTTTATGCCGTAAATTTCCGCAAATTTTCGACACTCGCAAGGGAATCAAAACCTACAGGGTACTTCCCGTGAACTCAGAATCTTGAAATTTGGTACGAAGCAACGTCTTATAGCGCAGATAAAGGAAAAATTGCGAAAACCGTAAATTTTTAGTTACAAATAAAAATATTTTTAATAATTTTAAATTGTACGGAACCCTCGTTGCGCGAGTCCGACTCGCACTTGGCCGGTTTTTATATATTTCAATATCGGTGACCGTCATGCGGTGCCATCAAATTATCGTTGCGATGATATCGCCGCGTAGAGACTGATTCATAGAGTTTCTATTGAATTTGATTGAGACTATATTGCTGCGAATCTCTCGCTCGTGGAGATGGCTTAGGCAGCCTGAGCTGGGCCTGTAGCAAATTCTACCAAGGGGCCTCTTGAACAAACTAGAACCCAATGTATGTGTAATGTAATGAGGTGACTACCGAGATGAAGAATAGTGAGGTATGGAAGAAAAAAACATGTCATGTTGCGCCCCCCCAAAAAAATTGGGATGCGGGCAGGAGAATGATGATGATGTATGTGTAATGTAGTGTGTGTGTGTTCTTTTTAATAAATAAATAAATAATAATAATAATATCCCTGGACATTTCACACAGCACCATTTGTCCCAAGCTAAGCAACCTAATGCTTGTGTTATGGTAACAAGATGGCTGATAAACTACTTATATACAATTTTTTTTTTTGTAAATACATACATATTATAGATAGAAAAACAGCCAGACTCGGAACAAATACATGTAGGTCATACAAATATTTGTTCCGTGCGGGAATCGAACCCGCGACACGCAGCGCAGCAGTCAATCGCTTAACCACTGCGCCAACCGTGCAGTCAAGAGCTAATTTTTATTATTATAATTAACTCCTGTCAAACAGAGTACCTGCCATCGTATCTCAACACCACCTTGGTTGACTGGTAAAGAATGCCTGAAGCATCAAGTCCGCCTTTGTAAATAGAGATAAGTATGCAGGGTCTTCGGATGTAGTTGAAGTTTACTAAGAAACCGATGGATAATAAATAAATCTAAATATATATATAGGTAACTCAAAGGTGACTGACTGACTGACATAGTAATCTATCAACGCACAGCCCAAACCACTGGACGGATCGGGCTGAAATTTGGCATGCAGGTAGATGTTATGACGTAGGCATCCGCTAAGAAAGGATTTTGATCAATTCTACCCCCAAGGGGATAAAATAGGGGATGAAAGTTTGTATGAAACTTTGTCAAACTATACCTACTTCTTAACGCGAGCGAAACCGCCGGCAAAAGCTAGTGAATGATAAAATGATAAATGATTTTATTTTGTAAATAGGTCTGTGCAAACACTTTTACACGTCAATCATATTTTAAAACTAGATGAGGTCGGCGTTTCCTATCTGACTACTCTGAGAAGAAAGGCCGAAACCAACTCAGAGATCACAGTCTCTTTTAAAGTCCAGACATAATCTTGATCTGCACCCCAATTGCGTAAAACACAATCAATCTTGAATGAGTCTTTTGTGGTTAGCCCAAACGGTGATATACGACTACTGAGGGGCAATTCTGGTAAATATAAGAACGTTCACAGTCTGATCTCAGACTCAATCTGTCAAAAATACGTCAAATTTCCCTACATTTTGACAAGTTTTTGACATTTGTTTGTCGCCGAGATGAGACTGCGACTAGATTTTGATCGTTTTAAATAACGAGAATCGGCCTGCTGATCGTTGACATAAAATTGTATATTTCATTCATTCGCTGCGCGTCGATGTCAGCATAAAATTGATACAATCATATGCTATTGTACGGGTTTGCTCGCACAGATACATTACGGCTATAATCCCCAAAGGATTGCGAAAAGGTGTAGATACCTACAGTACACCCACGTTTCGCCAGTTATGTTTATGTCACAAGTAATATGGAGCAAGCCTATATTGCCACCAACCGGCAACAAATCTAACCTCCTTTCTGCTGCTGCCACTGAGAATTTCCTGATGGAAAAACTAAGACTAAGACCTCATGATCAGCAGGAGCGTTTGCGACCACTAGATCACCGAGGTAACCCATTAATTAATTTATTAGATTGTAATAAACCTTTTCATCTGCTAATACCTAACAATATAAAGAGAGGCACACAACATTGCATAAATAACATAGAGATCGAAGGAAGCGATAAGGCTGCCCATTGTTATTTTGTAGCTGGAAGATGTAAGTCCAACCTCGTAAAGTGGGGCTACATTGATGGAACGGCAGTAGGGTGTGATTGTGGAGCTATGTCACAAACGATTCTCCACCTCCTATCCTGCCCTCTGTGTCCCAAAACATGCAGTCAAAGTGACCTCTGCGCTGCCACCGACAACGCTGTGGAGGTGGCAAAGTTTTGGGAAAACAATATTTAAAATACAGTCGTGTCAGCAGCGACACGAAGAACAAGTTTGATTTTTTTTTAATGTAATTTTGTGGTGTACAATAAAATATAATATATTAATGAATAAATAAATAAACATGCTGTCAAAACATTTAAAATCCCACTAATCCAACGAACAACAAGGCAAAGTACAAAAATAACCGTACAAACTCCAGCTTCCCAAAATTCCATCCTACGCTTCATTGAAAACTTAAAATGGCGGAAATATTCAACGGCTTTCAAGGAAGCCAGTTTCAATTGGGACAAAGTACCTTTAAACCTAGCAGACGCGACTCAATATGCCCTTGTCGCGTCAACGCCCGTCACTCTAACTCAAGATTACAATCGATTGCAGGAACTCTCGATTCTGAGTGACGTCCTTCAAAAATGTTGCTAAACATTATTTTGTTTGGATAGGACATTATTGACGGGAATGTCCTTTTTTTAAGATAAGGGAAGTTTGTGCATTGTTTAGTTTGGGTTTAATAGAACGTTGATAGGATATTGAGATTCTTATCATATGAAAAACTAACATGTCCTAGTTCACGCAAGACGCGAAGGACCAAAATGATTTGATGTCACTTGGGAGTGATCTAGGCTGAGTTGGTCATTGTCACTTGAAATCATAGTGATCATGGTGGTGTTGTCATGGTGGTAGGGAAATAGACGAGTAAATTGTTAAAAAAATCAGTTGTTTCATACATTTTTTAACGAATTTTTGTTAAAAACAGCAGATTTTTTTTCTCCAGAATCATTTATTGAAATTAGCTAGCGAAACTCCGCAGACGTGATGGGTATCAATATCTAAACATAATAAAACAAAAAGAAATTAATTTGATGACGTTTTTTTTTTGGGGTCATCAACCGCCGATCGTGTGTAGTCACTTGAAATATCGTGTTTCGATATCTCAACACGATACTACAGATTTTATCAACTTACACTTCAAGTAGCAACACTACCTACCAGCGCGCATTGACCCTAGAAAAAAAATCATCAAATTTTTTAATGTTTTATTTTATCTTGTTTCGATGTCGATACCCATCACATCTGCGGAGTTTCGCTAGCTAATTTAATTTGACCCTGTATACTTAATCCGACTATAATTCAACTTATCAATTTGTAACCTTATATTCAGTAAGGTACGCTGCATTTTTAAATAAAAAATTGGTCCTTCCAAAACTTCAAACGTACCTACTAAAAGACCAATCTATTTCACATTGCATCAAAATTTATTCGAACATAAACCTCCTCACCTGCAAATGGCTCCTGTTTCTCGGGTTCCCGAACCACAGCCGAAGCGCCTGTAGCACAGTGTATCTCGGCGTCCGAATTGCAGGGTAGCTGAAAAAAAAAACAGTATTTTAGCGGGAACTACTTTTTTGGAGGGAAAAAGCGTGGTGTGTCGTTCCACATGTCGGTAGAGAGTGTCATTGGAATGTAGGTGGCTAGCCTGTGGTTTAAATAAAATAGTTTTTATTTTATCAGCAGCCAGCTATGTATTTGCGTATATCTTCTTCATCAACGACAACGATTTATTGATTTTATTGACTCTTTTTTAAAAGCGTATGCTAAGATTTTCATCTATAAATGTCAGTGTCACTAAGAAATTCGTCCACCTCGTGTTCGGATACGTTTTTAGGCGATTAATACACTGCAACGCACCACGCAGCGTAGCGCGTGAATCTGAATCATTTTGAAGGATATTGCTTCATATCTTCGAAAAATTTGTCTTCTCAACAACGTAAATAACGCAATGAACGTTGTTGAACTGTCAGAATAAGCTATTGCTACTGTCATTGTGTTACGCAATTAACCCACAGGTTTAAATTACTTGCTACTTACAAGCACCTAGAGAGAGACCCCCTCAAATATTTTGTTTCGCCGTGCAGGAGCAAAATCTGTGACCCGCTCCGCAAAAGTTAATTGCACTGCACCAATCGTGCCATCAAGTTATATATTCTCGATAATAAACATGTAACGCTATGCTTTTGTTTATTATGTGACCTCTGGCTCAGAACTTTCCACCCCATTACTTCATGCAAGCGTCGTAAAAGACACTAAAGGATTATCCGTCGAGGCGGTAGTACCGTCTTTCTTGAGCGCAGTACCCGAAAAATCTTTTCGAGCAATGACCAGACGCTAGGGATTTTTATTGTTCTAAAGTTATTTTTTTGTATCTAGGTACATCATAAGTTGTTGGTTCGCTGTTTTTTGTAAGTAGGTTTGTACGTAAGACGACACTTCAAGCTATACATTTCCAGATTTAGCTGATCTCACATTGTATAGGTTTTTCGTACAATCAGAAGTCAGCTTATACTGGTAATGTATAGCTTGATGTGTAGCCGTGCGTACAAACACTTTTCACGTCAATCATATGTTTAAAACGAGATGAGGTCGGCGTTTCCTATCTGACTACTCTGAGAAGAAAGGCCGTCACAAACTCACGAGGTCACAGTCTCTTTTAAAGTCCAGACATAATCTTGGTCAGATCATGTGAAGACCATGTAGATTGGTATCCGGAATGGTCTTATGAGGAAAGAACCACACAGATTCTGTGGACCTGTTCAGTCAATCAGTTAAGTTAGCATTCAGTTTCATACGACCTATTTTTGAGGTGATTTACATTAAATATTAAGCATTAATTTATAAGCAGCAAATTCTACCTCTGGTAAATCAATCTCTGTCGATTTTTGCAAAACTGTGGAAAAAACAAAAGTACCTAGTCCACGTCTTTTCTATCGACCTCAACAATGAAAAGTCGTGACATGGAAAATCAGCATTTTTCAGTCCTAGGAACCGCCCATCCACGTTGCAAAAAATAGCGTTTAGCCGTAGTTTTGATTTTGGACAGATTTTCCCCACGATCCCTTATTGTAGCGATCTATTACAAGGGTTGGGTTCCGCAGTGGACGCTCCCGAACTGACAATGATTGATTGAGATGCACATTTCTATCTTATTCGGGTTAACAGGTGTGACGTCACAATGTGATTGATTGCCATAATAATTCAATGAGAGATATTAGCTGCCCCTCTAATCGAACCTCAGCTGCATTTAAATTAAAGAATCCCAATCTAACCGAAATCGGGAACACAATTAAATTCTTTGACAAATTCATTCGTAATACGAATGGGTCGCCGACTCGCCGCCGCGCCGCTCCGGTGAATAGGATTCTTTATCTTGGACGGCCATAATCCGAGTCATTATTGGAATCAACTTTTTTTATTATTTTCTCTTTGGTCCTTCTTTTTTTTTAATCGTTGGAATTATGTAAGAATGGATTTGGATTTTTTTTTTATATTTGAATGTCGATTCCGGTTTTTGAGGTATCTTGACAGATTATCTTTTAATATAGATTAGATTGGTTTTTAATGTGGAACTTTACTGGCGGCGGTGGCAGTTTCGTAAGGATATAATTTTGTGAAAGATAGATTTTTATTGACTTTTTATCAGAATGTTGTCGATTAGTGCAGACGCCAGCTGCAGGTCAAGCTATCCGAAACTGTACAATTTTCCCAATCAACCTTGAACCTAATGCTTTAGCGATAAAGTTGAAAATCTTTTAAAGAAAAACCACTGTGTACCATTTTGTATGGAAACTATACCCACGCTGTACAGAAATAAAATAGGGTGGGATAGACTAATTATTATCTCTAGTTTACGATAGTATGGGTTGCATTAGTGTGAGTCTGTTAACTAAACATTTGTGTATTGGGGGAAAAAAAAACACGACTGCCCCGCCAAAAAACGAACTAAAAAGTAAAAAACAAGTTGTATTCCCTGACTAAACAGATAAATAAAATTGTCGTTGCAGTCGGGGGACCTCTTAGATTAAAAAGTGTTCCACAGAATGGTATATAGAACCCCCGACTGCATTGATAATTTTATATATCTGTTTAGTCTGGGAATACAACTTGTTTTTTACTTTTTAGTTCATTTATTGACAGGGCAGTCGTGTTTTTAATTTTTTTTAATTATTTATTTTTATATTATACAAATTTTAGTGACAAACTTTATTCAGTTGGCAGTTGAAAGTTGTATCATAATCTAAAACTTCAAATGAATATAGTATGGACTATGAAAGTTTAGGTACATTTTTTTTCCCACTAATATGCACTAAGTATATGGCGTTGGCAATATGTTTGTTTTTGTTTTTTTTTTTTTACTAGCTTAGGTATGTTACTCGTGTGACGGTGTGATGATGAAAGAATTCTAAAACTCAATCATCTACGAAACCATTCGCTCATTTAGACATTCTCAGTCTTACTAAAGTCTGATTAAATCGTTTGCACAGCAAGATGAAATGTTTGTTTTGCACGTACACCATACCTAAGTAAAACTGGTGCCCATAAATCCTACTAATATTATAAACGTGAAAGTTTGTATGGATGTATGGATGTTTGTTACTCTTTCACGCAAAAACTACTGAACGGATTTGGATGAAATTTGGCACACAGATAGTTTATAACCAGGATTAACACATAGGATACTTTTTATCCCGATATTCCCACGGGATCGAAACTTAGCGCAGCTAGTTATATATATTTGGAATGTGCTCATCAAGGCCTTCAATTTGATACCCGTATTGTAATAATTGAACAAAAAATATTTTTTTCAATTTTCAAAAATTTGCTTGACTAAAATGACAGCTGCGTTCGACTTTTTTTTTGGTTTTTAGTATATCTATAGCTGTCATTTTTCTCAAGCAAATTAAAAATCATAGATTAGTTAGCAAGATTAGAAATACGTTAAAATGTCACACAAAGCTTCAAAACTAGTACCTACTTTCGACATACCAATATCGGTAACATACAATAGTTCTGCTTTCAAACAAACTACCACCGAAAATAAGTTGTTCGTAGCGAATAGCTCCGATTTGGGCCGAATCAAGCCGAAGGCATAATCTAGTCCCGTAATATTGCAGTTGATGGAATTAAATTTAAATTGTTAGTGGCATTTACCTGAGGGCAGGGTTGCCAACAACTCAGTTATTAGTATAATTTAATGGTTTTAAATGTCTGATAATTAAAAAATAGACAGATTGTACTGTACAGTCACGAGCACCAATATATCAACACTTGGGAACTTTCAATTACGATTTTTTCGTGAAATAACGAATGCAACGTTGAAATACGACACATTACATAAACTTATGGGTTAGAAAATGCTATGTTCGTAACATCATAACATTTCATTCAAAAATAAAGGAGTAAATCGTTTTTGAATAAAGCCGAGTGTACCTATACATACTTTTGCTCGTGACTGTACTACATACGAGCTTTGCTTCGAGTCTCTCTGAGGGATAGAATTCGGAATAAGGTGATCCGGCAGAGAATCAAAGTTGTCGATATAGCTCATACCCCATAGAATAAGCAAGCTGAGGTGGCAATGGGCCGGCCATATTAGCCGTAGAACCGATGACCGTTTGGGGTAGACGTGTTCTTGAGTGGAGACCGTGAATCGGCAAACGTCCCCCACGTTTGCCGAATAACCCTCAGGCTAGATGGAGCGACGATCTTCGCAGGGTAGCAGCTGGATGGGATGACCGCCACTTTAACCGGTTCTGTCATCGGTCCACCTTGTGTGAGGTCATGTAACGTACCCAAAACATTGTGCTTATGGGTTCATGCAACAGATATAGTCCAGCCATCTATTCTGTAAAAATCTCTCCGTGAAAATTTAGATGAAGTGAGCTTGAAGCCATCTACCTAACGCTAGGGAATCTAGGGATTGACAGCTCTTTTCAAACTTACTTCACCGAAGTTTTCACGGTAAGATTTTTCAGAATAGATCGGCAATACAAAAAAAAGCAACACAATGACGAAATATAAGTGACTCTCGGCTTCGTAAAGCGTCTTCCAACGGAGTGACAGGCCTTTAGGTACCGGAAAAATTTACGATTCCTGCGGGATTCGAGTGGCATATAATTTTGAAAGAAAGAAAAAAAAGTATTTATTGCGACGAATCACAAACTAAACTAAACACCGTCAAAAATAAAAAATCAAGTTATATATAAAAAAGTAACAAAAATAAAAATGAAACGGAAAGTCCTATACGAGGCCAAACGGCTCCTTTCTCAGCATGATGCTGCGACCATTTAAAAAATAAATGCCGCAGCGCTCGTATTCTGGTATTCATTTTACGCTGTGATGTCACGGGCAGTTACGGAAATTTTGACACCCAAGGCTTTTGGTGACAGCCCTACCTGATGATCACGGAGGGAACAAGCCCGCGGCAAGTTGGTCAACTGTTCCACTCCATTTCAAACCGTAAAATAAGTTTTAACAATCGGCTATCGGAAACTTCGCGAGCAACGTTTTTGTCGTTATTCGGTTTTGTTGAAGATTTAATAAATCGTATTTTATTTTGTGAATAAATTGCTGGTTTCTGATTTGCGATTAATTAAAATTTTGCATTTTTTTTTTTGTTTGTGGTTATCTCTGGAACTGCTAGTCAGATTTGAAAAATTCTTTTTGTATTAGGTTACCCAATTCTTGAGGAACATTACGCTACGACACTTAGGAGCGGAGCAGAAAGAAAAAAACGTCAGAAAGAATAAAACGAAGTAATAGCGCGGGCAAGCGATGCAATGGTACGCGGTGGGGGGAGCGGATAATATAACTGCTATAATAAATATGGTTAAGTTCGCCTTGAAGAACAGACCCAGGACCTAGATGTAAAAAGCACTATTGTTGATATAAATATAGAGTCATATTCGCATTTAGCGAAAAAGCTCTTTAAATAAAGATTAAAAAAAAAAAAAAACGAAATTTCACGCGGACGAAGTTGCGTGCAGATGCTAGATAGATATGCTAGATAGTAGACATAATGACGACAGGCCGTTGGTCCCAGCCCGGCTGCCATTCAATTCAATTCCGATGAAGCAGTCAAAACCGCCTTCAAAGTTTTTATTGATTCACGCTCTCACAATTTTTTCAGCAATGGATATTTAATAATTAATGAACTACCTATAAAATGGCGGAAGTGCATAGATAACAATGGTAGGTACATATTATGCCACATAGATACTTTGACTGATTACATAAAAAAATCGTTCTGATTTTTCCATATAAAACGCCAATGTCATAAATTCATAATTTGTAAGTAAGGACTTTATTAAAACATACTATACTTTTTTATAAAATCAATTTAACATTGATCGATTTTGAACTGAAGGATAGTTAAATGAATCGTTTATTTTGGCACATCACTATTTTTTTTTTTCGTTAAAAAGTGGTAACGTTTTATAAGCTGTCATTTTACTGCAGCTAATTAAACGTCCGACTGTAGATCTTTGACAGTCAGTTAGGGGTAGTCAGAAGCCCAACATTTTGACAACAAGTCTTACCAAAGGGTATTGGGAACAGTCTAGGCAGATTGACATAATATGATTCATTTGTGAGCTTTTGTGTAACATATAGGTTTTATTTCTATTTCCTATTCTTATTTCCTTTCCTATTTCTTACAGGGTGGCAGGGACGTCGACGCGCAACGCAACCTGCTTCTGTTCCTTCCTGTTGGATTCAGTGCATGATTCTGAACCTTTGAAATCTTTCGTCGGTTACCAAAAAAAATATTCTGTTTGTGAAGATAATAAGGGCTGATTTATCCAACCCCAGATCATTTTATCGGAGGAATAATTTTGAATTGTTGACAGTTCTTCCATACAAAAACTGTCAGACGTCCTTTTTATTCCACGAATAAAAATTATCTGTCGATTGAAAAATCAGCCCTAAGATAAATATGTCCCTTTATTAAATCAATTTAATTTCCTCACATATATTTTTTTTCCAAGTGAATTCAGATATGCTGTTGTAGGATTAAATAAACTACTCCACGAGGGCAACAAAAATCAACATCGTTCATTATGCTAGAATTAAGTTTGTGTCTGGGTATGGTCTTATCCATTCTCCCTTTGTATCATAATGAAAAGTGCAATACAGAGCTACGCGGTCAAAATGTAACGAACAATATGAATATATTCACCTGAACCCGCAGAGCTCGCAGTGGTTCCTACCCACTTGGTTGAGCCATCTCTCCAGACAGCTCAGGTGGACATTCGCCATCGATCCCTTACAGTTGCACGGGGAAATCAATCTGAGGAAAATTTACCATAAATCAGCCACAATCTAAGCTAAAGACAATAAAAAAATGCCAACTCACCCCTAAACCGCACGGTATTTTTTTACTACGACTTAACAAAACATCGAGATTTCTTTATTATATGTAAGTTTAATATTGAGGGGCCCCTGGCTATATGATAACAGCCGCACAGGTCGATCGATCAGGTTAATCTATGCTTGCCACGGTGTTTCCGTGGATGGAGGACCATCTTTATATTAAGACTCCTCCGTGCTTCGGAAAGCACTGTAAGTCATTCGTGGATCTTTGACAGTCCTTACGTACCCGTAAGGACTGTCAAAGATCTTCTGACTACCGTCAGAAGCCCGAAAGTCTAACAACCAGTCTTACCAAGGGGTATCGTATTATCCAGTCACTGGGTTATGGAGGTCAGGTAGGCAGTCGCTCCATGTAAAGTGCTGGTATTAAACTGCATACGGTTAGACTGGAAGCCGACCCCAACGTAGTTGGGAAAAGGCTAGGCAGATGATGACATATAACCATCTGTCATAAATTCTCTAAATTAGTCTAAATAGTGAGAATCGCGTTAAAATCCGTTGCGTAGTTTACAAAAACGACGCGTAGGTACACAGACAGACACGAAAAGCCAATGCTAGTGCAGTAAATAATAATATACCTAATAGTTTACAGGCTTTAAATAGCTAGGTTGTTCAACATTGTCTCAGGCAACATGTGCGTGACTCGATTTTATATAAAATTTTATGTATTAGATGGCCTGTAAATGAAAATCGGGCTCGCTTCTGAGTTCTGATTCCCTAGATAAAGTGTGGATTAACACCATCTGTCGAACTAGGTATAAGTATTATAGTATATTTATTTTGTAACGTTTTTACGTACGTAAATAAACTTTCTCATGACCTTTCCAGTAATATACAAGTAATGTAAATACGATACGAAATGAGATTCCGCTGGACAATATACGATGTCCAATCGTCAGACTCAACAGCCAAATAAAAACTCACTCAATCCCACGATCACAAGTTTACCAAACATCTAATGTAACACTAAAACGAATATCTTTCAAGTAAATAAATATTTGTGTACAAATATATCAGAATTTGCCCGTTACCAACCTTTCCCTACCACGCGTCATACATATTCTGCAAACATTGGACCCAATACTGGATAGTGAATCCCTCGCTGTAATTCCCAAATCAGACTTCTCAGAGAGGCTCCCAGGAGTCTTCTTTTTATCCGACTTCGATATTTTCGCTTCGAGAGGCTTGGTAACAATCACTTCATGCGTATTGATTGGAACATTTTCAGTTTGTACCATACTGTGGCCAGGGTTTGGAATGTCCACAGTGACTGGTCTTGGCGTCTCTGGACTGGGTACTATTACATGGTGAACGCTTTGAACGTTCGGCATTTCACCCAGAACTAAGTTCGGGGATTCCTTGACAAACTTGAAACATGATGCCATAAAATTCTTAAGATCAATCAGGGTTGTCGAATCATCTAAAGCAGCTGTTGTATTATCCAGTATTGGTATTTTCAGTTCTTTGATATTTAGATTTTGTATTGCTTGCGCTGGTGTACCGAAGCTTAGAGATTTCAATGCTTCTGTCACATCTTTGCTGGTTATAATGTGTCGCATGCTGTGTTCAGATTTCGATATACCAGGTTTTGCTTGCATTACTTTGGCATGGTTAACGGCTCCAGGTAGATTATTTGCCCCTGAAGGACCTGCATCTTCATTTGCAGTTGATCGTTGACTTTTACTATCAGCTGCCTTCACTTCACTCGAAGTAGTTTTGTCTCCATCTGTTATTTTTTTTTCGTTGTTGTCCATCAATACTTGCGTACCATTTGTAGTATTTTAAAGAAAATATAATTAAAATAAATCTTGTATGAATGATGCGGTGTTTGACATAACAATTTGATGTTTGTTTTGTGTTGAATTTATTTATTTTATTTTGTTGTCAACCTTTTTATAATACATGTCAAGGTGTACGGAGAACTCTAACGTCCTGAGGTTCTAATACCTACAATCATGGTCCAGTAACCTCATGTATTTTTTTTAGGAACAAATAGTAGCTATTATGTTTAGAATATTTAAATTAAGTATTACAATCAAATCATAAAAAAATTATATCAAAAGTTTACATCACACCTCGATAGATGGCGTTGCTCGATTTAAATGCGCGCTATGGTTTCGTTACCGCGCCGAGTATAAGTTCTCCGCGCGCTCTATCATAAGTTGCCATCAGGAGGGTCTTAACTGACTCGACTGAACAGCGGGTGATGATCCCGGGATATGAATCTTTGTGATTTAAGTCCGCTCTCCCACAAGTCAACTATCGCAGACTTGTGGGTTGAATAACTGACGCTGTTTTTGGCCACTATTTAAAACCCTATAATTAACTAACTATTTATAATAGTTAATTATGTTAATAGAAATTGAATAGTGTTATTCGATTCACATTAATACATAATATGTGTCAAAATCAGATAATGTGTAATGTGTGTGTGTCAATGAATTCTTTTGCTAACGGTTATAATTATACACATTCATGTTTTGAATCCGATAAATAGAAGTTTTGTTAATTAACCATGATAGTGGCTAACCTAAAAATGACATCCACACCTTGTAAACAATGCCCATTTCAATATTCTATGTCTAATTAACGAAGCATAGATTAAATACTTGAGACGTTAAAAGTTTATTATTCTTCAGGGAAACGGATTTTTCTAGATTTATAAAAATACATAAAGTAAAACCACTCCTGTCAAAATATTTATAGCAACCATAAGCAGAATTGGTTGCTATTAAAAATGCTAAGGAGCCGCCAAACACTTTTTCAGAGTAAAGCCTATAAGATATGGCTGAATTATTGCTAGTGATATACATTACGCCTAGTTTCCCCAAAGGGTTGGACAGAGGTGTACTATACTAAAATACTATACTATACTATAATAGGAGCCTTTTGGCCTCGTACAGGACTTTTTTGTTTCATTTTTCTTTTTGTTACTTCTTTTTTATATAATTTGGTTTTGTTACTTTTATTATGTGTAATTTGTTTTATTTTTTATTTTTGATTGTGTTTAGTCTAGTTTAGTTTTATGATCTTTCTGTACGAGTCGCAATAAATACTTTTTCTTTCTTTCTTTACCTATACTACATTTCGCCGGTTATATTTAGGTGCCATGTAATAGGAAGCTACGGCTTGCTTGCTATTGCTTGTGGTCTGTACGATAACTTAACGTAACATATACGTTTAAGTCTCTTAATCACGCAAATTTTTTATTTATTTAATTCAGACACAGTGATCCATATTCTAAACCTGATAGTGATGTGTTCACGGACGAATGGACCAGTATGTCTGGCTAGAGTGTTGTGAGATGAACGTTTAGGCGCGTCATGGCGCCTTGTTTTCTTTAATGAAACTCGATCCAGTTGTAACAGATGTGTATTGGTTTCAAAGCACAGTATACAAGGGATTGCGGAGGAATGCACATTTAACCAAACAGGAGAAACAATCGTGTTAGTGATTCACATGGAATGGAGTAAATTGGAGTAATATCTAGTTTTTACATTCAGGTTCAAACGCTGACTCTGCTCAACTAGTTAGTGCCTGTCTATCATAGACATCCTCTAGACCACCGTAGTGTTGTCTTTTACATCTCACAGTGGGAACAATAGAGAATTAGTTTGGTTCGCCACAAACGTATGACGGTCATGTAGTTGTAAACTTTATGTTATAAATAGTGTATTTGTATTAACTAATCTAATTGGCCATGGCCGTTTAATATATTAAGCAAACCTACTTTCATCAGCAAATTCGTCTTTAAAATCTCCAAAATCTACCTTCACACCTCAAACCAAATTCTCTAATTACCGTCCCGAAACCAGTATAAACCGGCTAAAACTAGATACTGGGTGGCGCAAAAGTAAAGACCCTATTTGGTTCAGCTATAACATTTTTTCTAAATTAGAAAACTAGATTTAGATTTTTTTAAATGTATATTTGTGCCATTAAATTTCGTACCATTAGGATTTAAAGATGATGTCTTTTAAATGGTGACCTCCAGAGTTGATACACATTTGAGCCCTATTTATGACATTTTGCATAACTTGCCGTAACACTTCCTGCGATATGTTCGTTATTTCTTGACGAATGTTTTCTTTTAGAGCTGCGAGAGTCTGTGGCTTGTTCACATACACCCGAGATTTCAAAAAACCCCAAAGAAAGAAGTCTGGACTGGTCAGATCGGGTGATCTTGCAGGCCAAGGCAAATCGCCAAAACGAGAGATAACTCGGCCTGGAAAAGCGTCCCTCACTAAGTCCATAGTGTCGCGCGCTGTGTGTGCCGTAGCGCCGTCTTGTTGAAACCAGATGTGCTCCAGCCCCAATTCGTCCAAACTGGGTATCAAAAACTCACGTAACATGGTTCTGTAGCGTTCTCGTTTGCGTGGCACGTCGCCTCGTTGATGTTTCTGGACACTCTTCCACATCTTCGCGCACAGCATCGATATTTTCAGCTGAACGGCCTGTTCTTGGTCTCCCAGACTTAGGTCTATCCAATGTTGAGCCAGTTGGTTCAAGGCGTGTGGCAAAGCGTCGAATTGTGCGACCAATCGGTGCCGGACGGTGGGGAAATCGTCGACGAAATTCACGTTGTGTTCTTATCACTGATGAATTATTCCGTAAGAACATTGACACAATTATTCCACGTTCTTGGGGAGTAAAACGGTCCATGTTTATTTTCAGTGTATTTTACATTTGTTCACTACACAATTTTCAACAACAGAATGACAGAAAATGTCATATAAAAAAAAAAAAGGTATTTTCTTTAGTGCCACTACTTTTGCGCCACCCAGTATAAATAAGATCTTTAAACAATCCGGAGTGGCTTCGCCGCGTCGCGGTTGCAGCGTCCACCACAGTTTGCGGTCACCCTAATCTTAGTTACACTGGTGGATTGGTAATTTAGTCCGTTTTAGTACTTATATTCCCAATTTATGTAGTTGGATTTATTAGGAGAATTTCGTGTTTAGCTTGTAGATTGCAACCATTTGTGAATGCGACTATTTGAACATCCTCCGTGTTATTACAAAACGAGTTCTAACTTAAGGCGAAGGATAAACCATCGAACCAGTTATTGTATTTTAAACTTTATTCGGAGAACGTTAAAGTTCTCATTACAAAATAGGCAATTGCAGGGTAAAGAAAGGCCTCTTCTCATACTGAGAAGGCACCAGCATTGATCATCAAGTCACACCTCATTCAGTATTTTAGAAGAAGATCTGTAGTTCTGCTGTGATTGAAAATATATTATAGTTAATAAGTAGATGTTATGAATTATATTTTTTATCCTCCACACGATCTCTTATAATGTGCTTAATTAAAGTTTAGGTACCTACCCATAAAAACTCGTTACCGATCAAATTATTCTAATTAATAGTCTACATTCAGCGTTAGTTCTGAAAACAGTGTTGCTTTGATAAAATCTACTGAAAACCAACTTATATTTGCTGTTGCAAAACCACTTACGATATACATAAAACCTTATTGTACACACAAAAGGTTGATTTTCAAACGAGTTTTTGAATTGTAGACTCTTAGAGTTACGTGAATAACTTTGTGCAGTTCTATTTTCATTGTGTTGCAATCGTAAAATTGTTGCTTTAATAATAAAAATTATAGCAAAAAAGGTTTATTGGACGTAGTAATTTACTGTGTAACAGATTTTAAGTGGATTTTTGTTTTATTTAGAAATTTAGGAATGGCCAAAATATTTTTTGGTAATAGAGCTTATTGTAAAAGGGCCCGACCAGACGTCATACTTATTTTTTGCCGGTAAGCAGTTGCTGTCTTACGGGTATTTAAGTGCTGGTATTCTTCTCCAGGAAGAAGATGAAATAGTTAGGTACTGGGTTAACAACAGCCGATCGATTCTGTAAAATCTCACTGTGAAAAGTTAGGTGAAGTGAGCTGTCAATAGTGTCAATCCCTAGCAATAGTTGGAATGACAGCTCACTCCACGCTCACTGCACCTAAGTTTTCACGGTGAGATGGTTACAGAGTCGCACTGCTGGTAGTCGACGTACGAGAGGTGATAGATGAGGCTTTGAGGTACCTTATAGGTAAATAATGGTCATTTACCATGACTAATAGTCGACTTCGTAAGTGCTATATCATTTCCGACAACAATTTCCAGTAAATTGAATCTTCTATAAGGTTAAAAAAAAAGAAACTAAGGGCCGGTGTTGTGCGTTTCAAACGGTTGATTACAGTAACATATGTACGTCAAATGTTAATGAGTACGTAATCGTAATTAAAGGCCATATTTTTGTAATTGTAATTTGAAACAGCGGTTTTTTTAGTTTGACGATAGTTAACGCCATTTTTGACGTATCTCTAGGAGAGCCCGTCAGGAAATTGGCACGCTCCCACTATTACATTACATATAATGTTAATATATCCGGCGAAATCTGTCTTGGCCTTCAGGCAAAACAGGTGTGATGATATGTTATGTTATTATAGTACAAATAAATTATTTCATACAACGCCTTCGCCGTCTCGCTGATTCGGCGAACAGCTACCAATTACTTCTTATTCCATAGAGCTCGGAATCGCTGCCCTGCCCGCGTCTAGACACGGTATCACTAATAAAATTCGAGGTAATTCGTGGTAATTCGTGGTGGTGGAAAGTGCGTTTAGCGGACAACTTCTGTCACGGAGAGTCTTCAAAGCTGCGGCGAAAACAAATGAAAGATTTTGTTCAGAGCCTGCCACGAGTCGTCAACTGCCGATCGATTCTGTAAAAATCTCACCGTGAAAAGTTAGGTGAAGTGAGCTATCAATAGTGTCAATCCCTAGCATTTATAGTTGGAATGACAGCTCACTCCACGCTGACATCACCTAAGTTTTCACGGTGATATGGTTACAGAATCGCACTGCTGAAGTAGCAGTGGGCTGGCCATGTTATGTTCGTCGAAGGACCGATGACTGGTGGAGCCGACGAGTCCTAGAGTGGAGACCACGTATCGACAAGCATAGCATGGGACGCCCAGCTAGATGGACCGACGACCTCATTAAATTGGCTGGGACAGACGATGCGGAAGGGTGTTGTGGCGCT
Source organism: Apamea crenata (assembly GCA_949629185.1). Taxonomy (NCBI): domain Eukaryota; kingdom Metazoa; phylum Arthropoda; class Insecta; order Lepidoptera; family Noctuidae; genus Apamea; species Apamea crenata. Next base: position 9,222,445 of record OX451376.1, on the reverse strand, counting down.
GCCTGGGAGAGACTTATGTCCAGCGATAGGTTGAGTTGATTGATTGATTGATGAGTCATCGCAATGCTACTGGCGGAGCGGCAGACGGAAAAACAAGCGACGCGCGCGCGTTTCGCTTGACGCAAGTCGCATCGCTCGACGCCGGAAGTTGGCCCAGCTGGCTCTGTGCCTGAGTTTTTACACGTCATTTGTGTCATAGTGCAAGTAAACGATAAGACGTTTGGTTTGTATGGAAAGTCTTTACAATGCCGCCTCTAGCAGCAGACGCCGCGGCATCTCCATACTCTGCGCCTCATCCTATTACGTGTTATTCTCCAATTAATGATTATAAATCTATGAATATTAATAGCTGTTATTATAATTAAGCTTTAGTTCAAGGCGCTATACTGATGTGATAGTGGCAATGTACCTATTTTGGAGCTGCTGCTTTTGTATTCTTTGTATTATTTGGCTGTATTCTACGCGGGCCCAGTGCGGGCTTGTAGATGTCATATGTCTTCGAATTTTTGGTTCTAGAACACCCGGGTTTCCTCACGATGTTTTCCTTCACCGTCTTGAGAGCAGTGGTGATGAAATAAATGCTTTTGTTTATGGGGAAAATTCACAGACCGTACCATGATTTTACGTTGATAAGTAAGCATCGAATACAAATGTGAACATTATTTGTTTATCGAACATTGTTTTTATACTATTAAGGAATTTCTGAATTCTAGGACAAATGGTAAAGTTGCATGACATAAAATTAAATTGACATTTTGGTTTTATGCTATTTAAAAATTTGTAACTTAGTTTCTTTGGTTGTCTTTTGAAAGCTATTATTTATACACTTATTTTGTAATTTAATTATTTTTATTTGACATTTTGATTTGATTTGTAGACGATCCTTGATTTAAAACATTTTTTTTTTGACATTTGAATTCAATCATTTAGTTTAAATCGATTTAATTAATTAGAATTATTACTATTGTCACAATATTTGCATGCCGAATTTAGTAGGCGGAATATGAAGAACTATTGTGTGTGTTATAAAATCTGTAAAATACCATATTTCAGGCAAATAAAGAATCTAATCTAATCTAATCTAATCTTAGTATTAATGTTTATAATGCTATAGCTGAATACAAGGTTCTGGCGCTGAATACAAGGTTCTGGATCAAATGCCCAGGTCTGGCTAGTGTTATTGAGTTTTTCAATCAGGAATTTCTCTGTAGCAGAGCGGAGTCCGGATTCGTGCCCGGTTGATCGCAATACGCTTGCCCTCTATTACCCATAACTTAAAGATAACTGGCGAAATGTGGGTGTACTATAGGTGGTGGTGGTAGTGGTGAGGGTGTCTACCTAACTGTTAACACATGTGTTAAACGTTTCATACAAATATGAACATTAGTACAAAAGTATTAATGTTCATATTTTATTTATTTATTTTATTTTATTGTCTTTGGGTAGCATACAGCTATCAAATACAGAAGTAGTAGTGAGTGTGATATTTCAATGAAACACTTACTTTACTTATAAAGGCAAAGCTCGACTTGCCCTATGTTTTACAGTCTTGTGTGTTTATGGCTTTTCTTGCTTCGACGTCAGACGTAGCTGCAAATATTTGAACGATAGTATTTGAAGACTTTGTAAGACGAGAAAGTTGTAAAATGTAGTATAGTGAAATATGTAATAAACACAATGATTATGCTAAAACACCCGACCCACTTATTGCGAATTTGACATGCCTAGCTTTTCAAAATGGAACATCTCGCTTGAAATTAATTAATTCATTTGTTTCTTGGCATATTTGCTTACTGTAGATCTCATACGAATACGCATTTAAAAGATGTGCTTCTAAAGAATTCTCGGTTAGTTTGGTCACATTGCCCGCCGGGAACCAGATAATCTAGAAAAGTTGGTGGTGATAGGCAAGGTAGATGGGAAAAGACCTCGCGGACGGTCACCTAACCGATGGCCAGGACAAGCAACCGCCTTCACTGGACTCTCTATTACGACCGCCCTGAGAGAAGCTGAGAACCGAACGAAGTGGAAGAACATCGTGCATGAAGCCACGAAGACCTTTCAGGGACACGACGCGACCAAGAAGAGACCTCATACACATTTTGGTTTTAGATTGGTAAGTATCAGTTTTACTTCTAAGCTTTGATCATAATACGGGAACCGCCAGGGTCAGCGGGGTGTAGCTCACCGTCCGATCAGGACCAGGCCCGTGTCGGACAGCGCGTTGTGTTCCACGCGCGCCTCAAAGAGATGTCAGCAAATGGAGGGGCCCGATAGGGCCGAAGCCTGCCAGGGTAGTGGGATAGTCCGAAAGGGTTACCGCTGCCCTGGAACAGAAAGGGCTAAGGAAGGAACACGGATGGGTTTTAGTCAGTAAGAGTCTGACACTCCCTTCCGCTCCACCCAGAGCGGGAGGGGTCATTTGAAGATTACCCATCCAAACAAAAAAAAAAAAAAAAAGGGTCAGCGGTGTAATTGCGTAATACAGTAACAGTAGTAATTTTTTGACTTTCATTTTGATAGTTCGACAACATTCATTGCGTTTTTTACGTTGTTGGGCAGACCAATTTTTCAAATATATTTATTTATTATTGCAATTAAAACGGTTTAAAACCAATTACAGCAATTAAAGATACAATTTGCATGTACACGAACACAAGATAAAAGTACACAAAGGATAAAATATAAAATCATCAAGTAAAACAACACTTTCATAAATCCCTCTCACAGTACTTCTGACATGCCGACAAAATCTTCGTCCATTCGATTCTTTGTTGCGATGTAGGGGGGAAGGGGGGTTAAGTAAACAACATGATGTGTAGTTCTCCAAGAGTCAACTGACAACTGACTGCCCTTGTTCCTTTAATTGGTAACGTATATATACCTACATAGCTCGTATGTTACAATATGCAAATACTAAGACTACGAACACAGCATATTATCTATCTTAACTTAAACTATGTGCTATACGTGATGTGCTGATGTACGTGACTTCACACCACATCACCCCTCTTAAAGTAAAAAAAAGTTGTCCGCATACAGATCGTTTCTTGGATAACAGTCCAAGAGATCATAAAGTGCGGCCAGAGTACGTGGTATTGGGGACTTAGCACGCGCAAGTGTGCGACATGGAGGCACAGCAAACAGCCTGTGCTTTCTGCCGCGGCAGTAGTTGTCTGGCACAAAGAAGCAAGCTAGCACAGCATGTAGATCGGCGCGTCTATAGTGCCACGGAGCGTCTTACAGGCTATGGTGAGCTGGTCTTTTGCTCGCCTTACCTCTAACGAATTATATCCGAGGCATCCCAGTAGAAATTTAGTTGGATAGGTAAGGGTAATAACCATGTTTACGCTTATAGATAAACGTAAGAAACGCTTTTTGTAACTTTTCCAGTAAAAGCACGTAGGTACTTTCGTGCGGATTCCACACGCAGTTGCTAGATTCCAATTTGCTACGTACGAGTGCATTAAATATAATTTTGATGGCATGTGCGGAACGAAAATCGCGGCAATTACGCAGAACAAAACCCAATCTTTGGTAGGATTGAAAAATGATTCAGATTGTGATTGATAGTGTGTTACGCAAGTAAGGTGCAGGTTGTATGTTGAACAAAATATGATTCGCGACCGTAACAAGTATGTATTTACAGAATTATAATCATTCAAATTGAATAACTATTTCATGAAATATATTATTATCAAAAAGGTCACAATCACAAACTAAAATTATTTTTAGTTAAGTTAAAAAAATATACCATTTAAAACAATTCGTTAACGATGAATGAAGCTTTAATTATGTAGGCATTTCAATTATTAATATGGCTATTAATTATTTTCTTCCAGCCACCAGTTTCAGAATGACATCGGCCGTTGGGTTTCGCAAAATAATTTACGCCGAAAAATTATTATTTTCGCCGAATTTTCGGGCAGTAATTAAGGCCCTACTTTTCTTGCATGAAGTCAGCGAAATATTTTAATTAGGTGGTCCGAACTGGCAGCTGCGGTACACCTATGTGGCATTTGGCCGTGGTTATGTGAGAGTGCGGCAGTGAAAAAAACTCGTTAAGTTGGTAATAATAATATCGCGAAAAATTGAGTTCAAAATTCGATTACCTGCAATGCGACCACCAATTATAATTGTTCAGATTGCAAAGTTTAATTTAAATTGAGAAAAGGAATTCTTTTGGAAATGATAATATTTTTAACGGGGAATTAAAATGTATACACAGGATAAAGTTTTACCCAGTGCGCAAACCCACAACCATGAATTCAGTACATGATTCTGAACCGTTTAATTTTTTTTCGGTTATAAAAAAAAAATTGCTCTGCCTTACATTTTGACCGCGTAGGTACGTACGTACTTATGGTACGTACTTTTGTAACAGCTGTTTTGTTTGGAATAACCGAACCGGGGTCTAAAATCATGTGCTGAATTCATGGTGACAGTTTACGCACTGGTTAATAATGTATCCTGTATATTATTTCTTAGGTATAAGGGTAAATGTGACTGTCCACCGCATACGAGCATACTATACTCGTACTATTACATACTATATTAAAATATGAGCATACTCAAAATATGAAACTTACTGCTTTAAATACTAACTTTTCGACAACTTATAAGCGAATACAAATAAAGAAACGACCGAATAAAATGCTGAAAATTACGAAAAATTAATACAATATTTGCTGACGTTATATTTTTCCACCAGCTTAAATTGCGTTTTACCGAAATCTAAAGGTCATCATTTTTATCCTAACTTACCTATTTTATATTATAAGAATCAATCTTACAGATTTTATAACTGTGGCGCTGTGGCTGTGTGGTTTGGTTTTACATTCAAAAATATGTTTCTGGCAATCGCCGGCCGCTGCCGCGGCACAGTTCTAACCTAACCTAACCTAGCTTTTTCGATTTAAAAAAGATATAATTATGCGTGTTACGTTGCTTTCACTAAACTATAACTTTTCGGAAACTTAGTATTTTTTTCGGAAGTTTAGTATTTTTTTTGGAAATTTAGTTTATTATTTGGAAGTATAGAATATTTTTCGTAGAATTATAATCTGAATAAGCTTCATGTTTGTTTGTAATACAACATTTATAAAATACAACATAAATACAACATTTTTTGTCGGTTAATTTTGTATTAACTTTTCGGTAATTCATTTTAACACAGCTTAGTTAGTATTACAGTTAACCACAGATAGCTGGAAGTTAATTTGTTTTTCGGAAGCTTTATTATTTTCCATAAAATTTAAAGAGTTTTTCGAAGAGTTTTTGTCAAATATCATCTGTGGGTCTACTCCGAAGTGCAAAGTGCGAATGTTCGGATCGGAACGACACATGGCCGAACCGAATATTATTGAAAAATGCGAAAAAAGTTCGGATCGGCTCAGTTGGGTCGGGACCGTAATCAATATTCGAAAGAGTGTAGGATCGGGATCGACCGAACCAAATAGTAACTTCGTAGCAGGAAACGGAGTAGACGCCCTGGTTTTTTAGTGACTGTTGATTCAACGGTCACAAAAAAATCGGATGATATTTGTTTTCAACTATCATCCTTAAAACAAAAATCACAAAATAACGTGAAAAGCATTTCATTCATGCCTCATAAAAACATACAAAAAAAAAGGAAAATCTATTTCTAGAATTTAACTAAGACCAGCCGTATAAAATGTCTATTCATATTCTAAATAGAAGCCCCACTTTCAGGTTAAATGTCTAACTTTTCCAGAACCTTTTTTTGTGAACCTGTATTATCCAGATCGTAACCCTCTTTTTTGGATTACAATAGAAAAGAATGGGGGTGTGTAGATGGATGGTACTCGGTATGTACAATGTGACTGGGTAAACGATGGACCTATTCATTGATATGATAATTTATAATTACTTGTAAGAAATTAAAAAGCTAATTTATTGCTGCTGGGGAGTTTGTTGCGCCACTTCTTCTTCCCAGCGATAGCACTAGGAAGTGTTGAAGGGCGGGTGTTTTTGGGGGACCGTCTTATGTAATTTTTACTTTCAAAAAGTGCCGAGTCTCAGCCTAATTTGAATAAATGACTTTTGATATTGATTTTATTCTTTTCGCGCACAAAAAAGGTACAAAGGCGGAATTAATGCCTTAGGCATTCTCTACCAGTCAACCAAGGGTGGTGAAGAGATAAACTAAATTTAAGTTCAGTGCATCTTTTTCTTTCTATTTCATTAAGAAAAGGACAAAAGATTAAATATTAGTTTAGTCCTGTCAAATTAGTCGGCGCCTGACGTAAATTGACGTAGTTTTAGTAGCCATGTTTTTAATCACGTCTAAACTGTCTATCGGAGTATCTTTATTTGACAGGACTAAACTAATATTTATCTTCTGTCTTTTTCTTAATGAAATAGAAAGAAAAAGATGCGTTGAACTTAAATTTAGTTTAGTTTGTGAACAAGGGAATCGGCGCCAATATAGACATTGTAACTTACATTGCCTTGGATGATTCGGTGTTATAAGTGTGGTTTAAAGAAATAAATAGAATAGACCGGCTGGTGTTCAGGCTGGTGTGCATAGAGTTAGACTGGAAGCCGACCCCCGACCCCAACATTCTTGGAAAAATGGTAAAAATCTAGGCAGATGTGCGAGTCCGACTTGCACTTAGCCGCTTTTTTCATAGATGGTACGAGAATTCTGAATATGTCCCTCGTTTAATCAGTCAGCCTGTATATTTGACGTGACACTGACTTATTTTTGCGGCAGCGGCGAATTTTAGACGTTTATAGATGGATTACTAAAACTCTTTTGGTTGTAGACGTCAGATCATTTTAAGGTTAGACTCAATACAGAGGTAGCAGTTGATATTTTGTATCTCGACATTTTGTTAAAATGGAGTAAACATTTTTATTATAAGAAATACTAAAGGTTAAAGGCCTAAAAACCAGTTACCTAAAGTCACGACGATCGCTTTATGGTAATTAAACCATTTGAATTGTTGTATTGGGTACTTTTCGTTTTCCAGAATTTCATTTTCTTCAGCATACATGTATGTTAGACACTAGCCCCCAGCTAGATGGACGGACGACCTAAAGAAGGTTGCTGGGACGGACTGGATGCGGAAGGCGGAGGACAGGGTGTTGTGGCGCAGCCTGGGAGAGGCCTATGTCCAGCAGTGGACTTCGATAGGCTGAGTTGATTGACATGTATTTTTAATGAAAATGTATCATTCATCAGTTCTTATATTGATCAGTGGTAGGAAGTTTTTCTTAATTTTCCATTATGACATAATTCTTTTTTTTTACTACCCTACCATGTCCCACTCACTGCTGACTGCTGAGCAAACGCCTCCCCTAAATCCTTTTCTAGAGCCACCTCTATCTAACCCTGGTGGCTTAGGTCATCGCGCCAGCTCTTCCTGGGCCGGCCTCGGCGGCACCATCCATCGTCAGGCGCCCACCATATGGAGACTGTTGCCCAGCGGTCACTGAACATGCGGCTGACATAAATTTAATAGGAAAAAAAAAAACTTCATTGCACACATTTTTTCATTTAACTTTATTCACATTATTTTCTTGCTTCCACCTCACATAACACTAACCTTCCGTCACACTTAGCTGCACTTTTGACAGCACAGGTAGCGGCGTGCACTAATTTGTAATTACTGCCACCGTCGGGGACGCAAGAGCACCAGTTTTAGCAAGCAAGCGTTGTTTAGGCTTGTTGCGGACTTGCGATTTAATTACAAAAAACTGTAAAGTCAGCTGTTTATCGGCCCTTGTTAGTGAAGGACTGTGAGTGGTCTTTCGGTACGATTGGTTCTTTGGAACGGATTTAATTAAGATATTTTGATAAATTTGTGATATATTTGTGATACAATATACGAATAAGAGTCACGGATAGTGTATCTTCGGGGCGTGATGTTATATTATGTTATGATTATGTACATCAAATGAGACGCACATAGGGGCTTGTGGCTAAGTAATAACAGCCGCAGGGGTGTATCGATCAGGTTAAGCTACGCTTGCCGCGGTTGGTCTGTGGATGTGTGACCATTTCACATACCAAGAACCCGCCGTGCCTCAGAAAGCACTGGTCCCGGCTGTCATTCGTAGATCTTCGGCAGTCGTTACGGGTCTTCAGAAGCCCGAAAGTTTGACAACCAGTCTTACCAAGTGGTATCGTATTACCCAGTAACTAGGTTGTGGAGGTCAGATAGGCAATCGCTCCATGTAATATATATTCAGCTGCATCCGGTAAGACTGGTAGCTGACCCCAACATAGTTGGGATGGGTAGAGAGATGATGATGTAATAACTTCAAATGACACGCACATAATCAGTGTAGTATGTTTACATACGTAGACGTGATAGCACATAACCGTATTTACCTACACACTGTTTACATAACGTTATTATGTACAAACATGTAGCCATGTGCACTAATTTGTAATTATAGGCGAGGACGGTGACGTCAGCGTTTCGCTAATACCAGATCGCGGTTTGCTGTTAACGATTAATCGATTGAACTCGATTAAAATCGATTGTCACTTTAATTGAACTTGTGCGTGTTCTAATTAAAGAATGTGGGAGGAATGATCGCTGACGCTTCGTAATCGGTTTATCTCCCTAAGGTTGAATGTTGCTTGCTCGTCATAAACGACAAGGTCTATTTTTCTATGAGACTGTTAGATAATTTCAACCTTAGTGTTAATTTTGTGGGAATTGTTGACTTATTAATTTCACGCAAAACTTAATACTTACACACAATTTTTTTTGTCTACATGTTTTATTTAGATTATATAAAGAATGCAGCCAAGTGCGGATCAGACTCGCACACAAAGGGTTCCGTAAAACAAGGCAAGAAACGCCGAAAAAAACACTTTTCTTGTATAGTTTGTTTTAATTATTTATGTTGTTATAGCGGCTATTATAGTAGTACACACTCTGTGAACATTTCACGTGTCTACCTATTACGGTTCAAAAGATACAGCCCTGTGACAGACAGACGAACGGACTGCGGAGTCTTAGTAATAGGCTCCCGTTGGCATCCTTTAGATACGGAACCCTAAAATCTAACTTAATTATGTAGCTATGTACTTTTATCACAACCCCAAGACCATCTAAGCCTTGTAATATTAACGAACTTACGTAAATAAATAATTACGTTACCTGCCCATCTCTTGCCAAAAAACCATAAAACTCGCAGAATACGACGCACCTAAATACAAAATTAGCATACAAAACGGATATATAAAAGCGATTGACGACGTCTGAATTCTTTACAACTTTTTTTACGACTAATCCAGAGTATGCGGGCCGCCTAATTTCCTTTTCATATATAATTTAGTTCATTTCGTTTCGCGAGGTGCGATTCATTTATTAAATGGTAGACTTTTTTGCGTCTAGGTTTTGGAGTGAGCCCTATGTTTGTAAATGAAGTTTTTGTTATTCTAGTGTTTTTATGGTGTAATTTTAATTTTGAATGTATCACGCTTTTTTCAATGTTGTCAAAAATGGGGCAACGGACAAAAATGGGAATGGGGAAATGGGGATGGTTTGTTGTAGTAGTTGGGAAATGAATTGTTAAGAAAATTTACACCTTACGTCAATTTGCCGTGTTATAGCCGTTCCATTGCGGTCCTAGAGCAATGGTGGTCTAGTGGTAACGGCCGCGCCTTGCGAAATGTAGGTCGGGGGTTCGAACCCAAGCAGGCACTTTAATCTGTGTAAATTATTTCATCACCACTGCTCTCAAAACGATGAAGGAAACATCGTGAGGAAACCGGCATGTCCTAGAACCAAAACTTCGAAAACATGTGACATCTACCAACCCTCACTGAGAGGAGGTTTGAGTCCCAGCAGTGGAAACATTATAAGCTGACTAGCTTTTGCCCGCGATTTCGTCGGCGTGAAGCAACTTTCTTAATTTTATTTTCCGTGAGAACCTTCTACAAAGTATAAAAAAACTTAAAAAAAAAGATGGATGAAATCGGTAAAGTCGTTCTCAAGATAAGACGGTGACCAAGGGATTCATTTTTATATATGCATATAGATATTATGCTAGCCGTTCTATAAAGAAAGTTGAGACTTAAGTTGGTAGTCAATTTGCTTAACAATCCCTGAATTTACGTGTAATAAGCTATCTCTCCTTCTAAATAAATCATAGCAATACAATCAATAATGTCACTTGCTAATGACATACTTTAGGATACCAAACTCAATGACCTATAATAAACAAGTACACTGGACTTCATACTATCGATGACAAAATGAAGACATTTGATTTTCGCCATTTTGGCGCTGACAGCAACGTGAGAGTCAATGGAACTAATGTTTTCGATAGCGAGCTTTACAAGATGTGCATATTCTCATGATAAACATGTTCTAAATATGTCGTAGTAAACACAAAATACAAAAAAAAACGTCTTATTCCACGATTTAGACTTTAATCATCAGACGCGTCATCATCTGCCTAGCCTTTTCCCAACTATGTTGGGGTCGGCTTCCAGTCTAACCGGATGCAGCTGAATACCAGTATTTTACATGAAGCGACTGCCTATCTGACCTCCACAACCCAGTTACTGGGTAATACGATACCCCTTGGTAAGACTGGTTGTCAGACTTTCGGGCTACTGACGACCCGTAACGACTGTCAAAGATCCACGAATGACAGCCGAGACCAAAGGCTTAACGTGCTTTCCGAGGCACGGAGGGGTCTTGGTATGTGAAAATGGTCACCCATCCACGGACCAACCGCGGGAAGCGTAGCTTAACCTGATCGATCGACCCGTGCGGCTGTTATTACTTAGCCACAAGCCCCTCATCAGACGCGTACCAAAACAAAACGACGGCCATTAGCGGCAATTTGTCAATTTTAGTTCTTGAGACGCTCGAGGCGCTTTGAATTGGCACAAAAAACAACTGTCATTTCATAGAGTATATTTAGTCCAGCGTACTTATATAGGTAAGTAACCAAACTACATATTATATTGAATTGTCAAAAGATTCCGAGAAGCAATGAAAGAAAACAAACGACGGCCAAATGCGGTATGCGAGTCAGTAGGAATCCCACGGGTGCATCTTGAATCAATGGCGAATTGACGTCAGGGTTGGCGCTGCGCTGCGTGTCGCGGGTTCGATTCCCGCACGGAACAAATATTTGTATAACCTACAATTAGTTGTTCCGGGTCTGGCTGTTTGTGTATGTGAGTTTATATGTCTGTAAACGCACCCACGACACAGGAGAAATTGCTAGTGTGGGGCAACGTTTTCTTAAAAAGAAAAAAAAAATGTGTTACCCAAGATACAAGGAGCCTCTACGAGTGACAGTATTTGGCTTTCGTCCAGCACACTTTAGACAGTCAGCCACGCTACCAACATGCTGATTGGGTCATCTTTGTACCACAGCAACGTATATATGCAACACGAAAGATGAAGAAATAAGTAGGTGCTGTAAGGCGTTATAAGAAGGCTATGCTGTATTTTATGTTTATATTTATTTTCAACTTTTCAACGTTCATTTCAACGTGACTAAAGAAATCTACATCATATAAAGTATTTATTGCGACTCGTACAGGATCATAAACTAAACTAAACACAGTTAAAAATAAAAATAAAACAAATTATATAAAAAAGTAACAAAAGGAAAAATGAAACAGAAAGTCCTATACGAGGCCAAAAGGCTCCTATCACAGCATGATGCTTCGACATTTAAAAAATAAATGTCGCAGCGCTGGTATTCTGATATCAAACAAACGTCACGATCTATACTTTGTAATGAAATAGATCCTAAATTCTGAGGTACTGGGTTTGATTCCAAGGACGGTCTCTACCTAACTCTTCCGGGATTACAGGCGTGATATTATGTTATGTAATATTGTGATTCTAAATATGCTTGAGTAATCGAATCCATACATTCTCAGCCTGCAAGATTGCCTTTGGCAGACAATCTTTACAGTGCCTACCCAATCAGTCTGCCTAGTCGCTCCCAACTATGTTGGGGTCGGCTTCCAGTCTACCCGGATGCAGCTAAAATTATACAATTTATACAACCCAGTTACTGGGAAATACGATACCCCTTCGTAAGATCTTTACAGTATCTTTACCAGTATCCACAAATAAAAAACCAACGTGCAAATCCCAAGCTCCATAAAATTCCTCCATCATTTGATACTCTCCAATATTTATAGTAACACAAACGACACAGCATCACACAGAATATCAAGGGCTGTTACTGAAAGTGCGTGAACAATAAAATTTTACGAATACCGTACGGTAATACCCGATATTATTAAGTGGAACGTTTCTGGCCTGTATTTCCGTACTAATGTTCCGTGGCTGTGTTTGTTTTTTCGATGTTTGTGGAGGAAATATTTGTTTGAACATATGGTGCCCTGGTATTGTTTGCTCAGATGGGATTGTTTGTTAAGTAATAAATAGCACAGTGTAATCAAATAAAGTGTTATACGAGCCAGTGAGTGGTGTAAATAAAATGTGGTAAGTAAGTCCGATGGACTGCTAAAAACTGTTTAAAGTTCTCTTACAATGATAGCTGTTAGAAGCGACCCAAAAGCCTACAGCTGCAGACGATGGATTGCTCAAGGAAAAAGGGCTGACCGTGGAACCTAGCAATAAAAATGCATTAAGAAGAAAAGTATGATTCTATAGCTAACAAGCAAAGACAAGCACTGATGTAAAAAGTATCCCAAAACGTCATTTCAGCCAAAATACTCCAGTTGCTGGACACAACCCTCATCCTAGCGTCGCCATATAGAATCGTCCTGTGCTTTTACCCCTTTGTTCATGAGAATAGTATAATACTTTTTATTATGTACACCATATACTCAATACTCTATTGCATTCCGTAACGTGTACATATGATAGTTGGTATGTCAAAACATCGAATCAATTATGGACCCTATCGGGCACAGCAAAGTTAGTTTTTAATAGGAGAGAGGATGAATGCGCTTTTTGTTAAGAAAAAAAAAAAAATTAAAATAGTATCAAATAAATTGATTTGATTTGATTTGATTTGATTTATCATAAAAATAGTATCATTTGCTATTATGGTATTTATATTTTAAATAAATATTTATATAATAATCGTGCAATATATATTGCACGATTTACATTATTCTTTATTTTTCATTATTATTATAGACTATAAATTATAATATAAATTACAGAACATAAGTATATACATTTCGCAAAGAGTGATATAATGGGTGGTCTAATCGCTAAGAGCGATCTTTTAAAGACAGTTCATTGGCGACTATTCAACCATAAATTGTTGACTATTTAACGTCATTGAACTTTAATCATCGTTTATAAATAAACCTCCTGGTATCCAGCGGATTCTCACGGCTTTCACCAGGTCATCAGTTTACTTGAGGGAAAGCCGTGAAAATGATCACTGCTTCATAAAGAAAAACTCAAGGGAATTGTCGATGAAACTGAAATCCCATCGCCCGATACTCGGTAAAACTTTTTCGATACAGGTAAACCCGTCGCAAGTAACGAGTACGACATTAAGGCTATAATAATAACACAGATAGACAGATCAATACGCTCCGAATTGGGCTGTTTCGTTCAAGTGGATGGTCCTGTTATTATTGACGGAAAAGGCTGTTGGTTAAAGGTTTTTGTTGTTTGGTGCAATTGCTTCTGAAGTGCGCAAGGCACTGGTGTAAATTCCTCAGATGGCCCAGCACCAGAAAATACAATTCAATCGACTCAGCCTATAGCAGTCCACAGCTGGACATAGGCCTCTCCCAGGCTGCGTCACAACACCCTATCCTTCGCCTTCCGCAACCAGTCCGTCCCAGCCACGTTCTTAAGGTCGTTGGTCCATTTAGCTGAGGGGCGTCCCACACTACGCTTGCCGATACGCGGTCTCCACTGCAGGACTCGTCTGCTCCACCGGCTATCAGTCCTTCGACAAACATGCCACTCCAGTTTGCTTACTCTGCGAGCTATGTCAGTTATTCCGGTTATTTTCCGGAAAATAAAACTATCGTATAGAATTTTTGGTTTTAATTTTTGCTACGAGCTCAATTAGTATCACCCATAGATATGAACTTCTTCCCTTTAATTTTAAACGTTGTTGCTTGGAGTCAAGAGAAGCTTACACATCAAAAATGTAATCATAACTTAACTGTAAGCACATAAATACATAATTTGCCAAATTTCGATACAGCATTTACCGAGCGGTCCACACTACAGAAGACCGCATAACTTGGAGACGCGTCGTATGTGGTCACGATCCTCAGTATTGTAACGACGAACAAGAAAAATCGGCTTTGATTTTAGTACTACTCCATAAAATAAATATACTGGCTGACTTGTTTTAAAGTCTGGACAAAAAACGGTATAGAATGTGAAGGGAGTTGAAGCCTATCATACAAATTCATTGATAACTTCCGCGCGTAGGGAGGGTGCCTCTAAGTTGAATTTTTATATTATATTTCGATCTGTTTTTTTTTTGTGAAAAAGAGAGACTTCTGTTCCATAGGCTTCTACTCCGTTCACCTTTTATACCCTGTTGTGGTCCAGACGGTAAAAAAAGTCAGCCGGCATACCTATCCCGTATCTCTAAAGATATTTTACTGCCATTTTTTCAGCTGAAATTCAAATACGCGCACAATAAAATCCGATGAAACGTATAAAGAATACCTAGGCGACATTAACGTTTGAACTTTATGGTCGATTTTTGTACAGCTAAGTCAGTCATAAAGATTGACTGATTTAAGACTAAAATGGGGTTCTGAACAATGATCTGCTATCGTGGCGAGATTGCAAAATGAACTTGGTGTGTGAGCTGACGGGATAAAGGCACCGCTCCACAGTGGCCCACAGCTAAGCTACGCACGTGTGCTTTTTTTTCCGTTAACCTATTTTGTCCCACTTCTGGGCAAAGGTCTCCCCCCTATTTTTCTACTATTCTTTTTACAGTGCCTTCTCCGTCCAATCGGTTAGAAACGAGTTCAAATCGTCACGCCAGCGTTTCTTAGGCCTGCCTCGGTGACGACGCCCGTCCTCAGGCACGTGCTGTTCACTTTATATTATGAAAACCTTGATGGGATCGTCTACTACGACACACGACAACGCTACGCACGAATGCGTGGCTTGCAAACAAATGAATCGCGCAGCTAACGTGGCAAACCTCTCCGTGGACATTCTACTTAGTATACGTACTGGTGGACGGCTGACTTAACCCCGAAAGAATGTACGCACGTTTCTAAGTAAAGTCGTTCAGACTCAGTAATACTCAGTGCCAGATATAATTTAACCTCATCTTCAAAGATGGGGTTACGCGCGTACCTACACAATACGTGTGCGTACATTCTTTGGGACTTAAACGAATTCTAGAAAATTCATTCTCTTGATAGCCAATCCTTCAGCTGTACATACTATTGCAACATTCAACGAATGCAAATTAAATTTAAATTTAAAACGTATTATTAAAAGCCTGTGATGTCCCACTGCAAGGCTTCGCAAGGCGAAGGCCTCGCTACTCTCCTTCCACTTCTCTCTGTTTAAAGCTTCTGAGGACCAGTTCTTGTTGAAGGAGTCCAGCTCATCCCGCCATCTCCGTTTGGACCTACCGCGATGTCGCTTGCCATTAAAAGGGACCCATTGGGTCGTAAGTTTGGCCCATTGGTCGTCTGACATGCGGCAGATGTGTCCAGCACAATTCCATTTTAGCGTGGCAGCTTTCCAAGTGACATCAGTTATCTTTGTGATGGAACGGATGGTCGTGTTCCTAACTCGATCTGTAAGTTTGATACCCAGAATACTCCGTTCCATAGTCCTCTGGAAAACCTCTACTCTCTCATAAAACGTAATTGAATAACAAAAAACCTAAGGTATTTTGAATACGAAACGTACCACAAGATTAATTCCAGCCTGAATTATACTTCAATAAAGAAATATAAATGGCTCGAGAATTTTAGCTCGTATCTCGGCGAAAACCAGTAAAAGTTTGTTGTGAAGACTAGCAGCTTCTTAATCATTTTCAAATGTTAAGTTTCACACTTTAAGATGGAATAGTTGGGAATTAAAGCTAGTTTTAATGAAGTGCGCAGCTATTTAAATCGTTTGAGAAATTACCTTTGTTTTACGATGTGGTCTTTCTGCGGGGAAAAGGACCGACATTTCAGCAGTGCGATTCTGTAAGCATCTCACCGTGAAAACGTAAGTGAAGTGAGCGTGGAGTGAGCTGTCATTCCCAACTAATGCTAGTTCCCAGCTAATGCTAGGGATTGACACTATTGACAGCTCACTCTAAGCTCACTTCACCTAACTTTTCACTATGAGATTTTTACAGAATCGATCGGCAGGTTTTGTTTCGAACAAAAGACCAAATATAAGTGATTAACACCACGTATGGGATATCAATACAGATAGGGAGCAGCGGTGGCCCAGTGGTAACGACCGCGAATTACAAGTTGCAGGTCGTAGGTTCGAACCCAGACAGGCGCTTTACTTTGTGTAAATAATTTATTCACCACTGCTCTCAAAACGGTGAAGGAAAACATCGTGAGGAAACCGGCATGTCTTAGAACCGAAAATTCGAAGACATGTGACATCTACCAACCCGCACTGGGCCCGCGTGATGGATTACGGCCCACTCCCTTTCACCGAGAGGAGGCCTGTGACCCAGCTGTGGGAACCATATAGGCTGATTGTATGGGATATCAGGCTTTATACAGGGTGGCAGGGACATCGACGATCAACCATTACCATGGATTCAGTACATGATTCTGGACCGGGAACCCTGGACCTGAGTCGGTATTAAAACAAAAATGAACTGTTCCATGCATTTTGACCGCGTATGTATTGCACTTTCTTACCAAGGGGTATCGTATTACCCAGTAACTAGTTTGTGGAGGTCAGATAGGCAGTCGCTTCATGTAAAATACTGGTATTCAGCTGCATCCGGTTAGATTGGAAGCCGACCCCAACATAGCTGGGAAAAGGCTAGGCAGATGATGATGAAAAATTTCTTCACTTTCTTTGAAACAGCTGATATTTTGATAACCGCCGAAAAATTCCTACGCTACGGGATTTAGAATCATGTACTGAATTCATGGTTATAGTTAACTAGCTGATCCGGCAAACGTTGTTTTGCCATTTAAATTATTTCTAGCTACTCGGCGCTACTTCGTTCGCGTGGTGTCTTACCCCCTACCCTACCCCCTACCTACTCCTACCCTACTAGGAGTAGGGTAGGAGTAGGTAGGGGGTAGGGTATTCCCTATTTTTTTTAATTTTTCCCTGCGTAAGAACTATACTCGTACTTCAAGGAATATGCTAAAAAAAGAATTAGCGAAATCGGTTCAGCTGTTCTCGAGATTTGCGCTTAGTAACACATTCAGCGATTCATTTTTATATTATAGACTAAGCTAATACTGCTGAGCATGAAATCCTGGGTTCGATACCCGGGTCGGGCAAAGTGTTATTGAGTTTCCCATCTGGGATTCTCAGTAGCAGCCCGGAATCAGGATTTGTGCACGGTTGATGGCAACAGGCTCGCCCCTTATTACAAGGGACTTAAACACAATTAATCAGCAACCAGGATATATTCGCCAAAAATGTAAACAAATATGAGTTTATGGAAAAATAACTTTAATTCCTACACAATAAAGTTCAGTATACGCTACAACTACAAACATTTTTATTACTTTTTCAATAGTGCTAGTCACTCTGAAATCAACTTAATTTCCATTAAAATAAAGTTGATATTGGTTTAACTTGAAATAACGTCAATTTGAAACATAACTAAGATATACCTCTGCCAAACACTTCGGGGAATACGGGCAATATGATATTATGTTATGTCCTCTGTGGTAATATAATATAATCCTATTGTATGACTATTTCAAATATCAATCAATAGGATTAAATGAACCTAGAGGGTTGTTTCGACAATTTCAATGATTATATTTCGCTACCTTAGCGCATCCCCTTAAGTAAACATTTTCAAGATACTAGACTAAAAACTAGCTCACTAAAATTAACAAAAGAACTCCTAAAATCCACTCAAACGAACAACTTCCCTAACCTAAAAACAATACATCTAAAACAGCAAGGCACAATACTACAGTCACGACATCCAGCCAAGACCGGTGCCAAGCCGTGTGATAGATAAAAACGCAGACGGTTCGGACAAGGGCTGCCGGACGGTAGGACCACACTACGTGGATTGGTTTCTTTTTACTGGATACTGCCCGGAAAATGAACACAGATATGGTACTTTCCTTGAGTTTTGCGGTAACAAACTGCATATAATATTTGCTTTGTATAGTTTGTAGTCATATTTGAATGGACTGCACTGTATATAATATTTGCTTTGTATCGTTTGTAGTCATATTTGAATGGAATTGTATTGTTTTGTGTCCGATTCGTTTTTTTTTTTTGTATTGTTACAAGATATATTTTTTTTCTCTTGTTACAGTTCGCCACCATCATCATCTACCTAGTCTTTTCCCAACTATGTTGGGGTCAGCTTCCAGTCTAACCGGATGCAGCTGAGCACCAGTATTTTACATGGAGCGACTGCCTATCTGACCTCCACTACCCAGTTACTGGGTAATACGAAACCTCTTGGTATAAGACCGGTTATTAACACTGGTTAGCCATCTAGCACAAAATGTCAGGGATATTTGCAGTGTTACAAGAGCTAGTGCCCTCTCCCGGGAGGAAATCCTACTTCCTACTAATATTATAAACGCGGAAGTTTGTGAAGATGGATGGATGTTTGTTACGCATCAGAATAACATATAGGATACTTTTTATCCCGATATTGTTACGGGAACCGCGGGACACTGCTACTACTATTATAAACTTATGCAATAAGATTAACAAGCGGGAAAAAAAGACCAAAATAATAAAACATGGTTAGAAAAGCCTGTAATCGTGAATGTGTGGATGCGTGTAGTGTTCGTATAAGTGTGTGTACGTGTGTGTGTGTGATGAAGTCGAGTTGAATGTTCAGGAAAGGTTGGTTGTAAATAGAAACCTTTGAAGTCGGGACATCAATATGGTGCTAAGAGGCAGTAATATAAATAAAGGATGATGAGTGTGTGTGTATCCAACACTTACACTTGGTACATAGCCCTCTTCCTCTCTCCTAATTTTGCTGTACCCCCATATTGATTTTTTACTTTGTTATAACATCTATGTAATACATATGGAATGCAGTAAAGAATTGAGTATAATTCTGTGTAATTATATTCCGAGGGCTACCTTAGTGCATCCTTAGCGCAGACTAGACCACAAAATAGCTCATCAAAATTAACAAAAGAACTCATAAAATCCACTCAAACGAACAACTTACCTAACCTAAAACATTTCATCTAAAATAGCAAGATACAATACTACAGTCACGACATCCAGCCAAGACCGGTGCCAAGCCGTTTGATAGATAAAAACGCAGACGGTTCGGACAACGGCTGCCGGACGGTAGGACCACACTACGTGGATTAGTTTCTTTTTACTGGATACTGCCCGGAAAATGAACACGGAAATGCTACTATTCTCGGTAGCAAACTGTATTGCACTGAATATAATATTTGGTTGGCTTCGTTTGTTTGGTTTGAATGGAATTGTATTGTTTTGTGTCCATTTCGTTTATTTCTTCGTATTTTCGCTGATTTTTACAAGATGAAAAAATTGTTTACTTGTTGTATGAATATATGTGGAATGGATTAAATCTTTACGACGATACTTAATTATTTCAGTACCACCCTTTACTTTTGAGTCTCTCTGAGGGATCGAATCCGCAACGAGGTGATCCGGCATAGAACCAAAATTGTCGTCACAGCTCACAGAATAAGCAAGCTGAAGTGGCAATGGTCCGGCCATATTAGCCGTAGAACCGATGACCGTTGGGGTAGACGTGTTCTTGAATGGAGACCGCGAATCGTTAACCGTAAGGTGGGACGCCCTCAGGCTAGGTGGAGCGACGATCTTCGCAGGATGGCTGGTAGCAGGTGGATGAGAGTTGCCGAAAATCGAGTTGAATGGCGTGCTCGTGTGGTCCAGCAGTGGACTGCTATAGGCCGGTGATGATGATCACCCTTTACAGTAAGCCTTGCTACAAACTTTGGTAATTGATTAATCTTATAATGGCCCCATTGTAACTGTATAGGGACACTAATCGCCTGTAGCCTTCCGCTGCACGAAACATTCAATAATAACCTTTATTACTTAAGAAAGTGGTTACAAATTGTGTGACGTCCCTCACTTGTGCTAATAGGTGGTTAATCCGTGTTACAAGAGCCAGTGCCCTCTCCCGGGAGGAAATCCTACTTCCTAATAATATTACAAACGCGAAAGTTTGTGAGGATGGATGGATGTTTTTTACTCTTTCACGTAAAAACTACTGCACGGATTTGGATTAAATTTGGCACACAGATAGTTTATAACAGGATTAACACATATATAGGATTAACATAAATAATACTTTTTATTCCGATATTCCCAAGGGATCGAAACTTACGCGGGTGAAACCGGGGGACACTGCTAGTACTATAATAAACTTATGCAATAAGAATAATAGGACAAAAAAAAAACAAAGTAATACAAAATAATAAAACATGGTTAGAAAAGCCTGTAATGGTTTATGTGGGTATGCGTGTAGTGTACGTATAAGTGTGTGTGTGTTGAAGTCGAATTGAATGTTCAGGAAAGGTTGATTGGGATCGTAAATAGAAACCTTTGGAGTCAGGACATCAATATGGTGCTATGAGGCAGTATAATGGATACACACTCATCATCATCATCTGCCTAGCCTTTTCCCAACTATGTTGGAGTCAGCTTCCAATCTAACCGGATGCAGCTGAATACCAATATTTAAAATGGAGCGACTGCATATCTGACCTCCATGACTCAGTTACTGGGTAATAGGATACCCGTTGGTAAGACTGGTTGTCAGACTTTCTGGCTTCTGACGACCCGTAACGAATGTCAAAGATCCACGAATGATAGCCGGGACCAACAGCTTAACGTGCTTTCTGAGTCACGCAGGGGTCTTGGTATGTAAAGATGGTCACCCATCGACGGACCAACCGCGGCAAGCGTAGCTTAACCTGATCGATCAACCCGTGTGGCTGTTATTACTTAGCCACAAGCTCCAACACACACACTATTACATACATATGCACACACACCACACACACATACCATACCATACCTGAAATCATCTCTCTGGTCTCCACTTTGGAAATACTATGTTGTAACCTAGCTGTAGGTAATATGTATAATTTACTCATGTCGTCTTCATTTCTGTTAACCACCTGCACCTGCTTACTGTAATTACCTGGACAATAAATATTTTCTATTTTTTATTTCTATTTATGTACTCGTATACATACACACACTATTCTGTTAAGATTTTTTTAAATGTTGGTGTAAATATTCCACACAACTAACTGTACTACCACAAAAAAGCCTCAAGAATCTAATCACAATTATGATCCAACTGAACTCTAAACTTAAGATGATACGTGAGCTAATACTACAAAATGTCCAGCGAAGTAAGTCAGTATTCTGAGCAAGGGGCAATTTACGAAGCAAATTGGAAGGTGGCCAACGTAACAAGGGCTGTAGCGTCTCGTTCTAAAACTACCAATTGTCTTCGTGTTCCAGTAATTTGCCCTGATGCGAGGTATTTTGTTGGGATGAAAATGGAATTGGTTATTTCGGCTTGGAGGCTTTTAGAAGAGGAGACAGGCCTTATTGAGGTCTTTAGTGTAAGCACTAAGAAAATATGAATGGACTACTTCTTAGCGTTTCGATGGCAATCTTAATGGCTTGGCCCAGAAATCGGCTCTGTGTTTGGCTCCATCTGTAGCGTTCATCAGTTCCTGTAAAGTGCAGACGACAGGACACGCAGGACATCATCATCTGCCTAGCCTTTTCCCAACTATGTTGGGGTTGGCTTCCAGTCTAACCGGATGCAGCTGAATACCAGTATTTTACATGGAGCGACTGCCTATCTGATCTCCACAACCCAGTTACTGGGTACGATACCCCTTAGTAAGACTGGTTGTCAGATTTTCAGGCTACTGACGACCCATAACGACTGTCAAAGATCCACGAAAAACACCCGGGACCAACGGCTTAACGTGCTTTCCAAGACACGGAGGTGTCTTGGTATTTATAGATGGTCACCCATCCACGGACCAACCGCGGCAAGCGTAGCTTAACCTAATCGATCGACTCGTGCAGCTGTTATTACTTAGCCACAAGCCCCACGACAGGACACGCAGGACACTATATTCAAAGGACCTTCGTTTGTGGAACAGCACCGAAGATGAACTGACTGTGAGAAGTATGATAAGGAAGGAAATACTGAGATGATGGTAGAGAAGATGTATAGTATAAAAAAATGTACTTTGTATAAATTATTTCATCAACACTGCTCTCAAAACAGTAAAAGAAAATATTGTGAAGAAACCGGCATGTCCTCGAACTTAAAAATAGAAGACATCGGTCATCCGCCAACCCACACTGGACCCGCGTGGTTGATTACAGCCCACTTCCTCTCACAGAGAGCAGGTCAGTGTCCCAGCAGTGGGAACATTATAGGCTCATTTTGCTTTAAGAAACTTAAGAATGAAATACAAAGGACGAGATAAAAGAGAACTAACAACGCCAGATAATAACAAATGTTAATAATAACGCAAGGGAAAATAAAAATATGCATAACCTCTTGCTATCTCAAAAGAGTATTGATATAACTGATGTGTATGCAGAATAAGATGTAGTCATAGATATATTATATTAAGCGGGCGACGTCGTGAATATCCTGCTAATAACACTAATGTTATAAAGGCGAAAGTTTGTTACTTCTTCACGCTCAAACGGCTGGACCAATTTTGATGAAAGGAGGTCAGCAAAAGCCCATACAACTTTGCCCAAACATGTACCTCGAGGTACACGTGCACCAAATCGTAGACAAAAATAGAGGAATTCGAAAATAATTGTGTTTTTATCCATAAATAATTTAAAACTACATAATAAATTATTTAAAGTTTTAATAACCTGTAACACAATTAGATCATGTGGCCACTTTGCATGTACGGGTTGACATTAGGAGTATATGTGTTCTGTGGACATTATTTCGTGGCATGTATTATGACATTATTTTCATTTCATAAATGTCATTCACATGTCATTCCGTTCGTTTCTGCGTTTCGGGGTACTCGTCTATTGTTCGTTTGTGTTGTGTATAAGATAAAGTCAATAAAAGGCTTTATTTAAATGCGACTTCTATTCACTGAAACCTGGATGATCTGGCTTGATTTATGTTAAGCTGGGATATGACGGAGATCAGAGTCCCATCAAGTTGGAACCCTTGGATGTCGAAGCCAAGGAACTCATTTATTTATCGAGATTGTTAGTCGCTCTGATAGACTTGTAACACTGCTTCTAATATTAAGTAGGTACTGTTCATCAACATTCACAGCTTGTATTCAGCTACTTTTAGGTATAAGCATCCTTTCTTATGTTAGGTAGGTACATAACTTTGCCTAACGAAAATCGATTATACAATGAGATTTATTGTTGAATTCAGATTGAATGATACTATAAAAATATTTGAAATGAAACAAAACCAACAGCAGCTGAAGCTGACAGCAGACAACTGTCAACTTCACGGTTTTTTTTTAATAGGTAAGGTTAAGGACCAAGTTATATAGTTTAGTTGTGCCCAAAATGGCGAGCTTTTTATTACGTTAAAAGTTGTTTTATTCTCGTCCCCAGGTAACCATAAGACAAATATATAGATGCAATATTATTCAGTGTAATCTAGTGTATTTTATGTCACTCGGTATTTCGTTTGGGCAGATTTTGGTGACATCCTTTGGTATGGACGTAGCTGACACCCTGGATTAACACATAGGATACTTTTTATCCCGATATTTCCACGGGATCGAAACTTAAGCGGGTGAACCGCGGGGCGCAGCTAGTTTATTATAAACGCGAAAGTTTGTATGGATGGATGGATTGATGGATGCATGTTTGTTACTCTTTCACGCCCAAAACTCTTGAACAGATTTGGATGAAATTTAGCACATGGATAGTTTATAACCAGGATTAACACATAGGATACTTTTTAATCCCGATATTTTCACGGGATTGGTACTAATGCGGGCGAAACCGCGGGGCGCTGCTAGTACATTAGAATAATCAAATCTTGTCATGTAATATAAGGTTCATACTAACGCTAAGGAAAATAAAAATACACATAACCTTTCACTATCTCAAAAGAGTATTGATATAACTGAAGTGTATGCAGAATAAGATATAGTCATAGATATATTAAGCGAGCGACGTCGTGGATGTTCTTACATAAATATTTATTGAGGTCCTTTAACATAGTGGCCGGTACTACCGACAGTGTTGGATGGGAGGACCATCATTTTCGTCCGAGGACAGGACTGACATATCTACTTCATCAGGTAAAATTTGTTTATTTGTATTTAGGTTGTAGGGGGTAATCTCCAGCGGGGTAATTGCGTAACAACTAAGGGCTGATTTTACCAAGATCAGAAGGCCAATTCTCGTAAATTAAAACGTTCAAAATCTAGTCGCAGTCTCATCTCGGCGAACACGGGTGGGTTTTAGTCAGTAAGAGTCTGACACTCCCTTCCGCTCCACCCAGAGCGGGAGGGGTCATTTGATGATTTCCCATCCACAAAAAAAAACAAAAAAAAAGTCTCATCTCGGCGACAAACAAATGTCAAAAACTTGTCATAATGTAGGGAAATTAGAAATATTTTTTGACAGATTGAGACTGAGATCAGACTGAACGTTCTTAAAATTACGAGAATTGCCCCTCTGATATCTTTTATCCGTGGAATAAAATAGACGTCTGACAGTTCTAGTATGGAAAAACTGTCACAAATACAAAATTTATTCTCAGGATAAGACTTATTCTAGGTATAAAAGTTTGGTGGAATTCGCCCTTACAGCAGGAATGGCTTTAATTTTGACAGTTCAACAACAATCATTACGTTATTAACGTTTTTGAGCAGACAAAATTTTCGAACATAATTATGAAGCAATGTATTAGCAATATCCTTCAAAATTATTTAGATTGTGATTGATCGTGAGTTACGCAATTAGGATGCGGAACTACCAGTCAAATTTGAAGGGATATGCTATTTAACATTACGCTACGACCCTTAGGGGCCGAGTAAAAGGCAGAAAAGACTGAAAGACCGCTAAGCGAAAAATAAGTAACAGCGCGGGTGGGTTCGGTAGCGAGTGTTCTACACGCCGTGCATTATTAGACTACTTAAGTCAAAGAAAAGTGTAACTTATTTGCGGGCTTAGGTCACACACATGTTATAAATAACATTAAAACACAAGAAAAAAAACCTTTAGATTCGATTTCAGCTTGCCTCCAGATAACACGAGACCATGTATTCAGACCCCTCTCACATTTCATACTAAAATTCGGAATACTGCCAACATTAGTAGCAGAACAAGTACTATTTTATATCCAACAAACGCAGTTCCAAAGACTCGCTCCACTAACCAAACCGCGATTACAGCGTACTAAAATCCCAATACGAATTCGGGAATGTCCACAAGTGCTTTTACAGTATATACATACAACATTTTGCCTACATCGCTTGGGAGGCATAAAACTGAATCGGCTCAATTGGCTATGCCTGCATATAACACCGTAGTTTTCAGATCACATACGTGCTCAATATTCTTTTGTTCATTGTCGTAAATGACGTATAGCGCTGGCGTGAGTTTGGGGCTTAAAATTCTTGTGAACATTGTGCTGGATTCTTTTATCAAACGAGGGTTTAAATGTTAATGTTATAGCATAGGATAGTAGGCCTATAATGTTCCCACTGCTGGGACACAGGCCTCCTCTCAGTGGAGTATACTAGTACCTATAGTATTAGGATATTATTTTACTATTATCTAATACTATGCTTAAAATCGTTTAGCGAAATATTTAACAAGTGAATGATGGTGGACACGCGTAATCTAGTTACGCGTGTCTACCATAATTTTTTGGTTAGACCGCTTGCCGCGGTCGGTCCGTGGATGGGTGGCTATTCATAACAAATCGAGACTCCTCCGTGCCTCGGAAAGCACGTTGGCCCCGGTTGTCGTTCGTAGATCTTTGAAGAAGCCCGAAAGTCTGACAGCCAATCTTACCAAGGGGTGTCCTGTTACCCAGTAACTGGATTGTGGAGGCCAGATTAGTAGTCGTTTCATGTAAATTACTGATATTTCGCTGCATCAGGTTACACTGGAAGCAGACTCTAACAAGTTGGGAAAAGGCTAGGCAGATGTTGGATATAAAATTATGTTTTATCCTCGAGAAGCGACGAGATCCCGAAGCAGCACTCCCTCATACTGTAATTCCGTCACCCACCATCGATGCTTGAGTCCACTTTCACTCCAATAGTATCAGGGTTGCAGAGGTTGGATGGCACTTGCTCTGTGTAAAATACTGATATTGTAAGCGATCCATTTATCAATTACAATATCAGTATTTTACACAGAGCAACAAAAATAATATATTTAAGTTTGCTTTATTTTGTCTGACAGTAGCTTTAGCTTTGACTGGCAGTTTATTGTGACGTAAAGCTAGTCTGTATGTTTAAAATTTACATACATTTTACGATTTTGAAAAAAAATAAATTCATCACAGCCGAGCCTAACATTTTACTGTCATAATAAAGTGGGGCTAAAGTGAAAAAATATCTGTAATATATTCAGTCCTTATATCTGAGGTCGGGGTTAAACATGGAGTAATGGAGTATAAATACATGGAGTACTCATTTACCTTGTACATGTACTTCACTAATCCTTGACTGTTAGAGTTCCTTCGTTACGCTAACCTGTGATGTGGCTTGAAACTGCTGCAATTGTTGAAAACTAGCATTCCACCACCAACTGAATCCAAGGGCAAAGTGATTTCTAGGAAAAACAAGGCAATCATTTGGGTGTCATGAAACCACCACGGTTTCTTTGTCCTCCTGACGGCTAATAATAAGAAACTTCCATCAACCATCCCTTATGTTTTGGAACTCATGGCAAGCTCCCTAGTGATATTTTATCATAGCAATCCTTAGGAGGCTTATGATGATCATCTGTGAACGCTTAAAAGCTCCTGTGATGACACTGCTGTCTGCAACCTACATACACATTCTTAACGTTTTTTCAGAAGAAAGATATCATGTTTTACTGCGCGTCTGACAATGTATTGATCCGATGGAATCTAAATACACATTGGCACTCCATTCAAACGTACTCCATCACCAGAAAGTATTAAACATGTAGGTGAACATAAAGAATGTCTGAACGTCCTATTTATAGTACTGACCGCAATTTACCGAATATTAGGTTGTAGGTCCAGACCAAGACTTATGTGGGTGTTTGACTAATTTACAAGTTTGCCTCCACAAGGCTGCTCGCCGAGATTAGGTTACAGCCTCTCCTCCGGGGCTCGTAAAACGACGAGAAGATAAAACGTCTTAAGATTTTTTACTGAATCCCAAAGTAGTGGGTTCTTAACACGATTTTTGATGTGTAGAGGTGTTATTCATGGCGGCGGGATCTTCCGAAAGGGTTACCGCTGCCCTGGAACAGAAAGGGCTAAGGAAGGAACACGGGTGGGTTTTAGTCAGTAAGAGTCTGACACTCCCTTCCGCTCCACCCAGAGCGGGAGGGGGCATTTGATGATTTCCCATAAAAAAAGAGGTGTTATTCATTGCGCAGAAAGATAGTTTTTTACCAAGGTGGCAATTAAAACAGCGTTTGTATAGTAATTCGCAAACTATATTTGTTAACTAAATGACCTAGGCTATACATATTCTGTGTAGTGCTGGTGGCACTGATGACACCATCCAAAATATCATTGAACCAATCAATAGCGAGCTCACGTGCTTGTAAAGCCTCGGTGGCGCAACACTTAAAAATACCGAGATAATATCTTGCTGTCCTCTAACAGCGACCCCACAGGGGGTGCCCTTGGCGTGCAGTCGCTTAATTTTTAATTAGTTTTAAGCCCTGGCTGGAGGTTTTAAGTTTACTTAAGGCAACCACAGGATAGTCCGGTTAAGTAGTCCCGACCTCTTTTGGTCAACTACGAGATGCCAATTATAAAAAAAAACCGGCCAAGTGCGAGTCGGACTCGCGCACCGTACAATTTAAAATTATTTTTATTATATGATGTAATTAAAGATTTACGGTTTTCGCAATTTTTCCTTTATCTGTGCTATAAGACGTTGCTTCGTACCAAATTTCAGAATTCTGAGTTCACGGGAAGTCTCCTGTAGGTTTTGATTCCCTTGCGAGTGTAGAAAAGCGGCATAAACGGCTGTATCTTTTGATTGCGTTGGCTTAGAAGTTTGATTTTTCACAGCTCCAAGGG
Source organism: Apamea crenata (assembly GCA_949629185.1). Taxonomy (NCBI): domain Eukaryota; kingdom Metazoa; phylum Arthropoda; class Insecta; order Lepidoptera; family Noctuidae; genus Apamea; species Apamea crenata. The sequence continues at coordinate 9,194,062 of OX451376.1, read as the reverse complement.
TCAGTAGACCTGAGTATTTGATATAAATTCCAGCTTGATACCTCAACGCGTTCCTGAGAAAAATGGTCTTGACAGACAGACGGACGGACAATAAAGTGATTATGATATAAGGGTTCCGTGTTTTCCTTACGAGGTACGTAACCCTAAAAAAAAAAACAAAACGGGCGCCTCAGTGAACAATGTGCGCGCTTTGCGTGCTGTGTGGTGTTTGCAGGTTAGCTGGTACAGTTTTATTTTTATTTTTCAAGTACATATATTCTTTTAACTGATACAAATAGCAACGTCGAATAGAGTAGTAACGGCCGCGACGTACAAGTCGTAGGTTCGAACCCAGACAGGCGCTTAACTTTGTGTAAATAATTTTATCACCACTGCTCCCAAAACGGTGAAGGAAAACATCATGAGGAAACCGGCATGTCCTAGAACCAAAAATTCGAAGACATGTGACATCTACCAACCCGCACTGGGCCGGCCCGCGTGGTGGATTTTGGTCCACTCCCTCTCACCGAGAGGAGGCCTGTGCCCCAGCAGTGGGAACATTATACGCTGATTGTGAATGTTTGTATGTAGGTTTAATATTTTGTTACATTGGAAAACATAACGAAAACAGCTAAAAAGTTAAGGCTTTTCTTAGTTATGCTGACTAAAATGATCCGTAGTTATGCTGACTAAAATGATTCGTAGTTATGCTGACTATGACTATGTTTAGCGGTAAAACTTTTCGTGCTTATAATATCCCCAGTTCGAACTGTGCAGTAACTTTAGTCCCGGATTTAAAGTACCAACCATGTAAACGGCCTATGCGGTGGGCAGTGAGCCAAGTATTTGAGATAATACCCCGAATATAAAACTGTTGGTATGTACTTGTTTTGATGTAGTTTTGGTTTAGTGCGCTCATGTGGGAGTTAAAGTAAGTGTATTGTACATTCTCGAACATAAATATTGTCTGGGGTACTCTGTGTTCTTTTGTAATTCTATTTTGTGTTTCCGTAGCTACGTTTTTGTTAGAATGTCCTTAACGAAGCTTGCGCTAGGAGTAAACTGGTAGAAATCGTCTCGTTACGAAAAAGCGTGATAGGGCTCCATGCGACTTTTTATTTTTTCAAGACAGAGAGAGAGGGGGATAGTTTTCATGGTTTTTGAGGATGCTGAAGCCAATAGTGAGGTAAAAAACGAAAATCATACAATTTTTAGTTAATTTTTAATAAGACTGCTTTATTGGTTGTAAGCGCTTGCTGCTGAGCATGAGGTCCTGGGTTCGATTTCCAGGTTGTTCAAAGTGATATTGATTTTTTTCCTTTAGGAATATCTCAGCAACAGTAGTCTGGTTTTGCGCCCAGTTTATGACCATAGGCTCGCCACCTATGACATGGGACTTAAACACAACTGGCGAAATGTGGGTCTACTTCAGGTATACCTCGGCATAACCCTTCGGGGATTATAATCATATCAGTTACTAAACGCATATCCCCCACACATATCTTTAGAATCCAGTTCCAGTTTGGAGGCATGAGGAACAGGGTGTTTTGTTCACTCATCCTCCATAGAAAAGGGAGGATCCTCCGACCAGACGGGTGTTGTGTCTGGCGGGCAATTGCCCAACGATTGATGTTGGGAAATTGTATCTATGCTAATTGCGCGGTAAACTCTGCTTGCGAGATGCAGGATTTGCGTGACGTCAGTATGACGCGTTGTTCGCATGTGGCGTTGTAGATACCGCTACAATTAAAATAATATTGCAGTCCTCAACTCTATCAGTTTCATAGGGGTTTACAGATCACCTTCCGCCTGACGCAGGTCCTCTCCGGACACGGATGTTTCAGGAGGTTCCTGCACATAATCAGGCGGGAGGAGACGCCCGGGTGTCACCACTGCCAGGATCGCCCAGAGGACACGGTGGAGCATACGGTGGCGGTCTGCCCTGCTTGGGCGGAGCCCCGCCGTGTCCTCGTAGAGGCGATCGGCAACGGCGGCGACCTCTCGCGTCCGGCCCTGGTGCAAGCCATGGTCCGGGCGAGAGGGAGTGGGAGGCAGTCACCTCCTTCTGCGAAGCAGTCATGCTAGCGAAGGAGGTGGCTGAGAGGCTGAGGGAGACCACCTCACGCCTCAGCCGCCGCGGGAGACGCTCCAGGCGTCGGGAGCCGCGTGACGACTCCCGGCCACCGTAGGCGCGGGCCTGCGGGCGGTGAGTAATGGGTAGCTCGCCGTCCGATCAGGACCAGGCCCGTGCCGGACGGCGCGTTGTGTTCCACGCGCGCCTCAAAGAGATGTCAGCAGAGGACGGGGCCCGATAGGGCCGAAGCCTGCCGGGGCGGCGGGATCTTCCGAAAGGGTTACCGCTGCCCTGGAACAGAAAGGGCTAAGGAAGGAACACGGGTGGGTTTTAATCAGTAAGAGTCTGACACTCCCTTCCGCTCCACCCAGAGCGGGAGGGGTCATTCGATGATTTCCCATCCTCAAAAAAAAAAAAAGGGGTTTACAGATGTCAATTAGTACGCATGCAAGCTACGTGATACTCAAAGGAAGTCATTTAGGACCAAAGAGGCATTTCCAAGAAGAACTAATGATTTTGAGAGACCGTTAATTCGTATAAAGGAAGCGGTAATAAAGGTAAGGTGGGAGGAAAGATGTACATTTGTCGTCTTTTATTGGTACCTACTTTATATTCGTCCTGAGTTTATAGTGTGATTGAGAGGTAGTTGCTGAAAATCAGCACTGTTGGCGATAGCATAAACGTTCCCACTGCTGGGTCACAGGCCTCCTTTGAGAGGGAGTGGGCCGTAATCCATCACTCGGGCTCAGTGCAGGGTGATGTCATATGTCTTCGATTGTTTTGTTCTAGGACATGTCGGTTTCCTCTCGATGTTTTCCTTCACCGTTTTGAGAGCAGAGGTGATGAAATAATTTACACAAAGTAAAGCACCTGTCTGGGTTCTAACCTACGACCTAGAACTCGTAAGTCGCGGTCATTATCATTATCACTGGGCCACCACTGCTCTCTTTGTTGTTTACAATATAGGTTCGTCCGAAGTCACAGCATTTTGCTGAGCAACGACCAGCCGATCGATTCTGTAAAAATCTCACCGTGAAAAGTTAGGTGAAGTGAGCTTAGAGTGAGCTGACAATAGTGTCGATCCCTAGCATTAGTTGGAATGACAGCTCACTCCACGCTCACTTCACCAAAGTTTTCTCTGTTCTTGCACAGATGCGACGCAAGGCTTAATAGTTCTGCCGCGGGTTGTTCGAAAGAGATACCGTGGCCCCTGGCATTGGCAACTGAAGGAACACGGGTGGGTTTTAGTCAGTAAAAGTCTGACACGCCCTCCCGCTCCGCCCAGAGCGGGATAAGTCATATGATGATTTCCCACCCAAAAAAAAAGGCTTAATTGTTCTTATTATTGGTGTTTGTGGTTATTTAGTATAAAAGTAGTTATTTTACCACTCTGCAATCGGCATTTTGTTTTTGTTTTGATTATTGTTTTTGATGCATCTGTCAGTGTCGTAACACCGTAACACAGCACCCTCATTGCGTAACACACAATCAATCTCAATCAGAATCATTTTGAAGGACATTGCTAATCCATTGCTTCATATGTTCAAAAAATGTGTCATGGTGTCTGCTCAACAACGTAAATAACGCAATGAATGTTGTTGAATTGTCAAAGTGAAACCAATTGCTATTGATCGTGTGTTACGCAATTAGGGTGACGGTTAATGTGGTCCCTAGCCCTGACATCAAGCAATGGACAAAATTATCAACCTTTTATTGCTTGAGTAAGAGGCTTTTGACTCCTTTGTATGTGTTGTGTTATATATTTTATGTATTTTTTTTTGTAATGTGCGTTATGATTAGCAGAATAAATAATTTTTTTCTTTCTTTTTGAAAAAATCGAAAAATGATTCAGTCTTCATAAACTCTACATGGTTTTAGATACTTACAACTTTTTTCTCAAACTCTATGGTGTCTAGGCATTGAAAACTAAACTCCTAACATAATTTTTATAGCACTCTGTGACCTAAAACTGCACTAAAGTCACGCTTATCTGTGACTTAAGTAGTCCATTTTTACACAGAAAAATGTGACTTAAGTGCACGTTTAGGTCACAGAAGCTATGAAATAGTATACGATACGTGTGATTTAAGTAGTATTAATGCACTGCGTTTAGCACCTTCGCTATGCTTGGGCGGTAATTTCATGACGCCGAGCAATAAAATCTACCTACCACTACTTAAATCACACTTATCGTAATGTACTATTTTTTTAAGTATTAGGTAAGAATTATTCGTCGATTTCTACCACACACGGGTTGTAGTGCTGATACAAGAACCCCATATAATAATAAGTTTTTTTTTTTTGTTATAGTACTTAACAGTTTTGAACTATATAAATTCACATTGTGAGAGCTAGTGCTTGAAGTAGGTTTTAGAAAAAAACCTGTATTACAGGTCACCAGGCTCCACTTAGTGGCTTCCTAAAAATAAACAGCCATACTTGTACAGAGTACACAGCCATACTGTATTACGGCGAGGGGTGCGCGTGCCCCGGCTGTTCCACACTGTAAAGTGTAGAACCAATGCTGGTGCAAGGGCGCCCCTCTGTCGTCTCTTAGAAATATATAACACACACTTTCTCAATCTTGATATATTTTCACTATCTCAAACAAAATTTAAAAGAATGGCTATTCAATTGCTTGCACAATAATTATAAATTCTCCCTAACCTAAATCGCCTCCAGTAGATGATTCGTGGTTTTATTTTATTTCTCCATAATAGATTATTCCGCGGACATTGGTGTGGGTTACATGTTTACCTCTATTACCCTAGTTTATTACTTACCTACTATAATTGTAACGTGTAACTGTTTTCTGTCCCAATAAAATAAAATAGGTACTTTAAGAAATGTGCACCGTATAGTTTTAATTAACAGGAGCCCTACAACCAATCGAAATCATATTCATTCGGCACCAATTGTTCGTACACCAATACATATTCTCATCTCTTTCAATAATTAAATCGTAAGAGATTACCCAGGTCACAGCACTCCACACCAAACTTAGGCCTGACAAAGCATCGAAGATACATAGTGGCGTTAATGACTGCAATTCGCTTGATGGCTCCGTTAATGGCACAGCTACGTTCACGACAGTTAACCAGCGATGGATTACCAAAAACTTTGGCCGTGTTTGTAGCCGTGACAAATGTTGGTACCAACTTTGGAAGTTTGCGGAAAGTGAGGTATGTATACCATATGTTATTTCTGTTCTTCGCAGATGCAGAAATACATATAATGATTACTGAGTACTAAGTAGAACTTTGCCAGCTACTTCGTTCGCTCGTGATTTCTCTATTGCGTGAAAATTTCGAAAAATCCGTATTTCTGATCTTCGTCATAAACCTCTGTTCCATTTTTCAGCTTTATAGGTCCAAGGGTTTGGGCTGGGCGTCGATGAGTCCGTCAGTGAGTGAGTTAGTCGGGACTTTCCCTTTTTTTATACATATTATATCAACCTACTGTAGTAACTCATGGTTTAGCTAGAATACATAAACTTACACCCATATACTCCCAACTAAAAACGAAGTCAAAATCAAATTTACAGATTGGTTTCCGAAGTTAACGTATGATAAAACCGAGAATCTTATTACTATTGTCTCTTAAATGAACTAATGCTGTATTTAAATTAAGGCGCTGTTAGTTCAATTTATGTTGTGTTACTATAAGTACCTGCAAAACACCTTACTTACCTATAGTTGTACGTATGTCATACCTGGGGGAACTTTGGCTCATAAAACACAGGCTTTTGGCCTAGTATAAGAGGCATCAGTTCGCCCTTTAATGTAACTCTATTGTACAATATATTTTTAATCCTGTGTACTTATACTTATGTATAATATGTTTTTCAAGTGTACAAATAAATTTATTATTATATTATTATGGCTATAACTCATATTTAAGAGCATAAACGGACGAGCCAACTTCCAGAAAAAATATCTTATCAAAGGAGTCAAAGTCAAATAATTTATTTCAAATAGGCACATAAAAGCCACTTTTGAACATCAGAATTTACAAAAAATAAAATTAATTCTAGTCGCTTCTTCCAAAAGGTAGTTTCATATGGAGAAGAATGGGCAAGAAATTCCACTTTAAGAAGAGAGTCGGAGTAACCTTAATTAGAGGAGAGAGTCTTTAGGACTCGTGTACTCTTGTAATAGACAAACGACGCTTCATAAGCTCCAGTTCAAATTATCGTCTGGTTAATATTTTCAACACAGAAAAACAAGAATACTAAAGTTGAAAAGTATTATTTTTTTCAGCGGTCAGCAATTTTTTCGGACTAAATTCATCATCATCTGCCTCACGTTTCCCAATTATGTTAGGGTCCGCTTCCAGTCTTACCGAATTCAGCTGAATACTTTAATGGAGTGATTGTCTATCTGACCTCCAGAACCCAGTTACTGGTTACCTCAATACCTGGTTGTCAGACTTTCGGGCTTCTGATTATCCGTAACGGCTGTCAAAGATTAACGAATGCCAGACGGGACCAACGGCTTAACGTGCTTTCAGAGTCACGGAAGGGTCTCGATATGTAATGGATGGTAACCCATCCACGTACCGACCGCGGCAAGTGTAGCTTAACCTCTGATCGACCCGTGCGGCTGTATTTAGTCATGAGCTCCTCCTATTCCATAGAATTTACTAATGTTAGTATTAATAGAGGTTGTTCAAGAAAGATCTAAAAATACACCTAGCCTGATAATCTTCAGTTCGTACGTAAAACCATTGGTCAATTTCTGGCAAAACCATTTTAACTTTGAAACTTGAATGCAAATTGAAAAAAAATCATGGAGGTCTGTCATATGCATGTCCTTTTTTTTACGTCTTAACTACAATTTTAGTATGAATAGGTAACCGTATCACCGACATATAATTGTATTCAACATATCTATTACGGAAGTTGGACGACAGTCACCATCAATCTATATACATAAGCACGCTACTGCGTCCAGTAGATTAGCTGCGAGTATTAATTTATCGCTACACACATGTGGTATATGACTGCTTTGTTGGTGTAGTGGTCGCAAGTACTACTGCTGAACATGAGGTCCAATTCCCGGGGCGGGTAAAGTATTAGTGAAACAAAAAAAAAAAATGAAAGAGAAATAAAGAAAATACGTTTTTTTTTTTTTAAACTTGTTCTTTTTTGTGTTTTGAAAAAACACAAAAAAGAACAAGTTGAGGGAAAATAGTCGTCACATCCACACAAAACGGCCATTGCTCAGCATAAAGCTACGACCAGAGGCGACACAGAGCCCCAGCGCTGGTTTTCACCAATAGCCGGTGGCGTGGTTTCTACATACATATATGGAATTTCTGAGAAACAGCTTGGTATGTAGTCCCGGTTGATTCCTCGAAAGGTTAGGCAAAGGCGTACCTACTGTACATCCACATTTCGCGAGTTCTGTTATGCTATCAAACGAGTAACCAGTTTCATTTCTAAACTAGCCCTGGCTTTTATTATAACCACAGCAGATTCGATCTTGGCACCCTAAACACAAGTTAAATCTTACTTTGGGTGTCGGAGTTAATCGAACACACTCTTTTCCCTAGTTGTAACGTTGCATTAGATAAGTGTTTTTGTACAACCATCTCAACGTGAAAACTTAGGTGAAGTGAGCGTGGAATGAGCTCTCATTCCAACTAATGCTAGGGATTGACACTATTGACAGCTCACTCCAAGCTCACTTCACCTAACTTTTCACGGTGAGATTTTTACAGAATCGATCGGCTGAAGGTAATTTTTTATTTTATTTTAATGTTCCAATGGCTCCCGTGTAAGCCCGTATACTTCTTTCTCATCTAAGGGCATCCTTAGCTATTTCCTTCCACCGATATCATAAAACAGAACACATTCAAGCAAATATCCATTTATTCTCAGACGGAAATAACAAAACTTCAATAAGATATAAGTTTGAAAGGCATTAGACATTACATTCGATGTCTGGATGACCACTATCGATTTTCAGCATCGTTACACTTTTGTTGCGGTTAGGTGGGGCAAATGGTAATTTTAGATTATAGCCTAGAAATGGGAAGGCCAATTCCTGTATATAAAAACGTTTGAAGTCTGGTCGCATCTCATCTCAGCCATAATCATTGTCAAAATTACAGTCATCATCATCATCTGCCTAGCATTTTCCCAACCCTGTTGGGGTCGGTTCCCAGTCTAACCGGATGCAGCTGAATACCAGTATTTTACATGGAGCGACTGCCTATCTAACCTCCACAACCCAGTCACTGGGTAATGCGATACCCCTTGGTAAGACAATTAAAATTACAGTGTCAGATTAAATTAGCTAGCGAAACTTAGCAGACGAGATTGGTATCAATATCTAAATAGTATAGAATAAAAACAAAAAGGTAAATTAGATTTTTTTTTGTTGGCAGATCGAGACGAACGTTTTCTACAGTGCAGGAAAAAGAACGCAAAGTGATTCAGCCAAGCGATTTTTTTAAAAACTCTTTTCGCCTTATCGTTCTTTACCACGGAGTACAGAAAGAAGCAAACAATAATCCACCAATACAAAAAATCTACCCCTAAAAAGCAACCTACCCCTTTATTCATAAACGTTGCTTAAAGTTAAGCAGTGATTAGCGACTGTTTAACCATACATTTTTGACGTTTAAACGTTACTTAACTTTAGTCATCGTTTATGAATAAACCCCAAAGTGCCCACAAGGACCAGTCCTAGTCATTTATCGGGACGCCATACATCATACACTGCCGGCAACACATGCATAGCACATAAAATTTCAAGGCACGTCCGAATCAGGGGCAGTTACGCAATGTAATCGAAGCAAATGTACCAGTTTGGAGTATACGGGGCCAGTAGGGAGGCCATCTATTACTTGTTGAATTTTTAATGGGAGCAAAACTGGGTTTTGGTCTATGGGAAGTAATTTTTAATGTGGGGTTTTATGTAGTGTTATTGTCTACAATAACACTATCAAACTACTACTGATTTCTTAAACGACTCGAGTAGTTTTAGGTATATTTATTTATTTAATATTACCAAAAATAGCGGATGCTGGCCGCACAGCTGCTGGACTAAAGTGGAACTGGGCTGGCCACATCTGTCGCATGTCGGAGCAGCAATACGCAAAAGCCACCACTCAGTCGATCCCAAATAGCAGGAAACGACGTGGCAGGCCCAGATAAAGATGGTGGAATGAGGTGGACATCTTCTTAAAGGATTCGCCCACAATCTCAGTATACCGGGGAAACTGGAAAGAGGAAAAGGTTTAACCTATAGTGGAACAACACAGGGCTTATAGTAATAAAAAAATACCACTTACATTTGTTTTTACAGACGTGTTCTTGAGCGGAGCTGGCGAATCAGTAAACGTAAGGTGGGCCGCCCTCAGGCTAGGTGGAGCGGCGATCTTTGCAGGATGGCTGGTAGCAGTAGTAGCTGGATGAGAGTTGCTGAGAGTTGCTGAAAACCGAGTTGAATGGCGTGCAATAGGAGCGGCCTATACCCAGCAGTGGACTGCTATAGGCTGATGATGAGGAACAATACACAATAGTCACAATCTCCACACTCACAGACGTCACCCAAAAACCAATTACACACCAGCCCCAAAAAATTAAATATTTTTTAGCTGCTGATCAATCATTTTTAAATAAACTTAGTAAAGCCGATAAATTATGTACTTTACTCAATAAAAATATCGTCTAAGTTTAATATTACATTAATAGTTAAACCAAGACACATCGCCTGCATACGGAATACCTCTAAAATCCATCATAAAACATATGGTACTCATAACGGAAAGTAGACCCATTTCACTCGGATCAGAGCCCCTCGGAGAAGATGAAGGATTTATTTGAGTAATGGTCCTGATCGCAGCATTATACAGGACGGCATTCAAATCGTGAGGACATTTCACACTGGGAATGGACGCTTGAGTTGGTTCCTACATAATTTAGTAAGGATGTATGAAGGGGTGTAGTGTGTGGAGGTAGACTCGAAGGAACAATTTTTTAAAGATCAGAAGGCCAATTCTCGTTGTTTAAACCGTTCAAAATCTAGTCGCAATCTCATCTCAGCGACAAACTATGTCAAAAACTTGTCAAAAATGTAGGAAAATCAGAGAATATACTGACAGATTTAGACTGAGATTAGAATACGAACGTTCTTAAAAATACGGGTATTGCCCCTCTGCTACTTTTGAGTCCTGAAGGCCAATTTCTCTAATTAAAAACGTTTAAAAATTTAGTCGCAATCTCATCTCAGCGACAATCAATGTCAAAACTCTTATCAAAAATGTAGGGAAATTATATGTAGGTATATTTGACAGATTGAGACTGAGATCAGACCGAGAACGTTCTTAAAATTACGAGAATTGCCCCTCTGTTCTAGCTCACGTAGCGCATGTGCTACGCAGAGCTACGAAAAGCTACGCCGTAGCTCGATGCGTAGTCCGTAGCGTATTGAGCGGTTGTGAATCTTTTGTGTAGTAATTTTTTTCTATAATCTCTTCAATGGTTGAGTTTAGTTACTTATAATAAAAAAATCATCTAGTATATTTCGAAAATGTTTGATGTAATCTGCGTACATTACTCAAACTCTCAAACTCAAACAACAAAGTATTTATTTATTTATTTATTATTTATTTATTTATTTATTTTTTATTTATTTATTTATTACAGCATGGAAGACTTACAGCTAAAAAAACAAACTAAAAATAGGAAACAATAGTCGACAGAAAGCCAATTACAAGTCTTCGCGTTTAGACTTATAATAAAATTTGTGTTGTGCACATACAAGCAGTAACATATTGCTATAGTATATTTAATAGTTCAAACTAATAAAATAACCATTTGTGTTCGCAAGTGAAAATTGAGATAAAAAAAATAGGAAAAAATACAATAACTAAAAAGCGCAGTAGCTATTTAAAAAAATTGAGGCTTAAGCACCTTCTAGCTGAGGTCACACTGGTTGTAAAGAGATCCAAATCGTGTTGTTTACATATTTTATTACAATTTTTGCTTGCACGCACTTTTTTATTTCAATTAAACTAATTACAGGCACTTTTGAATTGTCAAGGGGCGGGTCAGTCAGAAAAATAAAGCTAGTGGCCCATTGGAAAGCGTAGTAGGTACCCATGGAGAAGAACGGGCAAGAAACTCCATGGACATTCTTTTAATCCTCTTACTAATTTACCCATTTTACTAATTAACTGCCCCGTTGGTCTGGATTCAATTCCCAGGTCGAGCAAAGTGTTATTGGGTTTTTTCATTACGAAATCCTTAGTAACAACCCGGACTTTGGAAGTTGGCGGTGTGATACCCGTGTCTCGGAAAGCACGTTAAGCCGGTGTCCTGCGCCTGATCTCTCTCTGGTCGTGTCCAATAGGGTAGATGCCTAGGTAAAAAAATAATAATTATATTTAGTCCGTCAGTTACATTATCGAAAAATAATGGACACGTATTTTTTCTTTTGTCAATCAAACAAAAAATGACAAAGATGAAGCGCGTCTAAATTTGGTCGTGACGTCACGCCATGCTAAAAACTGTAGCAAGGCGTGACGTTACGCGGAACTTTAACGGGCGATATCTTCATCATTTTTTATATAATTTTACAAAAGAAAAAATACGGGTTCAATATTTTTTGATAATCTAACTGACGGACTAATTAGATTTTTTTAGGCATCTAGCCTATTGCCGTTCCATTGGACTATGAGAGTGAGAGAACAGAGAGTGCACCTGTGTCTACGCACACACATGTGCACTATAATATCTTCTGCGTCGAAGGCTCATCTCCGTTGAGATTGGTCGCCATGACTGAAATTCGGTTTGGAGGACTATTATTATTATTATTTTAAATTCACTGAAATTTGAACTATCGAAAATTAAAATCAAAATATTTTATTTCACATAAACCTACTTGGGCACTTATGAAACGTCAGAAGCTAGGTGCACGGTTCCAATTGGTTGTTTCCTATGGAGAAGAGCTGCCAAGAAACTCCGCGGTTACTCTTTTAAAAATTATTGGCTTTTACAATGTTTTCAAATTACAGTAGGACAGCGCAGGCCTGTCAACAAGTACCAGATACGAGTATGTACTTAATAAAATAAAAAATGGTCTACAGATCTAAAGTCTACAAGGCCTACAAAGTATGAAGCTCACTCCATCAAAAGTTATCCTTTCCCATTTCTCTCAGCTTTTTTATTTTATCCCTATAATCCAAGTATTTCCTCTCGAATATAGAGAATAGAAGACTCAAAAATATATGCGAACAAACTCGCGAAACTTTACCGATGACGTCATAATCTAACTGAAACTTCACCCACTTTGTTTCAGAAATCAATTCGTAACTAATCCCGGATTCCGTTCACGGATTTCCCGCTAAGTTATCGGAACATGTTTCGGAATTCCGTGTTCCTGTTCTGTTTGTAAGCTTGTTTCTTGACCTTTGCTAAACGAAGTGTGTTATAATCTATTGTTTCATTTATACAGGATACTATAAGGGATAGTAAAATGGTAGCGGGATCGTCCGAAAGGGTTACCGCTGCCCTGGAACAGAAAGGGCTAAGGAAGGAACACGGGTGGGTTTTAGTCAGTAAGAGTCTGACACTCCCTTCCGCTCCACCCAGAGCGGGAGGGGTCATTTGATGATTTCCCACCCAAAAAAAAAAAAGGCATAGTAAAATACGTGCAATGATCTAGGTTAGGGTTTGGGCTTACAAAAAATCTATGGAAATCGCTGAGAAACTAATCTACTAACCCGCATTGGGCCTCCGAGGTGGTTTACAGCCCACTCCCTCTCACCGAGAGGAGACCTGTGTTCCAGCAGTGGGAACATTATAGGCTGATTATGCTATTGATTATATAGTTGAACGTATGATAAAAAAGGTTCCCAAAATGAAGTAGAAAGAATGTTAGGCGTTGAAACGCCGAAGTAGAAACTACATCGTACCTCGATGCGTAGTACTGACTATGTGTTGAAGGGAAGCAGATCGCGCAGTACGCCGTAGCTCGTCGCATAGCTTATTCTTCTTTGAACTACGCAAGAAAATCAATAGCCTTATTAACAAAGGCTTGTCTTTAGAAGCAGAATGCCAATTCCCGTAATTAAAAACGTTTAAAATCTAGCCGCAATCTTATCTCAGCGGCCTTCAATGCGCCATTTTTGGTTAAAAATTGGAATACAAAAAGTAACTCATTGAAATTCGGGCTAAATGCACATGCACATAATCTGACCAAGATTATGTCTGGATTTTAAAAGAGACTGTGACCTTTGGTTTTATTTCGGCAAATCCTCTCAGAGTAGTCAGATAGGAAACGCAGAAAAATATGATTGACATGTAAAAGTGTTTGTACAAACCTACTTACAACTCAATAATATAAAATATTACTCAATCCAACGAGCCGTTTTTGTTTAAAGATTTAAATAGAAAAATTGACTCGTTTAAACTCGGGATAAAGTAAAATCTCATTTTGTAGACAGAATAAGTATCTGAAGTTGAAATAGAGATTACTTAAAATTGGTTAAGTTAATGTGAAAAACTTTCACGATTTTTTTACTCAATAACCTTGAACAAAGACGGGCCTTAAAAGCAATGAAACATCTCGAATACTGGTTAAACACTGCATATATTTGATCCAATCAATGGTAATATAAACACACACACACACACACACCAGAGAGCAGTGGTGGCCCAGTGGTAACGGTCGCCACTTACGAGTTCTAGGTCGTAGGTTCGATCCCATCCAGGCGTTTTACTTTATGTAAATTATTTCATCACCACTGCTCTCAAAACGGCGAAGGAAAACATCGTGAGGAAACCGGCATGTTCTAGAACCAAAAATTCGAACACATGTGATATCTACCAACCCGCACTGGGCCCGCGTGGTAGATTATAGCTCACCTGACGTGTGTCCCTGAAGTGGGAACATGACACACACACTTTTCCCCATATTTCAAGTCATTATTCCAACTTACCTAACACACATTATTTTCACGATACCTACCAACAACACAGGAAACTAACATATTTTCGCAGACAAACAAACTCAAAGTCACTCCCACAAGTTGTACCACATCTAGATTACGTCATAAATCTCGTAGCGATGACGTCACCACTACAAATCAACCATCGGTGACGTAACACTTGCGACCGATTGAATTTATGATGTGTTTCCGCAACAATATGTGGGTAGTTGAATATAAATAGGTCTGAGTCGCTTTTTATTGGAGAGATGTGTCTTGTGAGAAAGGAAATGAGGTATCGTTGTCGCTTGTTTGTTTTTCAATGTTGTATCTCTATTTAATACCTGTTATTTTTTTTTCCTTGTCACACATGCATGCCATCACGCTTGTTTTCTTCGAAAAGTTATGCAGAGATGACTTATTATAAAGGCTGTTTCATATAAAAGCGCTAAGATGTATGGAATAGCTATTTTTTTTTATAACCGACGAAAAATTTCAACGCTACGTTCAGAATAGTACTGAATCTATGGTTGCGCGTTTATGTCCCTGCCACCCTGTATGTTCGTTCTGTTTGATATATTTTTTTAGTATTGTTGCGCGCCACGATTAAGGCCTGATACATGGCGACATTAGTGACCATTAGCGCCATCTATTATCAAATAGCAAAACTAAATTACCACTAGTGCCATCTAGTATCGAGTAGTAGAACAAGTAGATCCTTCTAGAGATTTCGATACTAGAACTATCGACAGAGGTCAGTCGGGGCCGGTATATACCCGAACATTCTAGATGTTTCAATAGAAGGTACTAGAACAATCTGCTGCACTATATAAGGCCGGGAATAACCGCGATTCGACACAGTGTGTTGGAAGCGATACATGCGAATACATCTAAAGCGATCTTCAAGTGCGACCTAAGTGTAATAATTGTGTTTATTTATTAGTGTGTTTGTGTTAATTAATTAAAGTGTCATTTTTGGTAATTTATATCGGCAGTTTTATTGTCACGAACCCGAAGCTCGTAACAATTGGTGTCAGAAGCGAGGGATAAAATTATGCCGATTTTACCTAAAGACGACGACACGGAGGGTATCCGTACCCGGAGTCAACGCCAACAGGAGACGGACCAGAGACGTTTTGGTGGAACTATGCCGCAGAGGTTGGAGGGCCAGCTACCAACCACGGAGGCCGACCCGTCCGCAGCCGCTTCAGCATCAGCAGCACCAGACTTTGCTGCCCTGATGATGATGCTGCAGGAGCAGTCCCGCCGTCAGGAGGAACAGGCTCGCCGACAGGAGGAACAGGCTCGCCGACAGGAGGAACAGGCTCGTCGGTTGGAAGAACAGCTCCAGCGGGACAAGGAGGAACAGGCTCGCCGACAGGAGGAACAGGCTCACCGACAGGAGGAACAGGCTCGCCGACAGGAGGAACAGGCTCGTCGGTTGGAAGAACAGCTCCAGCGGGACAAAGAGGAACAGGCCCGTCGGTTGGAAGAGCAGCTGCTGCGTGACAGGGAGGAACAGGCCCGCCGACAGGAGGAACAGGCTCGCCGACAGGAGGAACAGGCTCGTCGGTTGGAAGAACAGCTCCAACGTGATAAAGAGGAGCAAGCGCGCCGCCAGGAAGAGCAGATGCTCCTTATGAAGGACCTTCACGCTACCTTCGGGAAAGACATGAAGGAGGTGAAGGATAGGGTTGCTCAACACGACAACCGCCTGTCGGAAGCTGAAATCCGGATCGACCAAGTGAATAATCGGGTTGACAACGTGATGGCTGACGTGAAGACAACCGTGATGGCTGACGTAAAGAAAACGCTGGATTACCTTAAACTTGGGGATGGAATCGCAGCTCCCGTAGCTACGACACCTTCGCTACGTGGATTCAAAGTGCCACCGTTCGACGGAACTTCTTCCTGGTCGGCCTACAAAATCCAGTTTGAGGCTGTCATGAAGGCGAACGGTTGGAATAAAAGCCAGGCAATGACTGCCCTCACCCTAGGCCTGCGCGACCAGGCCTTAACTGTCCTGGAAGCTCTCGGTAAGGAAGTGACTTACGAGCAGCTCCTTGAGGCATTGGAGGCTCGGTATGGCGACGCTCACCTGGAACACGTGTTTCGTGCGCGGCTCAAGGATCGCGTGCAACGCAGTAATGAAAACCTGCAGCAGTGGGCCCTTGAAGTGGAGAAGCTGGTGCGTAAAGCTTACCAGTCCGTACCTGCGCTTATTGATGGGAACCTGGTGCAGGCATTCATCGACGGCATCCGCGACCTTGAAGTTAGAGCTGCTGTGAGGCTCGGGCACCACGGGACGCTTAAGGACGCCTTGGCCCATGCACTGGAGGTGGAAGCTGTGCGACAGGATCATCGTTCCCATCGCGTCAGGGAGGTTGCAGCGGCTACAGTTCGAGACCGCAATAAAGGATACAGCCCTAGGTGCTACGGCTGTGGGGATAGGGGCCACCTTCGATCCAGTTGCCCTAAGCGAACTGCAGAAAGAGAAGACGGCCGATCTCCAGAGGGCAGTGCAGCTAACAGCACCGCCCAGCACCAGCAGCAGGCGTTGCTTATTGCTCGCCAGGAACAGCAAGCCCTTCTAGAACGTTTAGAAGAATTGAAGCGCGCGTTTGACATGCAACAGAACAAGTTGGAGCGAGTGCGACGCGAAGCGCATGCGCGGTCCGAACAGGACCGTATTTATGTCAACCAGCTGAAGGATGAGATTGCCGCCTTGAAGACTAGGCAAAGTAAAGAAGTCGTACCTGTGAGGATGCTCAAGACAGACCTCAGTGACAAATGGAAGGAAAGCGTACAGCGTGCACAGCAGGAAGATTCGGACATCAAGCCGATTCTGGAGTGGATGAAGGCCAGAGCTCCTAAGCCCAGGTGGAGTGACGTCTCGGCGATGAGTTCGATCACAAAAAGCTATTGGGCCCAATGGGACAGCTTGGTGATTCAGGATGGAGTCCTGTGCCGTAAATGGGAAAATGCTCGGGGAAACAGCTGTCATTTGCAAATGGTTGTCCCTAAGGCTCAAGTACCGGATGTTCTACAGCTGTACCATAATGGTTGTTCAGGAGGTCATCTGGGAGTAAAACGGGCTCTACTGAAGATACGGGAACGGTTTTACTGGGTCCACTGTCGGGACGATGTCAAGGACTGGTGTCGCAAATGTACAAGTTGTGCAGCTGTAAAGGGACCTCAGACTCGTAATAGAGGTGCATTGAAATTGCACAATGTTGGTGCACCATGGGAGATGAAAACCCGATATGACCGCAAAATGAACAATAAAGGGTTCGAAGGTTCGCTAAATGGGATGGACCGTACCGGATTGTGACAAAGATCAATGACGTAACATACCGGATACAGAAAGGTGCAAGAGGCACTCCTAAGATCGTCCATGTGGATCGACTGGCGCGTTATAATGGAGCCGATAATGCTCGGGACGAGCATGTCTTAGGAGGGGGCAGTATTGCGCGCCACGATTAAGGCCTGATACATGGCGACATTAGTGACCATTAGCGCCATCTATTATCAAATAGCAAAACTAAATTACCACTAGTGCCATCTAGTATCGAGTAGTAGAACAAGTAGATCCTTCTAGAGATTTCGATACTAGAACTATCGACAGAGGTCAGTCGGGGCCGGTATATACCCGAACATTCTAGATGTTTCAATAGAAGGTACTAGAACAATCTGCTGCACTATATAAGGCCGGGAATAACCGCGATTCGACACAGTGTGTTGGAAGCGATACATGCGAATACATCTAAAGCGATCTTCAAGTGCGACCTAAGTGTAATAATTGTGTTTATTTATTAGTGTGTTTGTGTTAATTAATTAAAGTGTCATTTTTGGTAATTTATATCGGCAGTTTTATTGTCACGAACCCGAAGCTCGTAACAGTATCATATGTTACTTTATACAAGCATGCAAGTTCAGCTAAGAACAAACACAAGAATTTGGAAAAATAAACAGTAAAAAAAAAAATTGTTCCGTGTGGGAATCAAACTCACTACCTGTCGCACCACAGACCACATTTGCTCAGCCTGTACACCAACCGATACATCAAAAAATGTTGAGAAAATATGAGTCTAAAAATATAATAATTTTATAAACCAATTTAAAACATTTTATAAATTAAATTAACTAATATTAATGGAATTTAGAAAATGTTTTAAAAAGATTGAAGACTGGTTCATGGACATCTTTCACAAAAAGCCTTAATTTTCCGAAACGTGAAAATTAGCAAAAAAATCTTAAGTTTTTCGCTATTCGTTTACGAGTAATCTATTTATAATACTAAAAATATAGCGCAGAAGAACCAAGGTAACCGACATACCCCGAAGAATTGCCAAACATAAGTGGCAGAGGGCAGGCACACTGCTCGCAGAACAGGTGGCTGATGAGGCCGAAAGGTTCTGGAGTAGCGACCGCGTACGGAAGACGTAGCGTCGGAAGGCCTCCCACAAGGTGGCCCGACGACCTTGTGAAGGCCGCAGGAACCCGTTGCATGCGAGCAGCACAGAACCGGTCGAAGTGGAGGTGCTTGGGGGAGGCCTATGTCCAGTAGTGGACGTCTTTCGGCTAAAATGATGATGATGATGGAAAATATAGCTGAAGAGTTGGTTTGGTTTATTGTTGCTTGTTGGTTAAGAAATGAGTAAATAACAGGAAGTTTGAAAGTGGCGCCAGTGACAGAAAAGTTGAAAGGAAATCGTTTAGCTTGGCATGGGCATGTGATGAGAAGGGGCGAAACGCATGTGACTAAAAGAGTGATGAATATACATGTTGATGGATGGAGAGGGAGAGGAAGGCCGAAGAAAAGATGGATGGATTGTGTAGGATTGATATGAAAGAGAAGGGAGTGAACGGTGAACGTGACGGTTGACAGGGGAGAATGGAAGAAGAAACCGTGTTGCGCCGACGCCATGTAACATGGGATAAGGGCAGGAAGATTATGTTGGTAGTTATTGAGGTTATTGCGTACAGACAAACAGATGCGGCGGGGGACTTTGTTTTTTTTTATATGTAATGATTCCACTCATCATCTGCCTAGCTTTTTCCCAAATTTTATTGGCGTCAGCTTCCAATCTAACCGAATGCAGCTGCATACCAGTATTTTACATGGAGCGACTTCCTATCTGACCTCCACAACCCAGTTTCTGGGTAACATTATACTTTTTGGCTTCTGACAACCCGTAACACTGTCAAAGATTCACGAATGACAGCCGGGACCTACAGCTTAACGTGCTCTCGGAGGGGTCTCGGTATATAAAGATGGTCACCCATCCACGGACTGACCGCGGCGAGCGTAGCTTAACCTGATCGATCCACCCGTGGCAAATTCACCAGCTAAAAGAATGGGCCAATTTTACTGAAACTTTAACAAGTACAAGAAACTTAAAATACACAAGTTTGGAGCTAAACACGTGTCCACTATCGAACCTTTAAGCCCAACTCAAAAGTTTCAAGCCCGAGGCCTGTTATACGAGTATCTAGACTTATAATAGTTCTTATCTGAAAACTTTTTAGTTCGGCAAAAAAACTAAAGAAAATTTTTCGACCGACAACTTTAGTTATAAATAATAGTCTTAATCGAAATTCGATAAAATTTCGTTATCTTTTGCAATTCATGTTGGAGTTGAATTATATTTAAGGACTAGCTGTGCCCTGCCAGGGTCGCGCGTGTGCCAGGGTCGCTGGTTGTTCGAAAGAGATACCGTGGCCCCTGGCACAGGCCACTGAAGGAACACGGGTTATCTTTTGCAATTCATGTTGGAGTTGAATTATATTTAAGGACTAGCTGTGCCCTGCCAGGGTCGCGGGTGTGCCAGGGTCACTGGTTGTTCGAAAGAGATACCGTGGCCCCTGGCACAGGCAACTGAAGGAACACGGATGGGTTTTAGTCAGTAAAAGTCTGACACGCTCTCCCACTCCGCCCAGAGCGGGAGAAGTTATTTGATGATATCCCACCCAAAAAAAAAAGGTTTTTTTTTTTGCGCGGAACCCTGATTTTTTTCTAAAATATTATATGAATAATAGTATTGATGATTTTTTATAATTCTGTAAATATGTATTTGTTACGCTCGCGAATCATATTTTAATCAACATGACACTGATATGCAAATTGCGAAAAACGTAAGAAAGTGTGAACGGCTGTCCCTGAAAACCAGCGCTGGGGCTCTGTCTCGTATAGGGTCTTAGCATTATGCTGAGCGATGGCCGTTTTGCGTGGATGTGACGCATGTTTTCCCAACTAATTTTTTTTTGTGTTTGTGTTCTTTTTATGCGTCATGTTTGCCGCAAGTAAATGTATTTTCTTTCTTAAAAACGCAGTGGTTAAATAACGACGCTGCACTTATCAAGCCCGCACTGGGATTAATTTATTGAGACCGGTCCTTTTCCCCCATTATCGTAACTCTAGTCCAGCTAAGATCAACAGCGCTGCAACTCGAAGCAATTAAACTTGGCTGTCTCAGGAGACATGGGACTGCCTTGAAAGCCGCTGGTAAATTAGACCGAGGAGATTTCTGATGTCATTAGAAACTTGGAGATTTTTTATTTGTTTTGTTTGAAGAAGTTACAAGTGAGTCTAGATGGAGGTAAATGCCTCAGTATCGTGAGTAATTAAATGATTAATTAGTAACAGCCGGTTTATGATTGACATTGGCGCCGATTCCCTTGTTCACAGACTAAACTAAATTAAAGTTCAGCGCATCTTTTTCTTTCTATTTCATTAAGAAAAGGACAGAAGATAAATATTAGTTTAGTCTTGTTAAATTAAGATATTCCACAGACAAGTTTAGACGTGATTAAAAAATTGGCTATTAAAAATACATTAATTTACGTCAGGCGCTGACTAATTTGACTGGACTTAACTAATATTTATCTTCTGTCCCTTTCTTAATGAAATATAAAGAAAAAGATGAACTGAACTTAAATTTAGTTTAGTTTGTGAACAAGAGAATCGGCGCCATCTGTAACGGCTGACTTTTTTTACCGTCTGGAAAAAAACAGGGTATAAAAGGTGAACGGAGTGAATGAAAAAAAAATTGATTCTGTACAGAAATATCTTTTTTTTTTACCAGACGATAAAAAAAAGTCGGCACCAGCACACGCATGATTCAAAAGTGATTTTCTCCTAAAGAATTTGTTCGCGCCAATTCTTCATCAAGAGTGAGTTTTCGGTTCACTATGGCTACCAGTTTTAGTTAGTTCAGCAGATGAACTCATTGAAAAGAGTTTGCTTAGATGGTTTAGTCACGTGGAAAGGATGAATGAAAGGCGACTAACAAAAATTATTTACAAGGCAGATGTGAGTCCCGTGCCGGACGGCGCGTTGTGTTCCACGCGCGCCTCAAAGAGAATTCAGCAGAGGACGGGGCCCAATAGGGCCGAAGCCTGCCAGGGCAGAGGGATCGTCCGAAAGGGTTACCGCTGCCCTGGAACAGAAAGGGCTAAGGAAGGAACACGGGTGGGTTCTAGTCAATAAGAGTCAGACACTCCCTTCCGCTCCACCCAGAGCGGGAGGGGTCATTTGGTGATTTCCCATCCTCAAAAAAAAAAAGGCAGATGTGAGTGGCAACGTCGGGTGGGGTCGCCCTAGAAGGACATTATAGTGACTTTATTGGTGATGTTCTTCAGAAAGGTCAGGTGCGTAATTCTCGCAACCGGCGTGCGTGTATATGAAAGTTAACGCAAAAGGAATAAAAAATTGTAACAGGTGGGGTTCTGTAGTTAAAAACGACACCAGCGTTTTAAAGTATGTTTTATGATATTGAACTCCTAGAAGTTAACCGTCAAACCTCAAAAACAGTAGTTTAAAGGTTACTTACTTCAAGCTGTACCTACTTACTAATCACAAGCACCACCATCAACACCGAATCTATCACAAAACTGATTACATAATAATCGATTCTAACTATCGCGATCGGTGTACCGAGACGAAAATCAATTAGCTAACGACGATTAATCACTAGTGCAGTGCACAGCGTTATCGATTTATCACAATTCTCGATTGTCGATCAATCTAATCGACACTGCGTTGATTTATTTCAATTTGATAGTTGATGCCGTGACGTATTTCGGTGACATTTTGGATTTAGAATAGGCATTTTGTTTTTGGAAACGGAGTACAATAAGTCTCTGATTGGTGGATCTGCTGTCAAATTTTAAGCTGTTGTGATTGGTTGAACCAAATCAGCTGACATGACACTTCACATTGGCTTCTATTACACTGCTAGAGTCCGTCTCACGAAAGAAATCCCGTGGCAATAAACTGAATTTTTTTTTTTCTATCTATCTCTCCTTCCTCCGAAACCTTTGTCTATTTAAGTTTGTGCATTTTATTGCACAAACTGCTAATTCAATTCTTTGCATTTTGTTGCTTTGATTTTATTTTTTTAGTGCATGTAATTACTTATTTCGTGAAATGGAGAGTCCGTTTACAAGGATATTTTGGCGCTCGAATGACGTTGATAGGTGGCGCTGCTGGTAATCATTTGTGCAGTTGTTTTGTAAAATGTCACTTGAAATTTATAAAAAAAAAAACAAGATGGCGGCATTCGTTTCGATGTGGGCACGTGCCAAAAAAACTTTGTAGTGCTATACAGGGAGGCAGGAACATCGACGCGCAAACTATAACCACGATTTCAGCACAAGATTCTAGATCCCCTTAGCAAGACATTTTTCCCCAGTTATAAAAAAAAAACTGCTATTTCAAATAAAAGTGCAATACGCGATCAAAATGTATGGTACAGTCAACAGCAAAAGTAGATGATCAAAATCAGAAATTTAATACTAATGAACGGAGTTTGCGTCAGAACTGTGTGGCGTCGAAGTGATTCAAAAGTATGTCAGACTCAGTGTCATAGTTTTGAATCACTTCGACGCCACACAGTTCTGACGCGAACTCCGTTAATTAGTATTGAATTTCTGATTTTGATCATCTACTTTTGCTGTTGACTGTACCTACAGCTATTTTTTTTTAATAAGTCTAGAATCATGTGCTGAATTAATGGTAACAGGTGGCGCGTCGATGTCCCTGCTATCTTGTATAATAACATTATATCACCAATTATATTATACTTTTGCCAGACGGACATTGCTTAGAGCACAAACCCTAAAAATGTAATTATTTTGGTCGAAGAAAAAAATATTTTGATACTTCCTGAAACGTTCTCGACTAAACATAAATATCGCTTTATTTTCTTGACAGGGGTGTAAAATATGAAGCCGTGATGCAAGATGGACGCCAGCACGTCCGATGACGTCACAAGGACGAGAGAAGCGTTTGCGGTTCGTTTTTAAATAGCGTTAAAGTTTAGTGTTTTATTGTTGGCGAATACCAAGAAATACGTGTCGAAGAATAGGTACGTAAACAAAATCGTTTGTGAGTAATTTGTTTGTTTTAAGAGTTTCGTACTGTAGAGGTATGAGGAACAGGGTGTAAAGGTCACTCATACTATATAGAAAAGGGAGGATCCTCCGACCAGACGGGTTTTGTGTCTGGCGGGCAATTGCCCAACGATTGATGTTGGGAAATTGTATCTATGCTAATTGCGCGGTAAACTTTGCTTGCGAGATGCAGGTTTGTGTGACGTTGTTCGCATGTGTCGCGTTGTAAATACCGCTACAGTAGCATATAAGGTTGAATGCTGCATTTTTAGTTATTATTATGTAGGTAGATAATTTTATAGGTTCTTAACTTTCTGTCTGACAGGTACATCAACGCCCAGCCTGTTACCATGGATTCAATAGATGATTTTTGACAACAGATGATTCTGAACCCCCTAGAGTAGAAATACACCGTCGTCATTTATAAAAAAAAATCTGCCCTTTCATAGAAAAGTTCAATATGTATGGTGGTCAAAATGTATGGAACACCTAATTAATCCTATCCTACTAATATTATAAACGTGAAAGTTTGTATGGATGGATGGATGGAAGGTTGTTACTCTTTCACGCAAAAACTACTGAATGGATTTGGATGTTTTGCACACAGGTGGTTTATAATCAGGATTAACATATAGGATACTTTTTATCCCGTAAATCCCACAAGATCGACACTTATGCGGGTAAAACCGCGGGGCGCAGCTATTAATAAATAATACCAAGATTAAAACGCAATGATCGCCAAGTTGAAAAAGAAGAATCTCAACCTAATTTTGACAGCTCTTATTATCTTCCATCTCTGTCCAACTTAATGTGCTAGTAAAAGATAACAATAGTTTTAGTTGGTGCACAAAGAAATCATCACCAAAATGCAATAACCTACCCCCTAACCCCCCCTATCCCTATATCCCTACCTTACGTAACGCTATATAAACGGAAATAAAGCTTTCAAAAAACAGGTATGCTATATAAAACCATCCAGAAATATAGTCGTAGTTGGTCGTAGTTTAGAATAAATACGATTCTAAATCGATAAGTCTGCAAGTTACGATTCAATCGAGAACAGATTCGCACTAAACGTATATAAGTTTCACTTAGTTCGGATTTATTCCGCTAGAGGCGTGGCGATAGCTGGAGTTACGATTAGCCGTGGGGTGATTTTTCAGTTGAATTTTTTCGGTATGAAAAAGAGTTGGCAACAAGTTCTGCCAGGTAAATGCTACTTTATAATGGATATCCTTGTCGCTGTTGCGACGATGCTGGGGGTGCTAGTTTTCATCAAAATCATTTATTTATTTAACCATTTATGTACAATACATACAGGCAACTATAACATTATATATAACATTCGATAAATGATACCATTTAAACTTTGGTAGATGTCATACATCTTTTCAAATTTTCAGTTCTAGGATATGCCGGTTTCCTCACGATGTTTACCTTAACCATCTTTGAGAGCAGTTGTGATGAAATAAATTACACAAAGTAAAGTGCTTGCCTGGGTTTGAGCCCACGACCTACAACTCTAAGTCGGGGTCATTACCACTGGGCCACGATTGCTCTCAGCATTTGCCGCCCGGCTGTGCCGATTAATGCCGACCTGAATCACTGTGTAGAGCGCCTTATGGGAGATCCCATCACAAACAAACGGTGACAAATCTAACGACACTTCATTTGATTAAACCAGTTCAGTAGGTAATTTAGACAGGACGAGGAAACATACACAGCCGATGATATTCCAAAAGTTTATGAATATTTAAAACCTTTCAGCGTTGCTGTAGCGGGGTTAATAGCTATTCGAATACAGGTGTAATTAAAACACGTATTTCAAAAGGTAATTCAGGAAACAAACTCGAAACAATCCCATATATGAGCCAACTATTTCAATATAATATGAAAATGGAGAATAATTTCACAGTTTTCATGTTTGCATTGAGTCCCGAAGGAATGTGTTTCCCATCAGGAAATTAGTTAGTAGAACATGAAAAAACTGCACACAAAATTACACTCTAGTTACTTAAGTTTTAAGTTCAAAATATTGTGTAAGTTTCATGTGAAAATGTCGCAGATAGTGCACTCTTTTTTTTCTGCCGACGCTTGGTTTCGCTTAAGAGGACTTTATTTTTCGAACAAATAAATGGTGAAAGATATTGAGTGGTGTCTAAATCTGGTTTCTGAGTTTTTCACACCTTGTTTTAAATCAGACTTTTCGTGTCGGTATAGTTTGTAATTATTTAGTTTGATAGTTCTTTGGTTTTACATTAAAATATTAAATCCTAATAAATGAAATGAAGTGAAATTGTTTATTCTGTAAATAGGATTTCGGAATCACTTTACACGTCATATCCTACTCTAATATTGTAAGCGCAAAAGTTTGTGAGGATAGATGGATGTTTGTTACTCTTTCACGCAAAAAATACTGAAGAGATTTGGATGAAATTTGGCACACAGCTAGTTTATAATCAGGATTAACACATAGGATACTTTTCATCCCGATATTCTTACGGGATCTAAAAATTTGCGGGTGAAACCGCGGGGCACTGCTATTTATAATATAAAAAAATAAGCTAGATGGAGTCGACATTTCCTATCTGACTACCCTATAATTAGTACATCGTCAAGTACCAGGAAATCATAAACGATAAGAATCCCTAATTAATTCCTAACATGTTCACAAGTCACAAATATTTGCCCCCAAGAACATTACTCCTTATTAGCATTTCCTTATGTTTTTTGAAGTCGGTTATTTTAGTTATAAAAGTTTTCAACTAGCTTTATCATCTTTCACACTATCCTTTTACAAATGGCTCATAAACTTCAATATTAACTCCATCTTCAAGTACCAGGAATTCATAAATGATAAGAATCCCTAATTAATTCTTTATGCTCCGAAGTCAGAAATATTCACTTCCCTCACCTTATAACATTGTTGCTTAATAGCAATTCCTTACGTTTTTTGAAGTCTTTATCTAGCTATATCATCGTCGTCTCAGTATTCATTCATGTTCTAGCAATGTTCTGCATCCTAATTGCGAAACATACCATCGATCTCAATCTGTAACATATTGTAGGATATTACTAATCCATTGCTTCATATGTTCGAAAAATGTGTCTGCTCAATAACGTAAAAAACGCAATGAACGTTATTGAACTGTCAAAATGAGACCCATTGCTACTGATGTGATTGTGTTATGCAATTCTAGCTGTTTCAAACTAGCCTTTTATGCCCCCAATTAATCAAAAACCTCAAGTCCTCAATATATTAACTCTACCTTAAAGTACCAGGAAATCATAAACGATAAGAATCCCTAATTAATTCCTAACATGTTCACAAGTTCGCCACCCTCCCTTATAAGAACATTGCTCCTTAATAGCAATTCCTTACGTAGTTCAAGTATCATCTGAGTACTCGAAGATTTTTCCCCTTTTCTTTTCTCCAACTCAGGCACGTTCAGAATTCAGCTATCTATAGACATTACCCTTTAAGATTACCATTGGAATTTGTTTGACGGAATTCAGAAGAGCAATTCTGTTCGTTTTATCCCAGTTTCAATTTTCATCTTGGAAATTCGAGGGCATCTATGCTCTCAAGAATTGTTGAACTATTAGGCGTCACATGAGGTTTTCGCAAATTGTATGTAGATTAAATGTTTTTAACGTAGGTACTAAATTAACGGATCTTGTTCGAAACACAATACTGCTCTCCAAAACAAGCTAGCTGACGTGCCTCAAAAAGCTGCCCAACTTAAATGGGACTGGGCAGGACATGCCTGCCGCATACCGGATAAACTGTCGGCACAAATAGCACAGAGTTGGTGCCCTGATACAGCGAGGCGGGGTCGTGGCAGACCACGTAGGAGATGGCGGGACGAGCTGGATAGGTTCCGACCAAACTGGAAGGAGGACGCGTGTGCTCGCGATAGATGGAAGGAATGGAGGGAGAGCTTTGCCCAGGAGTGGGACAGCGTGGGCTAGTAAAAAAAAAAAACTTAGGTACTGCTGAGTTGTGCGTTCAAATATATTGTATAAATTGATTTGGATAGCGTTTTAAAAGCAATGAAAAACAGTTGACTGGCTCGTTGGTTTATTAGTTGCAAGCGCTACTGCTGTGCATGAGATCCTGGGTTCAATTCCCAGGTCTTGAAATGTTATTGGGTTTTTTCCAGGAGTCTGATGGTCTTGATGATTAACCATACATTTCTGACGTTTAAACGTCTAAATAAAATAGAAAACTCTCTGTTATGTACACCATATAAATGACAGACATAAATTTTACAAAGGGTGACACAATGGGCGGTCTTATCGCTAAGAGCGATCTTTTAAAGAGAACCTTTGGATGGATTAAAATGGGGAAGGAGAGACACCACAGACTTTCTACAGGATTTGTGAAGAAAGTCTGTGGTGTACCATTTAAATAATACAATAAATACATGCATAAAGTATATTATACTAATCTTAATAAATATACATATACAATAATAAGCATGAAACAGGAGCAAATAATATATAATGATGAGGTTTAAGGAGAGAGGAAGTGATTTTTTATCATAATTTTAAAAGTGGACGAAGATTGAGCACACCTGAATAAGGTTTACGGTGTACAGCAAACACCTAAACAGGAAAATACACAAAAATCCTTTAAAAATACAACATCTTAACATCTTAAATTAATAAAGCTAAAATTCAAGAGGCCAATTAATTATCGCATCAAGTCTTCTTTAGGTGTTCGTCGACGGGCGAAGTTTGTCGAAGACGGCCGAGTCGGTCCGAAGTTTATTTATTCAGATTCAGATACTTTATTTTCTCAAACATGTGTGTACATACAGAATAATGCATGCAGGGTGTCAAAAGTACATAGAGTTGTGCTAACTATGTTTACTTTTCTTGTCTTTTCTTTTCTTTTCGTTTCTTTTCTTTTCTTTTCTTTTCTTTTCTTTTCTTTTCTTTTCTTTTCTTTTCTTTTCTTTTCTTTTCTTTTCTTTTCTTTTCTTTTCTTTTCTTTTCTTTTCTTTTCTTTTCTTTCTTTTCTTTTTTTTTTCGTTTCGTTTCTTTTCTTTTCTTTCTTCTCTTTTCTTTCTTTTCTTTTCATTCTTTTCTTTTCTTAAAAAAAAAACGTTGCCCCACACTAGGAATTACTCCTGTATCGTGAGTGCGTTTACAAACATTTAAACTCACATACACAAACAGCCAGACCCGGAACAACTACCTGTAGGCAAAACAAATATTTGTTCCGTGCGGAAATCGAACCCATGACACGCAGCGCAGCAGTAGATCGCTCAGCCACTGCGCCAACCGTCTCGTCAATAAATTCGTTTTATTGAAATACTAGTGCAGTAAGCAAGAGTAAACAGGCATCTTCTGGGCACGCTCGCTCCATCATAAACTTCATTCATCGCTTTCCAGCAGGCATGATCGCGGTCTCAAAAGTTTTCACACCCATAGAGCAATAAAAAAAAACCGGTTAAGTGCGAGCCGGACTCGCGGCCCGAGGGCTCCGTACAGATTTTTAGGTATGTAAATAGTTTTTATAGTTTTCGGAATTTTTCCTTTACTTGTGTTCATATTATAGGTCAACGGGAAGTACCCTATAGGTTTTGATTTCGGAACATAAACGCCCGTATCTTTTGATTGCGTTGACTTAGAAGTTTGATTTTTCACTGCTTCTAGGGATTGCAGTCTTGAGTATTTGATATTAATTTCAACTTGATAACTCCACGCGTTCTGAGAAAAAGGGTCTTTACTGACAGACAGACGGACAACGAAGTGATCTCATAAGGGTTCCATTTTTCCTTTTGAGGTACGGAACCCTAAAAATAAAAAAACTGTCTCAATGTGTCGAAAATACATCTAATTTATGGGAATTGGTTTTCAGGGTTAGTTTTGGGTACCGTCGTGGACGACGGGCTTAACACCACGAGGCCATTCATAATACGTCACTGGTACGACGTACTAATGTCCCGAGAAAAAGGGGTTTGAAATGATAAATGGCGAAAAACAAATTCTGAAAGAAACCAAGAGACATAAACGAGTTGACAAAAAGAATTCGGTTCACGTTACAATATTTATTTTCTTTTATGTGAAATTGCCAAAATTACATAGACTACAATCTTTTTTGTTTCGGCACAGATATTGTTTTGTTCCGTTTACATGGTTGATGTATTTCTTTCCGATTTGTGTTCCTTTGATGAAATTTTTATGTCGTTCGAGCTGTTTGAAGAGAAATATGTCATTATGTCGAACGTTTTTTATTGTTGATTGATACAATTTTCGGTAATGTCGTCAAAGGGATATTAAAATTACTTTTGAAAGATTTTGGAAATAATCTTTAACACAGCTATTGTCATGTCTACAATACGACAGTGGTTGTTGCATAAGGAAAGCGCGTTTCAAAATAATTGATCAAGATTAAAATTTCAAGAAAATATTTAGGAGTACCTGTAATACAAGGTGTATTACAGGTACTCCTAAATATTTTCTCTCTATATCTGACAATACGCAATGATTCGTGCACTGTACCAAGGTTGAACGAATACACCAGCATAATTTCAACCGAAAGACATCCACTGCGGGACAAAGGCCTCTCCCAAGCATCGTCATTACGACCGATTCTGTGCTTCTCGCATCTAGTGGATTCCTGCGGCTTTCATAAAGTCGTCGGTCCACCTTGTGAGGAGGCCTTCCAACGCTACGTCTTCCGGTAGGCGTTCGCCACTTCAGGCCCTTTCGGCCCTATCGGCCATCTGTTCTGCTAACAATGTGCTCTCTCGAGATTTTGTGACTTCCAGGCTATTACCTAGTACTTACGTTTGTATAACGGGTGTAAAAACACACTAAACGAAGCCGAGAGTAACTTGTTCTTTCCGTCATTGTGATATTTTTTTTGTACGGGACCATACCTGGGAGCCTTCTGGTTGTGGAGATATGGACGGTCAATATTTCAACTTTTACTGACGTTGTTTTGTACGAAATCAAGTTTTTAATGTAACACAATTTTAAGTAGCTCCAAGACCCCTGTCCGTAGGATGCACCCATAAGCACAATGTTGTGCATGTGTTACTTTGCGCACTACCGCAAACAGCATCACACCAAAAAATAAAAGTCATTTCCCAGCAATTATTTTTATGCAATTTTACTTAGTTTTACTTTTAATGTACAGAATAAGTAGTTGACGCCTATGTGATGTGTCTTTTTATACCCTGTATTATGTTTTAGAACGTGAATAACATTTCTATTATCACACTATGTGTAATATTACGTGCCTCGTATTAATAAACACACAGTATATTCCATATTTTGTGATCCTACTCAAACATGGTACGCCGCAATTCCGAAGGATTCAGTTTGAACCAATGTTGATGTTGTGGATATGTTTTGCCGACAACACTATAACTAGATATTACTGGTGAAGCATACAAAGCTTGTACTGTATTTAGATTTCTGCTGATGTGGTTAAGGTAGGAACAATAGCTAAAGCTCTTATAGCAAATAGCTCATGCATAACTTAAACATATACATAATCAACCTGTAATGTTCCACTACGCGGGCCCAGTCCGGGTTGGTAGATGTCACTTGTCTTCGAATTTTTGGAACGGTGAAGGAAAACATCGTGAGTAAACCGGCATGACCTGGAACCGAACCGAGATTAACGCATTCAAACAAAAAACTCTTCAGTTTGATTATTAGTATAGATAGATATTTCTTTTGTCTTGCTTTGAAAATGTGAAAAGACGGATGAAACGCGCGTAACCAAAGAATAGATGAAAGTGAAGAAAATACGAGTAAAAATAATGATGAATATGAATGCTGATGGATGGATGGAATGATATGAATGAGAAAGGAGTGAATGACAGAGTGACGGCTGACGGAACTGAATGGAAAAAAAAACGTGTTGCACCGACCTCGAGTGAAATAAAATGAAATGAAATTGTTTATTCTGTAAATAGGATATCGAAATCACTTTTACGCGTCATATTAATAAAAAAACAAGCTAGATGTAGTCGAAATAATTACTATCAGACTACCCCTGAGAACAAATGGCGAAACTCAAGGAACACGGGACAAATACTGGAAGAGGTGAATGAAGCCGGATTGTATCGTTCAAATTATGCTTCATATCGAATCTTTTGAGTCCGGTTGAAAGTTTTTAGACAAGTTCAACACAAGAAACTATTCAATGCGGAAGCCTGTCACAAAATCTATGTAACAATTTATAATTCCGTAAGTTTTGGTTGGAGCTGCACGATTACTGACAAATGCATGTACTGAGTGGACAGGTCCAGTCAATCTGTGTGGTTCTTTCCTCAAAAGACCACTCCTGACATCAATGTACATGGTCTTCACATGGTAAAAGAGCTAGTTTGTTTCGGCCTTTCTTCTCAATGAGTCAAATACGAATCGCCGACTTCATAGTCTAAAAAATATGATTGACGTGTACAAGTGTTGGTACAAATATATGGCAGAAATAAAATCATTTATCGTTTATAAAACGAAAACCCAATTAAATCTTCACCATTTTCAACCAAATATAGGTCAGGGAGGAAACACGTGGCCATCGGAAGCTATTAACAGCAATAGTTCTCCCCGATTGGTCCGATCTGTTAACCAATAGGCACTTAACGTTATTTATAACAGGATTCACTGCAGCGGTTTACTTAAATCAAGTTTAAAGCCCAACTTCTGGACTTGAAAAGTGTTCATGCTTGAGAATAAATTGTGTTTTTTAAATAAGTATTTTTAATTTACCTTACATTACCGTACCTTTTTAGGCGACTTAAAAAAAGGTATTTTACAAGGCAGATGTGAGTGGCAGAATAGAGGTATGAGGATCAAGGTGTAAAGTTCACTCACCTTCCATAGAAAAGGTAGGATCCTCTGACCAGATGGGTGTTGTGACTGACGGGCAACTGCCCGATGAATCATGTTGGGCTGTTGTATACCTACATGCTAATTGCGCGGGAAATTCTGCTTGTGCGATGCAGGATTTTGCGAGACGTCAGTATAACGCGTAGTTCGCATGTGGTGTTATAGATACCGCTACAGAAGCAACATATAGTGACCTTATTGGTGTTGGTACTCGTTTCTAATCCGTGCGAACAAGTTTTATTAAACTGACTAGTGAATATGATTTGCACATTTTCAATACCAGTGTTTCTTGGCTTAAGTATATTAGCTGTAAGTTTCCCAAACAGAATAAAATAAAAATAGATAAAATGTTCTTCAAAAAGTTCAGAGGGGCAATTCTCGTAATTTTAAGAACGTTCACAGTCTGATCTCAGTCTCAATCCGTCACAAATTCCTCTAATTTCCCAACATTTTGACAAGTTTTTGACATTTGTTTTTCGCCGAGATGACACTGTACCGGTTGCCAGTACACCAGAAGGCCAGTTTTCGTAATTTAAAACGTTCAAAGGCTAGTCGCAGTGTAGAGAAAAGAAATGTTTGACAGATTGAGACTGAGATCAGACTGTGAACGTTCTTAAAATTACGAGAATTGCCCCTCAGCGTGCGTGCATGATCATAAACGAAGCTACTGCGCACGCACCCTTTTCTGCGAATTTAGAATTGAGTGCTTTTAAAGCAAACCTCAGTACGATAGAGAGATTTCTAAATGAGATACCATCAAGTTAGAACCGAATATACATCATATGAATTGTCATGATCTAATGAGGACACCTTCAAAGATAATGTTGAAGACATTATCTTTGAAGGTGTCCTCATTTGAATGACAGCAAATTGTCCTTGAGAGACCCAATTCTAATTTGGTTTTTGGATGTCATGTTAAGTGATTTGATTGGTTCTATTTCGGTCAACAATCACGACAAATTGCATTAGATTTGACAGCAGATAGGCTGGTGAGAAACTTTGTTGTTGTTTTAAAGAAACCTTATATAGAGCGTTAGGTTAAACATGGGACTTTAAGGGAGTATAAGTACTCATAAAAGTGATCAACTTTTACAAAGGGACCAAACCTAAAATAGCGAGAAAAAAATCGAACTGGTGACGCGTATAAAAGTAGCCAATCGCTCAGCAGTCGAAATGACAAACTCATCTCACTCATCATTTAAAACGTGGAAAAGAACTGATGTTTATTAAAAATAATTATGTAAATTTTAACTTTTATTAATTCTAATTCAGACAACAGTAATGCACAAACTTTAATACACCCTAAACTAGTAGTCTTTCTGTTAAGGAAAACTGATGGTCACAGATGTGCCTTGCAAAATCACGGTGAGATGTAGCTAGGGCTTAAGGTACACAGCTGGGCAAAAAGGATGGTACTATTTAGTTCATAACGTTCCCTAAAAGTACAAATACTTGTATAAAAAAAAAATACACTTTAGATGTGTTTGTTGTTTGTATGTTATGGCAAGGTTAGGGGTATGTATCTTAAAGGTTATGTTCATTATCTCGGAACATTAAAACAACTCCCGGACTAATTTGAACGTCACGGGAAATTCAAAATGGCGGACGTTTGTACTTGATTATTTTCATGCTTAGGAGTTTACAGAAGTATTTGGAACATACATCAACAAATGTTCGGGAATTGTTTATTTACCTACTACATATTTCAGGCAGACTGCCCCGTTTGTGTCGTTGCAAGTGCGACTGCTGAGCGCGGGGGGGTCCTGGGCTCGATTCCCGGGTCGGGCAAAGTGTCCTTGGGTTTTTCCTTTACGAATTTCTTAGTACTCGTAACAGCCCGGCGTTTGGAAGTTGGCAGTGTGATACCCCCGAGCCTCGGAAAGCACGTTAAGCCGTTGGTTCTGCGCCTTTCTCCGGTCGTGTCGGATTGCCGTCCCATCGGACTATGAGAGTGAGGGAGGAGAGAGTGCACCTGTGTCTGCGCACACACTTGTGCACTATAATATCTCCCGCGGCGGGATCTCCGCTGAGATTTGTCGCCATGGCCGAAATTCGGTCTGGAGGGCTTTATTTATTTCGGGCACAAGTTTAGTACTTGATTTAAGTTGCAAATTCACGATCAGTTTTGATGTAAAACCAACCGGTTGAAATCAATGGCGTAACCTCAATTCGTTTTACTTCATGATTCGACACTCACGTTCGTGTTATGGCATATCACCATAAATACACAACGGGATCAAATCAAACGTCTGTGAATGTTGTACTTCCAGCAGTGGTGGCCCAGTAATGGCCGCGACTTACGAGTTTTAGGTCGTAGGTTCGAACCCAGACAGGCGCTTTGCATTGTGTAAATTATTTCATCACCACTGCTTTCAAAACGGTGAAGGAAAACATTGCATGGAAGCCGTGTTTTCCTTCACCGTTCCTTCCTGTTCAAGAACCAAAAATTCTAAGACATGTAACATCCGCCAACCCGCACTGGGCCCGCATGGAGGATTACGTCCCACTTCCTCTCACAGAGAGGAGGC
Source organism: Apamea crenata (assembly GCA_949629185.1). NCBI lineage: Eukaryota > Metazoa > Arthropoda > Insecta > Lepidoptera > Noctuidae > Apamea > Apamea crenata. The sequence goes on along the minus strand of OX451376.1, from coordinate 9,159,289 downwards.
CTGCAAATTATTGGATAAAATACGAAATAACTAAGTAAGACCGCGACTTTCAATCAACTCAGCCTATCGCAGTCCACTACTGGACATAGGCCTATCCCAGGCTGCGCCACAACACCCTGTCCCCTGCCTTCCGCATCCAGTCTGTCCCAGCCACCTTCTTTAGGTCGTCCGTCTATTGCTACTTTATTAACACGAAAATAAACAATTCTTACAGCTGTTGCACCACAATTTATAAGATAAGAAAACCCTAAACATTTTGAAAGACAATCCAAGCCGCTCACTGCAAACGCAATTCGAATAACATTTAAATAATATTTCCGTCATCTTGCAGCCTCTTTCAATAAACACGCTTTGCATCTCGTTAGCCAAGCTTTCCTACATAAATTAATTTAATTTTTATCCTTGGCTGAGGGTTTCAACAAGCTGCAGCAGCTGTGACAACTGTCAACGACAAATTCCTGCGGGCGAGAGAGGAAAGAGGACTCTGTTGGGTGACACACGGGTGGGCAAGGATGGGGAATATTTATTATCTTATAAAGAAATTCAATGCAAGCCGAGATAGATAAACCCTCATGTTTTATGTATATGTATTGTATCAGTAAATAATAATAATAATAAGTTATTTATTTCTCCTCACAATGGCAAGCTTATTGTAGGTTTCACATATTATTTGTTTTTTTTAGCAATGTGAGGAGCTGGTGTCTGAGTTAGGCGTAAAATGCCTGTATTACAAATCACCAGGTCCCCACCCCACGGAAGAACACAATGTTTTACTTAAAAAAAATATGATATTACATTCCAACGTTATAGATAAGGCGATTTAAGACAAAAACTTTATTTTTATAATTTATATTAAATAACGGTTAAATGTCATGTTAGCAGACTGTTGTGGTTTATTTGGTTCCCTTATAAAATCCCAAAAAACCAAGAGGTTCTACCGGAAGCCTATTGTGATCTAACATAAAGCAATCACTACAGATAATTATCTGTATTAGTAGTGTGTCCAAACTATGAATAAAAAATTACTTTAACAATTTAAAGAAAATAAAAGAAAAACAGGAATGGGTACGAGAACTTAGAATCATCATCTGCCTAGCCTTTTCCCAATTATATTGGGGTTGGCTTCCCGTCTAACCGGTTGCAGCTGAGTACCAGTATTTTACATGGAGCGACTGCCTATCTGACCTCCATAACCCAATTACTGGGTAATACGAAACCCCTTGGTAAGACTGGTTGTCAAACTTTCGGGCTTCTGACGACCCGTAACGACTGTCAAAGATCCACGAATGACAGCCGGGACCGACGGCTTAATTTGCTTTCCGAGGCAAGGAGGGGTCTTTGTATGTGAAAATGGTCACTCATCCACGGACCAACCGCGGCATGCGTAGCTTAACCTCATCGATCGACCCGTGCGGCTGTTATTACTTAGCCACAATCCTGTATATCCGTCTAATTAATAAACGTATTTTAGGTTTTAGTTTTAAGATCGTGACTATTCGTGAGGTTTCAGTTCAGGATAACTTAAAAAAAAGGAAAGAAAGGAGGAAGAAAGGAAGGAGGAATATATTCTCATCAGTTCCCTATCCCACCAAGTCCGTGTGTCCCAATCACCGGTGGTCTCTCAACAATGTTCAGAATTACCACTACACATCGCGGCTTCCTGTTGTGCCCGACAGTTTAGTTATCTACTTTAACTTGCCACACCTTCGCTACTCCACTTCTTATCTAGAACATAATACGTTGCTAAACTAGTTTTTGCCTGTGACTCTGTTTGCGTGAAACTTAACCATCGTTTGACAAGGATTGGGGAGACTCGTACCATATTCAAATTCCTTTCTTAGACGTTATCTACGTGCCAACGTAGCGTGATCGTCCGAAAGTCTTACCGCTGCCCTGGAACAGAAAAGGCTAAGGAAGGAACACGGGTGGGTTTTATCCAGTAAGAGTCTCACACTCCCTTACGCTCCACCCAGAGCGGGAGGGGTCATTTGATGATTTCCCATCCACAAAAAAAAAAGACGTGTTCTACGTAGCTTTATCCTATCTATGTTGGGGTAGGTTTCCAGTCTGAGGACACGGCGTGGCATACGCTGGCAGAGTGTGCCGCCTGGGAGGAGCCTCGCTGTGCCCTCATCTCAGGAGTGGGCAGTGACCTGTCGCTGCCAGCCGTAGTCGAGTCGATGGTCGGCAGCGAAGAGTCCTGGGACGCGGTGGTTTCCTTCTGTGAAACAGTCGTCTCGCAGAAGGAGCCTGCGGAAAGGGAGAGGGAGATCTCGTCCACTCAGCCGGCCCGCAGCAGGCGCACCGGGCGTCGGCGGAGGACGGACAACGCCCTCTTCCAGTCCGCCTAAATGGGTCTAGGGGCGACGGACTCGGGGATGTCCATCGCACCCCACACAGCAGGACTCGAGGATTCCGCGCACGCGTGCGGAGTCAAACACCTCACTCTCCCCCCTGACCAGAGCAGGCCCACAGTGGCGGGTTGCGGAAGGATTGCACGTTCCCGCGCCCCCAGGCGTAGGTGTGAGATGGAACATCGGGGTGCTTTTTAGTCAGTAATAGTCTGACAGATCCCGCCGCCCTACCCCAGGGCGGCGGACATTCATGAGGATTTTCCACCCCAGGGAAAAAAAGGCGTCCAGTCTAACCGGATGCAGCTGAATACCAGTATTTTTACTTGGAGCTACTTTGTATCTGACCTCCACAAGCTAGTTAAGTACCAACTGGTAACACGATACAAAATACTTTCTAGTGTAATAACCTTAAATGATTTAGAATGGGAAGGAATTGGGCTGGACACATCTGCCGCATGTCAGACGATCAAATGGGCCAAACTGATGACCCAATGTGTCCCTTTTCATGGCAAGCGATATCGCGGCAGGCCCAGAGATGGCGCTGACTCCTTCAACAAGAACTGGCCCTTAGCAGCTTTAAATTGAGAGAAGTGGATAGTGAGTAGGGAGACCTTTGTCCTACAGTGGGACATCACAGGCTTTTAATAATAAATCATCTTCTACCTAGCCTTTTGCCAACTATGGTGGGGTCGGCTTCTAATCTAACCGGATGCAGCTGAATACCAGTACTTTACATGGAGAGACTGCTTAACCGATCTCCAAAACCCAGTTACTGGGTAAGACGATAACCCTTGGTAAGACTGGTTTTCGTTTTAATAATATGTGGACTCAGCGATCTTTGTGCCGATAGTCGTGACAGCAATGGCTTAGTAGCCAAGAGCCTCGACCAACACCTGAGGAGGCTCTCGTTGGGCAGCTTGATCAAGGGCTTGATTCAGAAAGCGGTACTTCCAGACACGGCTCGCATCGTCAGGAGGTTCCTCTCTCTGGAGCCCTGGCCACCGGTAGCTTGGACCCTGTTCCTGATACCGGTGGGCTATTATTTTTTATATTTTTAAATGTTTTTATACTTAAAAAGTATAAAAACATTTAAAAATATAATATATTCTAATGTTTAAAAATATAATTTATATGTTTATATTCAAATAAAGGAGATAATAATATAATATTACTGGCTTCTGCCTGCGACTTTTCCGCGCAATATTTCTTGTTCATCCAATACACCCTGTCGCATCGCATCACCCATCCGCGCTATTCTTTTCGCTTAGCGCTCTTTCTGATTTTTTTATTATTTTTTGCTGGGCTCCTAAGTGTGAGCTTGATATAAAGTATAGCCTATAGCATTCCTCAAGAATTGGGCTATCAAATACAAAATATTATTTTTCAAATCCAACCGGTAGTTCCAGAGATAAGCGCTTTCAAACAAACAAACTCTTCAGATTTATTATTACTAGTATAAATGTAGATGATTCAGGCAATTAATCTGTTTGTTTTGATCATGAAAGAACTTCTGCTATTGGTACCTATTGTTGCCGCATTCTTATGTTTTCGCTTGAGGTAATGGTGTTTGGTTACACCAGACACGTGAACAGTATTATGTATCCTGACGATCTATTCTGTAAAAATCTCACCGTGTTTACATAGGTGAAGTGAGCTTTTGGACGGCTCCGACTAACAAGTTGCAGGTCGTGGGTTCGAACCTAGGCAGGCGCTGTACTTTATGTATGTAAATAATTTCATCACCACTGCTCTCAAAACGGTGAAGGAAAACATCGTGAGGAAACCGCGGCATGTCCCAGAATCAAAAATTCGAAGACATGTGACATCTACTTCATCTAAGTTTTCTCGGTGACCTTTTGTACAGAATATAATGGTCAGACCTGTGGGCGGACATCATAACGTCAACACCGGCTGCAGAAATCCAGCGCTGGGGCTCTCTCTCGCATAGGGTCGTAGCATTATGCTGAGCGATGACCGTTTTGCGTGGATGGGACGCTTGTTCCAACTTATTCTTTTTCGCGTTCTTTCTCTGCGTCATGTTTACCGCAAATAAACGTATTTTCTTTCTTTCTTTTCTGGCTTCTGACAACCGGTAATAACGGTCAATGTGAGTCAGAGTAAATGGCGCAAAAGTTAATTAATGTTTAAACTGATATTTTTACAATCAAGAAGTAAATACAAACATGGTTTTAAAGCTTAAGCTCCACAGATTAATTATTCTATGCACAACAGCAGAAAATCTGTGCAAAGCACGTATAATTTAATTAGAATTTCGAGCCATTAGCTAATTTATACGGTCCATAAAGTATCAAGTAATTATGCAGTATAACTTGAACGCATAAAAATAAGTTTTATGCGCTAAACGAGATTTATGAAATTGCGTTTTAAGCTGGTTAAGTTTAACTCCAGTTAAGTTAAATCGTTCTGCTATTATCTAGAAATTAACGCAGACAGAGAAAGAATTATGGGTTTAATATTTGATAATGTTGAAGTAGACTTTTTGTTAAAGTGTTAATTTGTTAACTTAACAGAACATCACGCCTGTATTTCTCGAACGGTTAGACAGGTGGGGCGTGCCTATTGTCATCAGGTGCGGTCGTGGGGGTCATGACCCCCCCCAAAATCATTCAAGTTGTCGAGAGTCTGCGTGATTTCTTGCCTTACTAACTTACTACTTGATGACCCCCCCAAAATCTTGGTCTGCGCCCACGCCTGATTGCCATCAACCGGATACAAATCCAGACTCCGCGCAAAAAATCGAAATCGAAAATCGAATCGAAATTGAAAATCGAATCGAAATTTCTTAGTAGCAACTAAGAAATTTCGATTCCAATTTGTTTTATATCGTGTCGTAATGACATAATGGGGTATAATATTTGGTAATGTACGAAAAAGCTCTCTACCCCACGTATGTACTGTCAATCGGATATCGGTAGTACACGTTGAGCTGGCCGAGCGTAATACGAGTAAGGCCTATTCAAATTCATGTTTCCAATTGATGTTATTTCAAGTGAAACAAATATCAACTTTACGGTCGCGAACATTAAATTGATTTCAGATTGACTAATACTATTGAAACAATTATTAAAATGTTTGAAGTAAACTGAACTTTATTATGTAGGAATTAAAGTTATTTTTCCAATAACTCATAAATTTGTTTTCATGTATGGAAAGTTAATCGCGAACACAGATTAGTGTTAATTTCAATAGAATAAGAAACCAGTTTATACTGGTTTTGTTACCAGTGACGTTCGGCCTGTTATACGTAATTAATATCGTCACAAAAAAAAGGTTTTTTAAAGAAGAGCCTATCGCCGTCTACTGCTGGACATGGCCTTTACCACGCTGCACCACAACACCCTGTTCTTCGCCTTCCGCATCCAGTTGCCGGTTCATCTAGCTGGGGGACGTCGCACACTATGCTTGCTGATACGCGGTCTCCACTCCAGGACTCGTCTGCTCCACCGGCCATCGGTCCTTCGATAAACATGGCCAGCACATTACCACTTCAGTTTGCTTACTCTGCAAGCTATCTCACTTCTGAGCCACTCTTATAACTTATTTATTTATTAAAACTTTATGCGCAAGTAAAAAAAAAAAACTGTGCAAAGGCGGACTTAAAGCCTGAGCCATTTTCTACCAGGCGACTTCAGGGTGATGCAGAGACAAAACATGGCAGTTCTGTGCAACATACGAAATTCTCTCATTCACACCAACGGAAAAAGTTTTATTGAAGTAGAGTGTACAGTCACGAGCACCAATATGTCAACACTTGGCAACTTTCAATTGCGTTTTTTCGTGAAATAACGAATGCAACGTTGAAATACGACACATTACATAAACCTATGGGTTCAAAAATGCTATGTTCGTAACAACATAAAATTTAATTAAAAAATAAAGGAGTAAATCGCTTTTGAGTAAAGCCGAGTGTATACATAGGTACTTTTGCTCGTGACTGTACCGAGCGCCCTGTTGTAATAATTTAGTCACTCCAAAAGGTTATTTTTATGTAAGTAACAGTTTTAGTAATTTTATTTACCAACAGTAAAAGTTTCATTGAAGTCAGTGTAAAAGAGGCAGTGAAGTTTTTTGCAGCCATCAAATTCTTGACTGTGGGTGCCGCCATTAAAGGCAAATGAGGGGAATATGCCCAGAGAATGCAGAGCAAAAACAGTATTCTCCTGTGTCTATTTTCTAAATTCACTTAAGTTCACTGTATTTTCCTTGCTAAATTAGTTTAAAATTCACGGCTTCTTTAACTGGTTACTTCTCCAAAGAATTTAAGTGCGCAAAGAGTAGGTTCGTTCTGTTTAAACGCAGCTAACTTTTCAACATAGATAACCTGTTGATAATTGTATTATCAATAGATAGATAGATAGATTAAATTAGGTTTTTTTTTGGTTTTGATTTTTTTTTTCTATTCATTCATTTTTTTCTTCTTGTACGAGTCGCAAAAAGCACATTTTCTTTCTTTCTTTCTTTAGTTAAAAATGTTTCATTTCGTTTTGATTTTTTTTTATTTCCTAAAATAGGTACCTCTATAAAAAAATGTATCTGGTAAGGTAAGTAACGTAAGGTTACCATTTCCAAAGAATGTTCAATGTTGGAGAATAAGTATATGATTTTTTCCACCGCTGAGCCATATTTGAGAATAATAAAAAAAATAATATAATGCAAAAGGTTACCTTATAAATGCAGGTAACTCTTTCAAAGATAAATTACCCCCATACTCGTATAAAGCGTTCCCCATAACTACAATCTCCCTGCTTGTCGACAAACAACTCTCTTTGCACATTTATCAGAATGTTGACCCCTTACTGCAGACTTTTTGGCGTCAGTGACGTCACGAAAGGCAAAATAAATGTGCCATTCTTTCGGTGAGAAGGGAAAACAGTCTCTGTATACTCGTAGTTTCTGTATTCAGAATGTTCGTGAAAGTGGTCATTTGGAGCTTAGAAAGTGTGTTTGTGAGCGTGAAGTCACACATTTAGAGCGGCTGTGGTCAGTTTTCTACTTTTGGGGATGACCAAAATAAGACGCGGTAGTAGTAGAGTTCACAGTACATAAGCCAATGAACACATTAGCCCAGCACTCTAATTGGCCAATTTAAATCACAATCCGAAAGATTTTGAACGAGATTGCTAACCATTGCTTCATATATTCGAAAAATTCAACGTTAATAACGCAATTTATGTTTAACTGTCAAAATTAAAAGACTGTGTCATGAAGTTGCCATTTAGAACTATCAAGTCATTATCATCGTCCTGCCCTTATTCTGTGTTTTATGGTTTGCAGCATGTCTTCTTTTCAGATGTCATCTCAGTCAGTTTTCACCACTTTCATAGCCATGTCAGGGAGCAGTGGTGGCCCAGTGGTAACGGCCGCGACTTCCCACTTGTAGGTTCGAACCCAGTCAGGCGCTTTACTTTGTGTAAATTATTTCATCACCACTGCTCTCAAAACGGTGACGGAAAACATCGTGAGGATACCGGCATGTCCTAGAACCAATAATAATTCGAAGACTTGTGACATCTACCAATCCACACTAGGCCCGCGTGGTGGATTACGGCCCGCTACCTCTCACAGAGAGGAGGCCTGAGTACCAGAAGTGGCAACATAATAGGCTGATTATCCTACTAATCCTAATAATATCCTACTTCCTACTAATATTATAAACGTGAAAGTTTGTATGGATGGATTGATGGATGGATGTTTGTTACTCTTTCACGCAAAAACTACTGAACGGATTTGGATGAAATTTGGTACACAGATTGTTTATAACCAGGATTAACACGTAAGATACTTTATCCCGATATTCCTACGGGATCGAAACTTATGCGGGTGAAACCGCGGGGCGCAGTTAGTAATATTATAAACGCGAAAGTTTGTATGGATGGATGGGTGGATGTTTGTTACTCTTTCACGCAAATACTATAAACGGATTTGGATGAAATTTGGCACACATAGGTATAGTTTATAACCCGGATTAACATATAGCATACTATTTATCCCGATACTTTTACGGAATCGAAACTTATGCGGGCGAAACCGCGGGGCGCAGCTAGTACTGCATAAACATTAGGTACGCCTTGTTTCCCCGGATTCGAAGATGTCACATGAGGGCGTGCTCTCCCTCATGTCCCTCGCCAAGAGGAGGCCTGTGTCCCAGCAGTGGGAACATTTTAGGCAGATTATGTATAGCTAGCCATATCATCGTTGACATAATCTGATAATCATTTATTTTCAATATTCTTAAAAAAACATGTTTGTTTAACTAAAATAAATGAAACCCATTCAAATGACTTAAGAATTTAAACAAAAGACGGTCATGAATAAACTCGAAAGTCAGCCATTTTGAATAAGATCTCATTACACGAACAAGGTAAGTTTTAGGTGGTATTAAGCTCGAGTTAATATGAAATGAAACGGGGTATCAAATAATTAAATATACATTGTTGCTCTTAATTTATAGTTTAATTTGTAGCGTGGGTATTAAACTGGCGGCCATCTTGTTTCAACAAGTTTTGAACAATTATTAAATAGTTTCAGGTTGTTCGTTTGGGTTGAAATGTTTTGGGACGAATTGTGTCTTTGTTTTTGTAGGTGTTGACTACGGGTTTGGGTCCTTTCATTGGTTTTTGTTTATGTTAAATGGGTCAATGTCATAGATAGTTTCATCATGCTCTTTTTATAAAGCCTGATTTATAAGGTGCCATTTAATTGTCTGTTGCTTACACTGAACTCTATTATACAATTACGCTGGACTAAATATACTATCTGGAAATGACAGTTGTTTTTTGTGCTGATTCAAAGCGCCCTGGATCGAGCGTCTCAGGAACTAAAATTGACACATTACCGCAAATGGCCGTCGTTTTGTTTTGGTACGTCTGTGATGATTTAGGTGGAACAAGACTTTTTTGTATATTTTGTGTTTACTATGAGATATTTAAGAACATTTTTATCCTGAGAGTATGCGCATCTTGTAAAACTCGCTATCAAAAATATTAGTTCCACGGACGCTAACGTTGCTGTCAGCGCCAAAATGGCGAAAATTAAATGTCTTCATGTGGTCATCGATAGTATGAAGTCGTACTTGTTTATTATAGGTCAGCGGTTGCATACCATAAGTTGAAGAAACAATAATAGTTTCACTGTCTAAACGTTTTAAGAAAATTTTATTGTATGCCACAGGCAAGAAACTGGCGTCGTGTAAATGGCTTTATCTCTTCTATTTCGCAATTAAAACAAATTCGAAGAAAACAACACTTAGTTTATTTCGCGTCACTCTGCATTCATTTGCTTCAAAACCTACTTTAATTATACATTCCCTTTTAGGTCTTTTTAATTAGTTACAGACTAAGTGACTAAGGCAAGGACAAACCGGTTCGTTAATATTTTAAAGCAATTTAGTCTTGCTTCGCTTTTTTAAAAGTAATTACATAAATATGGTGAGCAGTGGTGGCCGAGTGGCCCCAACTTCATTTACAGCTATAAATCTCAAAGCGGTGAAGGAAAACATCGTGGGGATATCCCGGCATATCCTAGAACCAAAAATTCGAAGACATGTGACTTCCACCAACCTGCACTGGGCCCGCTACCTGTCACAGAGAGGAGGCTTGAGTACCAGCAGTGGCAACATAATAGGCTGATTCTTGCACCACGCCTTGTTTCCCCGAAGGGTAAGGCAGAGGGTTATCAGTACACCTCCACCCACCACCACTCACACCCAATCTGGGCTGCTACAGAGAAATTCTTAATCATAAGTAATTGTTAACATTATTTTACTATAACTCGTTAGAGGTAAGGCGAGCAAAAGACCAGCTCACCATAGCCTGTAAGACGCTCCGTGGCACTATAGACGCGCCTGATCTACATGCTGTGCTAGCTTGCTTCATTGTGCCAGACAACTACTGCCGCGGCAGAAAGCACAGGCTGTTTGCTGTGCCTCCATGTCACACACTTGCGGGTGCTAAGTCCCCAATACCACGTACTCTGGCCGCACTTAATGATCTCTTGGACTCTAATCCAACAAATGATCTGTTTGCGGACGAATGGACGAAGATTTTGTCGGCATATCAGAAGTACTGTGAGAGGGATTTATGAAAGTGTTGTTTTATTTGATGATTTTATATTTTATCTTTTGTGTATTTTTATCTTGTGTTCGTGTATTTACAAATTGTATCTTTAATTACTGTAATTGGTTTTAAACCGTTTTAATTAAAGTAATAAATAGATAAATAAAAATTCATAATGACTTTCTTTATGGGGGCTTTACACGGGGTCTATAATCGCACTGACTGACTGGTGATTGTCTAAATGGCAATTCGACTAGGCTGCAGCACCCTAATTGCGTAACACACGATCAATCGGAATCGGTTTGATTTTGACAGTTCAACAACATTCATTGCGTTATTTACGTTGTTGAGCAGACACATGACACATTTTTTGAACATTTGAAGCAATGGATTAGCAATATCTTTCAAAATGATTCAGATTGAGATTGATTGTGTGTTACGCAATTAGGGTGCTGGTCGACATTTCAATTTAATATGAACCTCACCTGCGATTTTTATCGACCTGTGTAAATGGGGTGGCGATTCGGCTTGTGAGCCGATTTTTGATAAGCGACCAGCCGAACGGCGGGAATCAACCTAGTGTAAATCCTCCATTATCACAAAAAAAAACCAGTAGATAACAAAGAGATGGAAATGAAAAGATAAACAAAGTACTAAATGTTAATCTTAGTGTTCACATTTTTGTGGCTAAACGATTTTGTTTGAGAAATTGGGAAACAACGTTGTTTTAATCAGGCGATTTGTATTTAAAGTCTTCGTTAAATTGCCTGAACAACGATTACTGAAGAAATTCAGGAAGGAGGCCGTTTGCATTTAGTTTTTATGGCGTAGATGGGGAAGGTTCTTCCGGGAGCCTTGAACTTTCTTGCATGTGTGTTATTTGTCCCTGAATGTTATGTGTAATGGGGAGGTTGGGTCGTACCCTTTGAAATGATCGAGTTGAAGGTTGGTGATCCACGTTTCAAGTTCGTGGGGTTTAACAAGTTTGGGCTACGTTTATAAAAGTATCTGTTGGAATCTTAACTTGATTATACATCGTCCGTATGAGTAGTACATTTAATTTGGTGGTTTTTGTTTGATCAACCCTCGTGTCTTCTCGGTATAAAAACTGGCTTTTACCTTGCAGCGGGAGAGTTACCTATTTCAAAAGAATTCAGTCAAATAAGTTTAATTTAATAATAAAGTGAATAAATGCCTTGCCTTTTAATGCTTTTAAAGCTCAAGTAAAATCCAACCTTTGTTCAAAGGCATACTATTCCATCAACGACTACTTACACGATAAGAATAGTTGGTCGCCCTAATTTAACGCAAGACAATGTTTATGTTCTTTCTCCAGAATTAGCTTACTGACAGGTTATTGTTATTAACTTATTTATTTATTTTACTTCGATGGTCGTTTATCATTTTGTGACTTCAAGTGATAGCTATGTGAACAGAACACAGCAATGCATAAATATGTAATTTGTGACGCCCTTTATGCCTGGAGGCTTTTATTTGGTTAGTAAGTTTTTTTAATTTACATTTCAATTAATTATTTTTTAGCTTGAGTACGTATAGTTTTTATTATATTTGTTGGTATATTGGCGTGGCTAGCTGACATATATGGCAAATAATTTAATTTTATGTTCTGGTCTTGTAATGTTAATTACCGAACATAGGTACCTAGTATTGTATACAATCAAGTATTTTTTTTTAATTGAACATGACAGCTGTGCTGCTGGGGAGTTTGTTGCGCCATTTCTTCTTCCCAGCGATAGCAATAGGAAGTGGTGAAGGGCGGGCGGTTTTGGGGGACTGCCTTTTGTAATTTTGACGTTCAAAAAGTGCTAACTCTCAGCCTAATTAAAATAAATGACTTTTGATTTTGGGTTTGTCAGCCGCACAGGTCAATCTTTCAAGTTAAGCTACGCTTGTCGCGGTTGGTCCGTAGATGGGTGACCATCTTTCCATACCAAGACCCCTCCGTGTCTCGGAAAGCACGTTAAGCCGTTGGTCCCGGCTGTCATTCGTGGACCTTTGACTGTTGCTACGGGTCGTCATAAGCCTGAAAGTCTGACAACCAGTCTTACCAAGGGGTTACATATTACCCAGTAACTGGGTTGTGGAGGTCAGATAGGCAGTCGCTCCATGTAAAATACTGGTACTCAGCTGCATCCGGTTAGACTGGAAGCCGACCCCAACATAGTTGAGAAAAGGCAGAGGCAGATGATGATGATACTACTAACTATTTTCCAAACTGATTCTAATTATTCTTATCAGATTTACTTCTCAAATGTAACAAAACAAAAGCCTATCACATCATACAAAACACATAACAACACATCTACCCACAAAAAACAAATGCCTACCTACAACCAATCTATTTTCAAATTACTACTGCAATAACCCCGTATAGTTCTCATACGCTATCCCTTAATAATATAATAATGGAAATCCCTTGTTCTCGCCATGACTTGGGTACGGAAACGTCTCCTATTAGATAGGATTTTAAACATTAGTTGATAAGGAAAACGTTAATAATTTTACTTGATCATTATAGGGCTTGCTTGCTTTCCGGGGTGGGTGGATATGGGGTTTTCGTCAGATAATTTTGGTAATGGTATTGTTGATTTTCACTCGGACCAAGTCGTGGCAGAAACTAGTAAATAAAATTCTACTGTATCCTGCAAGTTATAAGTACTATAGAAATTAAGCTAATGTAACCAAAAAAGTTTCAAAGTTTCCACTATTTTTAGCACTACGCAAGCTCGCACGCCCGTCAAAAAAGCATTAGTCAAACTCTCGTTAAATCTGTTGTAACTTATGTAGCAAACATTACAACGTCATTAAACACAATCGTTGCTCCCGGTCACGCGCGGCGTTGCTTGTATATTGCTGGGTTTTTTCTCTTGCATCCCTAATAGTGTGGTTGGGAAGGGAGCGATGGATAGGGAGCGATTTGTTCAAAGGAATATGATGAGGAGCTAATGATCGGTTTTGCAAGATACTGGGTGCGGACTTTAAGCTGGCAGGTCTTGATGGGAGCTTTTCAAATAGGTACGGTCACCAAAGGAGATAAGTAACCAGCGCCATCGGATATAGTCGAAGTTTGGCAAGAAACCGATGGATGTTTTCGAATGAAATTTAATTTCATTAATAGAAAACAAACAGTTTATTTATCAAATTAAATTTCAATCAAAAATATCCAACGGTTTCTTACTAAACTTCAACTATATCCGATGCCCTGGTTACTTATCTCTTTTGCCGACTGTACCTAGGCCTAGGTCATTTACTAAGTTGATTGTGACTTACCTACATAAATAGAAACAGTGAGAAAACATGTTCGTAAGAAGTGGGCAGATTCCTCCCAGTGCTGATATTCTGGATTTATTTTCTCCTCTACCTATCGTTATTTCTCCTGACAAAAGTTTATTCTGTTTATATGTATTATGCATGTATCTCTATATATTAGTATTAATTATTTTTCGAATTATCTATCCATTTTGTTGCACTTGCCATGTATTGTCTGTAATGTAGTGGCATTAACTCCGCCGTTGTGCAGTATTTTTTTTACTTGTGCAGAAAGTTTTAATAAATAAATTAATGATTAAAATGTTCTTCCGGCGCCACCCGCCTACCTACTTCTTCTTCGGATCAAATTTTGGAGGAGATTGAGACAAAAGACAGACGTCTTTTCTGTCACAGTCCAAAGGTCGACAAGCCAAATCAATACCCTAGCCGATTCGTGTATGACGGGGCCCGATAGGGCCGAAGCCTGCCAGGGTAGCGGGATCGTCCGAAAGGGTTACCGCTGCCCTGGAACAGAAAGGGCTAAGGAACACGGGTGGGTTTTAGTCAGTAAGAGTCTGACACTCCCTTCCGCTCCACCCAGAGCGGGAGGGGTCATTTGATGATTTCCCATCCTCAAAAAAAAAAAGGCCCATCTGCATAGTTTCGCCAGCATACCTATAATGGACCGAGCAAGCCAAGGTGCCTATTCACTCTTGCTTTGAAGACTGACGGGTTATACATGAAGAAAACACAGACGCTGGCAGAGAGTTCCACACTCTGGCCGTGCGCATAATAAATGTGGAGGAGAAGCGCTGTACGAGTACGACTAGTCGGTATATTGAACAAGTGCGCATGGCACCCTGCAGTACGTCTGGTAGTGAAAGGATGATAGTGGGATTAGGTTAAGAAAATAGGCACTTCCTAAAAGTTCTAACAAAAAAAAAACTCAAAAGCTAACATAACATAATCAGCCTTTGATATTCCCACTGCTGGGACACAGGCCTCCACTCTTCGAGAGGGAGTGGACTGTAATCCACCACGCGTGTCCAGTGCGGGTTGGTAGATGTCACATGTCTCGGCCTCGTCTTACGAGATGTAGGTCGCGGTTTTTCACCGAGGCAGGCGCTTTACTTTGTGTAAATAATTTCATAACCACTGCTCTCAAAACCGTGAAGGAAAACATCGTGAGGAAACCGGCATGTCTTAGAACCAAAAAATCGTAAACATGTGACATCTACGAGTATCTATCACTCTAGGAATAAGATCCGACCTATTCCGCCGTTCCTTTCCGTGCCTTCTATTTTTTTTATTCTGTAAAAATACTACTACTAGAACCACAAATTCAAAAGCTAAGCTATTTAGCAATTGCCTTAAGAGTCGCTAATAAGTACACCTTTCCGCGTATTTCCTAGCCAAACGCTAAAACAACGTAGCAGGCGCGCGGATCGAATGAGAAACGCGCTCATTACAGCTATCGAATTTGTACACAGAGCTATTCTTTTGACGCCCGACATCAAGCTTGGGGTATTTATCGATGTTTTTTATTGTATACGTTTTTTGGGTGTTATAACGATAGTAAAAGAAAGGTACCTACTGTTATAATGATGACACTACAGAGAGCAGTTCACAATGTTTGCCCAGTAGTAACGGCTCTGACTTACGAGTTCGAACCCAGATAGGTGCTTTACTTTGTGTAAATTATTTCATCACTACTGCTCTCAAAACGATGAAGGAAAACACCGTGAGGAAACCGGCATGTCTTAGAACCAAAAAATCGTAAACATGGGACATCCTCGTAGATGTCACATGTTTATCTATCACTCTAGGAATAAGATCCGACCTATTCCGCCGTTCCTTTCCGTGCCGTTCTATTTTTATTCTGTGAAAATCTCTCCGCGAAAACTTGAGCAGTGAAGTGAGCTTGAAGTGAGCTGTCAATAGTGTCAATCCCTAGCATAAGATGGAATGATGGCTTACTTCAAGATATATCTAGATATAAATATACCTAGATATTTTAAGCACACCTCACGGTGAGATTTTTACAGAATCGTCAAGCAGGATCTGATACACCACGCAAATGACACTCGATAAAAGTAATACTTACCAAGTATTTCATTAAAATCATCATCATCATTAGCATTTCAGCCTAAAGAAGTCCACGGCTGGACATAGGCCTCCTTCAAGCACCTCCACTTCGACCGGTTTTGTGCTTCTCGCATCCAACGGGTTCCTGCGGCCTTCACAAGGTCGTCAGTCCACCTTGTGGGAGGCCTTCCAACGCTACGTCTTCCGGTACGCGGTCGCCACTCCAGAACCTTTCGGCCCCACCGGCCATCTGTTCTGCGAGCAATGTGCCCTGTCCACTGCCACTATGTCGGTTACCTTGGTTCTCCTGCGGATCTCTTCATTTCTGATTCGATCACGCTCCATTGCCCTTTGGGTGACTTTAAGCTTTCCAATAAGGCTCACCACCGAAGCCACCACCTTCATTAACATAGAAGACGCTAAAGGTCATTCTTGAAGATATTTTCGTGTTCCATTTATTCAAACGATTATTAACGCCCAATTAAAGTTTAAAATTAAAATATAATATCCTTTACTAACTAAAACTATTAAAAAACTAAAATATTGCGTCGAAATATTCCTCCACATCGCTGTCGACTGGTAATGTACCAAACAGACTGGCGGCATTGCCACGTTGTGTGGCTATGCTTAGCCTCTGGCCAAGGTAAAAGCCAGCCCTTGGGTCACGGGAAGTGTCAACCAGACATTTAGAGAGTTTATTGAACAAGCAATGAGCACTCGGACCCCACGGCCCGAGGGTTTTAACCCCAAATGGCTCGAAAATATAATTTCTGACAAGGATTTTATATTTTTGCCGCTTGAGGTTTTCCGCAGCCGCATCATTCTATCCACCTTCCATGGAAATAAAGACATGCCATCCGGTCTCTTGCCATCGTCGCGTACCAAGCCATTGGGTTCTAATACGGCTGGAACGCCGTCGGTGACAAGAGCTCGTTGGATGATGTCATTAATGTTCACGCCGCACTTCGGCTGCAAGACAGACAGCTGGTTTTTATTTTAATAATTTGTAGTTTATTTAGTATTACAAGTTTGTAAATATTATATTAAAGTTACTCTTTTCTGTTCGAATCTCGACCTTATTGCACTAGTGAACTAATTGGCAATTATAGTATGTAGTGCAAAACATATGTATAAATTATTATTTAAAACTGGTGTTTTTAAATTTTGAATTTTTTTTTTTTTTTGTGGATGGGAAATCATCAAATGACCCCTCCCGCTCTGGGTGGAGCGGAAGGGAGTGTCAGACTTTTACTGACTAAAACCCACCCGTGTTCCGTCCTTAGCCCTTTCTGTTCCAGGGCAGCGGTTAACCTTTCGGAAAATCCCGCCGCCCCGGCAGGCTTCGGCCCTCTGGGGCCCCGTCCTCTGCTGACATCTCTTTGAGGCGCGCGTGGAACACAACGCGCCGTCCGGCACGGGCCTGGTCCTGATCGGACGGTGAGCTACCCATTACTCACCGCCCGCAGGCCCGCGCCTACGGTGGCCGGGAGTCGTCACGCGGCTCCCGACGCCCGGAGCGTCTCCCGCGGCGGCTGAGGCGTGAGGTTCTCTCCCTCAGCCTCCCCGCCACCTCCTTCGCTAGCATGACTGCTTCGCAGAAGGAGGTGACTGCCTCCCACTCCCTCTCGCCCCGGACCATGGCTTGCACCAGGGCCGGACGCGAGAGGTCGCCGCCGTTGCCGATCGCCTCTACGAGGACACGGCGGGGCTCCGCCCAAGCAGGGCAGACCGCCACCGTATGCTCCACCGTGTCCTCTGGGCGATCCTGGCAGTGGTGACACCCGGGCGTCTCCTCCCGCCTGATGATATGCAGGAACCTCCCGAAACATCCGTGTCCGGAGAGGACCTGCGTCAGGCGGTACGTGAGAACGCCGTGACGCCTCTCTAGCCACTCCTCAAAGAGGGGTCTTATCACCGCTATCGCGGCGTGCCCTAGAGTCTGACACTCCCTTCCGCTCCACCCAGAGCGGGAGGGGTCATTTGATGATTTCCAGTCGGATAACTTTTATCTGAGGAATAAATATTGCAGTTTGACAGCTTCGGTATAAGAAAATATGTAAAACTGTGACGTAATTATGCCCCAGGCATCAAGTCCGCCGTTGTACAGTATTTTTTTTTACTTGTGCATAAAGTTTTAATAAATAAATAAATAATTATTCTTCAGATAAAAGTTATTTGTCCATTGAAAAATGAACCTTATTATAAATGCGAAAGTATTATGTCTGTCTGTTAACTTTTCTCGCACTCGTATAGACTACGACCTGGGTCCTAAGCTAGTTCGTGAAGGGTTAGGGCGAGTTAGTGAAGGGCGGGCGTTTTTGGGGGACTGTCTTTTTTAATTTTGACGTTCAAAAAGTGCTGATTCTCAGCCTAATTTGAATAAATGACTTTTGATTTTGATTTTGATTTTGTTCATGGGTCACGTATCATATGTCCTAACATAGAATACTTTACATCCCCGTAGTACGTTCCCGTGGAATAATTTCCGAAATCCGCGGGGGCGAAGCCGTGGGCAAAAGATGAGACTCGCGTGTGTTCGCGCCATCTTTACTTACATAGATAGTCATAGACAGACATAGATCTGTCTACTAGACAGTCTAGTCTTATTATTCAACGAAAACTTCTTAAGGCGAAAGCGTCAGGGTAGCCCACGTTATTCAAATAATTTTCTTACATTTTTTGCAATTGCTTGGTCATGGTCAGTACCGTGCGATGGTCAAACAGAACCACGAACTACATAAATCCATGATAACAGGTTGCGCGTCGATGACCCTGCCACCCTGTATTACCCAGTAAAACTGTGGTGGGATCTATAACGCCACACACAAACTACGCATTGTACCTGACGTCACGAAAATCCTACATCGCGCAAGCAGAGTTATCCGCAAGATTAAGGCGGATCACGCACTACAGGTGGCACGTTAGAGAATGGATAAGAACGTACCCAAAATCAAAGTTAATTGTAGCGTGATAAACTATGTTGATCTTTGTTGCAATCATGGAGTAGTTTAATTAATCCTAAGACGTCATGTCTGAATTCACTTGGAAAAAACAAAGTGAGGAAATTAAATTGAAATCCTCTCAAAACTTATTCACCTGCTAGTGATGGACACTTTTTGAAATTAATGAACCTCTAATAACCTTTTTCGCAATGATCCACTTTTTAAATAATTGACCCTTGATAAAGAAATGAATGACTTATTTAATAATGATACAGTAATTTTTCTTTTATGTACGGTGCCTGTACGAAATTTACCATTGTCCTTTTTATTGAATTTGTATGTAAAAAATGACGCGTCGGCTGCGTTATCTGCGCCCCATCGCGTGGCGCGGGCCTGCGGGCGGTGAGTAATGGGTAGCTCACCGTCCGATCAGGACCAGGGCCGTGCCAGACGGCGCGTTGTGTTCCACGCGCGCCTCAAAGAGATGTCAGCAGAGGACGGGGCCCGATAGGGCCGAAGCCTGCCAGGGCGGCGGGATCATCCGAAAGGTTAACCGCTGCCCAGGAACAGAAAGGGCTAAGGAAGGAACACGGGTGGGTTTTAGTCAGTAAAAGTCTGACACTCCCTTCTGCTCCACCCAGGGCGGGAGGGGCATTTGATGATTTCCCATCCACAAAAAAAAAAAAAATCGCGTTGCGCGTCATAGCGTGTGATACGCTTAACATATTATTATAAAACATCCCGATGATAACAATTGGGCAATAGCCCACCAGATAAAACACTCTTCAGATCGGAAGATCCTCCTACTTTAAATGTGGATGAGGAATTAAATCCTCTAAAGAACATATCATGAAGATATTTCTATATTTTCTATTGTGTGAATAAAAACCGACTAATTGAGTCACATGAGCAGCCTATAATGTTCCCACTACTGCGACATAGGCTTCTTCTCTGTGAGAGTAATCCACCACACGGGCCCAATGCGGGTTGGTAGATGTCACATGTCTTCGAATTTTTCGTTCTAGGTCATGCTGGTTTCCACACCATGTTTTCATTCACCGTTTTGAGATCA
Organism: Apamea crenata; assembly: GCA_949629185.1. Lineage (NCBI taxonomy): Eukaryota > Metazoa > Arthropoda > Insecta > Lepidoptera > Noctuidae > Apamea > Apamea crenata. The sequence continues at coordinate 9,139,491 of OX451376.1, read as the reverse complement.
GAGGGGCAATTCTCGTAATTTTAAAAACGTTCACAGTCTGATCTCAGTCTTAATCTGTCAAAAATACACCTAATTTCCCTACATTTTAGACAAGTTTTTAACATTGATTGTCGCTGAGATGAGATTGCGACTAGATTTTGAACGTTTTTAATTACGGGAATTAGCCTTTAGTACTTAGTAGTGATGAAATAATTTACACAAAGTAAAGCTCCTGTCTGGGTTCGAACCCACGGCTCGTAAGGCGCGGCTGTTACCATTGGGCCACCACTGCTCTCATAATTAAGTCACGCGGAGGCAATAATAAGCAGCGGAAAGCAAAATAAAATGGAAAAATATATACAAAGAGAATTTGAGTGCGTGGTATGAACTCTTTGACATTTTCAAATTGGGCTAGAATTAATTATAAATATTATGTGAAAGTTCATTTTAAATGACTGTAGAATAAGATTACTACCGTCCGGCCGTCGAGAAAATACGTTACTGACACCTGTCAGTGCGACAATTCTAGTAGCTAATAAAGACCAAATTCGCAAATCATTGTATTCGTTTGTATGAAACTGACAGTCTATGTCAGGTGTTTTTAAAGTTGTGTTGCGGTTGTGGTTGTGTTGGTGTTGTTGGTTTGTTGTTGTGTGTTGTTGTTGTGTTTAAATAAGAGATCGCACAAGGAGTCACATTTCAGCCTTATTGCAATAAGGCAGTTCCGTTACCCCACCGCAACCATTACACTACGTGCCAAAATTACGGCTTCACCTACGGTCACAATTTTAACTGCTCCTAAAGGAATATAAATTTCAATTTTGAAATCTCCATATTGCCGCACGGTGTCGTGTTTGCAAAAATGCGGAAAAGAATTCATAATGTATACATTTATTTTGCTCCCACTGTAGTTTCTGGGCCTTCGTTGTTTATGGCTAGAACTTCGTGCTGTTGGTATTCGTATAGTTATGCAAATACGTAATGCAAAGTGGCTTTAGGCTTTATTAAGCGAAATGAAACGGTCTATATGAGAGTTTTCGTTTGTAGTTTCTTAATGTGTTTTTTTTGTGGGGTCCATTGGTTCATTTCCCAGGTCGAGCAGTGTTATTGGGTTTTTTCGATAGGAATTTCTTAGTAGAGGTTACAATTATCAGTTCTTGCTCACACGCTAAATAAAAAAAAACCGGTGCAAGTAAGTAAGAAATGAGTATATAAGAGGATGTTTGAAAGTGGCGCCAGTGACAGAAAAGTTGAAAGGAAATCGTTTAGCTTGGTATGGGCATGTGATGAGAAGGGACGAAACGCATGTGACTAAAAGAGTGATGAATATACATTGTATGTTGATGGATGGAGAGGGAGAGGAAGGCCGAAGAAAAGATGGATGGATTGTGGGAGGAATGATATGAAAGAGAAGGCAGTGAATGATAGCGTGACGGTTGACAGGGGAGAATGGAAGAAGAAAACGTGTTGCGCCGACCCCAAGTAACATGGGATAAGGGCAGGAAAAAGAAAAATGGCGCAAGTCGGACTCGCGCACCGAGGGTTCCGTACATGTCGTGTAGCGACAAGAAAAGCTAAACTTTAAAGACAAAGGTAGTTAAAATAAAGAAAGGTAAGTAGAAATCAATTAAAGATTTATTTACCAGATAAGGATGGAGATGAAATGGCAGTGGTGTGTATAATGTGGAGGTGGGGTGTATGGGTGACGATGCGCGATAGGTGGGTTGCGGAAGCTGAGGTGGAGTTGCAGATGCAGCTGAAGAGGTAGACCGCCGCGAGGCAGGTAGGTAGGTCTGTTTTTATGAGTAGTTTATCACGGGAATCGTGTCTCGAATATTTTTCCCGTTTTTTCGCCTGTCAAATCTATGTACTTACTTATATAATAATAAGTACTTGTAACAGTGTAAGCAGTTAGGTAATGTAAGTACAGCTACATTCACCAAAATAATTAGGTAACATTACTGAAGTCCATAAATTATGAAAGCACTGAATATTGCTCTAATGAAAAGGTAAGCCGGATTGAGGGATAAACTTAACTTTGCCGTGAGTAAACTATTGTCCCCATATATCGACATAGATCGCGGTTAGTTTACCAACTGCAATTAAGCTTGTAATCACCAAAAATGTTTTGACTGCACTTGAACGCGGTTTACTTGTCCTTATCGCATTCAGTTTTGTTGGTGAAATTCGCCCTTAGGGCTTTAAGAGTCGGAGGTTAAAATAATATTTTATTAAAAAACCGAGAAATATGAAAAGTTATCAAAGACAATATCACGATTCTCCTCTCAATTGGTATTCCGAACACAATCCAATTATCTGATGATGAAGTTTAATGTCTGAAAAGATTTACTTGTAAGCATTCCGGACCAGTGTGTTGTGGTGAATTGAAATGGCTTTAAATATCCCTGTTATACTTCGTTTTTGGTTAAATTGGAATCGAACAAAATAGAGCAGTATTCTCAAGTTATTAATAGATATAACTTTTGTCAAATATCTTTGACAAAAAACATTTTACAAAAAAAAAAAAAAAAAAATAACCGACTTCCAAACAAAATCACTACAAAGTGTAAAATAACTTTAATTTCGGAAGTCGGTGTCTTTGGATCTGTATTTAAGTTTTTTGCCTCCGACTTCCGATATTAAAGTTATTTTTCACTTTGTAGTGTTTTTTGGATCCAATTATTTGTTTTTTTTTTTAAACATTTTCTTAGTTATGGCACCCCCCACCAATACGTACACCACTACTTGCTATGTAAAAAAAAGTGTCTGGAAGGAACTTCAACAAGATACATAAAGTTGATTATTATCTAAGCTAACTCAAAAACCACCCCAGCAAAGTACATAGAATTTATATGGAACCACCGCGCAAGCTTCCACTACCGAATGAAAAAGGATTTTTGAAATCGATCTACAATTGCCGGAGATATCACGTTACATCATCATCTACCTAGCCTTTTCCTATTTTGGTGTCGGCTTCTAGTCTAACCGGATGCAGCTGGATACCAGTATTTTACATGGAGCGACTGCCTTAATCTGACCTCCACAACCCAGTTACTGGGTAATACGATACCCCTATATGATGTGGATCTACGTACTAACCGCGGCAAGCGTGGCTTAACCTGATCGATCGATCCGTGCGGCTGTTGTTATTTAGCCACGAGCCCCGTTGATATCGCGTTACATACTCGTATATACCCAAAAAATACATTTAAATTAGGAACCTCCTCCTTTTTGAAGTCGGTTAAAAAGTAAGGATATCAGTCAAATCTAACGATTTAAATCTTTAAGATATCAAAAAGATGTTTAGTTTTGTATTTATTAATTTGTAATAATTTTAGTTTAAAGATGTTTTTCTATACAATGTGTAACCGAATTAATGCACATTATGAAAGTAGTTTGTTCAGAATCCTTTACTGAATCGATTTCCGTAATTTTTAATATAGGTAATATTATATCCCAAAAATAATTAAAACTCCGTAAATTACTGTCACACTTCCGCTGTACAGTCAAAACAAACAAAAATGGCCGCAATACCCACTAAGCTAGACCCTTACACGAGTGCGACTGTGTGCATGCGTAGATTTGTATTGTGACCATAATTTTCTCCCACAATCAGTATAACTAATTAGTTAAAAAAACAATGTTTTTTTACATAATAATAAAAATTTAGGGTATGTATTATGATTAAAAAATAATATTCTAATTGGGGTGTCTGGTGGTGTGCGTTAATTTCGGGACATGTAGTATAGGTTATGTGGTACCTGAAATAAATTAATTTTATTTGATTTATTTTTATTGATTTAGATTTGCCCACACCGTTCTTAGGTCCGAGGCTTACGAGTTGTAGTTCGTGGGTTCAACCCAGGCAGGCACTTTACTTTGTATAAGTGACTTCATCACCACTGCTCTCAAAACGAAGAAGGAAAACATCGTGAGGAAACCGGCATGTCCTAGAACTAAATATTCAAAGACATGTGACATCTACCAACCCGCACTGGGCCCGCGTGACATTGTTCTTAGATTACCCGGGTCGGGCAGTGCTATTCGGTTTGTCTATCTGGGACATCTCAGTAGCAGCCGGCTCAGCAATAAGCTCGCCCCCCCTATTACGTGGAACTCAAACATAACTGCTGAAGGGTGTACTAAAGTGTGAGATCTGGAATGCATCCTTAATATTACCTTACTCACTCGCTCTTATCTTTCTCTCTCTCTCTATTTTACATTACTATGTAATGTTTTGCTTTGTATAAAATATACAGGGTGGCAGGGACATCGACGCGCAAACTGTAACCATGGATTCAGCACATGAGTTTAGACCCCATAGCGTCGAAATTTTTCGTCGGTTATTAAACAAAAATATTGCTGTTCCATACGTTTTGACCGCGTAGGTATTGCACTTTTCAATGAAACAGAAGATTTTTTTTTTAATTATCGACGAAAAATTTGCGCATTCTCAACACGGTGGCGAATGCCATAGACTTATTCACCTGTACACTGGGTGAGTTCACAAGGGCCACGTATTGTGTAGCATGTAAGGTATAGTTAAGTAAATTTTTAAGTTACTTTGTCGCATTAGATTTATCTGTAATGGCAAAGGAAACATTTCATGTGATAAATAAATAAAATCGCAGTAGACCGGGAAAAGTGGAAAGAGGGAATACCAGGCCTTTGCCATGCAGTGGAACAACACAAGCTTATAATAATAAATAACATAGACATACATTACATTAGAGTAACGTACATGTATCAATCAATGTATTGTGTGTTGCTGCTATCACTAGTTCCATCTGTCAAAAAACGGTTTACCTAATGGACAGGGTATAATGACCCATATTCACCAAAAATGGATGGATGGACTGTGTGAATGATGATATGGTTAGAAAGGGGGTGACTGTCGAGATGGCGGCTAATAGAGAAGCATGGAAGAAAAAGACATGTTGCGCCGACCCCAAATAAATTGGGATAAGGGCAGGAGCCAATTTCAGGGACAGGGTTAAGACATTTCTATTGCCTTATTAATAGCCCTATTAGATTCATAAAGTGGGTCTAGATTACCTAGGCAACTATAATTGTGGCTAAGTAACAATTAATTAGCACAAACACGGCTTTCCTTGGAAGATTGATGGGTTGGTAATGTAATATTTAGGGTTTATTGAAGGAATTTCTGAGCTAAAATGATTGACTTTACCTATAAAATCTAGCCTGACCTAACATGATTGATTATCGAATAACAAGGTTAACCGTTCAGATTCAGAATGGAAAGTGTGCTGTATTATGTTATTATTTACTAGCATCAGCCCGCGACTTCGTTCGCGTGAAATTTTTTGATCCCCGTGACCCATCCCGTCGCATCGCATCGCATTGCCTGCCCGCGCTATGACGATGTTGCTTTATTATTAGTACTAGCTTCTGCCTGCGACTTTGTTCGCGCGAAATGTCTTTTTCCCCCGACCCACCCCGTCGCATCGCATCGCCTGCCAGCGCTATCACTTCGTTTTCGTTTAGGATTCTTCCTTCCTTTTTAATCGGTTCCTAATGATCATAGCAGGATGTTAAATCTTCAAGAATTGAGCTATCAAATGCAAAATGTAGTTTTAAATAAGATACTTATGACAGTAAATGTGTAGCGGTATCTACAACGCCACATGCGAATACTGACGTCACGCAAATCCTGCATCTCGCAAGCAGAGTTTACCGTGCAATTAGCATAGCATAGCATAGCAACACCCGTCTGGTTGGAGGATCCTCCCTTTTCAATGGAGGATGAGTGAACCATACACCCTGTTCCTCATGCCTCCAAAAATGTAAATCATTATCATCATTTCAGCCGAAAGACGTCCAATGCTGGACATAGGCCTCCCCCAAGCACCGCTACTTGGACCGGTTCTGTGCTTCCCGCATTCAGCGCATTCCTGCGGTCTTCACAAGGTTATCGGTCCACCTTGGGCCTTCCAACGCTTCGTCTTCCGGTACGTGGACGCCAGTTCAGAACCTTTCGGCCCTAATGGCCATCTGTTCTACGAGCAATGTGCACTGCCCACTTCCACATAATCTTGGCAATTCTAAAAAAAGCCTTTATGAACAGAAAACTTTAAAAAAATGTACCAAAACGTGTATTAATGAATTGGGTTCTCATGTTTTTCCCCCTCATGTTGCCCGCTTTATAAAAACCCGAAATCCAATAAAAAACCTGCCATTCCAAAAACCACTCATTTTAAAACCTCCCTAACAAACTCGTGTAAAAAAAAACTATTAGCCCGATCATCTTACAACCCCATTTTCAATTACGAAGGCAAGCGTCGTTCAAAATTGAGTGACAGCCCTTACCGACCAAGTGACCCTCTTTTAGTATGCAGTCAAGAATTTTCCTCAGAATTAGGCTTTGAATAATTAAGGGAAAATAATTATTTAGATAACGAAGGTATATGATACAATTTTGACATTGAATTCCAGGGGTATTACGACAAGAATGCTAAATTATATTGGTTTTGGAATTTGTGACTGTTTCTCGGGAAGGAATTTCCTAATGGTTAGTTTACCCATTTAGCCTAAACGGTACGCTGGACGAAACAAATGATATCTAGTAAAGTAGGTACAGTTCGGCCGTCGCGTCGAGAGAATGCGTTCCTGTCACCTGTCAGTGCGACAATTTTTAGTCTATACTAATATCCTAAAGAGGTAAAATGTGTTTTTTTTAATAGGTAATAATAATATTTATTTATTTGTGTGCACGTGTGTGTTCATGTATGTAGGATGACAACAATAAATTAGAACTTTCTTTGTAAGTTTGTATGTAGGGGGTAATCTCTGGAATTACCAGTCAGATTTAAAAAAATATTTTTGAACTTGATAGCCCAATTCTAGGGGAAGGTAATCTAATAAGTATTAAATTCAAATAATCAAAACACGTATTCGTTTGTACATATGAACCTGACAGGTGTCAAGAATGCATTCTCGTCGGCCGGACTATAGTTACAACCAAGAATTGACATCTAAGTAAAACATCAGCTTCGCAAGTGCGTTGCTATCTCAGTAATAAAGACCGTGTAATGTATCATGTGCATTTAAACTGGAATACTAAGAGGTGCTTGGTGACAGAAATGGCATAAGCATAATCAGCCTATAATTTTCCCACTGCTGGGACACAGGCCTGATCCTCTCTGTGAGAGGGAGTGGGCCGGAATCGACCATGCGAGCCCGGTGCGGGTTTGCGGATGTCACATGTCTTCGAATTTTTGGTTCTAGGACATACCGGTTTCCTCACAATGTTTTCCTTCACCGTTTTGAGAGCAGTGGTGATGAAATTAACTACACAAAGTAAACTGCATGGGGTTCGAACTCACGACCTACAACTCATAAGTCGCGGCCATTACCACTAGGCCACCACTGGTCTTCCATTTCTTCGATTCGATCAAGCTGCCCCACAACACCCTGTCCCTCGCCTTCCGCATCCAGTCTACCCCAGCCACCTTCTTTAGGTCGTCTGTCGATCTAGCTGGGAGGTGTCCCACATTACGCTTGCCGATACGCGGTCTCCACTCCAGGACTCGCCTGCTCCAACGACCCTTGGTCCTTCGACAGACATGGCCAGCCCACTGCCACTTCAGTTTGCTTACTCAACAAGCTATGTCGATCTCAGATACCAGGTATAAATCATCTGAAATAGAATAATACCCCCATTAACTTATCCTCCAAAACCTTGATTTCCGAATCTTAAATCATAATTATTCACTCGGAACGACGTTAACCCTATTAAAAATGATTGCTCGAGTTGTTCTGATGCTAAACTTGAGCGCGTAACTTAATAGACCCCTGTCAGCCGGTGTTACTTCACTCAGATAACTTAGAAGGGCCCCAGATATACAGATAAGGTCTAAGTTGGTACTTATACAGCAGTTGTGCAGCAGTGGATTTCGTCCGTTACTGTGCTCTAGGGCAGACGTGTGTTCGGCTTACCACCAAACAAGTGAATAGTATTTGCGCAATTTTGGTCCGTAAACTTAAAGTTAAAACGTGTAATTCTGCATCCAGTGTAATTAGTAACTTATTACCACAATCGCCGTGTTCGCCTCCCGTGCAAGCTGCGCGACCTCGCCCTCACCCCCGCGGAAAGAGTTCGACCCGAATAATTGCTTTCTCGCTCCGATCCGCCGGTCACCGTCATAGCTCGTCAAGGACGAGAGACGCACGCGCAGTCAACTCGCTACTCAAGACGTGCTACGGAAAGCTCGAATCTCACTACCAAGCGTTACGATCTATATTACACCGACCAGCGCAACGATGCCCCGTACTCCGCGCTCACCACCTGCCAAAACAACTACAATAATTAGTAACCTAATGCAAGTAAGTTCGGACTCGGATATCCCACAAACACTGTCTAGTGGTTTAAGTACTTCGGAGCATGTAAACATTGCATCCCGCTATAAACGTCCGCGCGAAGAATCACCGCCACACAGTGAATCGATTGTGATGGAGAATGAAGTTGCTTCTCTCAAACGAGAATTACTTGAAATGCTCACAAAATGGAAAAATGAGCAAGATGAAAAACAAACTTTGTTTGCGAACGAGCAGAGGTCAACCATAGCCAATTTAGTCAAAGAAATAGGTGAAATTAAACTCCAATACCTCGAAATCCAAAAATCTAATGCGGAAATTGAAAAGAATATCACCTTTATAAGTAAACAATATGATGATATGCTCAAAGAAATAGACATATTAAAAAAGGAGAAGCAAGCTTATAGAGAAAGTATAACCCACCTTGAAACAAAAATTCAAGATCTGGAGCAATTAACCCGTCCCTCCAGCATTGAGATCCGTAATGTACCACCCACAGACAACGAGACTACTTCGGACCTGTTTAAAATTGTTTCAAACCTGGGGACAGCAGTTGACCTGATTATTGGCGACTCCATTATACGAGATGTATATCGGCTCCCAGGGAAACCAGGCACAATTAGACCAATTGTCACGGAATTCAGCAATGTGCAAATAAAAAATGAATTAATAATGTCGGTGCGCAATTTCAATAAAAGGAAGCCTCAAGAAGAGCGCCTGAATAGCAATACCATTGGGATTCCGGGCGACCGTCGACCAGTCTTCATCGCAGAGTTTCTCCCCGCCAGTTCAAGGAAGCTGCTATACGCTGCAAGGGAATTCGCTAAGGCCAAGGAATATAAATTCTGCTGGACCTCCAACGGCAACATCTTTCTCCGGAAAATAGAAGGAGCCAAGAGTGTACTTATAAAGTCTAAGAAAACCCTCATGGATCTGCAAGTAAATCAATGACTGTATGTCGTAACATTAATATTATGCTTTAAAGTCGCACAATTATGCTGTACCAGAAACATAATTTTAATAATTATAGTTATAAAAACCTGTATAATTGCATGTAAACTACTCACATCTCCAGTAACTAGTCTACGGAATAATGCATGCATAAATATCGCTGCTATACCAAACCGAATTGTAATTAATTACCTTAAACCAAAATATATAATAACATATACGTTACACAATACTAACCTATATCATAACACAACACATAAACAAACCTCACACCCTAACTACACTTTAACTCTTCCTGCGATGGTTGCCAGTATTTTCTTATCAAAATATTGCAATGATACGATACCGACTGCGACACTGGGTCGTTTTCCCGGGCTCTTCAAGTACTTTATCTCAACTCACTGTGCTTTTACTCTCCGTGCACCAGTTACAACTCATAATCAATGGCTATGACAAGTAATCTAAGTAATGACGTGGACAACATACATGTGTCTACGTCGTTTGTTTGCCCGCCTGAAGACTGCCCCAAGTATCTAACATCCCCCAAAGCTTTAAATATCATACATCTGAATATTAGAAGTATTAATAAAAATTTCAATGAATTCTTATGTTTGCTAGTCGCTATTCAGATAAAGTGCGATATTCTCATTCTAACAGAGTGTTGGCTCAAAAAAGCGACATCCATCCCTAACTTAGTGGGTTACACGTCGCATCAGACAAATACTGTATCAAATCAGAACGACGGGATAGTAATTTACATCAAGGAAAGTTTAAACTATAACATCACCGAACCAGCCTTTGTCGGTTCCAGCTGCCTTGTATGTACTGTAGACAACAAGTTTGTAATCGTTGCACTGTATAGACCACCAGCGCAAAAGAAAATTGTCAACTTTTTGGATAGTCTAAATAGCCTCCTCTCTAATTACAGTACATACAACAACGCTACTGTTATCGGTGACTTAAACATAAATATAAGTCCCGGCCAAAATGACCAACGCTCTCATGACTACTTAAATTTGACCGCATCCCACGGGTTTTTGCCTGCACATGTACTCCCTACCCGTTTAAACAATTGTTTAGACCATGTTCTCCTGAAATCAAACAATAATGCAATCACACTCGTTCTGGAAGCTACCATTACCGACCATTCGGCAGTCATACTTAGCATCGACACTAACAACCCCCTAAATGATACGCACAAAGTCAATAAATCTCGCCTCAATCTCCCGGCCGCTATTAAAGACATTGAAGCCTATGACTTCTCCAACATCATGGCGTTGACTGATTCTAATGATGCCACCAACAAATTACTGGAAGTGTTATCATCAATCATATATAGGAATACCGTTCGCTCATGCTTCCCATGTAAACTTAGAATTATCAAGCCGTGGATTACACCCGGACTATTAAGATGCATACGCAATAGAGATATTATGCATAAGAAAACAAATAAGGAACCCCATAACTCTATTCTGAAATTGACTTACCTGCGATACAGAAATTTCTGCAATAATTTATTAAAAAAACTAAAAATCGATCACGAGAGACAGCTATTTATAAAAGCTAAAAACAACCCGAAAAAAATGTGGGATGCTATCCGGACTGTCACTGACTTGCACCGCTCGTCGCCTGCACCCATTGAACTCCTGAAAATAGAACACTGCCCCTCAAAATCTATCAACTCTGTCAATACTTTCTTTGCAAACGTGGGTCAAACTCTGGCGAACAAAATACCACAAAATGTAAGGTCTTCCCAACCAACCACAAACAATAATCAATCCATGGTCAACTCGTTGGGTCTCCTCGCGACTGACGAGGAAGAGGTTGAAAATATTATAAAAGACCTCCGTGTGGATAGTGCGCCTGGTTGGGACAGTATACCCCCTAACTCAGTCAAATCTGCCAGTCATGCTTTGGTTAAACCCATTACACATATTTGCAACTTAGCTCTGTCTACAGGATCCTTTCCTAAGGCGCTAAAAAAAGCCATCGTACACCCAATTCACAAGTCAGGGAACAGAGACAGTGTCACAAACTATCGCCCTATCTCTGTCCTACCAGTCATCTCTAAAATACTGGAAAAAATCCTCTACAAAAATCTCAGCAGCTTTCTCGACAAATACGAAATAATCTCCAAAAACCAATTTGGTTTCAGAAAAGGTTTGTCTACGGAGGATGCTGTGACCACGTTGCTGGATATTGTGGTGGATAAACTTGACAGTAAACAGAAGTGCCTAGGCATATTTCTAGACCTCTCCAAGGCATTTGACACCGTCTCTGTTCCCATCCTTCTTGCCAAACTGGAGTCGGTTGGGGTGCGTGGTGATGCCCATAAAATTTTTAAAGACTTCTTAATGAACCGCACGCAATGTGTGAAGATAGAACACACCATTAGTAGCGAAGAATCTTTAAATTACGGTGTACCACAAGGAAGCCTCCTTAGCCCTCTCCTCTTTCAGATATACGTGAACGACCTCTGCACCCTATCTCTGCCCTCCACCCACATCCTGGCATATGCAGACGACACGGTCATCTTGAGTCATGGCAATGATTGGGTCACGGCAAATAAGTCTGCGGAAAATGCTCTGCGCGAGACAATGGTCTGGCTGGCTAATAACAGTCTTACATTAAATATTAGCAAAACTCATTTCATCACCTTTGACCTCAGATCTTCCCTCCTGCCACCAGTAAACTCAATGGTACTCAAAGCACATGTTTGCGCGTCCAGCGATCCCCAATGCGCATGCCCCTCTGTATCCCGAGCCCCGGTCATTAAATATCTAGGCCTACAGATCGACGCCTGTCTATCTTGGCACTACCAACTTGAGACTCTCTCCGCGCGGGTCAGAAAACTTATTTATGTTTTCAAAAAACTTAGATTGTCCGCCCATAGGGAAGTTCTGAATACGGCTTACTGTGCTCTTTGTGAATCTATATTAACGTATTGCATCACAGCCTGGGGAGGAGCAGCGAAAACTGCGATTATACAGGTGGAGCGAGCCCAAAGAGCAGTAATTAAAGTGCTACTCAGTAGGCCTTTTAGATTTCCCACCCATTTGCTTTATATGGAATACAAGGTTTTAACAGTTCGACAACTCTATATCTACCGCACACTAATCCGCAAACACTCAAACTTGCCATTGGTTATCAGTAATCCCTCCACATCAAGAAGAAGACCAGAACCTCCATGTCCTACAAAAAGAACGCACACGACTTTTGCTAAACGACACTACCCATTCCTAAGCACCCTCACTTATAACAAACTGAACCAGATTTTGAATATACATTCTCTTAACACATTTCATTGTAAAACTAAACTTAAAGAATATCTTTTAACTCTTGATTACAACAAAACAGAAGACCTATTAAAATCGCAATATACATGACCAACACACACACACACCCTCACACACACCCCAACATACACAATTAATTACACACCCTCCCACACACCCTTACACACACACTCACCACACTTTTCTCACACTAGCTATAGGTAGGCATATAATTGCTCGACCAAATAATGCGTTGGTGCTACTTACTTACCTGTAATCTGTATAATGGACGGATGGATGACCCCTGTAACACAGGTTCCACCTAGCATGGGGGTTATTGATCAAATCTCTGTGCACATGTAAGTCCTACGCTGTAAATGCTGCGCATACCTACTCTGTACATTACTTTATGGAAATAAATAAATTATTATTATTATTATTATTATAGTTGTCCCTTTACTTATATAACATTTATATTAATTACTAGTTATTTGGTTACGGATTTTGAGGGAATGGAGTGTTAGCTTATTTTTTGTAACGTTTTTCATGAAAGGTGGAAAAAGTATTTATTGGGTATTGCACATGAAGGTAATTGAATCTGCCTAGTCTTTTTCTAACTATGTTTGGGTCAACTTCCAGTCTAACCGGATGCAGCTGAGTTCCAGGATTTTACATGGAGCGACTGCCTATATGACCTCCACATCCCTGTTACTGGGTAACACGAAACCCTTTGGTAAGACTGGTTGTCAGTCTTTTGGGATTCTGACTAGCCGTAACTGTCAAAGATCTACGAATGACAGCCGGGACCAATGACTTAACGTACTTTCCAAGTCACGGAGGGATCTTGATATGTAATGGATGGTCACCGATCCACGAACCAACGTCAAGCGAAGTTTAACATTTGATCGACCCGCGCGGCTGATAAATTTAAGCCATAAGTTCGTCTTGCACAGGGAGATAAACGAAGTAAATACCAAGATACAATACAAAAGACACAAACATACTTCAAGAAGTAATGCGCTTTCTAAACAATATTGAATTAGTTTGATAAAAAAAGGTTTTGATGTTTTCCATCTAGGTGATAATAAAATTGCTAAGATGTGTATCTGTAAAAGTAATTGTATAAGATAAATCCAAGACAAGTACCTGTTTAAAAACATCCTCAAATCAAGGAATATAAAAGTAAGTATGTTTAAAATATTGTAAACTTTTTATCCATACAATGTGATGGCGTGGCGCTTTAAGCAAGCATGGTAATCAATCATAAGTCCTTCTTTGTATGAGAAGAAGTCTAACTCAAAAGGTGACAGTGACACGCTGTTATTTTTTCTCAACCATTTGTAACCTCTTCATTAACTGTCTACTCAATGTCCCGTGTTTACCAAACGAAAGTTTTGCGAAATTCCACGAAAACAGTGAATCAGGATTTTGTTTAGAATCCGGAACCGACCGCGGAATCAAGAGGAAAGTTTTTATATCAACTGAGGATTATGGAACTATCCCCCGACGGTGGGCTTTAAATTGTGATGGAAAATACAATGTGTTCGGGAAATAAGTTTTGAAGTTCGATTTCCTTGATTTCAATTCCTCTTCATCTTTATTTTAAGTGCATTGTATTGTGACCGGCACCCTAATTGCATAACACACGATCAATCATTTTGAAAGTTCAACAACATTCATTGCGTTATTTACGTTGTCGAGCAGACACAAATGACACGTTTTTTGAACATATGAAGCAATGGATTAGCAATATCCTTCAAAATGATTCAGATTGAGATTGATTGTGTGTTACGCAATTAGGGTGCTGGTGAAGGTTGCAGGAAACCACTGGATGCGAGAAGCAAAGAAGGTGTACTCACTAAGCACGCAATTCGTAATTTCGGCTGAGCTTACGGGCGTTTCCTACACCGTATCATCTCAACATAGCCTATCGCAGTCCACTGCTGGACATAGGCCTCTCCCAGGCAGCGTCACAACACCCTGTCCTCCGCCTTCCGCATCCAGTCTGTCCCGGCCACCTTCTTTAGGTCGTCCGTCCATCTAGCTGGGGGGCGTCCCACACTACGCTTGCCGATACGCGGTCTCCACTCCAGGACTCATCTGCTCCACCGGGCATTCGGTACTTCGACAAACATGGCCAGCCCACTGCCATTGCTTCCTCTGCAAGCTATGTCGTTATACCCGGTTCTTTTCCGGATAATTTTCATTCCTGATTTTATCCTTTAAAGGGACTCCGAGCATAGCTCTCTCCATAGCGCGCTTAGCGACCGCACCGTATCACCTAGTTAAGGACATAAAAATTTGTTAAGGGCCCGAACTAAGAACGAATGACAACAAGAATTGACAGCTGTCCTTACTCGCAAACTCCTGATGAGTTTTTGCCCGTCCGAAAAACTTATTTATCGAGAGTTGGGTATACTCCGAATTTAATTACTTTCGGACGGGCCCGATTTTCGTTGACTGACTTAGAGAACCCAGAACTGGTCAAAGTCGCGAAGCTTGGGGGACCTTTTTTTTAAAAAAAAAAAAAAAAATTCATTATTCGAGAAACTGTTGCCCGCGACTTTGACCCCTAAGCCCACTTTAGCCCCCGCCCCCATTATTCATACCTATTCGCCCACCCAGTGCAAATGCGGTGCTCCTGACCAAACCATGTAATTATGTTGGAGTGTCAATTCGCCTGCAATTCTGAGGACCTAAAAATTCCCCTGATGCCACGAAAGAGTTATATAAAAACCACTTTGTCATAACGTCATGTAAACTACTCTACCTCTCAACCCATGCACAAAAGCTAATTAAAAATCCTTTCACAAACATAAAAACTGTAACAAGTAGAGATACTTTCCTATGTATTTATATTTAGAGCAATTTAATTTGAAAATTTGAATCATAGTTAAAGGTAATTAGCAGAATGCGATACGGCCAGAAGCATTGCATTTAAGTAAATTATAATTAGGTATATCATATTTAGTGCTTGTATGTGAGACTCGCTTGTCTATGCTTATTATCAGCATTTTGCTTGTCTGTTTGTTTGTAAAAGGCGGAATAATGAGCTAGATTTTACTTATTTTTTTAAAGGTTACGTTCTCTCTGATGCGAACTACGCGTCATACTGACGCAAAATCCTGCATCGCGCAAGCAGAGTTTTCCGGCATCAATTGTCGGGCTGTTGCCCACCAGATATAACACTCGTCTGGTCGGAGGATAATCACTCTTCGATGGAGGATGAGCGAACTTTGTTCACCATACCTCTATAGCTCGATGTTCTTGTGTGGTCGCAAGATCGACTGCTGACCCTGCTGATGGACTGCTGGTCCTGGGTTAGAGCATTGGTTCGGTGAAAGTGTTATTGGGATTTTCTCAGTAGATTTTTTAGACCAATGGCCGTTTGTTTTCTCCAGCTCGTCCCGCGACCTTCCATGGGGTCGCGGGACGCCGCGACGCCTACTGGCTGTGTCAGGGCTCCACGTAGTGGTTATTTTGGCCCACAGCTCATTGAAAATATGTACCTACAGCAGACGTGGCCAGCCCAGTCCCACTTCTGTTTAGCGGCTTTTTGAGCAACGTTAGTAATCTCTGTTTTAGGACGCAGTGCGGTGTTGCGAACATTATGGTCTGTTGATTTGTCGCAATACTGAAAAATACTGCGCTTTATTGCACGTTGGCAAGCCTTGAGTTTGGATTTTTGTATGTTTATCAAAGACAGATCCAGTCAAACTAGGAAGGATGCACATGTCCACAATTTTTCGCTTGAGTGACAAAGGAAGGTTTCGTTTCATAAGTTCTTTCATGGACCAACAGCTCTTCCAGGCATTTTCGGTTCATCTTACGACTTCCTTGTCTTGTCTGGACTGTAATGATACTAACTGGCTCATGTAGATGGATTCAAGGATATATATTTAGTGGTGTTATGTTTGTTTAGTTATATTTTTACGGGCTAATTTTTCAATCGACAGATAATTTTTAGTTTTGGAATAAAATTGTCGTCCGATAGATTTTTAATGGAAACACTGTCAAAAATTCCAAATAATTCCTGGAATAAAATTATCTAGCGTTGAAAAAATCAGCCCTAAAAGAAATACCTAAGACAGAAAAGAATTTCCCCACTTTTATTTTCCGAGGTAAACTTTTCAGCAGATTTACGAAATATCATGCACTTTTACGAATTGCAATAAAGTTGTTGTAAAAATTTATTTGCGTATTTTTGCGGCCAACCAACGCGTCGCAATAAATTTAAGTGAAGCGGTTCTGCCGTTTTGTCGTAGCGCTGTTTGTCGCACACTTATGTCGCACTTTGTATGAGTGGCTTTATCGTTTGTTTGTTTTTTTTTTATTAATTGGTGTGTGGGGTTTCTACTCGTCTGTGTAATCTGTCGTTCGATTAACCCACGGCTTCGCCAGCTATTTTCCGACATCTACGAGATTAAAAGTATCCTTTGTCCAGCTTTAGAATGTATTCAACCTATTTTGCGTGATTGGTTAACAAACATCCAAACAGACAAACTTTTATATTTATAGTAAATAAATAAAATAAAGTCCTCCAGACCGAATTTCGGTCATAGCGACCAAACTCAGCGGGGACCAGCCTTCGGCGAGGGAAATATTATAGTGCACAAGTGTGTGCGCAGACGCAGGTGCCCTCTCATTTCTCTCACTCTCATTGTCCGGCGGGCCTCTCCGGTCGTGTCACGACATTTATACTATTAAGTACTCAAAGATTGATTTGTCAACTTAATTGTCGATCTTGGCACTGTTCAAAAAACGTGACATATTTTTGTATGTGCCAATAAATCATCATAAAAATAGTTTATTTTTTATTATTATTGATAAAGAAAGTATAAAATGTATTTTGATTGTCATCGGTCGTATATCAAAGATTGCATAATATGGTTCGAATCGATCGTCAAATCGATTGTGATTGTTATCGAATCATCATCTGCCTAGCTTTTTCCCAACTATGTTGAGGTCGGCTTCCAGTCTAACCCGGTGCAGCTGAATACCGGTATTATACATGGAGCAACTGCCTATCTGACCTCCATCATCCAGGGTGGTTACGTTACTGGGTAATACGATAACCCTTGGCTTACTATGGGGAGGCTGGTTGTCAGACTTTCTGGCTTCTGACTACCCGTAACGACTGTCAAAGATCTACGATTGACAGCCGAGACCAACCGCGGTAAGCGTAGCTTAACCTGATCAATCGGCCTGTGCGGCTGTTATTATATAGCCACGGGCCCCTCGAATAATATTTAAAATTGGCAGGCAGAACCGAATGAAAAACTAACACAACAACAGTCTCTGTTGCTTGCAACAAACTAATTATCATCAGCACAGTTCTAAGCTACTAAATTATTCAGTGTGTGTTAAGGTTATTAAACGGGATCAGTTTTCTCTTAACTTTATTAAAATGAGATACGAAATTGTACACGAAACAGTAATTAGGTTAATAACTATGAAATTAGGAATATGAATATCCTAATTCATTCCGCTTTTAGGTTACTTGGTCAGAAGTTCAGAACTGTCTGAATTCTGACGTTTGTAGAACTGTGCTGAATGATAAATGGGAGCAAAATATTTGGGAAAGTGGAAAACGTATTATGAAATGAGTGTTATTTGATGATGAATTTTGGGAGGACTGTGAGTCCACATTTGTTTTGATTAAAGCTAGACCATGCCAGGCTCGAGCCGTGGCAAACTTCACTAACGTTTTATATAACACTAGCTTTTGCCCGCGGCTTCGCTCGCGTTAAGAAGTATACAGCCCGATCGGTTTAAAATTAACAAAGTTTCATAAAAACTTTGGTCACCTATTTTATCCCATTGGGGGTAGAATTGATCAAAATCCTACCTACCTGATGCCTACGTCATAACATCTACCTGCATGCCAAATTTCAGCCCGATCCATCCAGTGGTTTGGGCTGTGCGTTGATAGATCACTATGTCAGTCCTTTGAGTTATATATATTTAGAAGATAATCAGCCTATAATGTTCCCACTGCTGGGACACAGGCCTCCTCTCCGTGAGAGGGAGTGGGCCGTAATCCACCACGCAGGCCCAGTGCGGGTTGGTAGATGTCACATGTCTTCGAATTTTTGTTTCAAGGACATGCCGGTTTCCTCACGATGTTTTACCGTTCGTACCTCGCGTTGTTTTACCGCACCAAGATACAAAAAATCGATATGGCAATATTAATATATAGCTATAGTCACCTACTTAATTTGTTAATGATAAGGTAAATTAGTTTTTTTAAGGTTCACCTTTTATAGCTTTAGATTTATTTTTATAAATATACGGTGTTTGA
The DNA here is from genome assembly GCA_949629185.1 of Apamea crenata. NCBI lineage: Eukaryota > Metazoa > Arthropoda > Insecta > Lepidoptera > Noctuidae > Apamea > Apamea crenata. Next base: position 9,120,651 of record OX451376.1, on the reverse strand, counting down.
GGTAGTTTGTTGCTTCCTTATATATCGATACCAAACCACCTGTCCTTTGGGCTTATACTAGCTTGCCATTAGACGCCACAAATTTTAAAATTCTGAAAAAAATATAAATTAAATTATATTATTATTATTTTTTTATTATTATTATTTTTGTTATATTATTACTTTTTATTTATTTATATATATAATTTATTTTTTATTTTTTTTGTACTTCTAAATTATTATTATTTTTTTTGGAATAATGTAATCGGGAATTTCCATCTGGCCATTCATTCTGGCCATCTGGCCAGATGGCAAGAAATTCTCCAGTCACTAGACAAGAAACAACATGACGATGTCTCATGTCCCTGTTTAGGTATTTCCGTCACACCCTCAACGAGAAGATGGCCTGTGTTTTATTAAGCCTTTCCTCTGGTCACATACCTATATCTTCCAAAACATGTCCCATAACATCCGCTTATTGCACCCAATCCTCCTCGTCAACGTATCAGAGTTTCATATTCGTTTGCCTTCTAATAATAATACAAATATGTTTGCCCTCCCTAATGGAGCGAAGTTGCTTACTTTACGGCAAGGGGTTAATCGATCTGTGTTTGTTCTAAGATATAATGTCCGACCTGGCTTAGACGTAATCTGTTATATTACTTTTGTTGATTTTGAACGTGTGTTTCCTTATGTAATGTTTGATGGGCTCGTGTGTGATAACATCTATGTGCTGATGAAACTTGACCAGATAATAAAATGTGAATTAAAACACAAACCACTTAAATTGGAATAAAATTTGTCTAGTCATAAGCGCACTGACTGACAGACACACAATAACGTTTGATCAAGGAAAATAATTTAAATAATGTTTTTATCAGGCTTTTTGAGGGGGTCCAGCACCATACTTGCGTAACTCACGATCAATCGGAATTGGTTTCATTTTGACAGTTCAACAACATTCATTGCGTTATTTACGCTGTTGAGCAGACATGACTCATTTTTTGAACATATGAAGCAATGGATTAGCAATATCCGTCAAAATGATTCAGATTGAGATTGATTGTGTGTTACGCAATTAGGGTGCTGATTTCGGACACTGAAATAAGACTTTCAATTTATTGTTATTTTCAATTTTGGATTCATAAAAGACGACTGGAAAAATAACTGAGGGCCTTAACACAGTGATATTCTATTCTATCAGCGATAAACGCTTTGAAAGCGATTGTCGAAATTTGAATCATGCTGTTTAATTGCGCGGTGCTATTTATTTTTTTCAAAATCCATGGTTCAATTCTTCTTACTTCCTACTAATATTATAAACGCGAAAGTTTTTATGGATGGATGGATGGATGTTTGTTACTCTTTCACGCCAAAACTACAGAACGGATTTGGATGACATTTGGCACACTGATCGTTTATAAGCAGGATTAAGGATATAAAATAAATTAAATTAATTAATTTCTAATATTATACAAAGGATACTATTTATCCCGATATTCCCAAGGGATAGAAACTTATGCAGGTGAAACCGCGGGGCGCAGCTAGTAATTTTATAAATGCGAGAGTAACTCTGTCTGGCTGTCTGTTTGTTATCTTTTCACGCCTTAACGGCTAATCGGATTTGGATGAAATTTACACACAGACAGATCAAGACCTAGGTCCTAGCCTAGGTCATAGTCTGTCTGTGTGTAAATTACTACTTACTTTTTTTACTTTGTCTAACCTAACCTAACCTAACACAGGATACTTTTTACTCCCGTAGGACAAAGTAAAAAAAGACTTGACGACTACTTTATTGGTCGAAAACGTCTTCTGTATTCTGTAATAAAAAGTATCCTGTGTCCTAACACAGGATACTTTTTACTCCCGTAGGACAAAGTAAAAAAAGACTTGACGACTACTTTATTGGTCGAAAATGTCCAGCGGGGTTATTGCTAAACACACTCTCAGTAGCAATAGGTTTCATTTTGACAATTCAACAACTTTCATTGAGCAGACCGTTTTTCGAATTATGAAACCATGGATTAGCAATATCCTTCAAAATGATTCAGATTGAGATTGATAGTGTGCTACGCAGTTAGGGTGCTGCAATTTCCCAGTTTCCGTATCTAATTGATAGGAATCATAATCGTATCATATCATATCCGAAATAGGGTCTGGAGGATTATAATATACATCAATATTTGATGTCTAACCGTATAGATATAAGTACTTTTTGCAATACTTTACTTATCTTACTACTACTTTCTGATGTGCCCTGACAGGGTCCATATCGGCTCTCAGCCTTAAGCCTTTTGTGAACATCTTGTTATACCTTGTGGAATGGAAATAAACGAATATGAATACTTAAATTGCTTTCAATGACATAAGCTTTTAACGAAATAAATTTCATCGTGTAACACAGATTCTTTAACTTGTGCATTATAAAAGAGATAGTCTTATTCGAAAGAGGTCTTAATCTCGTTCAAATAATGAAAGAGGTCGCACTGAAATTGAATACTCAACGAAAAAAGGCATTGCGAACGACACAGTAATTTAATTTGGTCCCTGATCTTGTAAGTAATAAAGGCAAATAAATAGTACCTATAACGGTAGACATAAAATTGGATTTTCTTTATACTCGTGGCAATAAAACGCACCTCAATTAATACTATATACAGGTAGTGTCTAAGATTTCAATTCGCTAAAGCTTGCGGGAGTGATGATGATGATGACGTCACGCTGAAGTAGGTGCACGAAGGCTGCGCTGACGTTCATGCGCGGGGTCACCAGTTTGGAGGCATGAGGAACAGGGTGTAAAGTTCACTCATCCTCCATTGAAAAGGGAGGATCCTCCGACCAGACGGGTGTTGTGTCTGGCGGGCAATTGCCCAACGATTGATATTGGGAAATTGTATCTATGCTAATGGCACGGTAAACTCTGCTTGCGAGATGCAGGATTTGCGTGACGTCAGTATGACGCGTTGTTCGCATGTGGCGTTGTAGATACCGCTACACAGCCAAGAAATAAATGAAAAAGGCAACTTTTTGCGAGTGGTTTTGTTTTTGAACATCCTAACTAATATTGTAAAAGCGAAAGTACGTTTATTTGTTATCTTTTCACGCCTAAACCACTGAACCGATCATCCTGAAACGTTGCATATACGTTGTCAGGTGTACAGAAACGGACACAGGGACAGAAATGGACATTTCATCCCATAAAAAGTGCTGTTCCCGAGGAAAACAACAATTACGTTATTATGATAATAGATGGCGCCACGTGTCTTTCGAATCATGATAAAATTCTAAATTTACGCCAGCGAAGCCGCGAGCAAAAGGTAGTACTTACATATTTTTATTATAAACAAAACTTGTGTTCATATATTATAAGGCTTAAGAGTAAGTTAGTAGCTCTTCACTTTGCACTACCTTGCTTAGTGCTGTCCTGTGGTACTTGTCCGCGGAAGCGACGGAACACCACCTCCTGCGGTCAAATGTATTGTTACATGACGGGGGGCAGATAACAATTCGGTACGCGCACCACGAATGCCTTAAAGTTGATGTTGCGGCGCGACTCCAGTAACTGCACCCTCGGCATGTAGCTCGTCTTCTGGCGCACGTACTCCACGATGTCCTCCACCTTAGTGGTATAGTGCAGGAGCGATTTCCTCAAGATCTGTACACAGTACGGCCGTCGAGAGAATGCGGTCCTGACACTTGTCAGTGCGACAATTATGTATGTCATTTTAAGTGAACTGTTTAATTTTAAGTTCCTATGAAGAATACAAGATGGCGGCGTTAGTTCCGGTTATGGCCACGCGCCGGAAGAAGATTATAGCAGTTTACAAAGCAAGCATTCAAATGAATACTATGTTTACAAAGAGGTTTTCACCCGGCAAGCTGATGTTGTTGTTGTTTTTTTTTTTACTTTTTTCGGCTTTAATGGATGTAAACTTTAGGCTGAACCTTTTTGTGACGAGTTGTTTTTTGTAAGGGTGAATAGGTTTTTTAAAACACCGGTAACAGTGATTTGTAGTTGTTCTCGTTTTGAATAGCTAAACCGTTTTTTGAGGTAAAAAAAAATACCTTGTGAGTGGCTATTCTCGTAATTTTAAGAACGTTCACAGTCTGATCTGTCTCGATCTGTCAAAAATACTTCTAATTTCCCTACATTTTTGTAAATTTTTAGACATTGATTGTCGCGGGGATGGGATTGCGACAAGACTTTTGAACGTTTTTAATTACGGGAATTGGCCTGCTGGTCAAGATGTATCTATTGTTAAAGAGTGAAAAGTACTACCAAGTATCTCTCCCAATCCTTTTAATTGGTTTAAAGAAGGTTACTAACATAACATAACAACACGCCTCTTTTCCTCGAAGGGTTAGGCACAGGGGTACCTAGAATCACCCACATTTCGCCAGTTATGTCACAAGTAGGTACCTATAGGGGACGGGCCTATTGCCATCAACCTCACAACCAATTACATTGATCCTACTGTAATGTGAAAGTAATAAAAACCGGCCAAGTGCAAGTCGGAGTCGTACACGAAGGGTTCAGTACCACAAGGCATAAAACGATGAAAACAACACGTTTCTTGTATGGCCCTTTAATTTTCATTGTTTGTTGTTATAACGGCAATATAAATACACACTCTGTGAAAATTTCAACTGTCTACCCATTACTGTTCATGAGATACAGCCCGCAGACAGGCAGACGGGTGAACAACAGAGGCTTAGTAATAGGGTTCCGTTGGCACCTTTTGGGCACGGAACCCAAAATAATAAGAATTAGTTTTTTATGGTTTTAAAAGTTAATATATTTTAGAAGATACTTGATTTGCATAAAGCATGCAAGGGGTGCTTTGTGAGACACCTAATCTAATATAGTGGAAAATAAAGTAGGTATGCGTTGAAAATGAGGTTCTACCAGAGTGCACTCTCCAATTTATTCAAGTAACTGCGGTGTTCCGAAAAATATAAAGTTGTTTTTATATTCTGGTTGGTCTCCGGTAGGTACCTATTCATACTAGAATGGTAGTTGGGACGCAAAAAAACGGCAATATAACAGACTTTCATGAAAAATTGTTCAATTTGCATTCAAGTTTCAAAGTAATAATGGTTTTGCCAGAAATTGACCAACGGTTTTTCGTATGAACTGAAGATTATAATCTGACTCTGTATTTTTAGTTATTTCTTAAAAAACCTCTATTAATACTAACAATAGTAAATTCTATGGAATGGTTGGCTTGTGGTTATTAATAACTGCCGTACGGGTCGATTAAATGATAAATGATTTTATTTTGTAAGTAGGTTTGTACAAAACACTTTTACACGTCAATCATATTTTAAAACTAGATGAGGTCGGCGTTTCCTATCTGACTACTCTGAGAAGAAAGGCCGAAACAAACTCAGAGGTCACAGTCTCTTTTAAAGTCCAGACATAATCTTGGTCAGATCATATGAAGACCACGTAGATCGATGTCTGAGATGGTTTTTTGAGGAAAGAACCACACAGATTGAGAGGACCTGTCCAGTCAGTGCACGCATTTGTCAGAAATCGTGCAGCTCAACTCAAAACTTAAGGAGCTCGACGATTCGACGAACAATACCAAAGAAGGGACATTTGGGTAGGCTACATTAATTACTCAAACTGCCACTGATTAAAAGTTAAGCTACGCTTGCCCTCCGTTCGTGGATGGGCGACCATCCATTACATTTCGAGACTCCTACGTGTCTCGGAAAGAACGTTAAGCCGTTGGTCTGGGTGTCATTCGTAGATCTTTAACAGTCTTTACGGGTAGGTAGGTACTCCAAAAGTCTGACAAACGGTCCTTATCAAGGGGTATCGTGTTACGCACTAACTGATGGGTTGTGGTGGTCAGATAGGCAGTCGCTCCATGCAAACTATTGTTACACAGCTGCATCCCGTTAGACTGGAAGCAGACCTTTTCTTTTTTTCACGTTACCCAAGAAATTAGCTAACATTCCATTCACTTATACAACTTTAAATTAATAACAATATTATTGTTCCTTTCAGAAACTGGGTTGTGGAGGTCAGATAGGCAGTCGCTTCATGTAAAATACTGGTATTCAGCTGCATCCGGTTGGACTGGAATCCGACCCCAACATAGTTGGGAAAGGGCTAGGCAGATGCTGATATTATTGTTCCTTTCATACGGAACACCTGCCATCATACTAATCTCTTCAGCACCCTTGGTTGACTGGTAGAGAATGCCCAAGGCATTAAATTCGCCTTTAGAATAGAATAGAGTACATTTATTTGCTTTAAAACATGCAACAGACGCCAACAGGTCAAGCTACCCGAAACTGTCAAATTTTCCCAATCAACCTAGAATCTTAATGCTTTAGTGATAAAGTTGAAAATATATTAAAGAAAGGACAATGCCCAAAAGTCGTACCAACAAGTCACATGCGTCAAGAAGAGAATATTTTCATAATTATTTTCATAATTTTTTAAGACATTACAAGTCGGGGATTTGATTTTTGAACAGGGAATTTAATTTAAAGTATACCTAAAAGTGTCGGTATTGTTTTATACCCCTTACATGACGATCCGATTCAAACCAGGTGATTAATATAATACAATACAATACAACTAGAATACAATAGAATATAATTTTTACTTAAGCGATTATCATTTTTTCAGAGCAATAATCCTTTCGTGTATGACATGTCAAACAAAATAAAGTACCTCGTTTTAGGTTTTACCAATTTTTTTGAAAATTTCCGCATCCCGAGTTTTGTTTACAAAAAGAAATTTTGTAGGAGTTAATAATGATAAGTATATAAAAAAACAAAGTTTGACTTTGATGCAGCATGGTACGGGATTCCATACATCCATGAGCATTGTCCTTTGAAAGAAAGAAGAAAGAAAATACATTAATTTGCGGCAAACATGACGCATAAAAAAAGAACAAACGCACAAAAAAATAACCTTTTACCTTTGACAGACTGTAGTAGCTTGATGTCCTGGCGTAAACCTTAATGTCTTAAAAATAGAATTATGATCTTACATGTTCTTTGTACCTCTTCTGTGTGCTAACATTGTAGCACACAGAAGAGGTGTGGTGGGGTGGTGTGGGTGTGTGGTTGTTGTTGTTGTTGTGTTGTTGTTGTGGTTGTGCCATTGTGTTGTGTTGTTGTTGTGTTCTGTGTGCTGCCTGCCTAGATCAGGCAGGTCTATATTACAGTTAGAATTTAAGTTTCCTCGGTTGTAATTAATGTAAATCATAGTTTTACTTTATACTTGAAATTTTTTTTTTTTTTTTTTTTATTGTATACAAATAATGTGTGTGTAAAAAAATGATTAAATTTCACACTATTTTCCAAGTAGTTATATTTTGATGTATTGTAGACGTACGTATAATTTGAGTCTAGTTAAATATTATTCATTTACGTCAACAATTCAACATTGAATAAATTGTAGCGTCTGAAAATAGGTGACCTAACTTATCTAGGCTTTTCTGAATGCCTAAGGTGTCTCCTTTGTCTTGTAAAGGTCGAGAAGAAAGATAAACATAGCAACGAAGTATCTGAAGATAGTTTCTAAGATTTGCCTAAATAAATATTTGCATTAAGGCTATACTGAATAATTTTGATGTCACGTTTCCTGACGTAAGGGAATTTTAAATCCTACTAATATTATAAACGTGATAGTTTGTATGGATGGATAGATGAATGTTTGTTACTCTTTTACGCAAAAACTAATGAACGGATTTGGATGAAATTTGGCACACAGGTGGTTTATAACCAGGATTTTTATCCCGATATTTCGATCGAAACTTATGCGGGTGGAACCGCGGGGCGCAGCTAGTAGATAATATTTTTACACAGAATGTACATAAGTATAATCAAAATTGTTTTGTGAAGAAGGGACATTAGATTTAATAATACTATAATATTAATAATACTATAATATAAATATAATAATACTGAATTTCGGCCACGGCAAGTAATCTCAGCAGAGTGTACAAGTGTGTAAGCAGACACAGGTGCACTCGCTCTCATAATCCGACAGGGCAGGAATCCGACTCTCCCGGAGAGAAATAAGGCGCACGACCAACTGCTTGACGTGATTTCCGAGGCACGGGGTATCACACCGCCAACTTACAAACTCTGGGCTGTTACTGAGAAATTCCTAATGGCAAAACCCAATAACACATTGCCAGACCTGGGAATTGAACCCAGGACCACACGCTTAGCCTCGCCACCGCCTTTGCCCTCATGGTCGCAAGCGAGAATAATACCAACTTGCTAACTGGCTAATATTCTTAACGCGGTATGAGTGGTTCTTATAAGGGCCTTGAGATTTCGCGCGGTTTTGTTCATTGTGTGATAGAGAATAAGGCCCAAGGTGTACCTATAAAAATACGAGGGAAAAAAGTGCATCATAGTGGCACTATCTTCTAGCGTATCGAACGAAAAAAAGAAATTTGTGAGAATAGAAAATGTGTATTTTCTTCTGTATGGGTAACACTGATTTTTAATACTAGACCAAAATGACAGCTGCGATCGCGAGGTCAACCGCTTCTGTCACTTTAGTTTAGTAAATTTATAGTCAGAGTATATAAGGGTGAGTTGCTGCAAAATAATCTTTCGTTACATACCTCTACAATTTGGCATGCAAACATTTGTACTTATAATTGATACTATATCAAATATTACAGGCTATAGTAATAAATTTAAATTCTAATAAATCTAATAGTAGGCGGAAATGTAGAATTTTATCAACCACCTACCTACCTACCCACCTGGAGGGTAGGTAGGTGGTTGGTCAAGTTCAATCATGTTTGGCCTTACATTCAGCTAGGTACGTGAACGTCGCTTGCTGACACAGTCTTAAGATATCCAAGTACACAGGTGACAGGGCATGCGGCATAAGATGTACTCGTAGACCATAGGATAAGCAAAACACATACCTTGCTTCTTTTTTCTTAAGATCCTTTCAATTACTTTTTATACACCGTGTTCCGGACGATAAACATAAACTTCGACCAGATGTTCAGACCATGGAAGTAAGCACTTTTCATTATGGACACATTAATGAATATACCTTGACGTAAATCAAGGTTCCTCTTGTACGTGCAAATGAAATGCAAATAGCATTTGATAGATTTATCATTTTAATTGCAGTAAGCTCAATTAAATTTAATTAAATGAAATTACAAATATCTTTGTAACGAAACCTTTTTAAGTACTACTTCGTGTGTTAGATTTGATTTGTAAATGCTATAGAAGCGTTTGCCAAAGTTTATGGATAACGTGTAGAACACGGTGTATATAATGCTTACTGGATTTTTCCTTCACCAGCAACTACTTTTGAAGAATAATAATATTATTGCCAATAAAAAACACAGACACGTAAACTCCAGTACGTATAGAATATATAAAAAAACTATATCCCACCTCAAATCGAATACAAAATGGCCCCCATATTTTACTAACAGATTTACAAACTCAATAAAGGGCTGGATTCACGCAAACGGCCCGATTCGATTGACCAGTAAAATACTGAGATGGACGCATACGTCTTACCTAAGGCTCTAGCTCGAACGCGCGACGTAAATGAAACGCAAATTCGAACGATTTTAAAATGAATGAAACAATATTTAGGTACTTAGTTTTAAGACTATTCATAGGTTTGAATTCGAACCCAGACATGAGCTTTACTTTGTGTGAATTATTTCAACACCACTGCTCTAAAAACGGTGTAGGAAAACATTGTGAGGAAACCGGCATATTCTAGAACCAAAAATTCGAAAACATGTGAGATCTAACAATCCGCTTATACGGCCCAGTCCCTCCCACAGAGAGGAGGCCTATATCCCAGCAGTGGGAACATTACAGGCTGATTATGATTAAGACTATTCATATCTATGGATGATACACACTAATTGTGCTCCTGGTGCTATAGTTGATGTGATGGGAATGTGTGTTAGTGGATTGCACTCGCAGTAAAGGAAATTTAATAAAATCTGCCTAGCCTTTTCCCAATTATGTTGGGGTCGGCTTCCACTCTAACTGGATGCAGCTGAATACCAGTTCTTTACATGGAGCGACTGTCTATCTGACCTCCACAACCCAGTTACTGGGTAATATGATAACCCTTGGTAAGACTGGTTGTCAAACTTTCGGGCTTCTGATGACCCGTAACGGCTGTCAATGATCCACGAATGACAGCCGCGACCAATTACAGCTTAACGTGCTTACTGAAGCACGGAGGGGTCTTGGTCTGTAAAGATGACGTGCGGCTGTTATTAAGTAATAATCCACAAGCCCTTTCCCCAAAAAGTCGTTCTATTTTACGTAATGTTCCCGACGCGCGTTCGCCCTAGGCCCGGTCGGCCAGATGCGTACAAGGTACATTAAGTACAGAGTAATCAATTATTCTAGAGATTGCAGTGTGGGTTAAATATTGATTGATAGTGTTTTGTTCCTGATGGGCAATTGTTTCCCTTCCCCTAAAAAAAGTGGAATGGAGGTTGAAATACAACAACATAAAATCACGCCTGTATGACCCGAAGGGTAAGGCGGAGGTGTACTTATAGTACAATCACATTTATAACCGACGAAAAAAACGGAGGAGGTTTTCAAGTCGACGCGTATATTATGTATATATATATATATTTTTAACTTTTTTATCTATGGCCACGCATAACTTTTTGCAGAGTAGTCCGATTTTGATATTCCAAACCTAAAGGGCTTATTACACTATCCAATTTTAAGGAATGCTAACTAGGAAATCGGCAGATGTAATCGCAGTTAGAACAGATTGGATCCAATTTAGTGTAAATTGGAGGTCCAATCGCACTACTTCCTAAATTGTGTACAATTGTTCTTCACGAACGCGTCTGCATGCGTCGTTCGACCGATTTAGAATCCAATTTAATATCCAATTTAGTGTAGTGTAATCACTAGCTTCTGATTTCCTAGTTAGAGTGTTGCATGCAGTTAGCATTTAAGGGTGGGAAAAGATGGATGATTTTTATTGTTCACTCACAAATTTGAATGCTGAGTTGTGTATTATTACTCTACTCAGTGCCACATATGCCTGCCCTTTGGCAAACAATTAAGAAAGAAAGAAAGAAAAAGTGTTTATTGCGACTCGTACAGGATCATAAACTAAACTAAACACAGTTACAAATAAAAATAAAACAAATTATTTAAATTATTAGCTAAAAATAAAAATAAAACAAATTATATAAAAAAATAACAAAAGGAGAAATGAAACAGAAAGTCCTATACGAGGCCAAAAGGCTCAATAGATAGAAAAAAATAACAATAGAAAGAAAAAAAAACCCCTTATTCCCCCTAATCCCCCCCCCTAAGCCCCCCCACTAAGCCCTTATCTAATTAGTAGATTATAGCCACAAAAAATTATAAAATAAAAACTTTTTGACAAAAAAATTAAACCGCCGAAAAACTGAAAAGCAAAAAATAATAAACCTTTTTTATTTAACCTTAATAATAAAGTTCTTAAACTAATGTAAGTATACCTAAATAATTTTGAGTCGGCGCCGTTTAAATTTAAGGCGATTTAGTGATCTTTGTTTATTGATTGTTTGGCGCCGCCGTAGGTATATTAATTTTTTTTAAATATTATCATTGTGGTTTTTTGATCTCGTCCTATCTATTGTGTTTCTTCTGTCTTACTTCTTCTGTGTCCATATTTATATCGTGCTGTGTACGGACATTATTTACATTTTCATAACTTCTACATTGACTTTTGTTTCTTGTTCGTCCGTACATTTCCTTCGAGAACTAAAAGCACTTTGCCTGATCCAGGAATCGAACCCAGGACCTCAAGCTCCTCATGCGACTAACGAGACAGCAAGTTTAAAACTTTAAATACCTGCATCCTTATTGCGTAAAACTCTCGGAATGACGATGCCATCCATTTTGAAGATACGACAACAGTTTCATAAATTAGTCTGTTTGACAACAAGAACAACACAATGGATACTGTTGAATTGTCAAAATTAAAGTAGCACACGCAAATGAGGGTACTTTTTGCTGTAATCAATTAAGGCTGACGCAGATGTGGAACGTACTGCATTACATACATAATCAGCCTATAATGTTCCCACTGCTGGGACACAGACCTCCTCTCAGTAAGAGATAATGGGCCGCCCGCCACCACGCGGGCCCAGTGCGGTTTGGTAGATGTCACATGTCTTCGAATTTCTGGTTCTAGGACATGCCGGTTCCTTCACAATGTTTTCCTTCACCGTTTCAAGAGCAGTGGCGGTGAAATTATTTACACAAAGTAAAGCGCCTGTCTGGGTTTGAAACCACGACCTACAACTCGTAAGTCGGGGCCATTACCACTGGGCCAGCACTGCTCTCCGTACCACATTGCTTCGTCAAATGTAAGATTTGAGGAAGCAATGTGGATCACTTTCGTAAATCTTACTACATTACTTTCGTAAATCTTACTACATCACTTTCCTAAATCTTACTACATCACTTTCGTAAATCTTACTACATCACTTTCCTAAATCTTACTACATCACTTTCCTAAATCTTACTACATCACTTTCCTAAATCTTACTACATCACTTTCCTAAATCTTACTACATCACTTTCCTAAATCTTACTACATCACTTTCCTAAATCTTACTACATCACTTTCCTAAATCTTACTACATCACTGTCCTAAATCTTACTACATCACTGTCCTAAATCTTACTACATCACTGTCCTAAATCTTACTACATCACTTTCCTAAATCTTACTACATCACTTTCCTAAATCTTACTACATCACTTTCCTAAATCTTACTACATGACTTTCCTAAATCTTACTACATCACTTTCCTAAATCTTACTACATGACTTTCCTAAATCTTACTACATCACTTTCCTAAATCTTACTACATCACTTTCCTAAATCTTACTACATCACTTTCCTAAATCTAACTACATCACTTTCCTAAATCTTACTACATCACTTTCCTAAATCTAACTACATCACTTTCCTAAATCTTACTACATCACTTTCCTAAATCTTACTACATCACTTTCCTAAATCTTCTTACTACATCACTTTCATAAATCTTACTACATCACTTTCCTAAATCTTACTACATCACTTTCCTAAATCTTACTACATCACTTTCCTAAATCTTACTACATCACTTTCCTAAATCTAACTACATCACTTTCCTAAATCTTACTACATCACTTTCCTAAATCTAACTACATCACTTTCCTAAATCTTACTACATCACTTTCCTAAATCTTCTTACTACATCACTTTCATAAATCTTACTACATCACTTTCCTAAATCTTACTACATCACTTTCCTAAATCTTACTACATCACTTTCATAAATCTTACTACATCACTTTCCTAAATCTAACTACATCACTTTCCTAAATCTTACTACATCACTTTCCTAAATCTAACTACATCACTTTCCTAAATCTTACTACATCACTTTCCTAAATCTTACTACATCACTTTCCTAAATCTTCTTACTACATCACTTTCATAAATCTTACTACATCACTTTCCTAAATCTTACTACATCACTTTCCTAAATCTTACTACATCACTTTCCTAAATCTTCTTACTACATCACTTTCCTAAATCTTACTACATCACTTTCCTAAATCTTACTACATCACTTTCCTAAATCTTCTTACTACATCACTTTCATAAATCTAACTACATCACTTTCCTAAATCTTACTACATCACTTTCCTAAATCTTACTACATCACTTTCCTAAATCTTCTTACTACATCACTTTCATAAATCTTACTACATCACTTTCCTAAATCTTACTACATCACTTTCCTAAATCTTACTACATCACTTTCGTAAATTTTGTATGAACCATCGCACACTACAGACGGGCCGCACCGCACGTTTCACGGTTGCGTACGCAAAAGGTGCCAACAGAACCCTGTTACTAAGCCTCCGCTGTCCGTCCGTCCGTCCGTCTGTCAGCGGACTGTATCTCATGAACCGTATTATATATAATAGGTAGACAGTTGAAATATTTCACAGAGTGTGTATTTCTATTGCCGCTATAAAAATAAATAGTAAAAATAAAATCAAGTTAAAAATCAAAGGGGTTCCCATACAAAAAACATGTGTTTTCGGCGTTTTTTGCAGCGGGCTTGCCATATTCAGGATAATACGATAGCCCTTGGAAAGACTACTAAGTTGTCAGACTTTCGGGCTTATGACGCGTCATAACGACAGTCAGAGATCCACAAATGACAGCCGGGACTAACGGCTTAGCGTGCTTTCCAAGGGGGTTTCGGGTATGTAAAGATGGTCACCCATTCGCGAACCAACCGCAGCAAGTGTAGCTTAACGGGATCGAACGACCGGTGCGGCTGTTATTAATAAGCCACGAGCCCCCTAATGTATGTATGTATGTCTCTTTTACTCCTCACGGCATAAAGTAATAGATAATGATTTCTAAACCAAAACTTTTTCAGCTCAAGCTAATGTGTAACGATAATCGTCCACATTCTTTTCCATTTTGACCCTCAAGGATCTTATCTTGAACATTTACGTTATTCCACCCTAATGCTTTGATTCATTGTTTAGGATCCACTAAAGTGGAGTTTAAGTCTGTAGCGCTGGGGAAGGTCACATTTCGCATTTGGAGTATTGGACGACGCTTCAGTAAGCTTTTACTTGAGAGGCATCTGTTAGTAACGTTAGGTATCTGGCATTAACATACAGTATGTTAAATAACAGAGGGCGTTCCCTTAAACTCGCTAATCTATATCATTAATAGATTAAAATAAAAATATCAGCATAGAAAAATAAGCATAAAATAATACGAAATCAAAAAAATAATTAATTGACAATAATCTCGAAACCTCCTGTTTAACCAATTAGATCGCCGCACACGCGGCCCGTCATTCATAAATAAATTGCGACGTTGCCGTCCTTCAAGTACGCGTTCACAGAGTGTTTCTTTTACGTATCAACTTAACATTTTTTTGTGAATATTTTAATATTAAAAAAAATAAAACATTTTCTTTTCGAATAGTAATATTTTTTTTAGCATGTATGGATGCTATACTATTGCGGGTTAACGAGAACGCCCTCTGTTAGTTAACATACTGTATATATCTGGTTCATGATTAGCTATGAAACTTTGTAAGTTAATATATATAGTAATTAACCATGCACCCAGTCTTCTGGGCACCACGTTTCGAGATGACAGCGATGCGGACGAGTACTCGTACTTCGACGCCAAAATGACATTAAATTTCTGCAGTGTGTTTCTTGATCATTTTTTACTTTATCTAATGGTCACTAATGTTTATTTTTTTTTAACTAATAGTTAATCATTTGACCATTAGCAATGATATTATAATAAATAAACAAATCACCACACATTTACTTTGTTTTCCTTCACAAGATTTCCACCGCGAGGGAGAATTTTTGAATACGATGGCAACGGAAAGGTACGTACATACGTTCGATCCTGTATGTTCACGTTTTTACCCAAATGACGGGTCCCTAAATTCGTGTAGGGTTTCGCTGACGTTTCGAAGATTTTTAGGAAAACCTTCGACATTTTTTATTAACAGCAAAATATGGAGTAAAATGAAGTTAGAAATTGATTTTTTTAGCATAATCAGCCTATCATGTTCCCACTGCTAGGACACAGGCCTCCTCTCGGTGAGAGGGAGTGGGCCGTAATCCACCACGCGGGCCAAGTGCGGGTTGATAGGCGTCACATGTCTTCGAATTTTTGGTTCTAGGACATGCCGGTTTCCTCACGATGTTTTCCTTCAACGTTTTGAGAGAAGTGGTGATGAAATAATTTACACAAAGTAAAGGGCCTGTCCGGGTTTGAAATTACAACCTACAACTCGTAAGACGCGCCCGTTACCACTGAGCCACCATTTTTAGCAATATGGTTCAAAATTTAGGCTTACTTTGGTCGATGTAGTGATTGGGCGAAGTAAAACTTTTGTTCCGATTGGACAGTTGTGTTTTTGAGTTCTATGGACAGCAACGTCCAATTTGGTTGGTTTTTAGAGTTTTAACTTTTAACGAGTTTTTAGTTGTTTTCATATTGAATTGTAGACGCAGCTTAGAGACAGCTTACAATTACATGTAGGGAACCTAAATTCATGTGAACTACGAGCGCTGTCAGTTAGGGCGTGTCATCCCTTAGCTGACTCAGCTTGTTCTTTATTTTTTTATTGTTGTTTTGTTAATATTTCATGTACTCTGGACGGTTTTAACGTTCACGTCTTTTTTTAGATCGTCCTCACATATAATTATGAATTCAATATTAATGATGTAACTAATATTTTAGTAAAAATATAATTTAAAAGAGTTTAGGGGTGAGCGGGATATGTTGAATCAAAGACGTGTCCGGATGATCTGTGTTTATTCGGTAAATTGTCCTATTTATATTTACATTCACGTTGGTACAAGTAATGCTTAGCCTAAGATATTTACATATTAATATATCCAACCACCACATTCGTCAGATGTCGCTCGATGCGCCGCGCATGCGCGGTGCTCACATAATAGCACGGCCAATCAACGGCGTCCGGCGGCGCGCGCCGCGCTCGCCTATAAGTAGCTGCGGGCGCGCCGCGCGCGTCCTTTTCTTGGGCTGCCGGCGTTGCGTGAAGATCTCTGCGTGTCTTCGCGTCGTGTGTCCACCTCTGCTGCTTCGATGGTCTTCACGCATGTCGTCAGCCCTGAGCCCAAACCGTTCTTTTCAGAGCGAACTTCTTATTTCTTAACAGAGTTACGTACGTCCTTTTCAGGGCGGTCTTCCCTGTTTCTTTAACTGATTGTCAAACACGTGGTAAGGTAACTGGTTCTCTGGTAACAGGTACTGTGTCACTACATCACTCCCCCTTAAGCGAAGCGTACGTTGGGTTTCACCGCGCGGCCGGTTCTTGTGATGTAGGTATGTTTACTCGGTGCGTTCGATGTGTGCGTGTCTGCTGATGCGTTTCGATGAACTTGAGTCGGCGAATGTGTCGCAGGCGACGGCGAGTTCGACGTTGTTGTGTCCGTGTCGTCTTCGTTGTACATATACGCCGGCTTCAATCTGTCAACTGACACGATGGCGGTGCGACGAGGTAGGCGCAATGTAAACATCTTTCCTTCTTTGCTGCGTTGTAGTATCTCGAACGGGCCGTCATAAGGTGGTGTGAGTGGACTGCGCACAGTGTCGTTTCGCAGAAACACGTGCGTACATGTTGCGAGATCTTTGTACACGAATGTGTTCGCGTTTGTTGATTGGTTTCTTTTCCCCGGCGATAGCGACGACATTGTTTCACTCAGCTGACGTACGAATTCAGCGTCTTCAATGTTCGGCGTTGTAGGCACGAAGAAATCGGACGGAATGCGTAGTGTTGTACCGTACGTCATTAGGGCTGCGCTGACGGAGGTATCTTCACGAAGTGCGGTACGTAATCCTAGGAGAACTGTGGGTAGTTCCTCGCTCCACCGTGTCGCGGCTGCTCTCGCCATCAATGCTGACTTTAGTGTGCGGTGCCATCGCTCGACTTGACCATTCGCTTGTGGGTGGAATGCAGTGGTGCGAATGCGATTGATGCCGAACTTCTTCATCAGCGATGTGAATAGCGCTGACTCAAATTGTCGCCCTTGGTCTGTAGTGAGTCGTAACGGGCATCCGAATCGTGATATCCACCCGTCGTATACGGCTTTGGCGACAGTCTCTGCGGTGACGTCACGCGTAGGAATCGCTTCGGGCCACTTGTTGCAGCGGTCGATCATCGTGACGAGGTATCGGTAGTCATTAGATGGAGGTAGTGGTCCGACGATGTCAACATGAATATGTTCGAACCGTGTTGACTCTTTGAATTCGCCGAGCGGGCTCTTCACGTGTCGTTGAACCTTCGCGCGCTGACAGCCGATGCAGGCCCTTGCCCATGTAGTGACGTCTTTGTTCATGGAAGGCCAGAAGAATTTTGTTGCCATTATTTTTCTTGATGTTCGTACCCCGGGGTGACTTAAGTCGTGTTGCGCTTTGAAGGCGGCAAAACGATAAGTTTGTGGTAAATATGGTCGAACGTTGTTTGTCGATGTCTCGCATAGTATGGGTCGTTGAACTCCAGGCATAGTCAGTCGGGTGAACTTCAGCTTGGGGTTGTTGAGGCATGATCGTAGTTCGGAGTCGTCTTCATATTCTCCAACAAGTTGATTGTAGTCGATAGTCGAGTTTAGTAGTTCGACCTCTTCTATCCGTGACAACGCGTCAGCTGCCTCGTTCCTATCACCGTGAATATATTTGATATTTGCGCAGAATTGGCTTATATAGTGGAGTTGTCGTTCCCTTCTCGGCGTGTCTGTACTGCTCGGCGTTCTTGTGAGTGCGTACGTTAGAGGTTTGTGATCGGTGTATATTATTAGATCGTTGCCCTCTATTAGCCGTCGTAGATGTTGGACAGCGGTGTACATAGCCAATAATTCGCGATCGTACACGCTGTAGCGCCGCTGCGTCTCGCTCATTGTTTTTGAGTAGAATGCGAGAGGTTTCCACACGTTGTCGACTTTTTGTTGAAGGACGGCGCCGATGCTAGTGTTCGATGCGTCGGTAAACAAACATAGCGGTGCGCTAGGTACCGGGTGCGTTAGCGTAGTTGCCTCGAGTATGCTTTGGCGGCATTTCTCGAACGCTTCTTCGGCTTCAGGCGTCCAGGCGATTGGTGATTTATCGTTCTTTTTGCTGTTGTGTAGGTATTTGTTGAGAAGTTTTTGGTGTTCGGCTTGATGAGGTAAGTAGCTGCGGTAAAAGTTTAGCATTCCCAAAAATCTTCGTAATTCTTGTATAGTTGTCGGTTTAGGGTAGTTGGTTATAATTTGGGTGCGGTCTTGTGTGGGTTTGATTCCTTCTTGTGTGACTTCATATCCGAGAAATTGTATCTTGTTCGTGCCGAACTCGCATTTTTTGATATTGAGTGTGATGCCGTAGTTGTTCAATCGTTTGAGTACTTGATGTAGGTGGCGCTGATGCTCTTCTTCATTATTTGAGTAGATAAGTAAATCGTCGACAAAACAAAATACGATATCGTCGAGTCCTCGCAGTACTTCGTGCATGAAGCGTTGAAATGTTTGACCCGAGTTGCGGAGGCCAAACGGCATGCATGTAAACTCGAAGAGACCGAATGGCGTTATAATGGCGGTCTTGGCAGCGTCTTCTTCATTGATTGGTATGGAATAATAGGCCATCTTCATGTCGAGTTTCGAAAAAACTTTCTTCCCATGTAGTTGGTACGTAAAGTCTTGCATTCTCGGAATTGGGTAGCGGTCGGGTACAGTCACGGCGTTAAGTCTTCGGTAATCGCCGCATACACGTAATGAGCCATCTTTTTTCTTGACGACGTGCAAGGGACTAGCCCATGGGCTTTTAGAAGGTTTACAGATACCCATCTCCATCATCTTCTCAAATTCAATTTTTGCTGCGTTGTACTTGTCCGGAGGAAGTGGGCGTGGCTTTGAGTAAATAGGTTGGCCTGTTGTTTCTATGTGGTGTTTGACGTCATGTTTTGCAGTAGTCTTGAGTGATATGGGTCGCAGAACATCTGGATACTTCCTCAGTATGTCGTGGTATGCATGGTTACGGTCGATTAAGTAGACGGCTTCTTCTGTGGCTTGAATTCTTATGGTGTTCACGGCGAGATCGGTAACGCGGTCGATGAGTTTCCGTTGATGTAAATCGACTAGTAATTTGTGTTTTACTAGGAAATCTGCGCCCAGTATTGATGTCTTGACGTCGGCGACGACGAATGTCCATTTAAAGCTTCTACGCAAACCTAGGTTGAGCTCGAGTGTACGCTCTCCGTAGGTACGTATTTGTGTGCCGTTTGCTGCGAATAATTTGTAGGTACTGTCTGCCGGCTTCGAATATTTCTTGTTTCTTGCTGCTAAAACTGATATGTCGGCTCCGGTGTCAACGAGAAACTTCTCTCGGTTGTTGATATCGATGATGCAGAGGCGGTAACTTCGTTGGCTTACATCGACTTCCGCCACAGTCGATGTATGTTCTAGTTTTCCTTCTTGATTTTAGAACAAGGTGATTCGCATTTGCGTGCTTTGTCGCCGAATCGGTAATGATAGTAGCACAGCCAATCAGCGTCGCCCGGTTTGCTCGATCCGCGGGAGTTTTAATAATAATAATAATAAATTTTATTTATTCAGGTAAATAACACCCATTCATCAGTACACGTATAGAAATAAGAATTAATTAATAAATATTACAAAATAAAATCCAAAAGTATTCACAAAATAAAATTAATACATAATCCGAGAATAAAATCAATAAATAATCACAAAATAAAATCAATAAATAGTCACAAAATAAAATCAATAAATAAATAATCACAAAATAAAATCAATAGATAGTCACAAAAATAAAAATAAAATCAATACCCTCTCTCCGACACTGCTACAGCAACATGTCTGCTGGAACAATGCCGGATGAAGGGGCAGTCCAGCCTTCCCGCAATCATCATGAGCACGATGTTGGGGCTACCCCGTACCCTGCGCACCAAGGACGTGGCGCGCTTGCGCATGGTCGCATGGAAGCAGTCGGTGCGCGTTTCTGCGAACATACCAGAGGCACTGCAGTGTCGGGGCAGCCCCATCACCGCCCTAAACGCGTTATTGTACTGGACGCGGATGGCGCTGTAACTTCTGTTAGAGTAGTGAGCCCACAGACTGCACGAGTACAGCGATGTACAGTACGCTCTAAAGAGCGTAACCTTCTGTGTAGTATTTGACGGTATGCTTAAGACACAGTATAGCACTTTCAGTGGACAGCCGAGGACGAAATCCGAACTGGTTATCGTGCAGTATTACCGATTTATTTAACTGTGTGTTAAGCAAACCGTCAAACACTTTTGCAGTTACAGTGGCAAGAGAAATAGGCCTGTAGTTACTCTTATCAGTAAGGTTTCCAGTTTTATTCTTCACTACAGGGACTACCACCGTTTTCATAAAGTCGGCTGGCAGGTAGGAATGGCTCACGCACAACGAGTAAAACATAGCCAAGACCCTAGCAATGTGTGGCCCGGCGTGCTGTAAGTGCTCAATGCTGAGTCCATCATGACCCGGAGACTTACCACTCGAGATACGCCTTATGGCTGTGGTTACATCCGTCGCCCGGAAAGTAGTCCCCACCTCCCGACCACTTACGTCAGCATTGAGCACCTCCGTCGCTGTACCCAATGGAGACTTCACCGAAAAATGGTTCATAAAGATGTTTGCAATCTCCTTTGGGTCATTCACACCATCGATGCTCACAGGAAGGCCGGGGCGCAAGTTTTCTTTTTTAGTGCCCTTCCAGAAACCGCGGAAATCCCCCTTGGAATGTTTCACAGCTAGAGCGTCCATTCTTATTTGGTCCTGATGATTTTGGCACCATTTTAATCGAGACTTGAACACTCTTCTGCTATCACTCATTTCTTTGTGCATAAATCCTGACTTAGGCCTACCACACAACACCCACTCAAGGAACTTAGACTTGGCCACCCTATGAGCGTCGCTGACATGTTTGTTCCACCCGGCTATGCGTGGACCACCCCCGCCCTTCCCCGTGCTTCCCCGACTGGCCACTGCCGCGTCACGGAGGGCAGTCACAATGTCAGAGTAAAGCGCATCCAGAATAAGCCTGTGGTCACGGTTACTACAAAAATAATCAGCACAGTTCACACACTCAGGAGGGAAGTCAATATCTTTAAGTCGCTTATGACACTCTTTGGCGTACATGAGAACTTGTTCCTCACTTTTTATACCCCATACTACATCTTTATTTACATTCATAACTTGAGACGTGACCTTAGGGGACAGTAATTTTAAATTACACACAACCACGAGTGGGAAATGATCAGACCACAGAGTGTCATACTTAACATCCACAGTCACAATAGCCTGCTTAGCCGAGTGAGTAGCTAAACAGTGGTCCAGCCAGCTGCTAGTCCCGTGCACGTCACTTACAAAAGTAAAAGTACCCGAGTCTAACCCTAACATATCTATGTCTATACATGACCATTGTTGGTCGCTACAAATATGCATAAGTTCTCTGAAAAACAACTCACCCGGATCCGCATTAAAGTCGCCTAAAATAAAAACAGATTCGATTCCATATTCGTCAATAATGGCACTTATCTCACTCAAACAATCAGTGAAATCTTGTAAATTATCAACAGAGTTAGTTGGTAAGTAAACACTCATTACGATCACTTGTCTATCACTCGTTGTTATTTTAATGGCACATATACGGGTGTTATCGCACTGTAACACTGACACCTGTTGAAACGCACTATATTTCCACAGCAATGCGACGCCGCCATAGGGACGCCCGCGCAGTATCCCCGCAGATGTATCAACCGCAGACGTCGCAGTATATCCGAAACCGCTGGCAATCGTGCCGATAAAGGGTATGTCGTGCGGCATCAACCAAGTTTCCTGTAGACAAACCACGTCACACGTACGGCACAGGTCTCTTACGTCATCAATGGAACGTTTTACATTCTTACAGTTAAAAGAAGCAAATCGATAATGGCCACTATCCATTATTTGGTTTGTTTGGACCGTTGGCTGCGGTACGATGTGCACCGTTTATTGTTGTGTGTTTGAAATTCACAAACCGCCGAAATAAGACACCCGCAGGCCATAAAGTTTCATCCATGTACCTTGGTAAATTGGCCTCAGATATAAAAAACTTGTATGCTTTGTGTCCCCTTTGAAATTTCATATTTATTTTCTCTAAAGACACAGTTTCCCGTGTCTTATTGTAAATATGTTTTATTATGTCACTCTCAATAGTTGACACATGCACATTTGTAATAAACATGGCAATCTGTCTATCTGCTCCACGAAATGTGCACTCCAAATCTCTGGCTACACCTGACTTGCCTACGAAACGATATTTCGCTGACTTTTTACGATGCACTACTCTCTGCCATCCTTCGCTATTATTATGATTAGCTTTGGTCGTAGTTTCGTATACATGCACAGGCCGCTGCAATCCATGCTGTCCCGTTGCAAAACTCTGTCCGTCCTTAACAGCGTCAGTCAGCTGATCCGCTATCTGCAAAGGCATACTAGGTGCGTCTGACGTCACCGCTGTGCTAGGCATAGTACCAGTTTGCGCTCTCGTCATTTGACTCACGGATAGGGGTTCCCTCTCCGCGCCGCAGTCCGCGACCACACTCGCCTTATGACGCGGCGGCGACGCCTGGCGATCGCCTCCTGCGCTCGCCAACCCGCATTCTACCGACCGTTGCCGCTCACAAGATTCACGATCGGTTTGTTTCTCCGCAACTACCCTCATTTCTCGATATTGCGACATGGGTGACCGAATATTTGAGGATTCATTATTCTCGTTGTTTACATCTAATTCGTCACTCAGATTATGAAAATCATGTGAAAGTCCTACAGGACCACTGTCCAGCCAGGCACCGCGTCTTATGTTTACTTTAAACGCCGACGCCGGCGGCAAGGAGTCGTTTTTTACGCGAAGGACGTCCATTTTTAATTTATTAACACTTTCCAGTGTAGCATAGGTCGACTTTATACCTTCAATTTCGGCTTTCAATACTTGCATGTCCTTTAACAATTTGGAACAATCCAGGTGATCTATCAGGATTGGCGGTAATTTGTCCAGCTGTCTTGCCACAAATATTGGAATAATGTCGGGCTCTGTAGATTTAAATAGATTTATGATATCTGCTACATTGCGCTCCTCCTTTCCTTTGTTTTTTCGCAATATTTTTCTTATATCCGTTGGAATGGATTCAAATAGGAGTGACTTCGAGTTCTTGATTTCATCACTTGTGAATGTAGCCTTGCAGATACGCACTAATGATTCTTCGTCTACGATTGACACTTTATTTTGGATATACGACAACATCTCATCAATGATGATATTACACACATTGCACTTTGCAACGTTCGTCATTTTATTTGAACACGCAACTTCACGCTCTGTATAAAAACAGGTCCGACGACGTTGGGTGCGCGCGCGCAACTTTTCGTTTTGGCGCGAAGTGCTGCGGTGGCGCGACCACGATGTGTAGCGGGAACGGGAGCGAGAGGGGCGGGCATGCGCAGTGCGTTGTTGCTGGCTTGTGCGTAGCTCGGCGATTTCAACTGATAACTTCTCGATTTGCTTTGATAGCAAATCTACTTGCAAATTCTAGATGGCTAATGATGAGTGATGACTTCCGCAGCTTGGCGATGTCGTTGTGGAGACTGCGGCCACTGATGCCGGTTCGAAGTGTTCCATCATTTTGTCGGCCATCGCAGCCAGGACTTCGAGCGTGGATTCTGTGTTCACAGAGATCACGGCGCGAACTTGCATGGGTAGTTGATTGAGCCACATCACCTTGAGCGCTTCGTCTGACATAAGTTTGCCGCTCAAATCGCGCATCTTGCGGAGTAGTTGGCTAGGCTTCTGGTCGCCGAGTTCGAGCCCGGCGAGCAATTTTTGCAGTTGGCGATGGTCCGATTCTTGGTATGTCGATATCAGCCTGTTCTTCAGTGTGCTGTATTTTCCCGTGGAAGGTGGATTCAGGATTATGTCACCAATCTGCTCCAAATCGCTGTAGCCCAGCAGTGGAACGACGAGGTTAAATTTCTGATCTTCTCCGATCTTGCTTCCGGCGATGGCGGTTTGGATTGCGCGAACCATAGTCGAGGATTTTGGCGGTAAAATGATGGCAAACGCGCAGGCAGCGATATGGCAGCGACATCGCTCGTCCCCGTTGCGGCACCGTGGGCATCGCAGAAATCCTCGATCTGGTCGTCTTTTGACATTTTGCTTGATCTCGATTGTTCTCTTATATTCAAGTATCAGAAGGTAGGCGTCTTGACTCCTCTTAGGATTGCGGCTTGAGTTTTCGGGGTCACCAATTTAGGGGTGAGCGGGATATGTTGAATCAAAGACGTGTCCGGATGATCTGTGTTTATTCGGTAAATTGTCCTATTTATATTTACATTCACGTTGGTACAAGTAATGCTTAGCCTAAGATATTTACATATTAATATATCCAACCACCACATTCGTCAGATGTCGCTCGATGCGCCGCGCATGCGCGGTGCTCACATAATAGCACGGCCAATCAACGGCGTCCGGCGGCGCGCGCCGCGCTCGCCTATAAGTAGCTGCGGGCGCGCCGCGCGCGTCCTTTTCTTGGGCTGCCGGCGTTGCGTGAAGATCTCTGCGTGTCTTCGCGTCGTGTGTCCACCTCTGCTGCTTCGATGGTCTTCACGCATGTCGTCAGCCCTGAGCCCAAACCGTTCTTTTCAGAGCGAACTTCTTATTTCTTAACAGAGTTACGTACGTCCTTTTCAGGGCGGTCTTCCCTGTTTCTTTAACTGATTGTCAAACACGTGGTAAGGTAACTGGTTCTCTGGTAACTGTGTGACAGGTACTGTGTCACTACAAGAGTGTCCATGGAGTTTCTTGCCCGTTCTTCTCCATTGATACCTACTACTCTTTGGGATGGGCGTTGCTTCATATTTTCTAACTGACTTACTTCTTGACAGTTCAAAAGTACTTATACTTGAGTTTGTTTAGCTCACCCTGGGCAATCAGACACTTTTTCCAAACAGATAGTCAGTTTTTAACCTATTCAGGTCGGACATTCACGACAAACGAACTCGTAAAACCAAATCTAACTCCTATCTCGGTACGGTAAGGTATAAACTAGAACGATTGCCTAGAGTTTAAATAAACTCACGGCTATCGTTCTTGTTTACACTTTATGACGATGAGATAAGAGTTACATTGTAATGACTTACTAATATAACGTGGATGCGCTGTTTCATATTAAAGTCCCTGTATTTAATTGATTATAATTATCCTTTACCGTTGTATTTCTGTCAGAGAGATGTTGAACATATTACCAGCATTACAGCTAAAACATGTTTTTTTTTCAAATCGCGGTTTTAAAGCTTATTTCAAACTAAATTTTAACAAAGTTCCGAGATTCCAATTGAAACGTTTTTAAACTGCATTTAAAACTTTAAATACTTGTTTTTCGAAATCTAAACTGCTGATTTGAATATATTGCTGTTGGAAACTAAATTTTAGCTATTATTTTTCATTATTAGTTTACATACAAAGTTATTTGGAAGTTGTTTTTAACCATATCTTCAATGTGGAGGCGACAATCCTACTAATATTATAAACGCGAAAGTTAGTACGGATGGATGGATGTTTGTTACTCTTTCACGCAATAACTACTGCAGGGATTTGAATGAAATTTGGCACACAGATAGTTTATAACCAGGACTACCACATATGATACTTTTTATCCCGAGCTTCCCACGGGATCGAAAACTATGCGGGTAAAACCGCGGCGCGCTGCTCTTCTAAATTTGGCATGTAACGGATTTTGATGTGGGTTTCACCATAATTTAGGGAATTAATTCCGGAAGGTTTAAGTATTTATAGGTGTAATTCGTTAGTATTAAACATACAATAATAAAATTGAAGCATCTGTCTGCAATGTAAAAAAAAAACAGCTTTTTAAACAAAAAAAACCTTTTTTTTTATTTTGTCCGTGTGTCAGTTTGTTCCGGTTAATATCCGAGAAGGCTGGACCAATTTTGACGAGACTTTAACTGGCAGATAGCTGATGATAAAAAAAAACCGGTCAAGTGCGAGTCGGACTCGCACACCGAGGGTTCCGTACAATTTTGTACCTAACTACAAATTTACGGCTTTCGGCTTTTTTCCTTTGCTACATGGCATTGCTTCTTGCCAAATTTCATGATTCTAGGTCAACGGGAAGTACCTTATAGGTATTGATTCCCTTGCGAGTGTCAAAATAAGCGGCATAAAGGGAACATAAACGCCCGTATGTTTTGATTGCGTTTACTTAGAACTTTGATTTTTCACTGCTTCAAGGGATTGCAGCCTTGAGTATTTGATATTAATTTCAACATGATAACTCCAAGCGTTCATGAGAAAAAGGGTCTTGACAGACGGACAACGAAGTGATCTTATAAGGGTTCCGTTTTTCCTACTGTGGTACGGAACCCTAAAAAGTAACTTAGGCTCCTTTTATTTTATAAAGAGAGTAGCTAGTATATAAATAAATATCGATGTTTTGTCATGTCCATGCCAAAGGGGGAGTGGGGGGGGGTCACTTGTGAAAAATTTAATTTAATGGCTAGGCAACTGGCAAGGGGTTGTGAGTTGTGTCACTGCCTGTAGCACTAAAACCGTAGAAAAGTCACGAGGTATAGGGTTCTTGAAAAGATTTATTCATTTTACCATTTATGTACACACATATACAACGTGGCGCTCATCAAAAATCATTGTATCACGGAGAAGAACGGGCAAGAAACTCAAAGGAGCAAGAAGATGAATCTTGCCAGAAAACACGCTCCAGAATTACTTTCATGTATTAAAACATTCAGATTTGCACCTTACTAAGTCAAAACACAGATACAAATCACCTTGTTTACGTCCCAACTTTCGAAGAGCCATTGAAAATACAATATGACGCTATTCGGGCTGCCAAACAGTAAGTTGTAAATAAAAACATACAGGAATACTAAAATGGTGAACGAAATTGCACATTTACGGCTTTATTGCACTGGAAACTAGTTATGGAAACATGGAATATTTTGAGGTGAAGCAACGTGAATTGATTCTATTTCTCTCTCTGAACGCGTTGCATGACCACTTCCATCTCAACTCTACGAAGAATGGACATAAGTAATGTTGCTACAAACAAATAAAAACCTTATTACAAAAAAAAAAAACAATGACTTCCATAACAAAAAACACTACAAAGTGAAAAATTGCTTTAATTTCGCAAGTTGGTGTCAGTGTGAGTGACAGGAAGTGATTAAAACATTATCAATATAAACTAAGTGGAAAAAAATTGTATTATTGAAGCTAACTCAAAAACTTCACAAGCAAAATTAATAAAAAATATATTGGACCACCCCTGAGGCATTCAGCCGATTTGCAAAATTCTTTTTTTAATGGATAAGTCCATTAAAAAAAAAATTGCATATCGTATTATAAATAACGGAGTTTTGAGTAACAAACATAAAAAAAAAAACAATCAATCGAACTGAGAATCTCCTCCGTTTTTGAAGTCGGTTAAAAAATGACATTTCTTTTCTTCTCTAAGACATCGCGAAAATCTGACACTTTGTCTTGTGTTTCTAATCCCAAACCATTATATATTTGCCAAAGATGTTATTAGTCTCTCTTAGTTATATGGAGTAAACTTTATCCACCAACCCGCACTGGACGCGCGGGGTAGATTATGGCCACTCCCTCTCACAAAGTGACCTGTGTCCCAGTAATGAGAATGTTATAGGCTGATTCAGCTATTAGTCTCATTCACCTGTCACAAAGCCGATGAGGAAGCGACTGACTATCAACAATTTTCTCGCTCAAGAAACGTATGTATAAAAGATTCTAGGTCCCGTGTAAGTAAAAGAGATACTTCTAACAATGGTTGATCACTGAATGTTCACACTACCGGCGAGTACTCGCTTGTCGAAGCGAGAAGAGCTATCTAAAAGTGAATACTCGCTCAACGACACAAGGTCTCTAATGTTAGTCAAAGGGTCAACGGGACTCTGCGATCGCTGTACCGTTTGAGGAACTTTTTGCCCGCTAAGACGAAGACCATGCTTGTGCAGACTTTGACGACGCTCGCTTAGCGGGAAGAACATTCGCATTCTTTCAAGAGACTTGCGCCTGGTACCGGAGCTTGTGGCTAAGTAATAACAGCTGCACGGGTTGTTTGATCAGGTTAAGCTACGCTTGCCGCGGTTGGTCCGTGGATGGGTGACCATCTTTATATATCAAGACCCCTCCTTGCCTCGGAAACCATGTTAAGCTGTTGGTACCGGCTGTCATTCGTGAATCTTTGACAGTCGTTACGGGTAGTCAGAAGCCCAAAAGTCTTACAACCAGTCTTACCAAGGGGTATCGTATTACCCAGTAACTGGGTTGTGGAGGTCAGATAAGCAGTCGCTATAAAATACTGGTATTCAGTTGCATCTATTTAGACTGGAAGCCGACCCCAACATAGTTGGGAAAAGGTTAGGCAGATGATGATGACATAGGAATACCAGTGAGTAGGGGAAAGTGGGGGAATTGAGAACGGCGGGTAATTGGGAATAGCTAGGTAAGTAATACTTTCCCCCGCACTACACCGCTCCGCACCCGTTCAACTGTCGCGTACGCACTGAGGGGGGCTAGACGCGTCTGTTGAACGGGTGCGGAGCGGTGTAGTGCGGGGGAAAGTATTACTACAACTTACTATTCCTAATTACCCGCCGTTCTCAATTACCCCACTGTCCCCTAATCGCTCTTCGCCGTCGCGTACTCGTTGCTCGCCATTTGCGCTCTCTACTCGCTTCTTGTCAATCATCTACGGTGGGACAGGTGCCTACAAAAGCTACTGTTTTCTCAATATGCTGTAAAGTTCACTCAACTGATCGCACACAATTCAAAACAAATGGTATTCCCTTGAGATATACTCCATATAATGTGTATAGACAAGCGATGCACTGACTGAAGCGTATAGATTTCGGATCTTCGTCATGCATGTTCTATATCATTTGGATTGACTCCACACCAAATAAAACTTGGATTTAGCAGAAGTGGATAAGAAAGTGTGAACGTTTTGAAGGGAAGACTTATGCGGCTAAAACAATAAAACGGTTTTCGAATCCCAGTAGGCCAATCCCCGTAATTAAAAACGTTCAAAATCTAGTCGCAATCTCATCTCAGCGACAATCTATGTCAAAAATGTACGGAAATTAGAGGTATTTTTGACAGATTGAGACAGATCAGACTGTGAAAGTTCTTAAAATTACGAGAATTGCCCCTCAGATCTAGGCACTGTTGTCAAATATCACGTCAACTGTGGTAGTTGGTAGACTACTAAAACTACACACACGTTTTTCTTGCCGTGAAAAACTATTGTATATAATAGTGTTGTATGGATTGAAGCTTGCTGACAGACACGTTTTTCCTACGGCACGGTTAATACCGGCCGTATCGTAAAAACCGTGCCGTGAACAAGGGCCTGCCCTTTTACAATACAAAAAAATCATAAATAGATTGGAATATTGGCTCTAATGGATGTGAGAACGCTTGCAAATCGTTAAAATCAAAATCATCATTATAGAAACTTATTTTTAACAATTCTAGACGTCTGAATGAGTGTGTCATCAGTGATAACATATGGTGACAGCAAACTCAAACTCAAATCATTTAATTCAACTAAACCAATTACAGGCACTTTTGAATTGTCAAAGGGTCGGTCAGTCAGAAAGATGAAGCTAGTTGCCCATTCCAAAGCGTAGGTACCTATGGAGAAGAACGGGCAAGAAACTCCATGACACTCTCAGCTTCTATGAAACCTACATACATTTATTTACATTATGTGGAAACTTAAACTAAGCTTGCTACGCGGCGTTGCTTGTTGTGGAGTTTAGATAGGCAGTCGCACCATGTAAAATACTGGTATTCAGCTGCATCCGGTTAGATTGGAAGCTTACCCCAACATGGTTGGGAACGGGTAGGCAGATTTACATTATATTGTGGACTATAACTGCGTGCAATCCTCATCGTAGCACAACATAGCAGAATCAGCCTATAATGTTCCAGAGGGAGTGGGCCGTAATCCACCACGCGGGCGGGTAGGTAGATGTCACATGTCTTCGAATTTTGTGGTTCTAGGATATGCGGTTCTCGCGATGTTTTCTTTCACCGTTTTGAGAGCAGTGGTGATGAAATAATTTACACAATGTAAACCAACCGACAACTCGTATGTCGCGACATGTTTAAAAGCAGTTTCTTATCCACGTCTCTCATTCCGGGACCCGACATTTCTCCGTTGCATTGACATTTCTCAACGGATAGCAACTTATCCGAGACTTACGGAACTAGATAGCTCAGAGATAGCCACGTTTGTACCATCTCTTCGCTCTTTGATACACTGCGGCATCCAATTAATATAGATCTTGCTTCGATTGTAGATAAATAGATTTATTTGTGGGTTGGTAGTTTCAGTAACGTTCTGAGGGTTAGGTTGGTAGTTTGTTACAGAATTTGACAACCTTTTTGCTGAATTTAGGCGGCAAACGACATCGCGGCAGGCCCTGACGGAGATGGGGGTGAGCTGGACTCCTTTCATAAAGATTGGTCCTTGGCAACTCTGGATAGAGAGAGGTGGAAGGAGAGTAGGAAGGCCTTTTTCCAGTGGGACATTAACGGATAATAAAAATGAATAAAAAAGTAGTTTTTAGATTTCTATACCCAAAGGGTGCCAACGGAACCCTGTTACTAAACCTCCGCCGTTCGTCCGTCCGTCTGTCTCTCAGTGGGCTATATCTCATGAACCGTTACAAGTAGACAGTTGAAATTTTCACAGAGTGTGTTATTTCTATTGTCGCTGTAACTGCAAATAATAAAAATAAAATAAACTTAAAATTAAAGGGGGTCTCCATACAAGAAATATGTTTCTTTCGGCATTTTTTACCTTTTAGTACGGAATCTTTCGTGTATCGAGTCCGACTGGCACTTGGCCGCTTTTTAAAGGAATGTGAAGTTACGAAGAAAAAATATTAGGAAAAATAGAAATAGGTAGCTGAAACATGGGCTGGAAATTTTTTCTACAAAATGAAACAGTTGATTTCGAGCAAAGGGCGTCTAAAAAGATAAAAAATTCAAATAAAGTGAGGTTAATTTTTCCAGCCGTCCTTGTATATCAAGTTTCAAGTTATGATTTCAAGACGTTTAAAAATATCCCTAGACGAAATAATTTTCTATTAAAACATTATTCAGTAAACTTTAAACATTTGCAAGCGTCTCACAGTCTAGTCATACATCAAGTTTGGTATTGCGTCTCGAAGGACCAGCAGTCTGAAATTCAGAGATGGGCCGACGTCGACTTTGACCAACTGTCCGACTGGCCAGCAAGTCGGTTGCGAAACGACCGACTAGTCGGCTAAGCCGATCATTGCTTTCGGGAGGAGTCACGTGGAGTTCGGGCGTTAAAAATCCGAAAATGTGATTAAAGAAAAAATACTTTTAGTTCGTTCACAGTTGTTTTACTTCTGATTTTGCATCACTGTGCAATTCACAGTGATCTTTATTCTCATTCGCATAAGGTTTCTGTTGGTTTGCTGCCACTGACAGGCCTGTCAAAATAATTGTGACCTTTATTCTCGTTACATTAAGGTTGCTGTTGAGTCACAATTGAGTTTTTTTGTTTATATTGGACCTATTTTTTCTTGATTTAAGTTAGTTCAATGATTGATCAAAGGTAAGTAAAGTGAGCATTAGGAAGTGGAGAAATGCGGGCGTTTTGGGGGACTGTATTATGTAATTTTGACAGTCAAAAAGGTGCTGATTCTCAGCCTAATTTGAATAAATGTCTTTTTATTCGATTTGAGTATAAACATAGAAATATGTATACAGTAAAGAGCCGACTAATCGGCGCTTTTTGCCTATCAGTTGTCGACTGGTCTCCGACTGCAAATATGGCCAGGTTTTCTCGACTAGTCGGTACATCTCTACTGAAATACTGAATTATTTGACATGTGTACAGTACACGTCGGATTATGTTTAACTAGATTAGAAGCTGCTAACTTTAGAGAGTAATGTATGTAGGTAATTTAATTCGATACTGATATGTGTGGTATTGTGTTGTTGTATTTGACTTCGAATAATCTATATCCATACTAATAGTAAAGCTGAAGATTTGGTTTATTTGAACGCACTAATCTAACTACCAGTCGGATTTAATAAAATCGTTTTGTAATAGATAGCCCAATTCTTGAGGAAGGCAAAATGATGAATAGCGACAAGAAAAGCTTAACTATAAAATCAGAGGTAATGAAATTAAAGAAAGGGAACTAGGAAACAATTAAAGATATATTAACTAACAATTAAAAGATGGAGATGGACTGAAGAGTGGTGTGTAGTATGTGGAGGTGGGGTGTATGGATGACGATGCGTGATAGGTGGGTTGAGGAGGCTGAAGTGACGATCCAGTTGGCGCTGAGCAGGTAGAAGCGAGGCAGGTGCTGGCAATATTGCAATTTCTTGGGGGAACAACTGATTTGATTTTTGATAACCGCCCAAAAATTTCTACGCTAGGGGGTATAAATCATGTGCTGAATTCATGGTTACAGTTTATTGCAACAAACATATAAGCGCAGCAGTCGATCGCTCAGCTACTGCGCCAACCGTGTCGTTAAATTGATAATTAATAATAATAATAATATCCCTGGACATTTCACACAACACCATTTGTCCCAAGCTAAGCCACCTAATGCTTGTGTTATGGTAACAAGATGGCTGATAAACTACTTATATACAATTTTTTTTTTGTAAATACATACATATTATAGATAGAAAAACACCCAGACTCGGAACAAATACATGTAGGTCATACAAATATTTGTTCCGTGCGGGAATCGAACCCGCGACACGCAGCGCAGCAGTCAATCGCTTAACCACTGCGCCAACCGTGCCGTCAAACCGCCAGTTAACCGTGTCGTGTCGTTAATTGATAGTGTGTTACGCAGTTAGGGTGCTAGACAGAGAGAGGTGGAAAGAGAGTACGGAGGCCTTTGGCCAGCAGTGGGACACTAACTCTCTTACCCAAATCAAAAACATAAGGACCAAAAATTAAGCTCGCGACATTGAACAAGACCGTTAACCCTATCAGACATGCTGTGTAACCCTCAGATGCTCGCAAACACCAAGACACGGGGTAAACACAACATGATTAATTAAACCACGAAGGATTAGGTCCCTTAAGCGGCTAACGTTTGGTTTACTTGTATTTGAGTAGAGGGTTTGTATAATATTCAGGTTGGAGTATAACAATCAAGTAAACACTTACATAAGCTGCATTTTGGGTCATGATTTGTGATTGATTCGAGTTGTTTTTGAAAAGCTCAGCGGTTTGGCTGTCTCGCATAGGGTCACAGCATTATGCTGAGCGATGGCCGTTTTGCATTGTATGTAACGCATATTTTCCCCTAATTTGTAATTTTTTGTGTTTGTGTTTTTTCTTTGCGCCATGTTACCTCTAATAAACGTATTTTCTTTCTTTATTAAAAAAACTGTCTTCTAAGGCTATACAATGTGGAGACATTAATACTACAATAAATGAAAACAATAGGAATACTAATGTCAAAACTACTAATACTAATGAAAACTAACTGAATGGAATACTAATCCAATGTGTGTGTATGTGTGTAATACTAATGTGTATTTAGGAACTATCAAATAAATCCTAGCATCGAAATTAGTAAAGTGGTTTTTTCAAACAAACTAAATAAAAGTGATAGGTAGATGATGGGTTTTGCCAATCTTTGACTAGCTATAGTGACTAAACTATTAGATATATTTGATTGAATTTTTTATGCAGACTGGGACGTCATCAGATACGAGTATACGCAGTTTCATTTATTGTTGTATTGTGTGTGTGTGGTCAAACTTTCAGGCTGTTGGCTACAACGCTGAAAACCAGCGCTGGGGCTCTGTGACGTATAGGGTCTTAGCATTATGCTGAGCGATAGCCGTTTTGCGTGGACGTGACGCATGTTTTCTCCAAACTTGCTTTTTTGTTGTTGTTCGTTTTATGCGTTATGTTTGCCGCAAACAAACGTTCTTTCTTTCTTTATTTCTTTTCATTCTTTTCTTTTCTTTCTTTTTTTTCAACTACAAATGACAGTCTATCCGCAGTCGAATTTACCAACTCAATTTCAAGTCAGCGTTATGTCGTGTTAGTTACTTTTAAGAAT
This sequence comes from Apamea crenata, assembly GCA_949629185.1. NCBI lineage: Eukaryota > Metazoa > Arthropoda > Insecta > Lepidoptera > Noctuidae > Apamea > Apamea crenata. The sequence goes on along the minus strand of OX451376.1, from coordinate 9,085,888 downwards.
TACTTAAAGCAAAGTGTCGTTTGAGATTTGGCAAATGTCTTTGGAGTGCAATCATGCTTAAATCTTATATAGGTTTTATTTCTCAACGCCGAATTCATCATTTGGTTTAGGTAGTTGTTAGAAAAACTTGTTGTTTTTAGTTAAAAAAGTGGTCAAATTGTTAAGACAATTTGACCACTTTTTTAACTAAAAACAACAAGTTTTTCTTTCCAGATTTTCTGGATGTTAAGGGTGTTAATAACAGCATGTTTGATACAGTGTTATAGTTAACTAGCAGCGCCTCGTGATTTCACCTGCATAAGTGTTGATCCCGTAAAAAAACGTGTTGCGCCGACCCCAAGTAACATGGGATAAGGGCAGGAAAATGATGATGAAGTGTTGATCCCGTAGGAATATCGGGATAAAAAGTATCCTATGTATTATTCTGATGCTTAGCTATTTTTTAATGTATTATTTTATGTATTCTTCTGATGCTTAGCTGATAAGCTATATTACTGTAACGTTTCATCAAAATCCTTACAGTAGTTTTTGCGTGAAAGAGTAACAAACATCGATCCATGCTCAAAAACTTTCGTGTTTATAATATTAGTACAGTTAATATTACCGAGAGAAGTTTCTTAGGTTTGCCTAGAAATATTCCATAGCGCCGCTTACGTGAATAGGCGTTAGATGTATTATTATCATGATACACCTAGCACCTGTCTCGTACAACCACAGATTAAGGTAGGTAGGGCACAATATATTTGCAATGTGTCGATGGTGAGCATTGGCGGCCCAGTGGTAATGACCCCGACTTACGGTCGTGGGTTCAAACCGAGGCAGGCGCTTTACTTTGTGTAAATAATTTCATCACCACTGCTTTCAAAACGGTGAAGGAAAACATCGTGAGGAAACCGGCATGTCCTAGAGCCGAAAATTCGAAGACATGCTGTGACATTTACCATCCCGCACTGGAACCGGGTGGTGTACTACGGCCCGCTCCATCTTACAGAGCCGGTGTCCAAATTAAATTATGAAAAAAAAGCTTGTTAAAAATATTGAAGAATAATTTCAAAAACTTGTCCTAGGGTACAAATTTGTTTCGCACTTAGGTTGTGTTTAGCACCGACTTCATCATGTCAGCCTTTTTGAAGTTGCTTTTTACACTTACGCCACAAGAAAATCTTTTCAGCTGAATGACAAAAAAAGAAAGGTAACAATTAAGTGAGTTAAAAAACATCACTCATTTGCGGCCTTCCTACACCAACCAAATTGACACAACCAAACCTTTTAACCAAATCCTTTACATCCAAAACACCTGTAATACCTTCAAATACCTTCGCCGGGATAAAAAAAAATGTATAAAACTGTTAAGAGCAGCAAACAAAAACTAAATCGCGTACAATCCTTTGATCCTTCCAATTGAAATATTTCCCGTAAAGGTATTAATCAAAGAATAGATTGGTACAGAAGGTCGGCTCCATACAACGAGCGAGAACGCACGCACACATAGACACGCTTTACGTACAGCGAGTGCAAGCGCACTCGCGACTGGCATTTGTTTGAAGTCGCCGCACGTACGCGTCTGTGTTCGTGCGTATTTGCTGCTTGTATGGATACGGCCTTCTGTACGTAACTATTTTGTGGTATTAATGGTTCCATGTGTAAATCGAACTGTTATTTACTCGATAGCGTTGTATATACAGGGTGCGAATATACGCTAAATGGAATCGTCTATCTGTGCTGGCAGAATTTAGTTATGCGGCTTTAGATAACGCATGGCATTCTGCATTTGTGGGTCAAGTCAAATCTGCCATAATATCAACTCATAGTAATTTGAAATAAATATACGAGCAGCGGCCATTGATCCCGTAAACTGTAAGAAAAAAACAAATCAGTTTATTGCAACAGTTTATTTTTTTGTTGTGTACAGAGGTTTTAATAAAATTTTAGTTTCAAACATGCACCCTGTAAGGGCACTGTAAAAGAAAACAAAATAAAAATTACATCAGTTACTTCAATTACTGCGTAATCGTTTCTTTTTTTTTTCTCGTTTTTAGATGTCGATTGATACTCATCACGTCTGTGAAGTTTTAGTAATCAATTTAATTTGAACTTAAGTATAAAAGTTGACAGTTTCATGGATGACAGGTATTTATAACGCACAACCTAAACAAAAACAAAACAGCCTCTTACTGTCCTACCGCAAGTCAAAGGCCTCTTCTCATACAATGAAGGCATGAGCATCGGTCACTCGCTCTCATCTCATCTCTCGCTTGCTCAAGACGAGTTGGCGATTACAAACTTATATTAACTATAAGTCCAGGTTTCCTCACCATGTCTTTTCTTCTCCATCGATACTGTCCAAAATAAACTCGGAAAGTACGTATGAATTGGAAAAGCTACATTGGTACTTGTCAGGATTTGAATCCACAACCTGACATGAGGCGAGGACTTGACCACCAGGCCATCACGACCTGAGCACTATTGTATACATATAATCAGCCTATAATGTTCCCACTGCTAGAACACATGCCTCGTCTCGGTGAGAAGGAGTGGGCCGTAATCCACCACGCGGGCCCAGTGCGGGTTGGCAGATGTCACATATGTACGAATTTTTGGTTCTAGGACATGCCGGTTCTGTCACGATGTTTTCCTTCACCGTTTTGAGAGCTGTGGTGATGAAATAATTTACACAAAGTAAAACGCCTGTCTGGGTTCGAACCTACGACCAACAGTCGTAAGTCGCGCCTGATACCACTTGGCCACCACTGATTTTCTAGTTCCAGCCACTATTGTACTCTTATTGAATAGGTTCAGACACTGAATACATTCTATAAGAGGCAGATTCAGATGCTCTGAATCTATTCATAAGGCGTTCGTTCCTCCCTGTATATTTTCCAATATCTAAATATAGACGGTAGTCGATAGTGTGGATATGAGGAAAGTTATGGATTACCTTTTTGTATCATGTCCTTCTTTATTGGACGTTGTCCTTATATTGGCCCTCGGTATATTGAAAGGACTGTTTTGACAGGGTTTCACAGTTCATTTAGTTGGCTGTGAAGTTGTTACGTCTGAAGTGTTGCTATTATTAGGAAAAAAAGAAAGAAAATACTTTTATTTAGACTAAAAGACACACAATACACCAGATACATACATCAGAAGGCCAAGTCTCGTAATTAAAATCCTTCAAAGTCAGTCTCAATCTGCCAAAAATACCTCTAATTTCCCTACATTTTTGTCAAATTTTTGACATTTGTTTGTCGCTGAGATGATACTGCGACTACATTTTAAATTACGAGAATTGGCCTTCAGACTGTGAACGTAAAAATTACGAGAATTGCCCCTCATATAACAAAACATAAAAAAGTGTAAAGTCCGATGTAAGAAATTAGCAGGAAAGTGGGCCTCACGGCTGCGTCAAAAAGGCCCAGTTCAGCAAAAATGCCAGACAACTGGTACCTGATGCTGAGTTTAAGTGAAAGTGGTCCTTGTGAAAAATATCGCTGAAAAACAAGCTGAAAAACACAAAGGGGTTCTGTTCCTAACGATATTTTTCTGACCTCCACAAAACACGATACCCGGCCTGTGTAATTGTTTTTTTTTTTCATTAATATTTAGTGACAGTAGTTCCTTCACCGTTTTGAGAGCAGTGATGATGATATAATTTACCCAAAGTAGAGCGGTTCGGACCAACTAATTTGTACGTCGCGGCCGTTGCCCCTGAGCCACCTGTACTCTCGATAGATAGCATTCCCGAAAAATCCTTCATACTTCAACACTAAATCCGCAAAAAACTGTCACGAACAAAATCCATGAAACCTTCTCTATTATCCTTCACTAAAAACTTCAGTGATTATTCGAATCCGTAGCTTGGGGAGACCGCTTAGCGCTCAGGTGGCACCGAATCCCCTTGACAAATAGCTTGTGAGAGAAATTTACGGACATTGCTTTTACCGACTGAAATAATACTTCGCTCGCTGTTGTTTTTACTTCGATTGCTTCAAGAGTTTACTGGGATATGTGGTGGTAGCTGAAAGTACGAAGTAGTTATGTAGGGTAAGGTTGCTGTAGTTTTTAGAGTAATTTAAATGATTCAAAATCTTTTGCGTCCACTAGTAAGTTACTAGCGACCCGCCTCTGCTTCGCACGGTTTAATGACTTGACAACACATCGATTTCTTTATTACATCGGTTTCTGGAAGAGATTTTCTAAACGATGATGAAATCCACATAAAATTCCGTTGCGTAGTTTAGAAGAACAACATGGTTACACAGCCAGACACAAACAATTACTTTATTTTATAATACATAATGATGCCATTTTCATCGTCTAGTATCTCAGATGGTCAAGGTTTGTTAGAATTCATGGACACTGCTTATACCGACTGAAATAATACTTCGCTCGCTTTTGTTTTTACTTCGATTGCTTCAAGAGTTTACTGGGATATGTGACATGGTGACGTTGACGTTGTTTTTTCATATTAAAAACTCGTTGCTTGTCATTTGACACGCTACAAGGATTTGGCACTCAAATGACCAGCTACCAGTCAAATTAAGAAAACAATAATAGTTTTATATTAAAAAAAAATACTGCGTATTTTACTATTACGGAAGTGTACTTAATTTAACTAGCCGTTTCCGAACTACGAGTAGGTATGTAAGGGTCGACTTTTAGTCTAACCGCATGCAGCTGAAGAAGTACCAGTTATTTAACATGGAGCGACTGCCAATCTGACCTCTACAACCCAGTTACTGGGTAACACAATACCCCTTGGTAAGACTGGCGGTCAGACTTTTGGGCTTCTGACTACCGTAACGATTATCGAAGATCTACGAATGACAGCCGGGACCAGCGGCTTAACGTGCTTTCCGAGGCACGGAGGGGTCTTGATATGTAATAGATGGCCACCCATCCACCAACCGACCGCGGCAAGCGTATCATAACCTTCTATCGACTCTTCTGTTATTCTCAATGAATGAACCTTAACCCTAATATAATTATTTTTTTGTAGAAAAAGTTAGCAACCCGATCTACAACACACCTCGAGGGTGTAAGAAAATAAATCAAGAGTTTTCATTTACTTTTTATTTCTAAGTCTCTAAAAAGTTAGTAAAGAACATTTTCAAAATGTCTTATTTAAAAAAAAGATAATTGAAAATCTCTGTTTCTATGGAAAATTTAAAATCGGTCGAATTTAGCTGTAACACTATTTTTCGAAAATGTTCTCAATTAACTTTTTAGACCTATATGTATATGCTGCTTATGCGCAGGAGGTTTAATTAAAATCGGTTCATGCATTTCGAAAAACAAGGACTTGAAAGTTTGTATGAAATGCCGTACGTTGTATACGCTCTTAAGTCCCATTTAATAGGGGGCGTGCCTATTGCCAGCAACCGCTCACAAATCCAGACTTCAGGTGGTTACACAGAAATTCGTAATAGAAGAACCCAATGATAGTTTCACCGACCTGGGAATCGAACCAAGGATCTCATCCTCAGCAGAAGCGCTAAACGAGAACAGTCACAAAAATAAATCCAACAACAAATTACCTGATATATTTCAACTCGAACAAAGTACAGAAGAGCGAGTACGCTATAATAGACCACAGGAGTATACTCCATTTCCACGAAACACACGAAATTTTAATATTTTAACAGGCAAAACAGAATTATGTACATTCGGAAGCAAAGAAAACCTTTTAAATGTACATTTTGTTTCTAACAAACACACGTTTCTCGTTAGACAGTGATTGATGACGTGCTTTTGTTTTAAAATACGTGGTAATGATAAGTAATATTATGATGAATGCGGGACCGCTTGGGCGGAAAAACTGTAGTTACCTCGTTTTTTGGGGTGCCAGCAAGACCCTATTACTTAAGCTCTAATGTCTCTTTTGAACCGTAATATGTAGACACTTGAAATTTTCACAGAATGTTTATTGAACCGCTAAAAATGTAAACAAATATGAGTTTATGGAAAAATAGCTTTAATTCCTATACAATAAAGTTCAGTTTACGCTACAACTTCAAAGATTTTTAAGACTTTTTAAATAATGCTTCTCACTCTGAAATCAAATTAATTACTAATTCAATAAAGTTGATATTTGTTTAACTTGAAATAACATAAATTGGAAACGTAAATTTGAATAGACCTTAGGTACTCCGCTATAACAGCGAATAATAAAGATTATTTTATTCAAATCAGTTTTAGTAGCTAAAGTATGCAGTAAACACTATGTGAAAATTTCAAGTATGTAGCTATTACGGTTCAAAAGAGGCAGCGGAGCCGTAATAATCGGGTTCCGTTGGCACCCTTCGGTTGAAAATTAAAGAATCTCCACAAAAGGAACGTTATTTTCGGGTTCCGTACCCAAAGACTGCCGACGGAACCCTATAACTAAGCCTCCGCTGTCCGTCCGTCCGTCTGACTGTCAGCGGGCTGTATCTCATGAACCATAATAGACAGACAGTTGAAATTTTCACAGAGTACATACCCCGTGAAAATTTACGTATATGTTGTACTACTATAGCCGCTATAAATAATAAAAATAAAATAAAGCACATGTCGTCTAATCTCTTCACCACCCTTGGTTGACTGGTAGAGAATGCCTAAGGCATTAAGTCCGCCTTTGTACCTTTTTGAGCTACAAGTTTAAATAATTAAATAAAGTTAAAAACTAAAGGATAGAAGACACGTGATTTTTTTTGCGTTTTATAAAAATAACAAAAAATAAAAAAAATATTATGTAGTGTGAAATATTGTACGGTGGTATGGAACCCGCTTTTTTGTTTTCGCAGTGAAGGTCTGTTGTCAAACCTTTTTTTTTGCGTGGGTAAATCCTCATGGATACCCTTCGTAAGGGATGGGGAAGGCTGTTTGTTGGGTTCTTACTAGCTAAAATGCCACGGTGTTAAAAGACAATGACCAGAAGTCGTACCAAAAAGTCTCATGCATCAAGATCAAAATTGTGTAGTAAATATGTTTATAATTTTTTACGACATTACGCGCCGGGTATTTTATTTTTGAACAAAAGTAAAAAAGTATTGATATTGTTTTATTCCCTTTACATGACGTTCCGTTTCAAATGATATGACTAATGTAAACTTGAATTTTGAAAGTGTCATGATCACGACTTTCAAAAAACATGTACAAAAATTATACTTTGCCGATTCTACATTAATTAAAAATAACTAGAATAAAATAGAACAGAATTTTTATTTAAACGATTACTATTTTTTGGAACAATAATGGCCGTTCGTGTACGACATGTCAAACAAAATAAAGTAACTAGTTTTCAGGTTATTTAGATTTTTTTGAAAATCTCCGAAGCCCGGGTTTTGTTTACCATAAGAACTTTTCTAGGAGTGAATAATATGATGAGTCTAGTCTATAAAAACAAAGTTTGACTTTGACGCAGCACGGGCGGGAGTCCATACATCCATGAGCATTGTCCCTTTTAGTTGGCGTAACGAGAAACCTGCATTCGTTTCCTGTTTCTCTGGTTGGTATTTTTATGTTCTCTGTTATTGGTTTCCACAATCAGTCCTTCAAGTGGACTATTAAATCAACTGTCATTTATAAAAAAAAAAACTAGGAGAAACTAGGAGTTATGCTACATGCTACTCAACATAATTATAATTATTTTTGTATTGTCAACTTTTGATTATTTATTAATTTTTAAAGACTATTTTAGCTCTTCACGCCTGAAACACAGGATTACCTAGTTCAGGCACGTAAGTCTTAGGAATATAATTTACATTTAAGCAAAACTGTACCTACTCATTTTCATGCCTTACAATTTTTTGAATAAATATTTTATTATTATTATTCAAATTGGCTGAGAATGAGCACTTTTTGAACGTCATAAATTACTTAAGGTAGTCCCCCAATAAAAAAAAAATAATGAAACGCCCACCAATACCGTTGTACGTGATAGGAGATTTCTCTGGCAGGTACTTCAGAACCTCCAAAGTTTGGCTGAGTCCCAGTCCCATCACTCTTCTACTGTGTTTCCATTTTTTTTCAGTGTATTTGTATCATATACATACCTTTTGACTCATCATGATGAAATGGCAAAAAGCTAGGCAGATTATAATGACCTTTTGACTCATCATCATTATCTGCCTAGCCTTTTCCCAACTATGTTGGGGTCAGCTTCCAGTCTAACCGGATGCAGCTGAGTACCAGTACTTTACATGGAGCGACTGCTTATCTGACCTCCACAACCCAGTTACTGGGTAATACGAAACTCCTTGGTAAGTCTGGTCGTCAGCCTTTGGGCATCTGACGACACGTAACAACTGTCAAAGATCCACGAATGACAGCCGGGACCAACGGCTTAACATGCTTTCCGAGGCACGGAGGGGTCTTGGTATGTAAAGATACCCACGGACCAGCCGTGGCAAGCGTAGCTCAATCTGATCGATCGACCCGTGCGACTGTTAATACTTAGCCACAAGCCCCTCGGTTGTTGAAGGTTACGCAACCGAAATTACAAGAAAAAGCAAGTAATATCATAAAATCGTCCATAATAGTGAACACGATGACGATGATATTAATAAGGATATGCGTCTCCAAAGTCCACATCACTTTTTGCTCCACATTACATCATCCATTACCCATTCTGAAGGGACGAATAAATTAGCCTGTAAACCTTACAGTGTGTCCTTTTTGCGGTTCAACAACCTCATATATTTTAATATAATGACGTCACAACTTGAGGCGACGTGTGTGAAGGAAGCTTTTTGTATACATTTTCCTTGTACTGAAATATTCATATTGAATAGATTCGGGGTGTATGAAGAATATATGGGGAACAACGGATTGACTGCTCAAGCACAGATGGCTCCGTTTTGTAAAGACGATAGAGAATAGGTATGTTTTTGGTTCTTGATATCGCTTTATAGTATAGTAAAATATATAAATTCCGTTACAGATTATTTTTATTAACAATTTTTTATTAATTTAGCTGATGTATTTTCATTGAACGATTCAAAATTGTAACTATGTGAACTTTGCAAAGGTGTAGGTACTTTTCAACAATCAACTTAGCGTATCGTAGTCCATTGCGGAACATAGGCCTCTCCTATGCTGTACCACAACACCAGGGTCTCTAGGCCTTCCGCATCCAGTCTGTCCCAGCCACTTTTTTGTGGTCGTCATTCGATAAGAAAGAAAAAGTATTTATTGCGACTCGTACAGAAAGATCATAAAACTAAACTAAGCTAAACACAAACAAAAAAAAAAAAACGTAATTATATAAAAAAAAGTAACAAAAAGAAAAATGAAACAAAAAGTCCTATACGAGGCCAAAAGGCTCCTATCTCAGCATGATGCTACGACATTTAAAAAATAAATGTCGCAGCGCTGGTATTCTGATAGGGCCCGCTGTGATGTCACGGGCAATTACAGTATAAATTAATAATCTATTTTATTATTTAAATATATCGATCTAGCTGGGGGTCTCACACTACGCTTGCCGATACGCGGTCTCTACCTTAGGACTCGTCTGCTCCATCGGACATCGGTTCTTCGACAAACTATTATATACTAGGTACTTTTCTTACTAGCATATATTTTTTTATATTATGGAGTTTTTTTCTACATAACATATAAACTATCGAATAATCTTTGAAACTAGCCTGCGGAAATTCTTAATGAGCTCGAGTGAAATGAAATGATTATTTCTGTAAGTAGATATTTAAGACATTTTTTACCTGACTGATTCCTGAAAAGAAACGCAGAAACAAACTCAGAGGTCTTGGTCTCTTTTATACTTTATACTTGATTTTGAACAACCTTCCAGAATTTACTATTCCGTTAAATGTCGCACAAACTGCAACACATCTGTCCTATCGGCTATCGATACCAACTACACTACACTATGTAGACAACATGGCTTTTCCACGTTAACCAGGATACCGACCGTCGGGGTAGCATGTCGAACGTAGTCGGTAAACTACGAGTTGGCACCAATTTCTGTTGTACACAAAAATGTTTCAGAATACGCCGGTTTCGAAGTTATAACCCCTATGAATTTAGTATCGAATAGGTGTTTTAGATGAATATAGTGAAGCGGAGATAAAGAATAAGATGACTTTCGAAGTAAATTTGAACTAATTCCGTGGAATAATTATGTTACTGTTAATTATTTATTTATTACAGCTTTACATAAGTAGAATAAATATACTGGAATAAGTAACATGAAGCCAATTATAGGTTTTCACGGCTAGCTATATAAAAATACAGTAAGAGATCTTATAAACGACAGATTGTCAAGAACATAAGCGCACCAACCATCAAATCGGTTCCGCCAAACATAACGAATAAACTACAATAAAATTAAATAAAATAAGTACCAGAACTAAATTAACACAAGGAATTAATTTTGAAGAAATCAAGGTTCAGCTTATTGCGTACGCTTGAGCCTTTCGTTGAAAACAAGTGAAAAGAGAACTGCTTGCATAAGTCATTGAAGTCTTTACTCGCTCGCACTAAAAATGAGTTTTGCCTGTAGAGTAACTATTTAGTAATCTGTGCCTGTAGTTGGAAGAAGATAACGGAATAGCGATAGGTGGATTAAATCTGAGTAATAGCTGTTATTATGTTACTGTTGATTATGTTACTGTTAATTATGTTACTGTTACTGTTAGCCCATGACTTCCAGGTCTTCCGATCCAGGGCTAAAGTAGACCACTGCTCGTTTGTTTTGTTCAGCTCGCCCTGCCATCTTCCACGTGGAATATGTAGTCAGGAAAATTATTTGTCAATCAAATTTACACCCTATGTAAATTCGCCGTAATAGGAGCTCAACTGTCACTAATGAGAAGTTACTTTTTTCTATTGTTACCGAACTTAATAAGCTTGCCTAACTGATGAGGGGATCATCATCTGCCTAGCCTTTTCCCAACTTTGTTGGGGTCGACTTCCAGTCTAACTGGATGCAGCTGAATACCAGTATTTTACACGGAGCGACTGCCTATCTGACCTCCACTACCCAGTTACTGGGTAATATAGTAAGACCCCTTGGTGAGACTGGTTGTCAGATTTTCGAGCTTCTGACTACCCGTAACGACTGTCAAAGATACACGAATGACAGCCAGGACCTACGGCTTAACGTGCTTTCCGAGGCATGGAGGGGTCTCGGTATGTCAAGATGGTCACCCATCCACAGACCAACCGCGGCAAGCATGGCTTAACCTGATCGATCGACCCGTGCGGCTGTTATTATTTAGCCACGGGCCCCTCAACAGACGAGGGGATAATTATGGGCATTTTATACAACTGTCAAAGAATAACAGATGTGATTTGAATATACAGACGATATACCTAACTTGGAATTCAATTTGCTCAACAATCGCATCGGTCGAGAGACGATAAATTTCTCGCGGTAGAAGTCACGGGTAGAACCTAGTATTGTATAAATACTACCTTTCTTTTTATGATGACAATGTCAAAGGATGATGACTGTCTATCCTCTCACCCCAAAGAACAGAAACATTATTCACCACAAAAGTCACCTTCACTCACACACTGCTCATCTGAATTACTCACATACATCTCCTAACTAGTCTAACACTTCACACAAGATAAACACCCACTCACACATCATCTCACAACATGACTCAATGACTTCTGCAGAATAGTTATAGTTATATATTTTTTATTGTTATTACTTCTTCTATTAGTTGTATTAAGCACTAGCTTTTGCCCGCGACTTCGTCCGCGTGAGGCAACTTTCTTACATGTTTTTCCCGTAAGAACCAACCTCGTACTTCAAGGAATATTCTAAAAAAAGAATTAGCGAAATCGGTTTAGCTGTTCTCGAGATTTGCGCTTAGCAACACATTCGATTCATTTCTATATTATAGAAGATAGATATCGTTTACTCTTACATAGTATTAATGTTTGTTATGCATATTGTTTAACTTCGACTCTTGCACGGTATCTCTGTTAAAGCTAATTCTAGCCGTGGAAGGGGCCTGGTCACCTGTAACACAGGTTTTTCCCAAATACCTACATCAGGTACCAGTCTCTCACAATGGTGGAATACAGCTAAGACATTCTTGTACACATTAACTTTAAGTCAGCTTTGTGAAGAGAGAATAAATGATAAATTATTATTATTTTATCTATTTTAGCTTGAACAAAATATATATTTAAATTAAAAAAAAAACGTCTTTGGTCGGGAGACCCCCGCGATCATAAGATGTGTGAATTAGATACTTTTTCATTTAGGGGTTTTTTCGTTATCAGTGACCCAGAAAACCATGAAGACGACACGGATGATGAACAATTTGAAAATTTTCGCAGCCGCCGCATTTTTATTTTGACTTCATTATCGGCTTAAGCGCCCTCGAAAACCAGAGAGAGTGTGAATGTCAGGAGGCATAATGCTTTTTCGTTACATGACGAATTTTATCAGTTTACTTCTAACGCAAGCCGCGTTAAAGAACTTGGTTCCAATAATACTATGTCAAACGTCTACCAAAATCTACCTACTTCTAAAACACGACACACAAAATATTTACATAATGTCAGAGAAGCATTTACGGATAAATAAAAGCCTCTATGTAAGACAACACCGCAGAGTACATAATAGCAGTAGGTATATATGTAGGTACTACAAGCAAACATCACGCGAAATGTTACGGCGAAGTAAATGCAAACGTGGGGGTCGATTATTATAGAAGAAGATTTTTACGCGATGTGTTTGAAGGTACATGAGAGGGACTTGTGGCTAAGTAATAACAGCCACACGGGTCGAGCAATCAGGTTAAGCTACGCTGGCCACGGTTGGTCCGTGGACGGGTGGCCATCTTCACATACAGAGGGGTCTTGCTCTGTGCTTCAGAAAGCACGTTAAGCTATTGGTCCCAGCTGTCATTCGTGGATCTTTCACAGTCGTTACGGGTCGTAAGAAGTCTGAAAATCTGACAACCAGTCTTACCGAGGGGTTTCTTATAACCCAGTAACTGGGTTGTGGAGGTCAGATAGGCAGTCACTTCATGTAAACTGCTACTGTATTACATCATTACGAAGCAGTAGATATACTGCTTTCCGAGATACGGAGGGGTCTCGATATTTCAAGATCACCCTCCCCACCCCTTGATAAAGGTCACCCATCTACGGAACGACCGTGGCAAGCGTAGCTTAACCTGATCGATTGACCTGTGCGGCTATTATAACTTAGCCACGATGTTCTTCGAGAACAGATTCAGTAATATCAAAATATAAACACGATACGAAACACTCGCTTCACATAGCGAGTGATTATTTTTACGAGTGATTCGAGAATCAAACGTTATGTATGGAAATATTGAACGTGACAGTTAACAGTGTGAAGAAAATTACCATTTGCTTACTTACCAATGTGTGACTGCAGTTTTAATAGATTTTCAGTAAAGGTTACCCTACATTGAAAATCTATTAAAAAAATCAGGCAGCGTTATAATGGGTGCACTCCTTCTGATTGTGCGAAAATCCTTTAGCATAATCAGCCTATCATGTTCCCACAGCTGGGACTCAGGCCTCCTCTCTTTCAAGAGGGGTGGGCTGTAATCTACCACGCGCCAGTGCAAGTTGGTAGATATGTCACAAGTACAATAAAAAAAAAAACTAAGTATAAATGAAATTAAATTTTATTCGGTTATATCAATCGGTTTCTTCGACTACATCCGACGGTGGTGACCGTACATAGGGAAGGCTCATATCTCTCTCTAGCTAGTGGTTCGAACCGGTGCTAGTATACCTTTGGCAAATTCCGGAGGCTCCTAAGTCATTTAGCTCACCACCCTTTAGGTGCAAGACAGCATGTAACCACTACATGTCAAAGATAAATGGAAAGTAGTAGAGAGTACAGCCAGCTAGTTAACGGAAGACAAAACTTTCGTTTACATCTGCTGGCTTTTAATCCTAACTTATAATATTATATATGTGAAAGTAAGTCTGTTTGTTTGTTACGCTTTCACGTTATAACGGCTGAACCGATTTGGGTGAAATTTAGCATATAACATGGGTGGGCCATTATCTGAAGATGGGCTTTTTCTTCTTGAGTCGCAAACGAAATTGCGTGTAGCAGCTAGTTGTAAATGTTGTTTGTAATTGTTGTAAATGTTTTTGAGTGTTCAAGGATAATTCTCAGATCGCGCTCCATGTAAAATACTGGTATTCAGCTGCATCCGGTTAGACTGGAAGCCGACTACAACATAGTTGGGAAAAGGCTAGGCTGATGATGATGAAGGATAATTCTCGAAAGGTTTACCCCTTCCTACCCCTTCGGGGAATTCCGGCTTGATGATAAAGCTGAGATGATATGTTTCTATTTTGATTTCAAATAAATAGTTGTTCATTACGCAACCCACTACCACTTTCATAAGTAAACACTAACTTCGATGTAATTGAATCAATAGAACTATTTTCCTCGAATCGTCTCGCTTACATAACGCAAATAGAGCAAACTACTAAGTTGTGTGTAGTTTTCATGTAGAGACTGATTGCTTCTATAATGGACATAAAATATTATAAGAAAACAAGAAAAAATTGTAAAGAATACCCTTGTGCCATCTCATGTTCGCAGCATGCGAGCGGGTTGTGCTAGCACCCTGGCTGCTGAGACCTTCGAGCGGCGCAAATACTATATCCTTATGGGTAACTACAGCTTTGAGCGGTTTGGGGTCGCATTGCTCGGGTCATGGGGCCCGAGAGCGCGTCTCCTTTTTAAGGTTATTTTTCTCGTCGTCTGGTTGTGACTTCACGTAATCAGAGGGCTGGGTTGTTCTTTGAACAAAGAATTAGCATTGCCAGTCTACGTGGCTATGCCGTGCAGTCTTCTGGGCGACTTCCGGATCACAGCGATGCGGACGGGTACTTCGACGCCAAAATGTCCTTTTGTTTTTGTATTTATTTCTGTAGTTAATTAGTAAGTCATTTAATTTAGCACCAGTCAGAAAAATAATGAAATTATTGCGATAACGTTGGTGGAAAAGTAAAAAATGTATGGGACTGACATAAGCGATAGCAAAGCTTATGTCAATCCTGTTAAAAGTTGTTGTAGAAATATGAAATGCTTTGAAAGCGTTTGCCACTTCTCTAGGTCATCGGGACGTTCACGTCACGCGGTTAACTCTGCTTGCGCGATGCAAGATTTCGTAACGTCAGTGTGATGCGGAGTTTGCACGTGGCGATGTAGATGCCGTCACTTATCCATCGTTTTTCCAGTCAGTTTAATCTGTAACACAAGTTTATACTACTGACTAATGAGTAAACAACTAATCTGTAGCTAAATAATTACTAATTTATTAGTTTGCCTTTACTAGTTCCTAGTAGTAATTAATTTCCTGAATTGAACATACAAGTTCAACACATCTATTTGAATTGTCTTTTCCAAGCAATGCTGTTCACTATGCGTAGACACAAACATGATGTTAGTATAAACGAGGGACATACTTAAAGGGACAGTAGTACTCATAAAAATTAACAACTTTTAATAATAATAGTCCTTATTTATTTTTTTGGGTGGGAAATCATCAAAATTAATGACACCGCCATCCGCCATCAAAATCTCCCGCTCTGGGCTGAGCGGAAGGGCGTGTCAGACTTACTGACTAAAACCCACCCGTGTTCCTTCAGTTGCCTGTGCCAGGGGCCACGGTATCTCTTTCGAACAACCCGCGGCTCTGGCAGGCATCGGCCCTAGCGGACCCCGTCAGTTCGTTCTGACATCTCTTTGAGGCGCGTGGAACACAACGCGCCGTCGCCCCGGGCCTGGTCCTTACCGGGACGGCGGACTTGCGGGCGGCGAGGTGCCCATTGCTCGCCGCCCGCAAGCCCGCGCCTACGGAGGCCGGGAGTCAGCTGTTGACTCCCGTCCAGGGCGTCTCCATAATAATTTAATAATAATAATTTATTTAATAAAAACGTTTTCAAAAGGTGTACAATTAGCCAAGAGTGGCAAATTTCCCATACAATTATAGTGCCTAAAAGTAAACTACAACTAAAATATATTTTTTTTTATTACGGGTGCAAGTAATGATGTTACGGAATTCGAGTGTTAGGTAGCGACCCACCCGAACTAGGTTTAATTCAAACCTGTGTTTCAGGCCATCAAAATAGTCCTTTTTTTTTTTTTTTGGATGGCTGACCCGCTCTGGGTGGAGCGGAAGGGAGTGTCAGACTTTTACTGACTAAAACCCATCCGTGTTCCTTCCTTAGCCCTTTCTGTTCCAGGGCAGCGGTTAACCTTTCGGAAAATCCCGCCGCCCCGGCAGGCTTCGGCCCTATGGGGCCCCGTCCTCTGCTGACATTTTCTCTTTGAGGCGCGCGTGGAACACAACGCGCCGTCCGGCACGGGCCTGGTCCTGATCGGACGGTGAGCTACCCATTACTCACCGCCCGCAGGCCCGCGCCTACGGTGGCCGGGAGTCGTCACGCGGCTCCCGACGCCCGGAGCGTCTCCCGCGGCGGCTGAGGCGTGAGGTTCTTTCCCTCAGCCTCTCAGCCACCTCCTTCGCTAGCATGACTGCTTCGCAGAAGGAGGTGACTGCCTCCCACTCCCTCTCGCCCCGGACCATGGCTTGCACCAGGGCCGGATGCGAGAGGTCGCCGCCGTTGCCGATCGCCTCTACGAGGACACGACGGGGCTCCGCCCAAGCAGGGCAGACCGCCACCGTATGCTCCACCGTGTCCTCCGGGCGATCCTGGCAGTGGTGACACCCGGGCGTCTCCTCCCGCCTGATGATGTGCAGGAACCTCCCGAAACATCCATGTCCGGAGAGGACCTGCGTCAAGCGGAAGGTGAGAACGCCGTGACGCCTCTCTAGCCACTCCTCAAAGAGGGGTCTTATCGCCGCTATCGCGGCGTGCCCTATCAAAATAGTCCTTGCATAGGCATTTTGGCCATGGCGGTCAAATCAACGGAGACTAGCCTTCGGTGAGGGAGATATTAGTGCACAAGTGTGTGTGCAGTCACAGGTGCTCTCTCTCTTCTCTTTCTATCATAATATGTAGTTCGTAGTGATGTATGTGTGAAGATGGTAAACCGTTAAATGAGGTCTTCTCACAAGACATATTAAATTATTCTCCGTGTTCGAAACTTATAATTCCTATTAATTAGGTACGGAAACTGGGAAAGTGAAGCACCCTAATTGCGTAGCACACTATCAACCTCAATCTGAACCATTTTGAGGGATATTGCTAATCCATTGCTTCATATGTTCGTAAAATAGGCTAGATTCCTAAAAATATCTAATTAGTCCGTCAGTTAGATTATCAAAAAATATTGGACCCGTATTTTTTCTCTTGTCAATTATATAAAAAATGATGAAGATATCGCTCATTGAAGTTCCGCGTGACGTCACGCCTTGCTACACTTTTTAGCATGGCGTGACGTCACGACCCCCCACTCCCAAATTTTGACGCGCTTTATTTTTGTCATTTTTTGTTTGATTGACAAAAGAAAAAATACGTGTCCATTATTTTTCGATAATCTAACTGACGGACTAAATATAATAATTATTTTTTACCCAGGAATCTACCCTATTCTCTGCTCAATAACGTAAATGACGCAAAGACGCTCCCTTCCTTCACTGTCATAGCCCGACGGGACGGTTCGCAATCCGACAAGACCGGAAAAAGATCAGTACCAAATTTGCTAAGGGAACAACTCTGAAATATAATACAGGGTGCTAGGAGAACGCTTCCGAAGCCAGAACGTAGATTATATACAACCTTTATGCAAACGGATACAACTAACCTTTCGCCTGATTATTTTCAAGACTTCATATTTCGCAAACACGCAATGGAAACCGTACAAAACGTGAGGTCACTGGCACGCAATGCAACGTCGCGCCATCGCCACCGCGCTTCTCGCGTCGCGTGCGCCGAGCGCTCCGTACGGCCGTCACGGGATTTATACGAAATTTACAAACACCACTTTCAAAATCCCTACCCCTACAACACTTCACAAAATTTTGAATTTTAATCGCATTCGTAGCCCACTTTTACACATTAAAGTTGACAGAGGCATTTTACGTACCTGTTTTTGCGATCTTATGAGGTTTGGCTCGAACTGCGCTCCATACATTTCAATACATAGGTAGCTAGGCCCGTCCCTGTGTCGAGCCGTGAACACGAGGCATTAGTGTAGGATCCTCAACACTTCTGCACGTAGTTTATTAAACACGCTCACTATTCTGCCCCGCATTCCATCAGCACTGTCACATTCCCGATCAAACGCTCTTTTTTTCACATACCCCCACAAAAAGAAGTCCAAATGTGTTAAGTCGGGTGAAAGAGCTGGCCAGGCGTGCGGCCCTAGCTTTCCGATCCAGCAGTCATCAAAAAGCTCAGTGAGACGCGCGCCACGGGCTTCTCCTAAACACATCAACATGTTGCCGTATTCACGAGCACTGTACACGTATGTCTCAGGCATTGTTAAAAACAACAAAAAAATATTACTAAAAAACAATAAAACAGCACTAAAAACGTAACAATAATAACTAAACACAAAACTAACAAAACAGTAATAATACGATTCAATGGCTATCGATCGATTAACGCACGTTCGCTCACGAACCGAGTCGGAAAGGAACTAACTAAGTAACTAGAATACTGAAGAAGTACTACGAAGATCAAACATGCCGCCTGCATGCGATGCCGGCCGACAAAAGGTACCGCCGCGCGCTGCCGTCGGCGCGGCGACGACGAGTCAGATAGCGGTGTCTTTTGATGTGCAAAGATCAACAAATTACAGAGGAGAAAATGTTAAAAGAATAATTATGAAATCAGAAAACAATTAATTTTAATTGTTAGGAAATTGTAGATACTTATGCTTTATTAGGTACAAACTGTTTTCATTTTCTAACTTTAAAATAAGATTTAACGGGTTTCTTAGATTAAATTAATTTGATTGTCCACTTTAAATTGATTGGGTTTACTTACTAAATGAAGGATACAGTTATTGTAATAAATGAGCGCGCGTCGTGTTACTCTAATTGCATTGACATAAAGTTCAAATTCAATTGAATCACGCGCGCTAGTTGCTTCAAACTGTACACGCGATCTTTTACTTTATTTCATTCACTATCGATTATCGACTTACATACAAAACTTATTAAATACACGACACATTGCATCAATTTAAAACTGTTGACGCCTCTGTAATGTTTCTTCCTATTTATTTTGGCGGCGCGTCGCATCGCGCGTCACGTGGACTTGGGGTCGTCAGCCGCGCAGCTGTCGGCGAGCGCGCGCGCACTTTGAACTCGAGGTCAGGCGCAAGCGTCAGATGATATTTATTTACGAATACATTGCTTGTTAGAGTTGTAAAGAAAAAAAATGTGTTTAATAGCAAATAATGGTTTAATTTAACTGTTCTCACAGCATAGTGTACGAAAAATGCTAAAAAAAATAGGTAAAATTGTTCATTTTTTTTTCTAATTTTTTGATGGTATCGTATCGAGAATCAGTAGCCCTATCACCTGTCTTCGTTTTCGGAAGCGTTTCCCTGCCACCCTGTATAAATAATCAGCTGTTCCCTACATTTTGTCGAGCAGCAGTGATGGCCTAGTGATACCGTCCCTGACTTACGGTCATGAGTTTGAACCCAGGCGGGCACTTTACTTCGTGTATTTAATTTTATCAAGACTGCTCTCAAAAACGATGAACCGTCAACGAAAGTTGTTCTAAAACCAACAAATTCGAAGTCATGTGGCATCCACCAACCCGCACTGGGCCCGTGTGGTGGTTTGTGGCCCACTCCCTCTCATAAAGAGGTCGCCTGTGTCGCAGCAGTGGGAATATTACAGGCTGATTATGCATGTGAACAGAAATGTATGGAGCAGCTGATTTCTTTTTTGGTAGAGTTAGCAAGCTAAAATTGTAGTTTATACTTTTAACTTAACGAATTATAAAATACTTTTTGCGCCACTTTACTGTTATCATTTCATTATTTACGAAAGTACTCAAAACGAAAACAGAAAGTAAAAAATTAAAAATCCTATTTTCAACAAACAATATTTATGTTATGGAGCACACACAGTGAGGCAAACGACCCAAAACCTAGAAAAAACATTACTATTTAAATAGGTATTTTGTTTAAAAGACAAATAACATACAAGTACTTGAAACTTGGGTGAAAAACTTTTTAATGTGACGAAATAATAATAATATCCCTGGACATTTCACACAGCACCATTAGTCCCAAGCTAAGCAACCTAATGCTTGTGTTATGGTAACAAGATGGCTGATAAACTACTTATATACATTTTTTTTTGTAAATACATACCTACATATTATAGATAGAAAAACACCCAGACTCGGAACAAATACATGTAGGTCATACAAATATTTGTTCCGTGCGGGAATCGAACCCGCGACACGCAGCGCAGCAGTCAATCGCTTAACCACTGCGCCAACCGTCGCCAAACTTGACGCTTAACGCTTAACAATGCTTGTCATTTTCTACGAGAATTTTAGAATAGGTACAAAATATGTTGTAAAATATTTCATAGGTTGACATGTACAGTCGTCTGTAAAAGTCAATGAACTAAAAATAAATTTATTGTAAACTAATATTATTTATGTGCTCGTTACTCAATCAAATGGCTGAATGAATCCTTGAATTATAGTTAAAGCCATGTCCCAAAAAGCCTTGCGAACAAAGTCGCATAGAGCTACTATTATGAATATTGTTTAATCTGTAGAAAGAAAAATTGTATTTTCAGTCAACAAATAATAGTTTATAGTTTGACAATGTGGTCCGGACCACTATTTATCAACCCTAGAACCGTACTCTGGGCTATAAATAAAATATTTAAAAATAATTTCGCTATATTTTTTTCCTCGCGCTTCAACGTATTTGCGTGGGGCACGGTAGCATCGAATAGTTGGTCGGGTGCAAGTCCTGTGTGCGTGTGGTCATGGTACGCTGCGCTTGGTGTACTCTAGTACCCCTGTACTAAAATTGCCGACGCATATCCAAATAAGTATTGGGAATACTTTGAAAAAAACGGTCATCAGACAACAGATACCCCATCCGATTCTAAATCTGGGAGATGTTCGTTATATCCAAGGTCAAAAGGCCGTCAATCATGAACCAAATGTAATAAATGTGAATCTTCTATGTTTAGAGCTCCAAAATTGTTAACTAAACTTATTTTTATAAAGATTTTTTAAGTATGGCTGATGTTAGTGCCTTATAAGTCTATCGGTATAAGTTGATTTTAATACATTTTTATTCTTTCGAAGTAATGACTTTCTTTTAGGGGCACTCCAGTACCCATGGGACCTAAGTACTGTTACTTAAGTTTATTTATGAGTATGGTTCTAGAGTCAAAATTTAATGATCACACCAAGACCAAAGACAACATTGCATAATTATTAATCTGTGTTAAAATGGCAGCAAAAAATCAAAACAAAAAAAAAAACCGATTGCAGAGAGAAAATTATGTTTTTTTTTAATTATTACTCATCAAACTGCAACCTGTTTACTGCCATTTTATTCGTATTTTCAATACAAACAACCAACGACCCAACGTAAATATTTATCGGCACACGTAAATCAGAAAATGATAAATGAATGTCACAGTGTCATTCCACAGAAAGCACACGAAATAAAACTTTAAAATATACGCCCCATCAGCACTTTGTAATGAAATAAAAATATCAACATGAATAACAAGAGAAAAAATATCGGAATTTATGACGTGAAATAATATAAAATAAGATACATATTTTTATTGGTTCAAAGGTTTCAATATGCAATGACAAGCTCTCGATGTACATGAAAAACTACTTTTGAAAACGTTTTTGTTTTGTAAATATTTTTTCTATCTTATGATGAAATATTTTACAGTGCGGCCGACGAGAAAATGCGTTCTTGACATCTGTCAGTTTCATACAAAGGAATACGTATTGAGCCAATTTGATATTTATTGGCAGCTGTCAGGAACGCATTCTCTCGTTGGCCGGACGGTAGTAGTAGAACAGTTTCTTGGCAGTTATGATAGTCCAGGCAAGGTGCATCTCTACAAAAAAATACTTTAGATTTATTATAATATAAATAAAAATCGAAATAAAAGTTACTTTCGATTTATTTGATTTCGCACAAGAAGAACATGTTATTATACTAACCTTATTGGTGAAGTTCTTCAGAATGGTCAGGTGCGTTGTACTCGTAACCGGCGTGCGTGTATGACCACATGTATAACGTTAACGAAGCAAAAGAAGTCTGAAAGGATCGTAGCTTGGTGTGTGGCTTGCTGTAGTTTCTGCCTACTCCTATCGGAAAAAGGTTTATGTACGTACTAGCTGCGCCCCGCGGTTTCACTCGCATAAGTTTCGATCCCGTAGGAATATCGAGATAAAAAGTCATAGAAAATCCTATATATTATGTTAATCCTGATCATAAACTATCTGTGTGACAAATTTCATCCAAATCCGTTCAGTAGTTTTGGCGTGAAAGAGTAACAAACATCCATCCATCCGTCCAACCATCCATACAAACTTTCGCGTTAAAAATATTATTAGGATTTTATTTCCACCCAACTTCTCGGTAAAAGACAACCATCATTATCTGCCTAGTATTTAAACGGACGTAGCTGAATACCAGTATTTTACAGACCAGTTTAACCCAGTTGCTGAATAACATTATACTCCTTGGTTGAAGCAAATCAAATTCTCTAAAACACTTTTGTACTCGCCGTGCGTCCATTTCGTGCGTCACACGCCGCGTCCATTTTGTGCACTTCAATATTGCGAGGAGTTATGTTTTGCGTAAAATTTTATAGTCTGTTATTTGACAGTATTGGTACACTGTTATCGTTATTATGTCCAGACCCTGTCGTAAAAAATTATGACGATTTATGATGGTCGATACTTTGTCATCTCTAATGGTATGTTTTGAAACGGTTGACTTTTTTGAGGTAAACTCGCGATCAAATTGTGATGTGTTTGTGTTTATTTTGAAAACGGTTTGCCTTTTGTTTAATTTGTTTTTAGATTTACCGTTTTTAGAAGGTGAAATTGACAACCAGTCTTACCAAGGGGTATCGTATTATCCACGTAACGTATTACTGAGTTTATTCATTTGTATCCGGTCACACTGTAAGCCGACCCTAACATAGTTTTGGGAAAAGGTTAAGCAAGTTTTCAAGATTCAAGACTCATTTCAGTAAATTATTTCTTATTCAGTTTCGTGATCTCATTTTGACGGCCATAAATGAAAAAAAACTGAAGGCCTTTATTTATTTATTTTGATAAAGATAAATTTCTTTTAATATCAACGGCATACTGCACTTGACTCAATGGAACGCAGAGCTAAAAGGCTAAAAGGCGATGAGGTGTTGGTGGCCAGGTTTCACGGCCTGGCTCATCGACGTAATGTTGCTTGCCTGTCGGTCTTCTACAGATTGTACTTCGGAGAGTGTGCGCAGGAGCACCGCGACCTGATACCACTGACGCCCTTTCACTACTGGACTACCAGACTTACTGCAGCGTACCATCTACACTTGATTGATCCACTCATCCCGACTTGTCGTACTCAGTGCTTCTCCACATTTATTATGCGCACAGCCAAAGTGTGGGAGTCTGCCAGCGTCTGTGTTCCCTTCTACATTTAAACCTTCGGCCTTCAAAGCAAGAGTGAACAGGTATTTTCTGGGCATGCTCGTTCCATCATAGTCCTCATACATCGCTTTCCATCCATCGAGGTCAAGAGCAAACCCAAACAAAAAAAAATCTAACAGACTTTAGTTTGAAAAATTAAAAATAACAACATATTATATTATTCAAACATCCTAGAAAACGTATTTTAATTCAATATTTGCGTTCAAAAAATCTCGTATCTCGTTACCTTTTCATTCAACTCGTTTTTATTCCATAACGACTTACGTCTTCATACCCAACAAACTCATTTATGAAGTCAAGAGACCTACGTTTTTCTACGTAAACTACCAAAAAGTTTTTATAAGGGTGTCATCTGACTGGCGCGTAGTCTTTTTATTCCCATTTACATAATACGTGTCTACAATTTCGTCAGTGCCTTTAGTTTTATTAACGAACTAGCTGCGCCCCGTGGTTGCAACCGCATACGTCTAGATCCCGTGGGAATATCGGGATAAAAAGTATCCTACATATGTCTTAATCCAGGGCATGGTCTACTCATGTGCCAAATTTCATTCGAATCCGTTCAGCCATTTTAGCGTGAAAGCGTAATAACAAACATACAAAAAATCTAATCTTTTCTAATATTGGTTTAGATATCGCATGATAGCGTGGACTCTTGTCTACGACCGAGTGACCAAGTGGCGTACAAGTACTGGAAGATGAAGAACCGGTCGTCAGCCGGCGAGATGGGCGGACGATATTGATATAATCGCGGGTAGAACTTGGGGCCTACTCTAAGTCTGACAACGAAGATACGGGCCTGTTCAAAAGAGTTCGATACATCGGAATGAACCCTACTCCTGATTAAATAACTGTTTAGAACCGGCAAAGGCACTTTGGAACTAAGGTCAACTGCCAAATCGTGTTGTCATTCATTCTTAGTTTGGGTCCCGGAGTAATCTTAACAGAAACTTCGGCCGAAACTACGAACTTCGTGCCTAGAGGCAATTGGCATTTTTGTTTTTAATATGATTGTTATGGTTTTGTGGTCATCTGCCAATATCAGTATTGTCAATGTCAATTAATGTGAGTTGTCTTTGGTCCCTGGCCCTGACATCAAGCAATAGACAAAAGTGTCTACATTTCTATGCTTGAGTACGAGTCTTTTGACTATGTGTATCTTATGTCTTTTTATTTTTATTATTATTTTTTATTTGTGCGTTTCGTTTGTTCAGAATAAAACATGTTTCTTTCTTTTCTTTCTTTTCTTTCTTTTCTTTCTTTTCTTTCTTTTCTTT
The DNA here is from genome assembly GCA_949629185.1 of Apamea crenata. Lineage (NCBI taxonomy): Eukaryota > Metazoa > Arthropoda > Insecta > Lepidoptera > Noctuidae > Apamea > Apamea crenata. The sequence goes on along the minus strand of OX451376.1, from coordinate 9,061,001 downwards.
CTTTTCTTTCTTTTCTTTGTTTTCTTTGTTTTCTTTCTTTTCTTTGTTTTCTTTCTTTTCTTTGTTTTCTTTCTTTTCTTTCTTTTCTTTCTTTTCTTTCTTTTCTTTCTTTTCTTTTCTTTTCTTTCTTTTCTTTCTTTTCTTTCTTTTCTTTCTTTTCTTTCTTTTCTTTCTTTTCTTTCTTTTCTTTCTTTTCTTTCTTTTCTTTCTTTTCTTTCTTTTCTTTCTTTTCTTTCTTTTCTTTTTTTTCTGCCTTTTCTTTATTTTCTTTCTAAAGCTCCCAGCTCAGCAGCTCATATGCTCAGCAGTGGGTGAAGTCGGACTATGGATGATGATGATGAAACGTTTCTACAACACAAGTAATCCAGACATTTGTGCTTTGCAGACTCTCAGCATACCTCTCATTCCACCCGCACCAGAAGAGCAGCCGGGCGTCGATGGACGCTTTAGGGCTGTATCGTCGCATAAGCAGCCAGGCTCAAAGAGGTGGCACGCAGTATGCGCGCTTTAATGGAAGGTCGTGCGGTCGTGGGATCGGCCGCACTTGGTGATGGGGCCCGCTAGGCATTTCGGGCTGATACCAGTCAGGGGTGCGGCAATGTACAAAAAAAAAAGATTATGGTTATCTGAAACTCACTTAATAACTTCCCTCGGTGCTACCGCCCGTGGGTGTTGACCTTTTTCACAATGTTCTATGTTCACCACTCTCTTTGTCGTTTTACCCAGAAATCCTTTAATTGATCTTTGGCAAATTGTTATGTAGGCTGCCTTCCAGTTTTTCAACAAAACAATTTTATCTGCGTACTTTAAATATGCCATTTGAGAAGGGCTCGTGGCTAAAAGATAACAGCCGCACGTGTAGATCAAAGGTTAAGCTACACTTATCGCGGTCGGTTCGTGGATGGGTGACCATCTATTACATATCAAGACACCTCCGTGACTTGGAAAGCGTTACGGGTACTTAGAAGCCTACTGCCCATCACACAACATTGGGTCATGGGGTCGGCTTCCAGTCTAACCTGATGCTGCTGAATACCAAAGTGAAAAGGCCAGGCAGTTTAACTTTAAATACTTCCATTCCTTTGCGAAACCACCCTAAGAATCCCTAAGAAACTAAGTTGGAAAAATATTCGGAAAACTTAAGACATACATCGCCCTTAGTTTTTTGTTTAGGCTTAAAACTAACATCGTGTGTGTTCAGGGTTTTAGGAAATAAAAAGAAAAACACGACATGTGTATTGTTCTTTTAGTTCTTTTAAAGAATCCGTTGTACTTGGAAAAGGGGTTAAAGATGGTAAGGCGGTGTTTCTTGAAAGCGTACTGTAAAGAGCTGATGAGCCCTTCAAGGTACCGGGAGGAATCAAACAACTATACCTACTTTGATTCCTTTACGTTTATATTGCCTGACGACTATATTGCCGACTAAACTAGCACTGTTTTTTCCTAAACAAAAAAACCTAATAAAATATTTGACACCCCGTTCCAAACTTGCTTGAATGTTCGAATGGAACCCGCGGTAAATTAAAGCCTGCCTGCACTACATAAGGTTGACTTTAGTGGACAACCTTCACCGTACATAGGCTACACGGTTGGGATTCCTATTTAGAAATGTAGGTCGGCAATGATTGCTTCGATGGTCTAGTGGTCTCAAAGATGGCTGCTGATTGTGTAGTCAATCAACTCGCAGTCCACTGCTGTACATGGGCAGGCCCATGCTGCGTAACAACACCTTGTCCTCCGCCTACTGCAGCGCCTGTCCTAGCCACTTGCTTAAGTTCGACGGTCCATCTAGGTAGGGATTGTATCCACTCAAACTCAAAGCATTTATTTCAATTAAAGCAATTACAGGCACTTTTGAGTCTTCAAGGAGTCGGCCAGTCAGAAAGATAAAGTTTGTTGCTCATTTTTAAAGCGTGGTTCTTATGGAAGAACAAGAACGGGTACGAAACTCCATAAAACTCTTTTAAATCAAAATATTGGTGACATTAACAAGTTCAAATTATACATCCCACATGTTTAATTTTAACTTTCAACGATGTAAAATTATGAACGTTAAAAGCGTGTATAGTTAAACAATTCAAAAATTTTAATTAATAACATGACTGGCAGCTGAGAGATAACTAGTCCCTACTGACGGGTGATGGCGCCCGTTTACGAACATGACGTATTTCATAATTATTATTTTACTTGTTCATTTTAAAAAGGCCGAGGTGGGTTTATTTAGTTAAAAGTTTTTGTGACGAATAACAATTACAACTATAGGCTAGACTAAGTAGGTATCAATAAAAAGAGGTTTAAAAAAAATGCGTAGATCGAAACAAATATCTCTTTCGAAATCAATCACGAATAAAAATCTATTCAATCTAACATATGTATATAAATATAACAGCACTCTTGGGAGTTACCAAACTAAGTCTGGTATTGAAACACATACAACAAAAAGTTTTAATACCAAACGTTAGAATTCCACGTTTTCTCTAACTATTTGTTAGTTGAGGCCTTTCTCTAGAGAATGGCCTCCAGAGTCTTACGGAGGTCCTTTGATCTTGACCTTGTAGTTGGTAAAAGATCGATTGGCTCGTGCAAGTTAGAACGTTTCTGTCTTGACAAACTGGATTTAGTAACATAATATAACTTCACGTCTGTCATCCCCGAAGGGTTAGTCAGAGGTGTATTTATATAGTGTGCACTGCTCCGTTGGTCTCGTGGTTGCAAGCGCGACTGCTGAGCGTGGGGTCTTGGGCTCGATTGGGTCGGGCAAAACTGTAGTTGGGTTTTCCATTAGGAATTTCTTAGTAACTGCCTGGAGTTTAGGACGTTGGCAGCGTGCCTCGGTAAGCACGTAAAAGCCGTTGGTCCCGCGCGTGATCTCTCCCCAGTCGTGTCGGATGGCCGCACCATCGGACTATGAGAGTAAAGGAATAGAGAGTGCACCTGTGTTTTTCGCACACACTTGTGCACTAGGTATAATATGTCCTGCGTACCTGGCTAATCTCCGCTGAGATTGGCCACCGTGACCGAAATCGGTTGGGAGGCTATTATGTACCTAGTACATCTACATTTCGCTAGTTATGTTTAAGTTCCATGTAATAGCTGGTGAGCCATCAACTTGGCACAAAAACACTTGGGCTGTGACTAGCAATTTCAGATGGAAAACCCAGTAACACTGCCTGATCTGGGAATTGAATCCAGGATCTCGTGCTCAGCAGTAACGTTTGCCACGACTATACTAGACCAACGAGTCAGTCACCGACACACTGGCTATTGTAACTTGGCTAAAATGTATTTGAAATTATTTTTTATCAAAAGATAGACCCTAGTGCCTACAGACGCCAGCACATCAAGCTACTACAATCTGTCAAATTTCTTTAATAGATTATCTACTTTGTCGCTAAAGCATTAAGGCTCAAGGTTGATTGGGAAAATTTGACAGTTTCAGGTAGCTTGTTGTGCTGGCGTTTGTACCAAACTTTTTTATTTTCTATTTTTCTTTAGCCTTAATTTATGAAGTCTCATTTAAGTACGAGTAATTGCCCGCGACTTCGTGCACGTGAAAGAAACATATCATAGTAGGTTTTGCCCGTGCCTTCGTTCGCGCGTAGGTCGAAAATAATCCCAGGGACCTGTGTCCCTGTGCAGTGGGAACACTATAGGCTGATTATGCGGTCAGTCAGAAAGATGAAGCTAATTGCTCATTCCAAAGCGCATTAGGTGCTTTCTGAGACAGTCTGTATTATGAGCTTAGTACACGAGTAACAAAATGAGCGAACTTTATCATAAAGCGTTACATCAGGAGCTTTCCGCCACAAACTCCTCTTGCGTGGTACCAAAACACTGCATATGCATAAGACTATCATTCAATTAGACCGCGTTCGAGAGTGCATGACCTTGTTAGTTATATTAATGTTATAACATAGCACCACAGACTAATAGGAACTGAAACAGACACCAAGTTTCATAATCATATACAATTATTTTTATTTATGTATATTTAATAACAAGCAAGAAAGGACTCAAATACAAATATTTCTTAACAACTACGTTAGTAAACTTACAATATAAGGTGGCAGGGATATCGACGCCTGGTAAATCGAGAATCAGGTAAATTACGAATCTGGTGAACTGCTCATGAGCCCGCACAACCTGTTACCATGGATCCAGTACATGATTCTGAACACAGTGTTGAAATTTTTCATCGGTTGCTAAAATTATTTGCCAAATAATTTTAGCAACCGATGAAAAACCCCGCCCCTAAAAAAAACGCACGCTACCTCCTAATAATGAACACGCAGTATAAAACCATGAAGACGTTGGTCCTGGCTGTCTTTCGTAGATCTTTGACATTCGTTACGGGTAGTCAGAAGTTCAAGTCTGACGACCGGTCTTACCAAGGGGTATCGTGTAATATCGTCAAATACTGGTATTCAGCTGCATCTGGTTAGGTTAAGCTACGCAGATTGATTTTTTTATAAAACCGAGAGTTAGTTTGCCCTAACCCCCGATTCTGAAACAAATACCTCTCACTTACCATCATATCCGTCATCTAAATTATCAGCTGACTGATGTTTTCCATCCATTTTGTGGGCCTGTGTCCCAGCAGTGGGAGCTGTTTAGGCTGAGTATGTTGTTGTTGTTTTCAGACAAATTCTGTATAAAAAGTGATTCAAATTGAAAATAGTGCCGATCAAATTCGACCACTGTAAAACGGATTCTAATTATTTATCTATCATCTCGCTCCTTTCGTTGATATTGTATGCGTTCCATATACACGCGATGATTGGACTATCCCTTTACAATTTAGTAGCTACACAAATAGTAGTGCCATACAGTATTGTACCTCGCATGGCCATGCCATACAGTACCTACCACACCCTACCCTGTACCTTTCACATCGATATTCAATGAAGTTCACTGTCTGTCAGATGATCTGGTCTGTGACAACGACGCAGTGACGTTGCGGTAACTATGTTATTGGTTCCCGTAAACAATTCATCAATATCTTGTGAAATAGGTTGCTGTCTTTCTGAGTCAGTTTGGAGATATGCATTGTTGACACTGTCGAAAAATGTGCTTCCGTTTGTAAAAATACATTCTGTGGACCCGGAGATATTAATAACATCACACTAGAAAGTCCATGAAAACTTAGGTGAGCTGTCATTCCACCTGCCGATCGATTCTGTAAAAATGTCACCGTGAAAAGTTAAGTGAAGTGAGCTTGTCAATAGTGTCAATCCCTAGCATTAGTTGGAATGACAGCTCACTCCACGCTCACTTCGCCTAAGTTTTCACGGTGAGATGGTTACAGAATCTCACTGCAGATGCTAGGGATTGACACTATTGACAGCTCACTTCACTTTAGTTTTAACAGTGAGATTTTTTACAGAAAACATCGGCTGATTTCTGCAAATGGTTTGGCAGCGGTTTACCTATACAGGGTGGCAGCGACATCGACGCACAAACTGTAACCATGAATTCAACACATGATTCTAGACCCCCTAGCGTTGAAATATTTCGTCGGTAATTAAAAAAAAAATTGCTCTTCCAAACATTTTGACCGCGTAGGTATTGCAATTTTCTAATAAACGGCTGTTTTTTTTTGTATGTCTTTTAAGGGTTTTTTAAAAATCATCTCTGACCGGGGTGGAAAAAGGTAATAAAGTTGAAGGGGTAGATTTTACTGCTTGCTTCTATTTACCAAAATATTATTTATACCCATTTTCGAGTCAATAGAAGTGACGAAAATGGGTATAAATGATCTCAAACGTACCAAACGGTTTTTTAAAAACAAAGCCTGTCGTGGTAAAAGGGGACGACAAGGTTTATTTAAAAAATGTCATTCCTTTGATCAACTTTCAAATTAGCCCGAATTAAATAAATAAATGATAAAGATCGTAAACATAAATCTTCGAAATTTGAGTAAAGTACGAAATACACGCTGACGAAGTCGCGGGGAAAGTGCTCTACTATACATATAATATTCTAAATTTGAAAGTAACTCTGTCTATATGATACATTTTCACGCCTACAACACTGAATGGATTTCGATAAAATTAAGAAAGGAAAGAGATAGATAGATGGTATCCTGGCGGAGAACATCCTTTTTATCCTGGTAGCATGTTCCCGTCTGTGGGATAATTTCCGACATCCACGCGGGCGAAGTCGCGGGCAGAAGCTAGTAATAACATAACGTAGTGAAGTAACATTGTTACCTCATACTTCGCAAAGGACTTTGAGCAAAACACTGTGTGGTGTGTTGTCAGCATTCTTTGGGGTTGCAACTTTGTCATAGTATGCAATTACGGTCCAGAAGCTCTTTGGAGGAATTCTATTTTAGCAGTTTTTAAGGGGTGGTCTTTGAAAGCTTAAGATTGCTTTTAGATCTTTTCTACACAAAACTCGTATAAACTTATTCACGTATCAACTCGTAGCACTGGCTATATATGTATTTAATAGCCAGGAAAATTAATTGATTAGGTTCAAATCAAAATTAAAAGTCATTTATTCAACACGCACTGCTGTCATTTTAATTTCTCTTTTTGTTTTTTTTATCTGTCGGTTTTCGGCTACTTTGTATTAGTGTGTCTATGTGCGTCTTATTTGTGCAGAATAAGCTATTTTCCTTTCTTTCTTTTCTTTTATTTTTGTTTCTTTTCTTTCCTTTTCTTTCTTTTCTTCTTACTGCGTCATCGTCATTTTGATGTTATAGTTGTTTCATAAAACTGTCATAGAATAACAGTTGCGATTTGTATTTACGATGAATTTGCTAAACAACTAATTTCTCTGAGGTCAAAGGCACCCTGGGCAGTCAGCCCCGCTACCAATTTGCTAACTAACTAATATTTTCACACTGAGCAGTCAGTGGTGGCCCAGTGGTAATCGCCCCAAACCAGTCGTAGGTCGTGTTCGAACCCACACAGGAGCTTTACTTTGTATAAATAATTTCAACACCACTGCTCTCAAAACGGTAAAGGAAAACAACGTGAGGAAACCGGCATGTCATACGAGTAGAAGCAAAAATTCGAAACCGTGTGACATATACCAACCCGCACGGGCCCGCAGAGGAGGCCTGTGTCCCAGCATTGGGAGCATATAGGCCTGCTGATTATGTAATATTTTTACAAAGTCATGTGACGAAGAAAATAATCTTATTTGCATTTACGATCGGTTTATTCTACATACAAAATGTTTAGTTCTATTTTGATAGGCCCAATGGCCCCAGGGATTTTTCCATAAACAAAGCTACACGTGGAATATTGTACAGTATTCCACGTGTAGCTTGAATTTCTTACGATGAAAATAGAGTTTCCCTACGTGATCGAATCAGAAATAAAGATATCCGTAGGAGAACCGAGGTATAATGACCCGAATAATTGCCAAACTTAAGTGGCAGTGGGCAGGGTACAGACGCCAGCACATCAAGCTACTACAATCTGTCAAATGTATTTAATAGATTTTCAACTTTATCCTTAAAGCATTAAGGTTCAAGGTTGATTGGGAAAATTTGACAGTTTCGTAGCTTGACCTGCTGACGTCTGTACATTGCTCGTAGAACCAATGAGGCCGAAAGGTTTTGGAGTCGCGACCGCGAATCGGAAGATGTTGTGTTGGAAATCCTTCCACAAGGCGGACCGATGGCCTTGTGACGGATACAGGAATCCGCTGGATACGAGAAGCACAGAACCGGTCGGAGTGGCGATGCTTGGGGGAGGCGTATGTCCAGCAGTGGACGTCTGGCAATACGCAATGGTTAAAGACTTTCGTCTTGGGACACTGCGGTATGTGGGAAGAGAAGATATTGCGAAGCTTCCCGAACGTTGCCCAGCCGAGTCGGATTCGACGACTCGACGCTCCTTTACATAGTAATATTCATTATTATTTGATAAAAGTCTGAATATTATTATGTAAAGGAGCGTCGTATTACTATGTAAAGAAGAATCCTTGAAGAAGTTCAGGCTGAAATTCATAATTAATATGGAATTCTGGTTTAGGTAATTTAGCTATTCCTGAGCAGTTTCACACCAAAGTCACGTAATAGTTAACGACGGCTTAAATATACATTTTTTGACGTTTAAACTTCTCTTTAGTTTAAGGAACGTTTATAAATAAGGGTCTAGTTATAGTGTTCTTACTTACAAAATCTTATAAATTCCTTTATTCAGCTACTCCTACTACCTACTTTATTACAACAGCTTTTAATACACGAACGATATATCTTCTGGTCCCGCCTCGTGATAAATGGTTCATACTTGTGACTAAATTCCTCTAATATATATGGGGACCAACATTCTTTGTTGTTGTACGTCGGCATGTAATAAGTAGATTATTATAAGTGGTCATGTGTTTTTGGATGATGAATTTGTGCTGTAAACATTTGGGAGAAACCTGCTGTTATACCCTGTCCATTAGGTTAACCTTTTTTGACAGCTGTCTTAGCTTTACGTAATATGGAATATGTACGTTACATATTCCAGATTACGTAAAAGTTAACTTTAAAATGCGTAATGAAATAAATATATAAACTGCCTTTATTATTTAGAATTATCTTATTTATGGCTTCTTACAGACATTATAATACTGTACGTGTATCAATCAATGTATTGTGTGTTGCTGCAATCACTAGTTCCATCTGTCAAAAAACGGTTTACCTAATGGACAGGGTATAATTCCGTCACACACATAACAAATGGCAATTGATCACATTTTCTTCCATTTTGACAGTTCAGCCACGTTCATTACGTTATTTACGTTGTTGAGCAGATGAATTTGTTAAACCTATGAAGCAATGATCCCGTGGGAATATCAGGATTAAAAGTATCCTATATGTTAATCTTAGTTATAAGCCATCTGTGTGCCAAATTTCATCCAAATCTGTTCAGTTATTTTTGCGTGAAAGTGTAACAAACATCCATTCATCCATCCAAACTTTCACGTTTATACTCATAATACTAGTACTCGTAGGAAGTAGAATAGGATATACACATTATACACAGATCCCTAACACTCAGGTTTAGTAAAATTAGGAACAATGTTAGCACTCAACTCCACATCCCGACGAGATCATTAAAATCTTTAAGGCTTTCCCTACTAAAGGCCATTACTATAAATTCCCTTTAACAAACAATCAAGGCTTCAAACTACGGAGTACCCAAAATGCGAAGAATGTTTACGTAGAACAAAGTTAACAAACCTTTTGACCTCGGCTGACTAAAAAGGTAAGGAATTATAAGGTCTACTTACCTCAATTTATTTAAATACTCTAATGAGTATCCTTATGTAAAGACATTACGTTTACGTTTACGTTACAGGTTTACGTGATAGGTCGTACACTGTCTTCGTATTTCTTGTTTCTGTAAGAATCATGGTCTTTAGTAGGGATGTGGCTTACCCTTTTTCTTAGGGTGTCGATGGCTATACGCATGATCAGCCTATAATGTTCACACTGCTGGGACACAGGCCTCCTTTGTGCGAGGGAGTGCTCCGTAATCCACAGACACGTGCAGGTCGGTAGATGTTGCATGTCTTCGATATTTTGGTTCCTCACGATGTTTTCCTTCACGCTTTTGGGAGCAGTGGTGACGAAATAATTTTCAGAAAGTAAAGCGCCTGTCCTGGGTTCGAACCTACGACCTTCAACTCGTAAGTCGCGGCTGCTTCTACTGGGTTATCACAGCTCAATGGCGATGTTCTGTGGCAAAGGCTTAATCCAGAACTTAGTCACTTATACTTTATTTCAAGGAATTTAATAAACATCTTTCCTTGAATATTAAAAGTCTTTTTATCTGCTCGTCAGCCCTTCAAAGCGAGATTAACTTTTCCGATTACGTAGTTATTTGAAGTATTTTTTTAATTCATAGATAGGTACATACATTCTTAGATTTATAGACGGTAGATTTGCAGACCATTTTCTATTTTATTTAGTACCTGGTACTTTTTGGCAGGCTTACACTGTCCTCCCATAGCGATTAATACCTAGTTTAATTTGATAACATTGTAAAACCGAATTATTTTTAAAAAGGTAGGTGTGGAGTTTCTTGCCGGATCTTCTGCAAAGGAAACGACCAATTGGAACCGTGCACCTAGCTGCTGATGTTACATAAGTGCCCATAAAGGTTTATGTGAAATAAAATATTTTGATTTTGTTATCGTAACACAATACTCGTATATTCTTTAACAGAGGTCACCTTTGTGATAGTACAACTACAAGTCTGATTTGTGCCATCAAACTGGCTCAAATCCAACCTCCGGGTTGCTATTTCAAAATTCTAAATGAAAAACAGACTGTACCTCGGGGAGTGTGCTCAAGAGCTACATGAGCTCATCCCGCCTTCACCTTTTTACCATCGAGAGTCCAGACGCACTGCGGGATACCACCCCTATTTGGTAAATATACCCTATATACGCACCAAGCGCTTCTCATCATCTTTTCTGATGCGCACAGCAAAGGAGTGGAATTGTCTGCCTGCGTCTGCATTCTCGAGTTCATACAACCCTAATCTCTTCAGGGCGAGAGTGAATAGGCTTCTTCTGGGCAAGGTCGTTCCACCGTAGATCTCATCCCTGCCTCTTGGCTGGATTGAAGTCAAGAGTGAGCCCATTGTCAATAAAAAAAAAAAAAAAAAAAACTGGGATCTGTTGATTTACCGAAGCCATAGTAAAAAAAAAGAAAGCGGCTCAAAACGGTAAAGGAAATCATTGTAAGACAACCGGCATGTCCTAGAACCAAAATTCGAAGACATGTGACATCTACCAACCCACACTGGGCCCGCGTGGTTGATTACGGTCCACTCCCTCTCACAGAAAGGAGGCCTGTATCCCAGCAGTAGGAACGTGGTAGGCTGATTATGCTTATGCTGCAGTCAAACAAAAAGAAAATCGTTGTCTCTAGCCTATAATACGTCACATCCCTATTCCTAAGTCACCTACGCGAAAGGCCCCTTTAATTTGGGATTTTCCAAGTGAGCACACTCAGCTTTTTAGATTAAAACATCGCGTAAATTTGCGTAAGATACGGCTGAGAATGAAAACGTTCGCGCCCGTAATTTCAAGGTTACTCCGTGTAAAGCCATAAGGCTTGGAAATTTACGTCCAGATGAAGCCGTCCAGTGAATCTTTTGGTAAAGAAATTTAAATTTTTAAGTAAAGATGTTGATTGCTTTGTTATTTGTGGTTTTTGAGGGTTTATAAATATGACGGCAGGATGATAAGAGTGACTTCTAGTTTTTAAACATAATTTAATTTGCGACGTGTTTATACAAGGCTACTTAGAGAAATAAAATAATTTAACTTTTGACTCTAGAGTTTTATCTAATTACTAGCTTCTGCCCGCGGCTTCGCCCGCGTGGATGTCGGAAGTTATCCCACGGGAACATGCTTCCAGGATTAAAAGTATGTGCTTCCCCAGGATGTCATCTATCTCTTTGCTAAATTAGAAGTTCAGTGGTTTAGGCGTGAAAATGTAACATACAGTTTCAAGTTCAAATCCTCCCCTAAAAACCGAATTACCCCTTTTTGCCCCTTCAGGGGTCAATTTTCGACAACTTTACATACTTATTATTAATTATTTTTTGTCGACAGTATCAATACTGAGTTTTGAGTTAATCGGACCGCGCATTCAATTTCTTCCAGACAAACTTCAACACCCCTATATCCCCCTTTGAGGGGTAGTTTGAAAAACTTATAATGATAAACTTTATTACTTACTTAGGCAAGTATTGTTGCCAAGTTTGAAGTTTATTAACTAAATTAATAAGATTTTTCATATAAACTGTATCCCCGCTTTTCACCCCCACAGGGATGGAATTTTAAAAAATTCATAACTTGACTCAAAGATTATTTAAACCAATTTTATAATTAATCAAGCCACTTATTATAATCCTCCCCTGTAAATAACTACCCCTTTTCACCCCGTCAGGGGTAGATGGGGTCATTTGATGACTTCCCATCCTCAAAAAAAAAGGGGGTAGATTTTCGAAAAACCCTCATACATGTTATTATTTATTTTTAGTCTTAAGTACGCACACAGTACACCGAGTTTCGAGTTAATCGGACCGCGCGTTCAAATTCTTCCACACATACTTTAACACCCCTATATCCCCTTTGAGGGGTAGTTTTGAAAAACTAATAATGATAAACTTTATTGCTTAGTTAGGCGAGTATTCATGCCAATTTTCAAGATTATTAACCTAACTAATAAGATTTTTCATATAAACTGTATCCCCACTTTTCACCCACACAGGGGTGGAATTTTGAAAAATCATTTAGGATGTGTTCATAACTTGACTCAATGATTATTTATACCAATTTTCGAGTTAATCAAGCCACGCCTGTAAAATTGACTACCCCTTTTCAGGCCGTCAGGGGTAGATTTTCGAAAAACCCTGATACACATTATTCTTTCCTTTCAATTTTAGGTATAAATACTGAGTTTCGATTAAATCGGACCGCGCGCTAAAGTTCTTCCATACAAACTTTGAAACCCCCCAATCCCCTTTTAGGGGGTAGTTTATAAAAACAAAAAATGGCCAACTTCATAATTTACATAGATAAGTATTCGTGCCAAGTTTCAAGTATATTAACTCAAGGAATAAGATTTTTCATACAAACAAAATCCCCCCATTTCACCCTCTTAGGGGTGGAATTTCGAAAAACCCTTTCTTAGTGGATACCCACTCTTCACGAAGAATACACCCTCCAAATTTCATGTCTCTAGGACCAGCGGCTTAGGCTGTGCGTTGATGTCTCAGTCAGTCAGTCAGTCAGTCAGTCAATCAGTCAGTCAGGACTTTGAATTTTATATATATAGATATTCACTTCAGATTTTGAGCACGAGTTTGGGATCATATGATTTCTTTTGACGAGTCCAATAGATTGCACTTGGTGTCGAGGGTCTGATGATGGAGCCAGGAGGTGCATAGTGTACCTCTTCAGGGGCTACTTGTAAAGCCCTCGAGTCGTCTACTAGAACCTAATCGTCATAACTTCGTTGATTTTATACTTACTAACTTAATAAAGAATTTACTAAAAGTAAAAGTTAAAAATAAAAGTACCTACTAGTTTAAAAAAAAACTAAAAATTATCAAATAATTAAATTGACTTAAATTTAATTCTAAAAGAGTGAAGCGTTTTTGAATTAACTAGAAGTGCGCTCCAAGCTTTTATAATTCAATTTGATTATTTTATAATTTTTTGTGTAAAGTTCGCCAGACGCAGGTCTGTTGGAAGAAATTTCTTCAGAAATAAACAGTAGCTTTGTACACCTCTGCCCAACCCTTCAAGGACTACAAGAGTGATGTTATGATATGTTGTATCCAAAACTGACAATTGTTTGACGACGCGGTTGGCGCAGAGGCTAAGCGATCGACTGCTGCGCTGCGTATCGCGGGTTCGATTCCCGCACAGAACAAACATTTGTATTGCCTACAGGTAGTTGTTCCGGGTCTGGCTGTTTGTATATGTGAGTTTAAATATTTGTAAACACACCCACGATACAGGAGTAATTCCTAATGTGGGTCACATTCATAAAAAAATAAAAAAAATACCGGCATATAATTATTATCACAATTAACACCCTTCCTAAAAGCTGAATGCAGTGGATGGGTGTACTCGTATCATAATAAAATTGCTAACGTGACGTCTGTGATGAACTTTATATAATTTACTCAATACTTAATAGATTTATTGCTTTACCATAATGTGTACTTACTCTAGGTGGTGGTGGTGGTGCTCTCTCTATATAATTTAGATCATTATAGACCCTGTAGGGCACAGCAAAAGGTTAGAAGAGAGGCTGTTTTAAGAGATAATTAAGTTGCTTTTGTGGGAATAAGTTTTAGTTCACTGAATATTGTAATCAAAGTCAGGAGATTGCGAATAAGATACTAACATTTCGCTTACCTATAATTTATGTATTGTTTTATCTGCTAAATGTACTTCAATATTTTAGATTATTTTTATTATATACCTGTAGGTACTATAATTCTATTTATTCATAAAAGTTTTGTATAGTATTATAATTCTGTTTATTAATTTATATAAATTGTTATTCTGTTATTTACTTTAAGCATTGTTCTCATGTAAGTGCCTATGTGTCTTTTTTGCAGAATAAATATCTTTAAACCTAAACCTATGTTAACTAATCAATTCCCTAATAAACACGTCACACTCCAAAATAAAGTCGTGGACAAAGATTAACACAATACATTGAACATAAAATAAAAATCCTTTTTCCAACGCTCAATTCGGGCGAGGGAATAGCGTTAAAAATCGGTTTTCCATGTCATCCAACTATCGGATAAAAAATTCGATGCGCCTGAAAGGCTTCCGATGACTAAATGATAAAACTAAAATAGCTTTTCTAGAATCAAAATGGACATAGACGGTGTGACATAATTTGATTATAAAGTAGAGCTTAGGATTTCTAACTGCCTTGGCCGCTTAGCGTCCGCAATTTACTGATGAATGACGTCACTGAGATATTATACTATTTACGAAATCAAGTTGGTGTGTTTTCTGGCTAAATAATAACATCCGCACAGGTCGATCGATCAGGTTAAGCTACGCTTGCCGCGGTTGGTCTGTGGATGGGTGACCATCTTTACATAGCAAGACCACCCCGTGCCTCGGAAAGCACGTTAAGCAGTTGGTCCCGGCTGTCGTTCGTGGATCTTTGACAGCCGTGACGGCTCGTCTGACGTCCGAAAGTCTGACAACCAGTCTTACCAATGGGTATCGAACTTATCAATGGTTACCCAATCTCTAGGTTGTAGAGGATAGATAAGCAGTCGCTTCATGTAAAATATTGGCATTGAGCTGCATCTGGTTAGACTGGAAGCCGACTCCAATTTAGTTGGGAAAAGGCTAGACAGAATATGTCTTACATTTTTGTTCCTTAGATTATGTCTTTCGTTTAACCTAAACCCTTTATATGCAAAACATTTCCTTCTCTTTTCTGTTAGCACATAATCAGCTTACACTATCTTAAAACAAAGACATTGTGCCCCTCGTGCTCTCAGCAAATGGGAACATCCTTGAGACTTCGCTAATGTCCCACTGTTTCAGATGGACACTAGGAAAGTTCTCTCGTGATTATGTAAATGTAGCTGCTCCGAAAACGAGTAATGTTTGTTTTGCTTTACAATTTATGTTGGGAAAATGTGTAGAAAGTTGTTGCTTCAATTTAGCTTAGCATAGTTCTATAGAGGCATGAGGAACAGCGCGGTAAACTCTGCTTGCGCGATGCAGGATTTTGGATGGCGTCAGTGTGATGCATAGTTCGCATGATGCAGAGTGTCCATGGAGTTTCTTGCCCGTTCTTCTCCATAGATAGGGGACAGTGGGGTAATTGAGAACGGCGGGTAATTGGGAATAGCTAGGTTAAGTAATACTTTCCCCCGCACTACACCGCTCCGCTTCCGTTCAACAGACGCGTCTAGCCCCCCTCAGTGCGTACCTACGCGACAGTTGAACGGGTGCGGAGCGGTGTAGTGCGGGGGAAAGTATTACTTAACTAGCTATTCCCAATTACCCGCCGTTCCCAATTCCCCCATTGTCCCCTATCTACGCTTTGGAATGGGCAACTAGCTTCATCTTTCTGACTGACCGACCCTTTGACAATTCAAAAGTGCCTGTAATTGGTTTAGTTGAATTAAATGATTTGAGTTTGAGTTTCATGAGGCGATCTAGATGCCGCCACAGTTCTGACGTGATGAATAAAAAATAATATTATTATTTTATAAAATATCTTTATAATATAAAGATATTTCATTTTCTAATGAAATAGTTACACACGTTGTACGGTAATTAATGGATAACCATGCAATTAATTATAGAAGAACAAGAGGTCGTTCAAAAAAATCAAGTTCGATTTACAGAGATGATTTTTAAATAGACATTTTATTTACTTACTTTATTTTAAACTAGCTTTTACCTTCAGCTTCGCTCGCGTTGAGGTCGGCAATTGTCCCACAGAAATATAATACTACGTTTAGTAGATCTTTTCAAGAGGAATAATTCCGTAATACATTGTTTTGAAATAACTCTATTAATTATGCGGCACACGCCAGTAAGCTCCCATCGCTATGATGTTTTCCGACATCTTCAACAATCATCGTCATATTTCAGACAATTTACAGAAAACCGTATTGTTTTATACACCTAAACCTTTCTCATGAATTACTTCGTCTGTTGGAGAAATCCATATGAAATACTGTTCGATAGTTTTTGAATTTAGCGCGTTCACTCAGAAAGACGGCGACTATAGACTTTGTTTTATAATATTATACAGGGTGGCAGGGACATCGACGCGCAAACTGTAACCATGAATTCAGCACATGAGTTCGTCGTCGGTTATCAAAACAAAAATCTTCTGTTTCATAGAAAAGTGCAATACTCGTACCTACGCGGTCAAAATGTGGGGAACAGCAATATTTTTTTTTTAATAACCGACGAAAAATTTCGGCACTTAACCGGATCGATCGACCCGTGCGGCGGTTATTACTTAGCCACAAATCCCTGCCAATAATTTTAACAAATAATAAAAATATTTATTACCTATTTTCACACCAGTTCAATCTAGGTATTCCATACTACTAACTAGATTTAACTAGCAAAAAACCCTGTCAAAAATATCCTGAAACTCGTTGGAAACTACAATTAAATATTCAACATGTGCCGAGGGGAAAGTTGTTGGACTTTTCCACTCGTAAATATATCAATATTATAATTTATGGGTCCAATGGGTCGAGGGTGTGAACGAGAAAAGCATCTATCAAATCGCCGTTAGGGTTCCGTATTGAGAAAAAAGGTTTGGGTTTATATGGTACCTATATGTTTATGAAGATATCAGAGGAAAAATCTGCAAATTTACAACAAAACTTTTGTGGAACTTAATAATTTGTTGAGAAAATGCCTGTTATTATCAAAAGAAGTTTGAGATACAAGTAGAGTATGTAACTATTCACAAAGGTTTTATACTTTCTTAGGTAGGTTGTAGGTATACTAAGGCTTGTTTGATAGCTCTAGTTGAATGGCTCAATAATTTAGATTATAAAGGAACCGAGGAATTACTAAATCATCCAAAATAATAAATCCCGCTACTTTCCCTACAGATATCACTGGCGTGCGCCGCGTAAACATTGGATACAATTTGGCACACAGATAGTATATAGCCTGGATTAACACATAGGGTACTTTAAATTCCGGTAGTATGTCCGCGTGAGACTCTACTCAAAGTGCTTATTCAACTCCAACTTTGCAGGTCAAGTAACGTGTTTTATGGCGCATTTCATTAAAGAAACTTAACGAGATCAGCATATCTAAACAGCGTTCAAGAGCTGTCAGTGTCATTATATATTATACTAACAGGGTGGAAACTTTCAGCGGGGCAGTAAGGGGAAGTACCTTATCCGTTGCAGCTACGCAAAAATGGTCTTAGGAGACAATCCATAATTTTTTATGGAATTTTTTGTTAATTTTGTTAATTTTTTGATCTCCATTCACAGATTTTCAAAAAAAATTACAGTTAGCAAGAAAATAGCCATTTTAAACAAAAACATTTTTTGATGCCAATCGATCCTGTTTCTAATACTGATCAAAAACTTCTATGGACCAACCATCGTTGGAGTACTCAAAAAGTCACAAATTGCAGAAAACTTTTCCCTTACATTTTGTAAAGAATTTGTGTAACTGAAATACAAAAAATAAAATAAAAGACAAATGATCACGTAGAATTTTACACGTATCAAAAAGAAGGCGTATTCATTTTCTTTTTTTGTTAAGTAACATAACTTGATGATGTTATTCTTATTTAAAATCTTGCTGTTTCTTGCCCTACGATATCAAGTGCTCGAAGTGACCGCCATTTTGGCGAATACATAAATTGATTCGTTTCTGTACCGACCTAGTGGCTGCTCCAGACAATTTGACGCTTTTTTCTTTCTTTTTTTTTAAGCAGCAAT
The DNA here is from genome assembly GCA_949629185.1 of Apamea crenata. Classification (NCBI taxonomy): domain Eukaryota; kingdom Metazoa; phylum Arthropoda; class Insecta; order Lepidoptera; family Noctuidae; genus Apamea; species Apamea crenata. Next base: position 9,043,047 of record OX451376.1, on the reverse strand, counting down.
CTTTGAAGGTTAAAAGGTTAATAACCAAGAGTTTCTTAAGAAATCCCCGGTTGGTTAACCTTTAAAGGTTGTAAGAACGGAGTTCGTTTTATTATATCACAATGGAAACTTCAGTTTGAGTTAAGAAATCAAAGATTAATAATTTGATTGAGTTCGATGTTTGTTTTGGTCGAACAATCATCGAAAATTAATTATGTATTTTTTCCTCTTTTCATCTTTCCAATTTGCACCCTTAAATTCTGATGTATTATTACATTTCGACTGTATTTTTCGACGGAGTAATGAGAGGCATATATACAGCACAAAATCATGAGGGGCTAAGTAATAACAATAATAATAATATATCCCTGGACATTTCACACAGCACCATTTGTCCCAAGCTAAGCAACCTAATGCTTGTGTTATGGTAACAAGATGGCTGATAAACTACTTATATACTATTTTTTTTTTGTAAATACATACATATTATAGATAGAAAAACACCCAGACTCGGAACAAATACATGTAGGTCATACAAATATTTGTTCCGTGCGGGAATCGAACCCGCGACACGCAGCGCAGCAATCAATCGCTTAACCACTGCGCCAACCGTGCCGTCAAACGCACGGGTCGATTTTTTAGGTTAAGCTAAGCTTGACGCGGTCGGTCCGAGGGTGAAAAGCTCGTCAAGCCGTTGGTCCCGGCTGTCATTCTTGGATCATCGACAGTTATTTACGGATCGTCAGAAGACCGAAAATCTGACAACCAGTCTTACCAAGGTGTATCGTGTTAACGATAACTAGGTTATGGAGGTCAGATAGGCAGTCGCTCCATGTAAAATACTGGAATTCAGCTGCAGCAACATAGTTGGGAAAAAGTTAGGCAGAATGAAAAAGAAAATAGTATAGAATCTGAAAACGCCCCAAAAAACAGTTCACTGTTAGTACTGTAGGTACTCGTAGATAAAAAAGCTGGGCTTGAAGGAAAATAATCGCATAAGCTCACTCCGTCTTCCCGGGGGGTAGACAAAAACGCACAGACCACCATCTGCTACGGACCTTACTCTTTTTGCTTCATTTACGTTCATACACGCACGCCGGTTGCGAGTACTATAATAATAATAATACTGACATAGTGTGTACTATGGCTACACACTTAACCTTTCTGCAGAACACCAATAAGGTAATTTATGCCTGCTTATAAATATATTTTGTTCACCTTTCATTTATCCTCTCAACGTGACCAAACCATCATATAAATATCATTTACTCATTCGACTTTATTTTTTTAGTGTAATTTGCGACGCCCCCCACCTAGATGGACGGACGACCTAAAGAAGGTGGCTGGGGTAGACTGGATGTGGAAGGCAGAGGACAGGGTGTTGTAGCGCAGTCTGGGCAGGCGTATTTCCAGCAGTGGACTGCGATAGGCTGAGTTGATTAATTGATTTTGACTCATTTAACCCTACATGCAAAAAGAGAGAGAGCGAAACTAGTATAAAGAGCAACCAAAAATACCTGTAGTAGTTATTTTTTCACTCTGCAATCGGGATTTTGTTTTTATTTTGATTGTTGTCATTTGCCAGTGTCGTAACACAGATTAATGTATATAGTATTTGGTCTAGTAAATTGTCAACCTTTTATTGTTGTACGAGGCTTTTACGCTACTTTGTATGTATTTATATACTTTATGTCATTTTGTAATGTGCATTTTGAATAAGCAATTTTTCTTTCTTTATTTCTATTAAAAAGGCTACCATACATACATATAAAGCTATCGATATACAATATCGATAACTACTCTGCTACGATATATATATCGATTGCTATCTCAATATCGAAAGATACAAGATAACTTTCCAAAGCTACGATAGGAAATTGCTAAAAGGATACGATAAGGATGCTCAAAGCGTACAGACTCGACCAAACCGCCCCAGGACATGGACTTCTAATGACCGAACGCAAACACAATATCATCGAGAAACTGCTCGGATGCAATAGAATCGATACGGCTGCTATAGTGATACTGTTTGAAAGAATAAGTGGATTTGTGTAGCGTTAAAATAATAAGAGTGTATTGTGACAATTCATATGCACTTAATGTACAGACGCCAGCACATCAAGCTACCTGAAACTGTCAAATTTTCCCAATTAACCTTGAACCTAATGCTTTAACGCTAAAGTTTTGATAGTTTGTAGTAGCTTGATTTGCTGGCGTATGTATACAATGTGGAGAGATGGTCAAATATTTTATTTCAAATAAACCAACATGCACTTTTAAAACGTCAGAAGCTAGGTGCACGGTTCCAATTGGTCGTTTCGTATGGAGAAGAGCCGGCAAGAAACTCCACGGTTACTCTTTTAAAAACAATTGGCTTTTACAATGTTTTCAAATTACAGTATGTATGGAAGGACAGCGTAGGCCTGTCTGTTGACAGGCCTACGCTGTCCTTCCATACATGGTACCAGGTTTTTTATAAAATAAAAAATGGTCTACAGATCTAAAGTCTACAAGGCCTACAAAGTCCTCACATTTACAAAGTATACGACAATATCGTAGAAGAATCCATCAAAATGACAGATATAATATAAAAACCTATTATAACCAAGGGACATGACTGCCATTACAACCACTAATAAAGAATTGAAACCAGCCGATCGATTTTGTAAAAACCACACCGTGAAAAGTTAGGTGAAGTGAGCTTAGAGTGAGCTGTCAATAGTGTCAATCCCTAGCATTAGTTGGAATGACAGCTCACTTCACCTAAGTTTTCACGGTGTGGTTTTTACAAAATCGATCGGCTATATATATAATGTCGAAGGAGTATGTAAAAAATAAATAAACATCGTAATTTGAGAGCAGTTAATAGACATTTACGTAGTTATGCCGTTAATGAGGTGCCATGGAAGCCACATGTGCAGAAGAAATCATTGCCAAACTACCTTGTCTTCAACGTAGTCTTTAATCTTATGGCCTTTTGCCATGATCATTATCATTTGCCTAGCCTTTTCCCTAATAAGTTGGGGTCGGTTTCCAGCTTAACCGGATGCATCTGAATACCATCACATTACACGGAGTGACCTTCACAACCCAGTTCCTAACAAGATACCTCTACTAAATACGCACGTGTTTAACGACGATGAAGACTGACAATGATTCAGGAGAACCTTATCTACTTTCCCCAGACCCCTAAAACATAATTTAACCTTTTCAATTATTTATCAAACTTGTCGGGGCATAAGTTGTACTGTTTCGGTGCTGGCTCGTTCCAATTTATTTAGTTTATTGTGTGAATTAATTGACGTATTTTGGGTAGCCGTTGTTTTGCTAGTATTCGTATTTAGGTCAACTAGGTTTGAATGCTGTGTTAGGCAGTTGTTTCAAAGTTAGGCGTAGGATAATTGTGTATTTTTTTAAACATAAATGATGACTTTTTTGTCGTAACGTATTTTTCAACAATTTGTTTTAATGAATAAAACGGTTTTAATTTTAGTTTTCATAATCAGCGGGGTAATTGGGTAACACACTATCAGTAGCAACACATTTTATTTTGACAGTGAGAACTTTGTGCCTTGTAGACTTTAGAATTGTGGACCATTTTTTATTTTTATCAAGTACCTGGTACTTGTTGAAAGGCCTCCGCTGTCCTCCCATACCTACTGTCATTCGAAAACATTGTGAAAGCCAATTATTTTTAAAAGAGTAACCGTGGAGTTTCTTGCCGGCTCTTCTCCATAGGAAACGACCAATTGGAACCGTGCACCTAGCTTATGACGTTTCATAAGTGCTCATGGTGGTTTATGTGAAATTAAATATTTTGATTTTAACCGTTGGACGGAAGAACGTTAAAATAAATCGTAACTAAAAAAACACGCCAGTAAAAATTGAATGATTTATATTTTTATTGACTATTTTATAATTTGATACTCGTTAAATATTTGATTTTTTAAGATTATTTCATCATTAATTCTACTATAAAAATTTTTTGCATGCCTCACGGTAGAATGTACTGGATCCTTCTCTTACTTAACACCATACTTTTGTACCTACATTCATAGCAAATAAATTATTTCATTTAATTTCATTTCAAATGAATAATGTTTACGTACAACTCCGTCAAACTGCCAAGTCATTTCTCCAGTGTTGTTGTTTTCCAGTCTAAACTGATGCAGCTAAATACTAGTATTTTACATGATACGAATGCCTATATGTCCTCCACAACCCAATTCAGAGTCAAAGGCAAATCATTTATTTCAAATAGGCCCATAAATTACACTTTTGAACGTAAAAATGTACAAAAAATAGAATTTATTCTAGTCGGCCATTCCGAAAAGGTAGTTTCGTATGGAGAAGAATGGGCAAGAAACGTCACCAATAGGCCGTTATCACCATTAGGACGTTAGCAGCGTGATAGTAGCGCGGCAGAAGCAAATGCGCCGCAGTTTAGATCAGTGTAGCGCACTTCATTTCAAAAATGGATTCCGACAGGAAACATTGTTGCTCCTGCTGTTGATAGTACTCCAACTCATCACCAACTGAGCGCACGCAGCGTCCGCGCTTTTGCTTATAATATCAAATTCTGACTGAGCGACGACGGTCGCACGCCTGCCGGGCGACTGTAAATTATGTGATAAATACATGGTGCTCACATATTTACAAATATTGTAAAATTAGAGCCTTGCATACCTACTGTTGCACCACCCCCCATCCCTCCCGAAATGGTAGTTACTACTTGGTAAGACCGTCATCTTGAAACACATGGAAAATCATTAAAAAAGTCAAACAATGAAATAGGGAGTTAAGTGCTTTACAACTTTAATAGTATTGGTTCATCAACTCTTGAACAACTCTCTGAGGTTGGCAGTTCTGTTAATTGTCTATGCAGTTACTAAAGTCATTGAACTTTTGTTAGAACGTGCAAACCAACTTCAAGCGCCCGTTTGATCCGTACACGGGTGGTTCTCGAATGCACCTCTATGTTTAAGAATTATACCCACCATGACTAAAGTTGAGTAAGCCAGAGTTTAGCTGGGAAACTCTTAACACACCATAACATCACGCCTGATTTCCCCGAAGGGATAGGGATAGGTAGAGCATCATTTGCGAAATACGAGTGATTATTGTCAAGAGCAGTAGTGGCCAGTGGTAACGCCCGCGACTTAGGAGTTGTAGGTCGTAGGTTCGAACCCAGACAGGCACTTTAGTTTGTGTAAATTATTTCATCACCACTGCTCTCAAAACCGTGAAGGAAAACATCGTGATGTCCTAGAACCACAAATTCGAAGACATGTGACATCCACCAACCTGCACTGGGCCCGCGGTTCCTCTCACAGAGAGGAGGCCTGTGTCCCAGCAGTGGGAACATTATAGGCTGATTATGTTAGGTAGTGGTGTTCCTATAGTACACCCACATATCGCCAGTTGTGTTTAAGTCCCATGTAATAGATGCAAGCCTATGGCCATCAACTGAGCACAAATCCAGAATCCAGGCCAGATATTCCTGGTGGAAAAACCCACTAACACTAAATTTGAATCGCGACATATTCGCCAAAATGTAAACAAATACGAGTTTATGGAAAAATTACTTTAATACCAACACAATAAAGTTCAGTTTACGCTACAACTTCAAACATTTTTATAACTTTTCCAATGGTGCTAGTTACTCTGAAATCAACTTAATAGCCATAAAAATAAAGTTGATATTTGTGTAACTTGAAATAACGTCAATTTGAAACATAAATAAAATTTGAATATACCTGACCTGGACTACACCTGGAAACCCACGAACTTATGATAAGCTACAAGGTAATCTCTTTAGTGAATTCAATCCTAAATACAACATGACAAACTTTGGACGGAGCTAGGCGAATGCAGGCAGGCCAAGGAAGCACTTCCCACAATTGATGGCCGCCTCACGAAACAGGTTCTCCGTCTAAATAAACTAAAGCTGCGTACAGTTACTGCAGCTTTAACGGGCCATGGGTCATTTAACAAACACCTCTATGTCATAGGAGTAACAGACAGTCCGCTGTGCAGGGCCTGCATGGAGGATGACGAGACAGCGGCGCATGTGCTGCTAAACTGCCCGGTGGTCGCTACGTACAGGGCAAAGTACTTCGGTAACCCAGATACCCTACGTGAGACGGTCAGTAACATCAAGGCGTTGCCGGCCTTCCTTGAGGAGCTGGGGTGGATCGCGAGTACGCAAAATACGCGCATTGTCGTGGAGTTGCGGACACCAGCCCGTTTTACCTATTACCTATTAATCCTAAATACCAATACTTGTTACGGCTCTCGCATGGTGCAACGCATTTGTATAGCTAAAAGCGCCCGAGGTGACGACGCCTACGCAAATGTCTACTGGATGCTAGGCCTTGATTCAATCGTTGAAAATCCGACAGGTGAAAATAGGTATGTGAACTTAGACGTTTGTCAGACAGTCACAGAACAGAAGGGCAATTCTCTTCGCAGTCAAAAATACCTCTAATCTCCCTGCATTTTTGACATTTGTTTGTCGCCGAGATGAGACTGCGATTAGATTTTGAACGTTTTTTCGCGAATTGGTCTTCTGTTTATGAGAATGGATACACATAATCAGTTTAATATTATAGTGTTCCTATTGCTGGGACTCAAACGTCTTCTTTGGAGAGGGACTGGGCCGTAATCTGCCACGCGGACCCAGTACAAACGAAAACTTTTGAATATAATGATTATTATTTGCTAGTTTAATAATTAATTTTGTTGGGCAAAGTTAGATAGAATAATAATTCGTTTATTTTCTATTAAGAAATCTCATTATTACTGGAGATTAGCTTTTAGTTGGTTTCGAAATATATTATTTGAAAGAATTAAAGGAGTTGCGAGTTAATTACTTTTTAATTAGTTATTTCTGGGCGCTTTTGATTATCTATTTCCTTCCGACATGTTATGACTAGAATGTCATACGCTCACAGTAAAATAAAACTTTATTTCATTAAGTTTTATTTAGCTTACTTTTGCATACTTACTTTTTTAGCGAGATAAATTATCTCGCTAAAAAGTATGTACGTACAGGAAGATCACAAACTAAACTAAACACAGTCAAAAAAAAAAAAACAAATTATATTTTCAAAAAAAGTAGCAATAAAAAAAAAGAAACATGGAGATATGAGCTGGACTGCTTTAATAAAGTTTGGTCCTTGGCAGCTCTAGAGAGAGTTGGAAAGAGAGTAGGAGGGCCTTTGCCCAGCTGTGGGTCATTATTGGCTAATAATAAAAAATAATAATAACTTTTAAAATCGAATCTACTCATTTGCCAGAACATCTTTCAGTCTGACAGAAATCGATGAAGTCAAATGTGTTTTGCGTTTTTCGTAACAGCCCGGAGTTCAGAAGTCCGTGGTTGGATACCCCCGTGCCTCGGCAAGCAGGTTAAGCCGTTGGCCTTGCGCCTGATCTCTCTCCGTTCGTGTCGGATTGCCGTCCCATCGGACAATGAGCGTGGCGGTAGAGAGAGCGCACCTGTGTCAGAGCACGCTCTTATGCACTATAATATCCCCCGCGCCGATGTGATGGCTGGTCTCCGCTGAGATTGTTCGCCATGGCCGAGATTCGGTCTGCACCCGAATTGAGTAATAAAAAACACAATCAATCACAATTTGAAACATTTTGATGGTTATTAAAAATCTGCTCAACAACGTAAATAACGCAATGAATGTTGTTGAACTGTCAAAATGAAAGCTTTTCCTAATGTTCGTTTGTTACGCAATTATCACCCTTAAGGACTTTTTTTATTAGTCGTCTTCTCAGTAATCAACCCCTTTGTAACCATATCATCATTCACACAGTCCATCCATCGTTTATCTGGTCTTTCCCTACTTTAATAGCCATCAACATTCATACTCAAAACTATCCTCACGACATTTTCCTCATTCCTCCGTATCACATGCCCACACTATGACAACCGATTTCCACACAAATTTTCAGTCGCCAGTGCCAATTATAAACAAAAAGATTCCAAAATTAGATTCTCCATCAACATAACACCACATATTTAATATCAACACATTGTAAAAAGTACCTACGCATGACCCGGGTACGGAAACGTGGAGCAATTACACCCAACTTTTAGGCAAATGAGGACTGACATTCATTCATTCGAACTTCATTTGGTACGGCTGACAAGCGTTTATTTTATGGCCCCAGCAATTTCGTTTTAGGGAATGACTTGACATTTGAAGGGTTACCCCGAAAATCTGTTTTGTTTATTTTAATTTGGGTATTGGGAGGCCCTTTTAATTTTACAGAAACTGTGATTAACAGGCAAATAAAATAGTGTTTGTGAAAGTTTGTCAGGGTGAGGTGATTCGTGCTTAATTTGGGATAGGTCGGTAGTTGTGAATTTATTAATCGCTTGTAGTTTTTACTACGAATGTTGTGTGTCGTACTATTGTGCGTTTTTATGATTAATGACGATAATTTATTATCGTTGATGTCCACGGCAGGGTAAAAATACTTGCACGTTATATAACGTTATCATGGGCATATGATGCAGCCTATAATGTTCCCATTGCTGGGACACAGGCCGCCTTTTAGTGTGAGGGGGTGGGCCGTAAACCATCACGCATTCCCAGTGCCGGTTGATAGATGTCACATGTCTTCGAATTTTTGGTTCTAGGACATGTTGGTTTCCTCACGATGTTTTCCGTCACCATTTTGAGAACAGAGTGGTGATGAAATAATTTACACAAAGTAAAGGGCCTGTCGGGGTTTGAACCTACGACCTACATGTTATTATTATCGGAGTATTTTATTATTTTTGAACCTTAGTAAAAATACAGGCTCATCAAATGTTTCAATTTTGGTTTCTGTAAAACCGTTAGTGAAATTTATTTATTTTTTATTTTAAAGAAAGCTTACAGACTAATAAAAAACTTAAATATCATGCATAAGTAGGGACATTTGCTAATTACAAGCTTCCACATGTACATATCTACTTAATTAAGAGTTACATATTTGCGCTGACCAGTTACAGCGATTTGAGTAAACAAATTAGGTACAATGCAAACATATTAGGTATGTCGAGATATTAGGAAATACATATTAGGAAAGTCAAGTCGTGCAATATCAAAATCAAAATTAAAAACTTATTTAAGGTTGATGCCAAAATACTCCTTATTCAAAATCTTTCTTAAATTGTGTGCGCTGGTGCAGAATAGATCGATTTCCAGGTTTGTTGGTAAACTATTGAAAGCCATAACACTACGTATGCAGAAAGCGTTGCGCCTGTACTTTGTCGACGCGAATGGCACATGGAGTAACGGCCGTTTTCTCAGGTTATTCTGATTAGTGCGGAGAAGTATTTTGCTGAGTAGTTCGGGACAATCAACCGAGCCATTTGCGATATTCATTAAAAAGCAGATATCACTAATATTACGTCTTACTTCCAACGGTAAGAAATGATAAGAAATGATAACGCTTACAACGATGTTCATAGTCGACTGAAAATTGCCCAGCCTTGAAGTCTAAGTACCGCAAAAATTTCCTCTGAACAGACTCAATACGAGATTTGTAGATCTCATATTGAGGGTTCCATACTTGGGAGACGTACTCAAGGTGGCTACGCACTAGCGAGCAGTACAGAACTTTTAATGGTTTTAAGGAACGACTGGGAAATGACTGCATTTTCAGTCGGTTATCATCACAAATAACATTGAAACATAGTGACCTAGACCGAACAACGCCTTCACTGAGTTAGTTCGTAAGTCAGTAATCAGAAATTGTAAGAGAGTAAGATGGTGGTACAATTTACATTTAAAGTAAAAACAATGGACTTTATTACTACGCCTTTAAGGCTCAATTTACACCGCCGCGGAACGGAGTGGAATCGAGTTTTCGTACATAGCAAAATGAACTTTATGTCAATGGTCCAACGTACAAATTAGATACGAGCTTATTACTGCGGGAATTCCCGAGAATGCGCGAGAATTCTCCAGAAGATGCGCGACCTGTGCCAGTGCCTGTGTGTGTATCTAATTTGTGCGTTACACTTTTGGCATAAAGTTCATTATGATTTGTACAAAAAAAATCGCTTCCATTCCGTTCCACGGCAGTGTAAATTGAGCCTAAAGATTATGTATCACAACTCTGGTCCCCAAGATACAGGCGTCGTCTAGTTTGGGGTCCGCCATAAAGATCAAAATGAAGATCGCTAACAGTTACAAACTGACATCAAGTTATGTAACTCAACTATAAGTTAACATTAAATATTATCATCTTTTGATTAGGGTAACAACCGTAACTGGGTTGTGGAGCTCAGATAGGCAGTCGCTCCATGTAAAATACTGGTATTCAGCTGCATCCGATTAGACTGGAAGCCGACCCCAACTTAGTTGGGAAAAGGCTAGCCAGATAATGATGATCTTTTGATTAGGGTTGTAACATTGGTTCCATAAATTAATTATTATAATGAGAACCGCTAGTTCATATTGGTGTTCAGAATCCTTCAACTATGATTTAACTTAACTTTTTATTTATTTATTTATATAAATACTTTATTCATCATATGCCGAGCCTTTTCCCAACTATGTTGGGGTCGGCTTCCAGTCTAACCGGATGCAGCTGAATACCAATATTTTACATGAAGCGACTGCCTATCTGACCTCCACAACCCAGTTAATGGGTAATACGATACCCCTTGGTAAGACTGGTTGTCAGACTTTCGGGCTACTGACGACCCATAACGACTGTCTAAGATCCACGAATGACAGCCGGGACCAACGGCTTAACGTGCTTTCCGAGGCACGGAGGGGTCTTGGTATGTGAAAATGGTCACCCATCCACGGACCAACCGCGGCAAGTGTAGCTTAACCTGATCGATCCACCCGTGCGGCTGCTATTACTTAGCCACAAGCCCCCAAGAATCCTTGTGGAACAAAAAATGACCCAGCTTGTTAAAACCTCGTATTACGAACATTTTGCAGTTGCATAAAAACTACACTCCAGCCTTCCTTTACAACAGTGAAAAGAACCTTAATCGTTAGATTCGCGAGACAAATTGCATGAAGACTCTACGTTTTCATAAATTTGTCTGTGAAGCATTTCTCTCGCACACTCCGTAACGTGAAGTGACAGAGCTTTGCTAGATAGAACGCAGTGCCACATAATTTGTTTGAGAAAATGTTGTTTTAAAGTTTGCGAGAGTATATCTAAAAGTCTGACGTTGGCCTAACCTTAGTACGACGGTTTTAGGTACCCGTATATGGTACTCGTAGTACATAGAAGTCAGATGGCAGTCGGTTCGCATTGTCTCAGCACCTTTCTGGTTGATAACCATTTACTTACAGTAATGGGAATAGTGTAAAAAAAATGACTACGAGCGGTTACTGAAAAGTTCTTCGTGCAGTCTCATAGCTAGCCAACCCGGAATCTAACACAAAACCAAGCACAGTTCCCCAAAGTCAAGTTTTACAACAGGAACAGCAATAAAACAGCGAATACCTGATTACATGCAACATCTTTTTGTCGCAAATCAGAATACATCGCAACCAAATCCAGAACCAACCAAATCTTCAATTCCCAAAATGGAACCCACTCACCCACTCAAATCATCGCCGCTGTCATAAACCGACAATTTTCCACCCGCAGCCTTATCAACAAGTATATGAAATTTTATGTAGTAAATGACCGAAAACAGTTAACCTTTAAACATATAACGGAGTGTGTTACGCCATAAAAAGACATTTTATGAGAGACTTGAGGGTCATAAAATGAAGGGTTACGTGTCTTTGATCTGACGTTACTGCTTAGGATACGTCCTGTTTGCGTGATGGTTGCGATGCGAGGCGAAGCGATGGGAGAAGAAAAAAGTGCAAAAAAAATCGCGTAAATTTATTGTACTCTCATTCCAATTCTCTTTATGTACCAGTCTTTAATAAAGGAGTCAGGAGGAATTTGTCACAACTCGGTAACACAAGAGTCGAAACGCATGCACTGTATCCTACTGTACCCATGCATTGCTAAAGTGTCATCACCATCTTCATTTCAGCCGAAAGACGTCCACTGCTGAACCTAGGCCCCCAAGCATTGCCACTTCGACCGGTTCTATGCTTCCCGCATCCAGCAGATTCCTGTGGCCCTCACCAGGTCATCGGTCCAGCTTGTGGGACGCCTTCCAACGCTACGTTTTCCGCCACTCCAGAACCTTTCGGTCCCATCGGCCACCTCTGTTACAGTGAAAGAAAAACGTTTTCGATGGTGGATAGCCAGTTGTAGAGTTCTTTGTGAAGGAGGTCGTCCGGTGAACCACCATTGTCTAACTCTATCGTCAAATGGGAAAATCAAGAATCAACACGAATGAAGTCACAGGAAAAGCGCTCATGTTTTATAGCATAGCTTCCGTCACTCACATAGGATAGTGGGTAGCGCGGCTCTGATCCGATGTCAGTACTAAACGGCATGAATATGAGATTTGGAACTTTATCGGATTTGAAAACACGCGAGCATCATTCTAAAAACCACAACACAACTGAGTTTTGTCATAAAATTGTTTAATATGTTGCGAATTTGAAATGTGTAGATAAAGATTTTGAGAGACCTTCCGTTTTATAACTTTGTTGAAAACTACAGATAATATCAGCAGGTCTGTTCTGTCAAAATCTTACCGTGAAAACTTGGGTGAAGTGAGCCTTTTTTTTTTTTTGAGGATGGGAAATCATCAAATGACCCCTCCCGCTCTGGGTGGAGCGGAAGGGAGTGTCAGACTCTTACTGACTAAAACCCACCCGTGTTCCTTCCTTAGACCTTTCTGTTCCAGGGCAGCGGTAACCCTTTCGGACGATCCCGCCGCCGTGAAGTGAGCCTTAGGGTAATTACATGCCGAAGATGACCGACTTACTGCGATACCTCGCGATCACGTTTTAGCTCGCCACCTCGATGTCACCTCCATGTAAAACAAATGCATGTTAGTAGACACGCACGCACATGGCGAAGGATACCTCACGATACATGGCGGTCTGCATGGGGGTGTACCCCGATGCCTGGCATGTGTCGGCGTTTACATGGAGGTCTGTCTTTGGCATTTAAATAAAAAACCCTAATGTGAACTTTCCACCTAATGCTAGGGATTGACACTATTGACAGCTCACTGAAGTTTTCACGGTGACATTTTTACAGAATAGATCGGTAGAAATATCAAAAGACATTTTTAATTGTTCTAGGATGATCCGTGCTCTCTGCACGTAAGTAGGGCCAGGGGTTCCTATTTCCATGACCAACCTGGAAATCCCTTGACCGACTAAGAAGCCAGGTGGGCCGGTGCAGGTACAACTTAGTCAAGTGGGGCTACTTCGATGAGCCACAGTGCGATGTGGTGGCTCCACATCGCACTGTGGCTCATCGGAGTAGCCAATGACAACATGTACATGATGTTTTCATAGATATATTGAAAAGGTACCGTCATGATATTAATATCTTTAAACAGTTCCCTTAGAGAATCACGCCTGCGGAGGCCATATATTGCTCTGATGGCTCTTTTCTGCAGAATAAAAATAGACGATATCTGCAGCCCGTCCCCATAGACAATGACAACTCTTGCTGTTTGTGCAATAGCACCTGCACTATGGAAGACGTTTGCGAGGCCAACGCTAACGCTGTTGAAGTGGCCAAACTCTGGACCAAGCTTATTAAAAATGAAAAAGAAAAGAAACACACAGGCCTCCTTTCGGTGACAGGCCGTAATCCACCACGCGGGCCCAGTGCGGGTTGGTAGATATCACATGTCTTCGAATTTTTGGTTCTAGGATGTGCCGGTTTCCTCACGATGTTTTCCTTCACCGTTATGAGAGCAGTGGTGATCAAATAATTTTCACAAATTAAAGCGCCTGACTGGGGTCGAACCTACGACCTGCAACTCCGAATAAACCGAGCTAAAGACCCGAACAGTAAAACATTAATCGCTGATTTTTGGCTATGCTAAAATCGATGATGTCCCACGTTTGTATTAGGTATAAGTATTTACTGAAGTTGACCCATATGTCACGTGCCGCACGTATTATTACTATAACATATATCGAGGATATCTCAATAAAAGGATTTTGAAGGAAATTCCTAATCCATTCCTCCGGTGAAAAACTGGTCTGCTTGACGATGTAAATAATGCAATGAATGTTGTCGAGGGCATTGCAATTGGTTACCCAATTACCCCGCTATACTCCTTAGCAGTTCTCAATAACCGCTAAATAAATTGTCCCTCTACCCTAACGATACCCATGGGTATTAAGATAGTCTATTTATAGTCAAAACAATAGCCATTAGAGCCCATCGAAGCCCATAATCGATGTTTTGAGTAAAACATAAAATCTAATCTTCGTCTGCTGCTAACAAGTGGGTAGTAATGGTGCTTATATCGACCCAAAACCACAATTATATTCCATTAGAGGGTGTTTGAAACTTGTAGAGTGACAAGATGGTATTGGGTTATTATACTAGCTGTAAGGTGTAAGTAAAATGGGGCCCGTGGCTAAATGATAGCTGCACTGGTCGATCGAAGGTTAATCTACACTTGCCGCGGTCGGTTCGTGGATGGGTGACTATCCATTACATATCGGGACTTCTCTGTGACTCGGAAATCGTTAAGTCGTTGGTCCCAGCTGTCATTCGTAGATCTTATACAGTCGTTCGAGTAGTGGGAAGCCCAAAACTCTGATGAATTTGATATTTTTTTTGTTAGCCTTTATTCACGATACCAACAGTTTAGTGAGTATATAAAGGTATAAGGAATAGGGTGTGAAGTTCACCCGTCTGGTGGGCAACTACCCGACGATTGATATTGGGACTTTGTATATGCTCGCGCGGTAAACTTTGTTTGCGCGATGCAGGATTTTGCGTGATGTCAGTGAAATGCGTATATCGCATGTGGCGATGTAAATGCCGCCACAAGTACAACGCTAGAAGGTTTCTTTTGGCGTGTGGCCATGCTACTAGAGGAAAATTAGAACTAGCGCCGCCATCTTGTTTTGTTACTGCAATTTCTGTGACAATTCCACAAATATTTACCAACAACGCCCTCCTCTCAATGTGATTCAGGCGCCAAAAGGAGGATCTTTTACGTGAATCCAAACATGAAACACAAATGTTTGTAGCTGTGCTCGTGAACGAATGTTCGTGAGCAAAGGTTCGCCAAACAAATTTGAAAAGTGCATGCTCGCGTTGGATAACTTTAAATAATAACTACGGAACTTGTAATCTAATACCACCCTCTCACAAATGTGCTTTTACGATCTTCACTTTTTATTTTTATGACTTTGTTTTCTTGCTGTCATGAAACTTGTCTAGACTAGCGCAAGAATGGATGCGGATCATATTACTAAGGAGCACTTGGTAGGACGGTTATTTTACTAGGTAATTCTGCTGGCCATTGTTTTAAGTAGGTAGATAATGTGGGTGGTCAATGGATGGATAAAATGCTGCTACTAACACTATTGATAACTAGCAGTACCCCGCGGTTTCACGCATAAGTTTCGATCCTGTGGGAATATGGGAATGAATAGTATCATCATCTGCCTAGCCTTTTCCCAACTATGTTGGGGTCGGTTTCCAGTCTAACTGGATGCAGCACCAGTATTTTACATGGAGCGACTGCTTATTCAATAAAAACTAGGCTAAGACATTATTCAAATTAGGCTAAGAATCAGCTCTTTACAATCGTCAAAATTAAATAAGATAGTCCCCCGAAACTCCCGACCTTCACCACTTCCTAGTGCTTTAGCTGGGAAGTGGCGCAACAAACTCCCCAGCAGCACAACGCGCAGCGGTCTGAAAACTGATTTATCACTTAACGAAACTACAAGTTTTAAGCGTGATTAGACAACATCTCAAAATATTATGCCGTTAAAAAACATGAACTGGTTTGACACTTCTTAAACAAACTGCCCTTTCTCGCTGTAAAACTTCTATTTTACTTTAGTTTTTACAACTTTGTGCTTCATTATTTTTAGATGAGACCTAACTTCAATTTTAATTCAAACATAGACGGAAGGATCAGTCAGTCCTATTACCACTGACCTATATTTCACAAGTACGCTGGGCTAAATATACTATACGAATTGACAGTTGTTTTTTGTGCCGATTCAAAGCGAGCTCGAGCGTCTCAGGAACTAAAATTGACACATTGCCGCAAATGGCCGTCGATTTGTTTTGTTACGTCTCTGATGATTTAGGTCTAAATCGTGGAATAACACTTTTTTGTGTATTTTGTGTTTACTACGAGATATTTAGAACATTATTATCAAGAGAGTATGCGCATCTTATAAAACTCGCTATCAAAAATATTAGTTCCACGAACGCTAACCGCCGCTCACGTTGCTGTCAGCGCTAAAATGGCGAAAATCAAATTTCTTCATTTTGTCATCGATAGTATGAAGTCCAGCGTACATGTTTATTATATGCCAGTGCCTTGTACCTTTTTTAAACTGTTTACTTTGGTCTGTTCTAAAAGCATCTAATGAAAATCTAAACATACGGGTCAGAAAATGTACTTGTGAATGCCACTGGCAATATAATTTATTATAAACCCTAAATTCTAATTTAAAAACAAAACACTTTAAAGATGTTTGACAATTGAGATTAGTTTTATAACCTCAATTATCGTCGATGATTTTTCAATCACAATTTAGCAATGTTATTCAAACAATAATTGTTGGAAAAAGTGGTCAGATATTATGTTAGAACCTCTTAAATGCATATGAATGTGTTACTAATTCCCTTTAGTGACTGATTGCGAAAGAATTTATCTTGAACAGGGATTGTTTACACTTTCATCAGTTACTTTTGAAAAACACCATAAAACATTCTAAAATGTCACGCTAACACAAGAACACAACTTCCAACTCAAACGTACCTCAAATGCAGTTCAAAATTAATTAAAACTATCCAACCTACATACTACAGGAGAGTAGGTACCAACTTTACTCCTATTTACTGCATTCAAAGACATCACCTTTAAACCTGCAGCGTGCCACTTTACTAGTCAAATTGGTATGTGAATAAATTAAAAGTTACATTGTCTCGCCTTCGAAGTAATTTTCTTAAACAAAATTAACTTTTCATGGATTCCGTGATGACTTTCACGATTGCTTTACTTGTTGTAATGGCTGTTGTCAAGGACACTCCGTGAAGCTATGATTTTTTAATGTATTTTTGGGTAGGTTAAGGCCGACACTTACCTTACGGACTCATTTACTCGACTCAAAATACCTGAGACCTTGAAATGTGAACTTTATGTCGTGTTACGTACAGTAGAGTCTTTACGGGTAGTCAGAACCCTGAAAGTTTAACAAATGTCTTACCAAGGGGTATCGTATTACTCAATAACTGGGTTGTTCTGCTATCTGATGTATTGTGTGTCTTTTAGTCTGTGCTAAATAAATGTATTCTTTCTTTCTTGTGGAGGTCAGATGTAAAATACCGGTATTCAGCTGCATCCGATTAGACTGGAATCTGACCCCAACTTTGTTGTGAAAAGGCTAGGCAGATACTGATGACGTCATAATCATTATTTATTTATTAAAATCTCCAATTACTATAATTATCGTCCTATGATGTTCCCACGGCTGAGACACAGGCCTCCTCTCTTCGAGGGAGTAGGCTGTCGTCTTCCACGGCCCAGTGCGAATTGGTAATATTAAACAAATAATAAATAAATATATTTTTATTTAAAAAAAGTGACATTGTTACAGACATTTACAACATACAGAAGCAGTTATAGAGACAGAAGTAACAGGGTGTAAAGTTCACTCATCTTCTATAGAAAAGGGAGAATTCTCTGACCAGACGGGTGGAGTGTCTGGCTGGCAACTGCCCAATGATTTATGTCGGGCCGTTGTATATATGCTAGTTGCGCGGTAAAGCTTGCTTGCGAGATGCAGGATTTTGTGTGACGTCAGTATGACGAGTAGTTCGCATGTGGCGTTTGTAGCTATACCGCTACACAGTATTTTAAACATAAGTCCCCTGGCTCCCAAACTAGGTTTATACCAGTGACTTGGAGGTCAGAATTCTTCATTAAGTAACAGAAATTATTTATTCATCAAGATACAGATGCTAATTTCATTCATTCAGGATTCCCTTTAGGCTAATCAAGTATTTCAGCTTTTATTAGAAAACTGGGTTACGAAACATAAAAATCTCAGGTTCATTGTTAGCAGAAAAAAATAAATCCCAATACAGACGAATAACTTTCTTTGTCAACTCCGAGTACATTCGGGAAAGATGATGCCAAAAAGTGCAACCTCCACACAATTATTGAATTCTTTCACGTAGCCAGGTTGATTAAATCTTTTCACGTATCCAGGTTGATTAAATCTTTTCACCACACCAAAACCTAAAGATGTACCCGAAAAGTTCATTTTTATTTAGCCTATAGCGGTATCTACAACGCCACTTGCGAACAACACGTCATACTGACGTCACGCAAATCCTGCATCTCGCAAGCAGAGTTTACCGCACAATTAGCATAGATACAATTTCCCAACATCAATCTTTGCGCAATTGCCCGCCAGACACAACATCCGTCTGGTAGGAGGATCCTCCCTTTTCTATGTAGGATGAGTGAACTTTACACCCTGTTCCTCATACCTCCAAAAGCCTATACTGTCCTTTTGCTTGGCAAAGGCCTCACCTTTTGCGCAAAAATAAGGTAACATAAAAAATCAGGGAATCATTACTGACTTATAGTCCAATAAACTAAATTCTGGTGTATATTATATTCTATCATTCTGTCTACAAGTTTTTGTCTATCAATCAGATTTTGAAGCCATAAGTACATCAAGCTACTAAAATCTGTCAAATGTCTTTAATAGATTTTCAAGTTTATCGCTAAAGGATTAGGTTCAAGGTTGATTGGGAAAATTTTACAGTTTCGGGTAGCTTGATGTGCAGCTGGCGTCTGTACAAAACTAGACTTCTGAATCTCAGACAAAGTAACGTTAAAGTGCTTTAATGTGTTTCTTATAAATAATGATTCGGTGCTTCGGGCCCTGAAATTTTCATAGCAAACTCTTTTGTACACTCCATTAGCCTTATTCTTTTATAACAAAAAGATTCTAGATCGTAACATAATTCTAGTAAAGAACTACCTATCACCATCTATCTGGATTTTCTTTAGTTTTATCTATGAACTTGGGGCATATTGATAAATTGCTGATATGACATCTGAGAGAGAATTATTATTGAAAATCTTAGGGCTGATTTTTCAATCGACAGATAAGTTTTATTCGTGGACTAAAATTGACGTCTGACAGATTTTGGATGGAAGAACTGTATCTGGCGTTGGAAAAATAAGCCCTTAGTAGATTAAAGATACACAGGCTATTAAAATAATCAAATAATGAGCAGCACCCTAATTGGTACACACCCTGGTTGGTTGGTAAACACACGATCAATCGGAATCGGTTTCACTCTGACAGTTCAACAACATTCATTGCGTTATTTACGTTGTTGAGCAGACACAACGACACATTTTTTGAACATATGAAGCAATGGATTAGCAATATCCTTCAAAATGATTCAGATATAGATTCATTGTGTGTTACGCAATTAGGGTGCCGTATCAATGTTCAGTACCTTTAATGGTTTGATTCGATTTGTTTGGTATTTCTAAATAATAGTTTTAAGACTTTGTGACATGATCTTACCATATAAATATTTTGATCCATTCGGGTATGAAACACACGACACGTAGTACAAAAGCCAGTTGCTGAAGCTACGGTCCTAGAAGAGCGTTGACCGCGAAATGCGGCTGTCATGACCAAATACAGAGCGTTTTTTGGCACCTTAATGTCAAATAGTGGTGAAAATGACTTCATGATGTCCGTTATAAATATGACGGAAACGTTTTTCTAGGAAATCGTAGCCTTAGCCAGTAGGCCGACCGCTAAATTCATACATGTGCCCACATACGGGGCTTGTGGCTAAGTAATAATAGTCGCACGGTTCGTTCGATCAGGTTAAGCTACGCTAACCGCGGTTCGTCTGTGGATGGGTGACCGTCTTTATATATCAAGACCCCTCCGTGGCTCGGAAAGCACGTTAAGCTGTTGGTCCCGGCTGTCATTCGTGGATCTTTACAGGTCGTCAGAAGCCCGAAAGTCTGACAATCAGTCTTACCCAGGGGTATCGTATTACCCAATAACTGGTTTGTGGAGGTCAGATAGGCAGTCGCTCCATGTAAAATACTGGTATTCAGCTGCATCCGGTCAGACTGGAAACCGACTCCAACATACCTGGGAAAAGGCTAGGCAGATGATGATGACAACATAAAACTAGAGTGCTACAAATACCTTCTCTGATCTATTTCTGTTTCGTGCTCGTGATCATTTTGTTGCCTGTTATTTGACGCCTGAATGACATTGAGGGGGGGGGGGGGGTAGTTTGTAAACGTTTATGAAATTGTATTGAATTTTACATAAAAAAATATAAACATCCAAAAGGGAACCTCTTCCTTTTTTGAAGTCGGATAAAAAACATAGATGGCGGTGTTAGTTCCGATTTAAGCGACGCGCCAAAAGATTCTTGTACATTACAGCTACATTAATATTAAGTTCCATTTTAAAAATCCGCATTTCAGTCGACAGCAAAAAGGTTCAAGTACTCTTAAATGATAATTTTACATTAATACGAACCTAACCCAAAACCACTCCTCATTATAATTCTCTATGGTCGGTCCAAGTTTTCAGAAGTCACGTTAACCCTGTAATACTGTTAATAATTTAAGCGAAGGTCGAGCGCGTCATTTAGCAAACAACGCTTTGAATGTTAATTTATTAAGACATCTCGGGGCTGATGGCTCGTCATGACGGTACTTAAGGGATGGTTCTGGTTGCTTTGAAAGCGGAAAGCGGGTTGTCTATAAAGGTTTCAAGGTTCTACGAATATGTTAGGTACGTTATAAACTAGTGTTGTAATCGATCAGTTTTCAATCGAGGTGGTACATTGAGGGCGAATTATTATACCAATGAAATAGAACGTAATCAACACATCTGAGGCGGGTATCACATCTCGATGCGCAACCACAGCAGCGAAACTGCAGTATTTCCGCCATGACTTGTCCGTTGTACGACAAGCGAAACAAGCGGAACTGCCTTGTTCTATACAATATATTCGTAATATATTATTAGATTGTTGTTCTAACGCACTGGTTTGTTTATGATTTTCCGCTTGATTTCGCCATTCTTTTTTTAACTGACTTGTCTGCTGTACTGCTGGGGAGTTTGTTGCGTCATTTCTTTTTCCCAGCGAAAGCACTAGGAAGTGGTGAAAGGCGGGCGCTTTGAGGGACTGTCTTATGTAATTTTGACATTCGAAAAGTGCTGATTCTCAGCCTATAAATAACTTAAAGTTTTGATGTTCGCCTTCTCGGAAGCCAGTTACAACTCCGCGATCAGCCTGCTATATTATTGCGGTGCCGCGTTTGTTTCGCACGTATCTATGGCACTCGAAAACAATAAATATAAAGCGAAACTTAATTTATTTTTGTAAAATGGATGGTGAGCTTAAGGAAAAAATAATCTAATAAGAGGTTTGAAATAGACCTTTACTAAGTCGAAAATGACGACATTTTGCTCCGATTGCTACAATTCAACTGATTCTCATGATGTTCCGCTACTCGAATAGCGACATAATTTAGAAATGTTTCTTAGCGGAATTCGGTAAGCGGTTTCCCTTCGCGTTGGGTTTCCTTTCGCGGAGTTTAAGAGCTGTCGTTGTCATCATTGTTGTAGTATGTATATTGACACTAACAGCTCTTGAAGGCGATTTAGATTGTGCTGAATGTACTCAGGGTCATTGGTGGAATTTGCCCAAAGTATCTTTTTGGAAGACTGATTTAGGACACTATTTTCGGGCTATCTAAGGCTCTGTTGTTTTTCGAAAGAGTTACCGTGGCCCCTGGCACAGGCAACTGAAGGAACACGGTTGGGTTTTAGTCAGTAAAAGTCTGACACGCCCTCCCGCTCCGCCAAGAGCGGGAGAAGTTATTTGATGATTTCCGACCCAAAAGAAAAGGCTCTGTTGTTTCTAATATGACTGTTTAGAGGTATGAGGAATAGGGTGTAAAGTTCACTCGTACTCTACAGAAAAGGGAGGATCCTCCGACCAGACGGGTGTTGTGTCTGGCGGGCAATTGCCCCACGATTGATGTTGGGAAGTTTGTATATATGCTAATTGCACGGTAATCTCTGCTTGCGAGACGCAGGATTTGCGTGACGTCAGTATTACGCGTTGTTCGCATGTGGCGTTATAGATACCGCTACATGACTCCCTTCCGGAGACCGGAGGTCGATAGTGGGCTGAGTCTTGTCGTCGGTGTCACCAGTTTAGAGGTATGAGGAACAGGGTGTAAAGTTCACTCGTACTTTATAGAAAAGGGAGGATCCTCCGATCAGACGGGTGTTGTGTTTGGCGGGCAACTGCCCCACGATTTATGTTGGGAAGTTTTTGTATATGCTAATTGCGCGGTAAGCTCTGCTTGCGAGATGCAGGATTTGCGTGACGTCAGTATGACGTGTTGTTCGCATGTGGCGTTGTAGATACCGCTACAACTCTTTTGCCTCACAGATAAAATCACAAAAACAATTGTTTATTCTGCATAAACAACACACAAATAATAAAAAAAAATATGACATAAAATACACACACACACAAAGTAGCCAAAAGCCTCGTACAATAAAAGGTTGACAATTTTGGTTCATTGCTTGATATCAGGGCAAGGGACCAAAGACAATACATCACCACTCCAACGTTACACCGACAACCCGACAACGTACAGACGCCAGCACATCAAGATACTACAATCTGTCAAATTTCTTTAATACATTTTCAACTTTATCGCTGAAGCATAAGGTTCAAAGTTGATTGGGAAAATTTGACAGTTTCGGGTAGCCTGATGTGCTGGCGTCTGTACAACCACCCGCTTCCGTTACGTTTGACTATCAATTGTCCGTATTTTCTAATCATAACTGTCACTCTTTGACAGTTGTATTTGTTTCGTCTCGAAACAGTTTTTTTTGTTTATATTTTGTTTTATATTTCTTTATACGTGTTAGGATAAGATGACACAATTTGGTTCATAAACGTGGTTCTTTTAATTTTATTTGTATACTGGGTCGACGATAAACTGCGTCGACTGGAACGCATCCTTTCCTTGAGGAATGGTTTTCGGTGTGTGAAGCTCGCACCACCACCAGTGAGTAAAAAACGGACACCGTCGCGGACGCCTGCGTCGCCGATATGCAGTGCTAGTGTTTCCCGTTTGATTGAGTTCCCTATAATCAAAGTTCGGGTTTCATCTTTCTGGAAGATAGTGCTTTAAGTGACCTATGGACCTATATGTTTGGGATTATTAACTGGAGATTTCCTGTGGTGTGCTCTGCCGACAAGCCCCGAAGTTTTACCAGGCCAGGACCCTCGGATTGTGGCTGCGGGAACGTTGAAGCGGGTAAGTCGCTGGACCCAGTAAATTCCCTACAGTATTAATTGGAAATAACACGGAAAATTGACGTCATCTGACAATTTTGATAAATAATTAATTTCCCTTACCTACTACAAAACCATTCGTAAATCTTAATTGATAAATTCACTCTCGCCACTTTACGATCCGATTAAATGTCAATCATTCCAGCTAATCCCATCGCGGCGAATATTGGATATTAATCATTTTCAAATTTTACAGACCCTCAGTTTTGCATTAAATTAGAATTCAAAGCATCTATACTAATACTAGCTGTTGCCCCCGACTTTGTCTGCGATCCAAGATGAAAATTAGCCTATTTACTTTTCCAGGTCATAGTCTACCCACATGCAAAATTTCATCCAAATCCGTTCAGCTGTTTTAGTGTGAAAGCGTAACAAACACACAAACTTACTTTTCGCATTTATAATATTAGTATTTATTTAACATACACTGATTAATTACTTTTTTTTATAGCTAAAATATATATACAAATATATACAAGTATATAATACGAAAAATATAGAAAAAGGCAGGAGCTCATTGGGCATCAAAAAATTCGTCCGCATCACTGTCAATGGGATAAGTGCCCAAAAGGCTGGCAGCATTACCACGTTGAATGGTAATGCTGAATCTTTGGGCTAAAAATAGGCCAGCCTGGTCTGGTCACGTGAAGGACCAACCAACCGCTTGGCGATGTCTCTAAAATTCGATGAGCACTCGGACCCCAAGGGCCTAGTGTTTCAATCCCAAACGGCTCAAACATATAGCTCCCAATAAGGTTGTTATATTTGCGCCATTTGAGGTTTTCTGCTCCTGCAGCAGCCGCCCCGGCACAGCCCACCGTGCTAGGAAGATGGGATGGCGCGAGGGTGACAACAGAGTTTGCATCCCACACCAAAGGCCTACCCAACTTCCAAGGCATTATGGTCATTCCAACGGGCCTCTTTCCATCGTCGCGTGCCAAGCCATTGGGTTCTAAAACAGCTGGTACCCCGGCGGAGACAAGAGCCCGACGGATGATGTCGTTAATGCTGGCGTGCCGTGCCATCCGTCCAGCGCTCTTGCTGCAGGATAGGCCATGGTGTCCAAGGCAGTCGAGCGCTTCTTAATATTAGTTAGGATTATTGAGGTAATTTTTTTTGTTTGTAAGTTTGTATGCGGGATTACCCCTACATACAAACTTACAAATCCGACTAGTTGTTCCAGAGCTAGAGCTAATGCTCTGGCAAAACATCCATCGGTTTCTTACTAAACATCAACTATATCCGATGACCCTGGTTACTTATCTCCTCTAGCAAAGATCTCTAAAGCGCTGACTCATAGCAAACATGAGTAATTCTAAATACCTATAGTCGAAGCGTTCCCTCACTTTCTGCTGATTTGCAAATACATAAGAACATAGAATAATATTATCTGCTTACATTTCAACGAAGTAGCGAATCAGCTGATCCCTCGTGGCAGGGTTCCAAGTATCGTTTAGGTCAGGTCTGGCAGTAAATTATTTTTGTTTAAATGTTTTTCAGGCGCTTTAGTTTGTGTAAAATATTTCATCATCACTGCTCTCAAAACGGTGAAGGAAAACATCGTGAGGAAACTGGCATGTCCTAGAACTAGATATCTACCAACCACACTGGGCTCGCGTGGTGGATTACGGCCCACTCCCTCTCTCTGAGAGGAGGCCTGTGATCCAGCAGTGGGAACATTATAGACTAATTATGCAAATGTTTTTCATTGACAAAATACCGATGAAGAAAGATGAATAAGATATCTTAGCTTTCAGAAACTACTGAGGTCTCTGAAATCCTTACCTATTAATTTTCTGGGGCCGTATTACGAAGAATGAATTACATCATGATTCCAGTGCGAGAAAGGGATGGTGCATTGGTGATGAATTTTTGGTTCTAGGACATGTCGGTTTCCTCCGATGTTTTTCTTCACCGTTTTGAGAGCAGTGGTGATGAAATAATTTACACAAAGTAAGGCGCTTGACTGAGTACGAACCTACGACCCGTAAGTCGCAGCCGTTATCCATAGGTCACCACTGCTCATTCTAATACTGTGCGAATGGTTAAATCTGTCCTACGATGTTATTATAAATTATAAACATAATTTTAAGTGATTTTTGTTCCATGTTATTAATTCTAAAATAACAAGAACCCACACTTTTATCAAATAAAAACAGAGAGCGAATAAATAGAAGAAACTTCAAGCAATTGTAAACTTGTTTACATCTAAAATAATTGTTTTGATAGTTAAAGACTAAACAATACTGATGCGAAGTTGTAGAACAACATTAAAACAACTATTGGATTTTAACACTGTTTATAATCGAAGTAATAACACAAATGAAGAGAAAATACCGATACAATAAAACAACAAAAGAACATTATTTAGTCCAAAAGAATTGTTTTGACAACATTGTTACATGAATAGTTTGGGCTAAACTATTCAAAGATGTCGTCTTTTCTAAAGTCATTGTGCTGTTTCGAGACCTTAATTAAGAGCGTTTACAACGTACGGCATTTCATACAAACTTTCAAGTCCTTGTTTTTCGAAATGCATGAACCGATTTTAATGAAACTTCATACGCATAAGCAGAATACATAGGTCTAAAAAGTTAGTTAAGAACATTTTCGAAATGTCTTATTTGAAAAAAGATAATTGGAAAACTCTGTTTCTATGGAAAATTTAAAATCGGTCTAATTTAGCTGTAACACTATTTTTCAAAAATGTTCTCAATTAACTTTTTAGATCTATATATCCTGCTTATGCGTAGGAAGTGTCATTAAAATCGGTTCATGCATTTCGAAAAACAAGGACTTGAAACTTTGTATGAAATGCCGTACGTTGTCAACGCTCTTTAATCCTTCCCTAAATAATTCCGATCCAGCCTGTCCCTTGCTGCGACGCCACTCCACAGGGGGTGCTCTTAGCGTGTAGTCGCTTAGTTTTTAAGCCCTGATTGGAGGTCAATTTATTGCGGCATTCACAGGAAAGCCCAGCAGTTAAGCAGACGACAACCTCATGGGTTGAACAGAGTAGTTATATCAAAAAAATAAAACACACAATCTACCAGTTAGCAGCACATAATTGGCACAACGAGTGCCAGTAAAAGTTCGATTTTGTCAAAAACTGTATTTTTAATTTGAATTGTAGTTTCATGCATTCTTTGTATTCAAAATTAACGTAAACTGTCTACCCCATGACTCAGTGGCGTGCATTGTTTTTCAGAATAGGTACGCAGGAATTTAATTTCGTCATATTAACTTGAACAAGTAAAGACCAATGACAATGTGCGAATAGTACGGGAGCGAGTAGGCCGTCTGGCGACTGCCTACTGCCGCGCGTGTTTGTATGAAGATTTTGTTTTTTGTTAGGTACTATATAATAATTTAGTGAGTTTCTATATTGTGGGGCACACACACTTAATGTAATTGGCAAGCTTATGGTGATTTATCGAGGTAGGCACTGCATAAATGCCTTTATGAAATGCACGCCACTGCCATGACTACACTTTCAAAGTACTACTAGATAATAAACTGACACCAACCCCAGTACCCAAATTGCGTAACATACTATCAAACACTATCTGAATAATTTTGAAGAAAATTATGATGTTTGATTGAGACAAATTTTTCGAACATAATATTATTATATGAATATTATGTTCGAAAAATTTGTCTGTTCAAAAATGTAAATAACGCAATTAATGTTGTTGAACCGTCAAAATGAAAGTAGTTGCTGCTGTTAATTGCTAATTACCCCACCGGCTGACAAAATTATTCTTCCATAATATCAAATCTTCTCACAAAATCAGTCTATTTCCCCTCCTGTCGATTTTGTCATTGACAAGACTAATCAACTCCCTGCCCCCACATTTTCAAAAAGTTATATAGGACCCTGATCTCTACGCAGGATATGAGGCGATAAGGGCGTCACATGATCCCAATATCGAAATCTTAATATTACTTTGAAAATGTTAAAAGCTTATGCTGATAAATCTTTGCTCATGTCGTTTTAGGAAATTGGATTACAGTTTGATTCATTTTCTCGATTTAATGTTGTTTCTATCTTTTTGGGGGCCATTTTTTTTGTAAGTAGAAAAGAATTTATCGTTTGTAATTTATCATTTTTAGTGATGGGTCGAACTTGTGATAACTTAGTTGAAGTGAGCTGTCATTTCACCAGATCAATCAACTCAGCCTAACGCAGTCCACTGCTGGACTGGATAGGCCTCTCCCAAGCTGCGCCACAACACCACCAGATGCTAGGAATTAATACTATTGACAGCACTACTGCTTTTCGAATACAAAGTCCCAAATTCAAACCTGGAAGGTACCAATATGATTTTTTAAAATTTCTTTTTAAGTGGATACATTACCAGTCGAAGGCGATGCGGAGGATTTTTTCGACGCCATATTTTAGTTAGTTAATAGTTTTAGTTAGGTAAGGTATATTTTATAGTTTATTAGTTAGTTTAGGGCTGACTTTTCAATCGACACAATTTTTATTCATGGAATAAAATTGACGTCTGACAGATTTTGTATGGAAGGACTGTCAAAATTTAAGTTTATCCCTGGGATAAAAAATTGTCTGTCGATTGAAAAATTAGTCTTTAGTATAAGAAGTTTATCCAGTGTATAAATTTTTATACTCTTTAATAAAGCTAATAGAGTGATAATTAAGATTTTGCACATCAGTTAACATGTCATTGATGATCTTGCGTTTGTCTTCACCGTTATTCAGACAACAGTGAAGACAAACATTGCAAGAAAACGTGGACTTTACATTCATGGTTCTAAATCGCCTAAGCGCAGAGGGCATGCATGGCAGACGCAGAAAACAATGCCCGTTCCTCTGTATGAAAAGGGGCTTTTGTCTTGAAATAAAACAGTCGGGGGCCTGTGTAATATCACTAAGATATTAGTCCTTAAGTTTTAATAATAAAACAATAACCAGAAAAATGTCAACTTCAACTAAATTTTCTCTTTTCATCATCGTCATTTAGGCCCAAAGACGTCCACGTCTGGACATCCTCCAAGCACCTCCACTTCGGCCAGTTCTGTGCTTCTCGCATCCAACGGGTTCTTGCGGCCTTCAGAAGGTCGTCGGTCCAATTTGCGGGAGGCTTTCCATCGCTACGTCTTCCGGCCGTTCCGTCTCCACCTTTCTCTTTTACCGACATTTAAAAGACCACAGAATCCTTATTTCGCTTAGCCAAAAGAGTCTCTTAAAGGTCAAAAAATCTCTTGAAATCACAACAAAGTTGTTCGACGAAACTCTCATAGTTATTCCGTAATTTCACTCCAAATTATTTAGCTTCGAACTCAGCTAAATGTTGAAATATTATTAGTTAATTGGAATAAAGTTTCAACAACTTCCCGTAAAGGTCTCTTAGAGTGCGTTCAGACGAGAAACGTTAAAACGCGCGTTTGGAGTATGTTAAGTTTTCGAGCTCTAAATATTACGAGTATTTATATACGTTTCTCTGGTTTTATTTCAATGTAAAAACGGTAGTTAATAAAATCATCAACAGGCTGGATTTTTTATTTTATCGCGTTATACAGGATGGCATACATAGACGCGCAGCCTGTTACCATAGAGTCCATCCAAAAAATGCTGTCCCATACATTTTGATCGCATAGGTATCGCTCTTTTCTTTGAAATATCCGTTTTTATTTTGATGACCGAAGAACGTTGTATAAGGGGTCTAGAAGCATAATAATGGTTACAGTTTGCACGTCGATATCCCTGCCTCCCTGTTTACCTACAACTGCATTTTTTTATTTTATCACGTTATACAATTATAGCTTGTGCTGTGGTGAGAAGATTTGTCAGTCGCTGTTCAGATAAGTAGTATTACCCAACAACTATACACAGCACTGTTCATGCTTTTTTAATGCGTCGCCTCAAATAAATGTATTATTATTATTATTTAAAATATTAAATAATTTACGACTGCGAAAAGCAAAATATCGTCTCCGTTTTAGAATAAAGCAACCTGACGAAAAGTCAATCAGGTGAATGTGCGAATGTTCTTGCTTTCTCACTACAAGCAAATATCAATACCGTATCTGGAACAGTTTGACTACGAATACACACGGACTTGGATATGACGTACGAGTAGTTGGTGCGATGAAACGGCTAACTTGCCAAGGGACTTTGGACTCGCCAGTGTATTGAAGAGTTCAAACTAATTTGTAAAATCAACACTGTCCCAACAGTTGGTGGTATTGTTGCCATCCAGCACCTTAATTGCGTACCACACTATTAATCACAACCTGAATAATTTTAAAGGATATTGTTAATCCATTGCTATAAATGTATGTTCAAAATGAAAAAAATTGTCTGGGCAACCACGAAAATAACGCAATGAATGTTGTTGAACTGTCAAAATGAGAGCCACTGGTGCTGATGGTGTGTTATGCAATTACCCCCCAGGCGTCAATCGGTCGTCTGTACTCAAAGTCAAAGTCAAATCATTTATTTCAAATAGGCACATAAAAAGCACTTTTGAACGTCAAAAATTACATTCAAATAGAATTGATTCTAGTCGCCCCTTCCAAAAGGTAGTGGTCGTATGGAGAAGAATAGGCAAAAAATTCCACCGTTATTCTTATAAAATGTTTTCCAATATTTTGCATACATTAATTATATATTTATATGTGAAGACGATGCACCTCTAATAAAATTACCATACCACAATAGGTAAAAGAATTAAAATGGATTAATGAAACCATGACATACTCGTATAAATGAACTATGTGATAGATACATGGTGCTCAAATATTTACAAATATTCCAAAAGTTAACGATTTTCATAAAAAAATAAAAAATTAAATGAATAGGTCCGGGTGTAGAGTTTAAGTAATTACAGAATGTAAATGACGACACGGCACGGTTGGCGCAGTGGTTAAGCGATTGACGGCTGCGCTGCGTGTCGCGGGTTCGATTCCCGCACGGAACAAATATTTGTATTGCCTACAGGCAGTTGTTCCGGGTCTGGCTGTTTGTGTATGTGAGTTAAAATGTTTGTGAACGCACCTACGATACAGGAGTCATTTCTAGTGTGGGGCAACGTTTATTAAAAAAAAAAATTTAAAAAAAAAATATAATTACATTAGCAACCAGTTTGATTTTGTCTAGACTCTGGAGATTGTCCTATGGCGCAGGACCAGCATGTTTCCAAGCATTCTAATCTTGGATATAATCCTCTAATTTGTAATATCCTTGTTTACAAAGTGTACTTTTAATATAAGTTTTAAAATTTTTACTATCAAATTTTTCGTAAAAAACTGACAAGTTATGTTTGGGTATCCTATATATGCAAATGATTATGATATTATACGACAATAGCTCCACAGCACAACATAAAAATATACCCGAAACTGATTGTTTAGCTATATAAGGTAATTGTTTATACGGTAGTCCATTTCTGACGAAGATACACGTTTGTCCTCTTTTTGTATTTCTTGAAAAAATTGCTGCTCGACTGAAGTTTGGTATGTGACCTAATAATTCATAGCCAGCTTCGATAAAGTGCTCTGTTATACAAACAATATCTATTATCATTCCTTGATGAAACAATTCATCTAATTTAACTAAAAGTGTATCTGATTTGTTAATTTTATTAATCCTGCTATATGTTGATGAAATAGGTTAAGATTGTTAAAGAAAAACTGAGAGATTATTGGTTTTCAGTTTACAGAGATTTTATCCTGATTTAGAATGGAGCAGTCAACTTCTGAGTGCGTAATATTCAGGTTGCACATGTCAATAATTAGGTTTTGCAAATCCGAAATAACAATTTTTAAGCCATGTTTGTGTAAGGTATTATACCGTAAGTTATATGTATCACTAGCTTCTGCCCGCGGCTTCGCCCGCGTGGATGTCGGAAGTTATCCCACGGGAACATGCTACCAGGATTAAAAGTATGTGCTTCCCCAGGATGTCATCTATCTCTTTGCTAAATTAGAAGTTCAGTGGTTTAGGCGTGAAAATGTAACATACAGTTTCAAGTTCAAATCCTCCCCTAAAAACCGAATTACCCCTTTTTGCCCCTTCAGTGGTCAATTTTCGACAACTTTACATACTTATTATTAATTATTTTTTGTCGACAGTATCAATACTGAGTTTTGAGTTAATCGGACCGCGCATTCAATTTCTTCCAGACAAACTTCAACACCCCTATATCCCCCTTTGAGGGGTAGTTTGAAAAACTTATAATGATAAACTTTATTACTTACTTAGGCAAGTATTGTTGCCAAGTTTGAAGTTTATTAACTAAATTAATAAGATTTTTCATATAAACTGTATCCCCGCTTTTCACCCCCACAGGGATGGAATTTTAAAAAATTCATAACTTGACTCAAAGATTATTTAAACCAATTTTATAATTAATCAAGCCACTTATTATAATCCTCCCCTGTAAATAACTACCCCTTTTCACCCCGTTAGGGGTAGATGGGGTCATTTGATGACTTCCCATCCTCAAAAAAAAAGGGGGTAGATTTTCGAAAAACCCTCATACATGTTATTATTTATTTTTAGTCTTAAGTACGCACACAGTACACCGAGTTTCGAGTTAATCGGACCGCGCGTTCAAATTCTTCCACACATACTTTAACACCCCTATATCCCCTTTGAGGGGTAGTTTTGAAAAACTAATAATGATAAACTTTATTGCTTAGTTAGGCGAGTATTCATGCCAATTTTCAAGATTATTAACCTAACTAATAAGATTTTTCATATAAACTGTATCCCCACTTTTCACCCACACAGGGGTGGAATTTTGAAAAATCATTTAGGATGTGTTCATAACTTGACTCAATGATTATTTATACCAATTTTCGAGTTAATCAAGCCACGCTGTAAAATCCTCCCCTGTAAAATTGACTACCCCTTTTCAGGCCGTCAGGGGTAGATTTTCGAAAAACCCTGATACACATTATTCTTTCCTTTCAATTTTAGGTATAAATACTGAGTTTCGATTAAATCGGACCGCGCGCTAAAATTCTTCCATACAAACTTTGAAACCCCCCAATCCCCTTTTAGGGGGTAGTTTATAAAAACAAAAAATGGCCAACTTCATAATTTACATAGATAAGTATTCGTGCCAAGTTTCAAGTATATTAACTCAAGGAATAAGATTTTTCATACAAACAAAATCCCCCCATTTCACCCTCTTAGGGGTGGAATTTCGAAAAACCCTTTCTTAGTGGATACCCACTCTTCACGAAGAATACACCCTCCAAATTTCATGTCTCTAGGACCAGCGGCTTAGGCTGTGCGTTGATGTCTCAGTCAGTCAGTCAGTCAGTCAGTCAATCAGTCAGTCAGGACTTTGAATTTTATATATATAGATAACTGTAGGGCAGATGTAGGTTGGATTCTATGATGTATGCATAGGTGTGTGCTAAGTGTATCCATGTAATTAAAGTTTTCAATGGGGCTGTTAAACATAATGTTAGTGTTTTCCATATATTTTTTTCCAGATATTTGTTACTGCTCAATTCTTACCAGCATATCTTTATTTTACAAAATATTTTATACAACTTCAAACAAATACCATCAATTTTATAACATACATAAATACCTACAGTCGAGACCAACGACACGAATGAGTTGCCAATATTTCGCTTCATCTCTCGTTCGTTTCCTGAGCAATTCTATACGTTGATATCTTTAATTTCCTCATTCGACCGTCCACGGGTCACTTTCGTTTTAAAAGGTTCAACTTGCTGTTTCTGTTAGAGTTCGAACGAAATATGATTTTCGGCTGAAACCGTAACCGAATATTCGGCCTTACTTCTAGTTTCGGCCGAAACCAAAACTTATATAATTATGTAAATTCACATTATATCCTGGAATTTATTGTTTCTTTTCTAACATTGTTACTAAGGTACTATTTAATCAAACCCCGAGTGGTCATCATGGAGTTCAGGCTCCGACTTCTGAGCCAGCCGAAGTATTATTGTCGATCCCAATACATAACCAGACCAAGAGGCTGTCTTTATTTATCTATCATAACAGTTAGCTTAGGAACGCTAGTTTCTGCAG
This sequence comes from Apamea crenata, assembly GCA_949629185.1. Lineage (NCBI taxonomy): Eukaryota > Metazoa > Arthropoda > Insecta > Lepidoptera > Noctuidae > Apamea > Apamea crenata. Next base: position 9,009,524 of record OX451376.1, on the reverse strand, counting down.
AGCCGCAATTTCGGCCTCTGCTTGGCCAAAATATAAATAGTAGCCGAAACCGGTCTTTTTGGCCGAAACTGACCAAAACCGTAACCGAAACCGAAGCTTCGGGTGGGCTCTACTTTTTGTATTTACAAACTTTATACATTTGTACGTACTTAATATTTGATGAAGGTAAGGGAAATTGGTCTTTAACATTCCTGTCATATTTTATTCAAAAATGTTGGTTTTATCTCGTGTGTTTGATGTCAATATTGAATATGTGACCCTCTTTCTTTTGTTTTATTGCAAGCTAAGCTTTTGATTTTGTAAAGTAGGTCATCTCATAATAATATAATTTAGGGCGAATTTTACCAATGAAAGAGGAAGGTTCCAATCTTCTCAGCCGATCTCTTACACGATTAGCACATCTGAACGTTCAAGAGCTGTCAGTGTCAATATTCCACAACAATAACGACACTGGTGACAGCATCGACGCGCAAACTGTAACCATGGATTCAGCACATGAGTTTAGACCCCATAGCGTCAAAACTTTTCGTCGGTTATTGAAAAAAAATATTGCTGCTCCATACATTTTGGCCGCGTTGGTATTGAACTTTTCTATGAAACAGAACAATTTTTTTTTAAACCGACGAAAAATTTCTAAGCTATGGGGTCTAAACTCATGTGCTGAATTCATGGTTACACTTTGCGCGTCGATGTCCCTGCTACCCTGTTTACTCATCCTTTTAGTTATTACTTAAAAATGAAAAGTATCCTTTTTCCAGACACCGTGTCACCTATATCAAAATTCAGTTCAGTGGTTTGACCTTGAATGAAGTAGACTGGCAGTCTCCTTCGCAGTTAGGTATAATAACTTAGTGCGAATTTCCATACCATCATTCATGACTTTCTAAGCTCTTCAGCGATGAATTAATCTGAATACCCATTATCCACCAGCCTCATAAACTTCTAGCTGAAGATTTGATTACATAAACCGTTCTACTTCACAAATGAGCTCTAGTATCATTACACGATCTACCCTCAAAAGCTTCGGCCCAAAAATCAACTTTAAAATATACAGTTTGTTAAAAAGATTAGCTCTATCATCCACAGCCTTGAGACTCTCGAATCTCGAAGAATTTTTAAGAAACACTTTCGCAAAATTGTTCGGAAACGCGAGCCGTGTCAGAAAATTTACATTTTATTAATCTTCGAATGAGGAGAATCTTTGGCTGGGTGGAAAAGAGAGAAAAAAACAATATGAAAGCTCGGCTGAGAAGATTGGAACCTTCCTCTTTCATTGATGAAATTTTGCAAAAAGATTCTATAAAATTAAAGTTGATGTCTCGGAGAACGAAGGAAGATTAAAGCGATCCTGTCGGGATTTAAAATCTTGGTCAAATATTTTGTTAAGTGAAAACACATGAATAATTTAGGGTCCACCATTTTATAATTTCAAGCATGTTATTTTGTCGGTCTCGATTTTGACTTTGATGTAGAGGTGCCGAACAATTTTAATATTGGGAGAAAAAATGTGACGTAATAACCAAGTTCATGTACATGTTTTTCACAGGTTATGTCAGTAATGACGTGATAGTAAAACACTTAGTATATCAGCTGGATTGGTTCTGATCATGGAATCAGTAACCATACTGTTTTCTGATAAGAAACCTTTAAAGAAGACCTTTATTTTCGGCAAATGTGACGCAGAGAAAGAACACAAAATAGGACTTGTTGAGGGAAAATATGCGTCACATCCACGCAAAACAGCCATCGCTCAGCATAATGCTAGGACCCTATGCGAGACAGAACCCCAGCACCGGTTTTCAGCGACAGACATCTCTACTAGTGCAGTAGACGATGATATTTAAATATCACAATAAGAAATAAAAATCAAATTAAATTCATGAAAAATAGCGGATGGTTGCTGTCGTAATAAGTTTCAGTTCCTTTTTTAGTTTTGGGCCAAACTTATGTAGAAGGTAAACAAGTCTTGTTGTTGTATCATCGATTTGAAAAGAAGATTATATAACACATTAAAAAAATCACCCGTTCTAACTGGCAGTCTCGGCCATCTTCCTCACAACAAAACTCACATAATCTGTAATATTCTATAATTAGTTTCACATAATCCTCAAAACACCAACATTTGAGCTTACCATAAACTTAGCTAATTAAACTTTGGTCCCAACTGAGGTCCTCGGGGTGTCCCCCGTGAGCCCACAAAATATATAGATACAGAAGGCCGGCTTCATACAACGAGGAAAAGCAGGCACGCGCACACATAGACGCGTACGTACGGCGATTTCAAACAAATGACAGTCGCGAGTGCGCTTGCACTCGCTGTATGTGAAGCGTGTCTATGCGTGCGTGTTTTCGCTTATTGTATGAAGCCAGCCTTCTGTGCTTATCTATTGTGTAGTAAGCCTATGTTTACATGAAGAGCCCAAGATAACCCTGAAATATTAATGCGAAAGCGTCAGAGTAGCCCGCGAAATTCAAATTTTAGTTTCAATAATGTTTTAGTTTTCACCATCATTTAAAGAATTTCATCACCATCCTAGCCTTTTCCCAACTATGTTTAGATCGGCTTCCAGTCTAATCAGATGCAGCTGAATACCTGTATTTTACATGGAGCAACTGCCTATCTGACTTCCACAACCAATTTATTCCAAGACTTGCAGTGCTGGGAATAGTGTGGAAAGCATGACCCAAAAACATATGTTTACAAAAACAACAGTAGGTATATTGTTTTGCCAAAAAAAACCATTTCTCAATCTTCGTTTTCGTCATACTCTGCTCCCTTTCATTGTGTAATGGCACATAAATTATATATGATTGATCACCCTCCCGCTACCCATATCTAAATACCGCTCCATATATTGTTTACACAATAAAATTATTTACAATATTTTTTGTCGTATAAAGTAAACCATTATTTTTGTTGGAATACAAATCATTGTTTTTGGTGAAATATGTTACTTTCTGGAAAAATTTTATTGTGACTGGTAATTTAGGCTTTTTTTTTATTGTACCGATGATAACTTGCCAAATAGGCGGCGAGAACTTTATGGCATTGTCTATGATCAAATAGGCGGCGAGAACTTTATGGCATTGTCTATGATAATAGTGAAGTGTGAGAGGGGCCCGTGGCCAAATATTAAAAACCACACAGGTCTATCGATAAGGTTAAGCTACGCTTGCCGCGGTTGGTCTGTGGATGGGTGACCATCTTTACATACCTAGACCCGTCCGTGCCTCCGAAAGCACGCTAAGCCGTTGGTCCCGCATGCGATTCGTGGATCTTTGACAGTTAATAGTCAACAGAAGCCCAAAACTCAGACAACCAGTCTTACCAAGGGGTATCGTATTACACAGTAACTGATGGGTTGTGGAGATCAGATAGGCAGTCGCTTCATGTAACAAACTGGTATTCAGCTGCATTCAGTTAGACTGGAAGCCGACCCCAACATAGCTGGGAAATCGCTAGGCAGATGAGGATGATGAACAGTGAAGTGTAGAGTGTTAACGAGCACTAGGTACACTAGAGTTGGTACACACTAGATTTGCAACGAGTTGATCTTGCTTCACCTCATTGGATATGCTGCACTGCTCTTTGAGTTTTTCAAAGAATTCTGGACAGCATCTTAAGATCTGCGTATCGCGATCTGCGTTTGGCCGGTTAATGGTAATCTTGCGACGCATGCCCTGTCATCTTATACCTTATGACTGTGTCAGTGGGCGAGTTCGCATAGCTGAAACATATTTGAAGTTTATGGCAAAAACTTCGATTCCCTAAGAAAATGGCAATAAGCTCATCCGCTATTAAATGTCATATATAACAGAACTTTCGAAACGAAGGGTTACCAAACACGGTTGCTTAGCTTCGGGTATCTAGATCGGCTTCAGCACTTTATTTGTTGGTTGGGACAGATTGGATGCGGAAGACGGAGGATAGGGTGCTGTGGTGCAGCCTGGGAGAGGCCTATGTCCAGTATTGGACTGTGATAGGCTGAGTTGATTGATTGATTGACGATTGATATTTATTCCTTAAAATCATACACCAAAATACGGCATTCAAATCCTAAACATAAAAATCCTGAACCCACCATCTTATGTGACATATAGACCATTACGTCAACAGAACAGTAATATCTATTTATTGTATTGAAATAACATGAGAGGGAAGAAAGATGGCGACGGTTATAATGTTTGTCTCGCGCCTGATTTAGAGCCGAAAATATACGGGAATATGGTTGTGAAAGACTATATTGTAATGTATGATATTCCTTAGAGAGTGAATTGGAAATTATGGGCTAGGCTTTGGATTCGTAGTTGATATAATGAATGTTAGGTTTTTGTTTTTTTGGATGGAAATAGTTGTATTCTTTCCTTTTTTTTGTGATAGTTTGCATGATATAGGCATTATGCAAACTATCTACTTATAGAAGAGGCATGAGAAGCAGGGAATAAAGTTCACTCATCCTCCATATAAAAGAGGAAATGCTCCGACCAGAGGGTGTTGTGACTTGTGGGCAACTGCCCGACGGTTGATGTCGGGACGTTGTATATAATTATGCTAGTTGTGCGCTAAACTCTGCTAGCGCGATGCAATATTTTTCGAGACGTCAGTGTGCTGCGTAGTTCGCATATGGCGATATAGATGCCGCCACACTACTTATATATTTTTTTAAATCGTAGTATTAAATGACGTCAACGCGAGATTTCGATAATCGCTTGACCAGTTTTCTAATTTGAATGGTATTTTTTTTGTATTGTTGTTTTTTTTTGTTGTTGTTGTGTTTTTTATGCTATGTATTTTTGTGGTGTACAATAAAGTATATATAAATAAATAAATAAATAAACCTCTTATTCATTCGTTTGCCATATATCAAAAAAATTTGTATAACATTTTTGAGTGACGATGACGTTCACAATTTTGACAGGTGTTTTAAAGTGAACTTTATAAATGAAAGCAGCGAAACAAAACAATAGGCTACATTAAAGTTTTTACCACAAAGTAAATAGCTGTTAGCTTTACCACGGAATAACTGATAGTACTAAGTTTAATAGGCTTTACTGAATATAGGCATTGTTTTAACGGCAATGTTTATAATAAAGCACATCAACCTACCCGAAACTGTAAAATTTTCCCAATCAACCTTGAACCTAATGCTTTAGCAATAAAGTTGAAAATCTATTTAAGAAATTTGACAGATTGTAGTCATTGTTACGTTTGTTTGCAAGTCCTTGGGAGAGCGTGACACTCCACCACTTGGAATGTCTGATGAGAACCTAGACATTCATGATGAAATATTTCTACATATTTGGAGTATACGGGGTTTTGAACTTGCACATTGACTTAGAACTGATTTTTCCACCGTTAGATATATTTCATCCGTGAAATTAAATTTACGTTTGACAGTTTTTTCAAACCAGCGCTAGAGCTCTGTCTCGTATAGGGTCTTAGCATTATGCTGAGAAATGGCCGTTTTGCGTGGATGTGACGCATGTTTACCGCCAACTTGTTATTATTTTTTTGTGTTTGTGTTCTTTTTTATGCGTCATGTTTGCCGCAAATAAATGTATTTTCTTTCTTTCTTTCTATAGAAAAAGCTTTTTTTTTTAATCCTTGGTTGAAGATATCTGTGGTTGGAAAATTCAGCCCATAAGGAAACAACTATTCTTTCCATCCCATTCTGTCCCATTGTAGGCGATCGATGGCCCAAACTCACGACCCAATGGATCCCATTACATGGCAAGCGAAAAATCTTTAGCAATCAGTGTGTGGTCCACCAGATGGTAAGTGGTCAACTGCAATACTTTATATAATTTGTTTTATTTTTATTTTTAACTGTGTTTAGTTTAGTTTATGATCCTGTACGAGTCGCAATAAATACTTTTCCTTTTCTTTCTTTCTCTTTCAATACCAGAAGCATGGCAGATGCGATACTTACCCATTTTATCCGATTGCAGTGAAGTCCAAAAGGGTAGTATTGTTTTTTAAGAGAACTCTCTTTATACAGGGTCGCCGGGACATCACCGCGCAACTATGGATTCAGCACATGATTCCACTTTGAAATTTTTCGTCATTTATTAAAATAAAAATGGCTGTTCCATATATTATGACCGCGTAGATATTGCAATTTATTATGAAACAGCGGCTTTTTTTGATACTACTATTTCTTCACTATGGGGTCTACAATCATGTGCTGAATTCATGGAGACAGTTTGCGCGCCGATGTCCCTGCCTCCCTGTACATACAGTCACAGCTTACAGCTTATGCTGTGGTGAGAAGATGTATCAGTCGCTGTTCAAATAACTAGTATTACCCAGTAACTGGGTTGTGAATGTGAAAAGGCGAGATAGATGACGAAGGCTCGCTGTTCAGGCTTTTTTAATTCGTCGCCTGCCCCTGCCACCCTGTATGTATATATATAATAATAATAATAATATCCCTGGACATTGCACACAGCACCATTTGTCCCAAGCTAAGCAACCTAATGCTTGTGTTATGGTAACAAGATGGCTGATAAACTACTTATACACAATTTTTTTTTTGTAAACACATACATATTATAGATAGAATATATGTATATTTAATTTTGCCTACTCTGTGCACTTCTATTACACACTAAATCTAACTTTTAGCAGCACAGACACATAAAAAGCGTTATCGTCCAGTATAATTCGCAATTTAAACAAATCCACTAAATTCATTGCCAGAGTTTAATAATGACGCACTTTGTTGGTATAAAACGAGTTTTGAGTACTTTGACTGGAGTATTTATATTTTACTAGCTTTTTCCCGCGGCTTCGTCCGCGTGGCGGTCGGAAATTATCCCACGGAAACGAATTACCAGGATGAAAAGTATCCTATATGTTAATCCAGGTTATAATAAACTATAGATACATGAGGAACAGGGGGTAAACTTCACTCATCTTCCATAGAAAAGGTAGGATCCTCCGACCAGACGGGTGTTGTGTCTGGCAGGCAATTGCCCAACGATTGATGTTGGGAAGTTTGTATATGTATATGCTAATTGCGCATTAAGCTCTGCTTGCGAGATGCAGGATTTGCGTGACGTCAGTATGACGCGTTGTTCGCATGTGGCGTTGTAGATACCGCTACAAAACTATCTGTGTGCCAAATTTCATCCAAATCCTATTAAAAGCAATTATGATTTTAATAGGATTCACGATAATATTTCAATCATTAGTATTAACTAATGATTGAAATACTATCGTGAATTCATGCAAGCCTAGTACTATTTGTTAGAATACTGCTTCGAAAGTCGGGTCATATTTCAATCATAATTCGAAAGACACGTAGCGCCATCTAGCGTCCTAAAGCAATCGTGACCGTTGAAAGTTACTGTTCTTTCCTCTGGAACAGTATTTTTTTCTGGATGAAAGGTAACCCTATGCCCAATATCCTTTTCTGTACACCTGCCAACGTATATGCAAAATTTCGTGATGATCGGTGCAGGATTAGGCGTGAAAAGGTAACAAACAAACAATTTAAACGCAATATAAACCGGACTAGCTCATTGTTAATGAGGTCTTGGGTATTGGTGAAATATTATTAGATATGTTTATTGGACGGTTCTGTAATAGAAGTTGACCAATGCCACCGCTATATAAGTATGAACGTCAACGCTTCCTTTTCCAAGATTAAAGTTCCATAAATAATAAAAAAACTCTCGATGTTTGGCCAAGTACCTTCAAAAATATAAGCAACAAAGTAACAAAACGATAGCAGGCACTATCCAAAATTAGTAAAAATTCCCACTTTACATATTAAACAGTCCCTTTGAAGTGTGCATTATGAAGGGAGCAATGAATTTGCTTTACAAAAACCCCCAGAGAGATGTTTTAATGGCGTTCAAATATAATATTAAATTTTACTTATTGTTTCTGTCACAATATCAAGGTGACTTGACGAGTTTCTACTTAATGTATCTGTTGAAACAATATTAACTAGAGTCATCATCATCATCTGCCTAGCCTTTTCCCAACTATGTTGGGGTCGGCTTCCAGTCTAACCGGATGCAGCTGAATACCAGTATTTTACATGAAGTGACTGCCTATCTGACCTCCACAACCCAGTTACTGGGTAATACGATACCCCTTGGTAAGACTGGTTGTCAGACTTTCGGGCTACTGACGACCCGTAACGACTGTCAAGGATCCACGAATGACAGCCGGGACCAACGGCTTAACGTGCTTTCCGAGGCACGGAGGGGACTTGGTATGTGAAAATGGTTACCCATCCACGGACCAACCGCGGCAAGCGTAGCTTAACATTAACTAGAGTAATGATAATTATTATAGAAGTATGTATGAGGAACAGTGTCTAACATTCCTCTTCCTGTTTCTGGTAGGCTACTGTTGATGTTGAGACGTTGTACGAGTATATAGTATATATGTATCCTAGTTGCACTTGGATCTTTGCTTGCGTGATGCAGGATTTTGCGTAGTTTGTATGTCGCGTTATAAATGCCTACACAATAACAGGGTGACATTGACATCGACTTGCAGAGTAAGCAAACTGAAGTGGCAGGGACATCGACTCGCAGAGTAAGCAAACTGAAGTGGCAGGGACATCGACTTGCAGAGTAAGCAAACTGAAGTGGCAGGGACATCGACTTGCAGAGTAAGCAAACTGAAGTGGCAGTGGGCTGGCCATGTTTATCGAAGGACTGATGTCTATTGGAGCAGACGAGTCCTGGGGCTGCAGTCTCGACATTCATAGCGATCGCTTTACGACCGAATTCGGTCGCAAAGTCCTGTCACTCCATACATTACACCTGTCAATCCGGGACTTTGCGATCGAATTCGGTCGTAAAGCGATCGCTATGAATGTCGAGACTACCGGGGCTGGAGTGGAGACCGCGTATCGGGAAGCGTAGTGTGGGACGCCCCCGCGCTAAATGATGACCTTAAAAAGGTGGCTGGCCTATGTCCAGCAGTGGACTGCGATAGGCTGAGTTGATTGTTGATTGAGACCTTTCAGTTTTGTGTCTTGACTTACCTCCCATCTGCAATGTTTCTGGTATTGCAGAAGTCACAATAACAACATAAAGCTAAGGCTTAAAATAATGACGATTCAACTCGTAATTAAATCTCAAAGAAAACCACTTCGTCTACACAAAATAATTCTCAAAGATACCGCAAAATTAATTCAGGAAAAAAAAAGGAAGAAAAATTCTTAGAACCTTTTCCAATCTTGAAACCGGTTAATAGCAATTGAGTTTCAGCAATTCTTTGAAGAGTTCGTTACACTATTGATTTTAAGGATATTGCTCGCAAATACTTCGTTACTAAGAAGGTTCTATTCTAATCTTAGGCGACCGATACACGAGCCAAACTTCACGATTAAGGGCCGGTTTTTGATCCGTAGTTAATTCAACCAAGTTAATTCAACCAATTGTTAAAAATAGTAACTAATGGGTAATTTTTTGCTCTTAATGTTAACTAATTGTTATTTTTTTAACTAATAGTTAATTGTTTGGCCATTAGCAATGATATTATATCATTAGATAAACTAATAATTGATAAAGTACATTTTGCAAAAAATTAACCATTACTTACTATTTTTAACAATTGGTTGAATTAACTTGGTTGAATTAACTACACGTCAATTTCGGCTGGTCTATCGGTCGACTAAGGGTCGGTTTTTTAATCCGTAGAATTGATAGCAATATATAATTAATTAATTATTTTATTAAGTAGTTAAATTTTTAGTATATCTAATTATATAATATCATTGCTAATGGTCAAATAAATATCAGTAAAATAGATATCAGTAAAAAAAATAACCATTAGATAAGCTAACAATTGATCAAAAAACACATTTTGCAAAAAAAAAAAAATACCATTACTTACTATTTTTAACAATTGGTTGAGTTTAAATAAGGATCAAAAAACGTGCCCTTAGTCGACCGATACACCAGCCAAAATTGACTCTCAGGATTTTTTAAATTAACACCAACACACCTGGCGAAAATCGCGTCGCATTTTGGCGTAAGCGTAAAAATCAGTCCCTGCGTAAAAATCCGCCGGTCGGTATTTCAACCTTCCTTTCATTTTCTTTTTTTAGCATAGGTAATTTTCGACTTGGTGTGTCAAAGCATTTGGTTATGTCGAAACATACATTTCTGTGGCGAAATTAGATCGATAATATAATTGGAAATACTCGTTTCGGCCATAATTTCTTTATATTTTTAGGACTTTATTCATATCTATCGGTAATAACTAGCTGTGTATGTTGCAAAAATGTAAATCAAAATGTTAGAATACAACTATCCTAAGTTGTATTTTCGATTCAAAAACCGTTCGAAATTACATTACGTTTACTTTACTCATTCGAGCTAGAGCCTGTGCGCAGAATTACGCGATTGTTACGGCTAGGGCTTTGCAGGTAGGCTGCGTAGGCCTTTAACAAATTAGGTTAGGTAGTAAAAACACATATGCAAGGTTCATATGTATAATGTTACTTGTAGGTTACATAGAAAGGTAGGTAGCAATAGAATCAAATCAAATAAAACGTTTATTTGTTAGAAATACTTGTTCTGGTATTTAAGGTAAGATCTTATAACCTAAGTGTTATTGTATTCTACCTGCAAGCAAGCGTGCTTTTTATTAAGTTTACATACATTCCTATTATATTACCATTACCATGCAATTATTCACTATTCAATTTATTCATTTATATTGTTAACATTTTAATAAATATACAAATTTTAAATTTTTATGTTCCATAAATTCCTTAATACTATAAAAAACCACTCTAGAAGCCATTCTGTCAATTTTGTCTTGAACACATTACCCTGTAATAACTTTAACTCATCTGGTAAGTTATTATAAACTAAGACACACCATATTAAACACATTTTTCTTTTATATATCTTTATGACAGGGTGGTTGATACAGCAGGTGGCGGAACATAGCCCTTTTTTGTCTAGTTAGGACCTCACTACGTTGTTTAAAGTAGAGCATAATGTTTCTTGGTAAAGATGGAGATATCCTTTATGTACATAAAAGGAATCGGTAGAATTTTACCTTTTTTAAATAAAGGTTTACCACTATCTACTAACTAACTAACTAACTGTGTTGTTGATAACACGGATGCATCGTTTTTTTATTTAAAAAACTCTGTCGACATCGATCGTCGATCGATCGATCGATCGAAGTAGACTGAGTCGCGGGTAAGGACACACTGTCCTTCTGAGCACAAGCATACTTGTAAGGTTGGAAAGGCACCGTCCTTGGGTCTCCGGGATGCAGAAACTCAGGCCCGGGAACAGGCTTGCCAGTAGGACTTCAGGAAGCCGGTCAGGCCTCAGTGGGCCACAGACCACGGCGCGTCAGCAGGCCGCCGGTAGCGCGCGGATAGGTGTGCGTGCAGCGCACAGTATAGCACGCATGCAGTGCGCAGTTCAGCTACGCGTGCAGCGCGCAGTAGGTGAGCTGCCCTGTCCTCAGCCTGGACGTAGAATCCGGTACGTAGAACTGGTACGTAGAACTGGTAGGTAGAACCCCTAGATTTGGGGTACTAGTATCTTGAGGATCACTCCTGCTAGCTAAGCAAGGGGATGTTAAAATGCCAGAGTGTTCTTAGTAAATTAGTGTTGTGCCATGATTCTAGTGATGTGACTTACAACTCACTAATAAATATCAGTCGACTATTTGCCGTTGAGACCCTCACAACGCTACGGTATATACAATCTTAGCGGCACACACCTCAATGGATCAAATTCGACGTGATCCGAATATCACGTTAGGAATTTTGAGTGAACGTGACGGTTATTTTAATCGAATTCGAATCTGGTTCTGGGGTAATCAGATGCTTTAATGAAATTCCACATAACATAACTAGGTCAGATTTATTCTCAGACTAGCTTCGGCGTGGCTGATTTCGGAAAAAATCCCAGGGGCAATGTTCCCGTGGATAGGCTACTTTTAGTTGTAGCTTATAATGTTACTCCATAACATCAGCTATCTGTCAGTGAAAGTCCTATCAAAATCGGTACAGCCGTTTTGGAGATTAGCCGGAAAAAACCAATAGACAGACAATTTTTTTTAAAATGATTTATTGTTATTAGTAGCGTAAGTATATACTTACTTTCATAATTATGCATTTAGTAAAAAGCTGCTATTTTGATATTACAAACAAACACTTCAGTTTTATTTATTTGTATGTATAGATTTAGTTGCTTATTTTAATGGTGAAACAATACCGGGCAGGATTATTATCGGGATTCCGGGAAAATTTCAGCTCAGCTAAACTTTGGTTTTCTCCGGAATTGAGCTCATGTTGGACCATTATGCGGAATTAGGAAAGGAATATAATTATATGCATTTCATATAGCATAAGCATAATCAGCTTACAATGTTCCCACTGCTGGGACACAGGTCCTATGTCTGTGAGAGGCAGTAGGCCGTAATCCACCACGCGGGTCGTGTGGGTTGGTAGATGTCGAATGTCTTTGAAGTGTTGATTCTAGACCATGCCGATTTACTAACGCTGTTTTTCTTTACCGTTTTGAGAGCAGTGGTGATGAAATAATTTACACAAAGTAAAGCGCCTGTTGAGGTTGGAACCTACGACCTACAGCTCCTTAATAGTCGTGACCGTTACAACTGGGCCACCACTGCTCATATAGAATTATTCATAATTTAACTTGGTTGTGGAAATATAGAGTAATATTTAAATGAAACTGAATTGACAAACTTCGTTTATTCACCTTCATTTTATTTTGAAAACAACACGCTGCCGCTTTCCAAATGAAATTGAACCCTAATCCTAGCCGAAACCCATCTACATCGGTATATAGCAATTCACAATCCGATTCTTTTTACCTACGAACCAAAGTAAATGGATAATGTATTCGACCAGCCGTGATCTGCGAAATCCGACGAGGGAAATGACGAATGGGTAGCAAAATCATACAATAAGGAAACGAGCCGAAATCCGGGGGGTTTTTATCCCTATATCTCTTTGTGGAAACCGGTCTGTATATATTAATTTGGGTTTTGTTCAGCATTTAGATCTTGCTAATGGGACCCGGAATTCGGTGCTGATTTCGGATTTGTAATGTGGGAAGGGTTTAGAGATAAAGGATGTGTTTGATGGTGTTGATTTGTTTTTTACCCGAATGTATCCTAAAATGAGGCAAATAATCTATTTTATTTAGCGATGGACTAAAAACATAATACAACTCGGTAGCCACTAACCACGTAGCCGTAGGAGATACAACATTCTTCGTCGTGCGAATCCAATGCGTAGCGAAACTTCAAAATCGTAGCCTATGTTACGCGCAGCGTTAAGTAGGCTCGGAATAAAAGCGGGGCGAAGTGTGGCGTAGCGTATGTCATACACGTAGCGTGACTCCAACGCGTAGCATCAAAGGGTTCGTAGCGTAGCGTAGCATTGAAATCGTAGCTTATGCGCCGCAGTATAACGTAGCGTACACCCCGTAGAGCGACTTCAACGCGTAGCATCACAAACTCCGTAGCATAAAGTTAAATGCTCCGGAGTATAGCGTAGCAAACATTATTCGTAGCATCATTAACGCACATACGATGCAGAAAAATTCTAATGTGAGGGGACAAAGACAAAAGAGCGACATACTTTACAGTAATCTTTAAAATCTCAGTCGGCATGAAGGAACGTACAGTCCCAGCCATAATGCTTACCTGGGTTCTTCGCAAAAAACCCGCGTAATTTTTCCTCTGGGCCGTGTCAAAGGACAGTGCTCAATCACCTGCCGACTGCGGTTGAGCCATTAGGAGAGCGTGTGTGCGACCATAATTTATGGAAAGTAGTTAAATAAACTGCAGAGTACGAAACAAGATCTCTTCATAAACGTTGATTGTCAGGGTTTAACATAGCGTGTTGTCGATTTCGCATCATAAATTCAGGTTTTTTACGATGTTTTTTCGTTTTCTTTAACTCATTTCACTTCTTCGATCCGTGGTTTTACATTGATAGGTAAATGGAAAATATTGACTTTTAGCTTGGTGATGAAGTACTACCACTAAGTTTTATAAATTTTAAAGTCAATGACATAACTCCTCCGCTGTTTTAATGGCCTCACAACTGATTCGACTGCATCTGCCGGTGACAAATGAACGCGGTTTTTTAAGCACGTTGAACATATCCGCATTTTGCAAATAGCATTACATCATGAATACCTTACTGCCTACAACATAAGGTCTATTTTTGCTTGTGCTAGTAACATTAGATATTTTTGCCCCAAAACGCGAGATAGAATGAGAGGGCATAATGTAGGGTGTTTAAGTTATGTAGCGCTAAGTAAAGGTCTTTTATTATATTTTTTGGGCGTTTACCGCGATTTTTGTGTGAGAATTAAAAATGGTGGGAGAAAAAGTTTCTGGCTTCGTTTTTTTTTGTCGAAAGGTACCTAAGTGAATTGTTAAAGCCCTTGTTGGCCTACAGATTTTTTTTTTTTGTAAGTTTTTTGCGGGGAAGACATGTTTAATTTAGTAAATTGGCTGGATAATACTCGGCTTTGTTTTATTTACAGGATCTTCGTTTCTTTCGTTGTTTGTCATTTCGCTGTATAACGTTACAATTACATTTTTTTTCCTCTGAATCGGGTCTTCCATCTTAATTTACTAAATGGTTGTAAACAAGATGATGTTTAAAAAGAACAATAGCTATCTCTAAGTTTATTTCCCAATCTATTTAGGTTACGTCCCCCCCCCAGGAAAAAAATACTAAAATAGTATGGATATAACACATTTCTCCCAGAAATATCCAACAAAAGGTGCGTAAAGTGTGTCTTTGATAAGCAGACAATACATTACATAGACTCAGAAGCCTATGTTCTGTATTGTCTGCTTATGAAAGACCACAGAGCTCGAAATCGCCGCTTCGCTGCGTCTATAGACGGCCGTACTGATAAATTTCGTGGCATTTTCATGCGTACAACTTCTGTCACGTGACCATCTTTACATACCAAGACGTCCTTGCCTCGGAAAGCAAGCTAAGCCGTTGCCCCGGATGTCATACGTGGATCTTTGACAGTCGTTACGGGTCGTCAGAATCCCGAAAGTCTGACAACCAGTCTTACCAAGGGGTATCGTATTACCCCGTAACTGGGTTGTGGAGGTCAGATAGGCAGTCACTCCATGTAAAATCACGACTCAGCACTCAGCTGCATCCGGTTAGACTGGAAGCCGAACGCAACATAGCTGGGGAAAGGCTAGTTAGATGAAATGATTTGTGTCGTAGTGTGAGTAAACGGTGACACGCGTGGTTTAAAAGTGTTGATGCCACCTTTAGCAGCAGACACTGAGGCGTCTCCGTGCTCTGCGACTCAAAACTATCACCATCACAAGACCAATTCCCATAATTAATAACGTTCAACACTTTCCTTATTGCCTATTAACTTTCCTGTTAATTTCTTACATCGGACTTCACACTTTTTATTTAATCTTTTGTATTGTTTGTTTTATCTGATGTATGTATCTGGTGTATTGTGTGTCTTTTAGTTTGTGCCAAATAAATGTATTGTCTTTGTTTCTTTCAACATCTAAAAGAAAACAAAAAGAACAAAAAAGTATTTATTTCATCTCGTACAGCAAGATCGCAAAAATAATCTAAATACAGTTAAAAATAAGAAATCATGTTATATAAAAAAGTACAAAAAAAAAACAAATAAGTAATAAGATTATTATTTGGTTATTTTTGTTACTTTTTTTTAGTCTAGATACTACTAGTGACTAGACTGTCGCAATCTCATCTCAGCGACAATCAATGTCAAAAACTGATCAAAATGTAGGGAAATTAGAGATATTTTTGACAGATTGAGACTAAGATCAGACTGAACGTTCTTAAAATTACGAGAATTACCCTCAGTTCTATACAGCATGTACCAGAAAGGCGTATTTCTGCTGGGGAGTTTGTTGTGCTACTTTTTCTTCCCAGCTAAAGCACTCTATTTATTTCCAGCTAAAGCACGTTATTTTTTCGCGATTAGGATGTTGGTCCCATGGTGAAAGTTGTTCAGTTTCATGGTCTGTACCACACCCATAAATATGATCACACCTCACCCCATCCTTCTGATATACGATGTACAGATACATTTCCTTTCGCAAACCTTCATTAGTGTTGACTAACTTCGCTCTGCCTACATAAATATAACATTGCTGAATACATGATTCGCCATGTTTTTGAGGGAAAAAGATCGCTGTATCGAATAAAAACGACGTGACAAATCAAATCATATCAAAATATCACCCACGACGACGACGACGAACGTACGCCCATACACACGCTGCCGTACGCCTGTGACGTATCCCCTATTTCTTTTCTTGTGTGTAACTACAGCCGGCGTCAAAAATATCGGGACCAAAATCTCAAATCTAAAAAAACTTGAGAATATGGTACACTCACAATCATATTTGTAAGTGTGTCAGCTTAAAAGTGATAATTCGTGAAACAAAAAAAAAAATACAGTCTAGTGAAAAGATAAACCTTTTTGTTATACAGAACAGTAGAGCTATCGAATACTTTCTCACGTTTCTATTGTTGTATCATATTTATTGTACTTATGACTAAGAAAGTAAACGGCCTAAGTCGCGGTTGGTATTTGAAATTGCGTAGTTTGAGCAAGTTCTTGGATTGCCTTGTGGTGCAAATTGATTGGTTTTAGGAGAAGTACACTCGCGAGCTATGAAAAAGTTCCAGTGACATAGCACCAAATTACTCCTAAACGGGAAAGGTTAGCTGAATGACGCCGTCTGCAATATTTATGTATTTATTTATTTATTTTGGGAAAACTTGCAGCTAGACAGATAAAGTAAGTAATAGATTATACAAAATAGAATAAGTTAAAGAATATAATAAGGCCAATTACAAGTTTCCACGTGTAGTAAGTATATACGTAGATGTAGATATAGAGATATTACCATATATAACACAATATAATATATAACCATAACCAACCATATTGAAGTACATTTAACAGCGCATCAGAATATTACCAACTAAAAACGTAAATATTGGAGCTAGGGAGCTAGGTTCTATGTCTTAGGAGATATTTAGGTATTTGTCGGCCTTTTGTGGGTGGAGCTTTTTCATTGCTCGGCAGTG
Source organism: Apamea crenata (assembly GCA_949629185.1). NCBI lineage: Eukaryota > Metazoa > Arthropoda > Insecta > Lepidoptera > Noctuidae > Apamea > Apamea crenata. The sequence goes on along the minus strand of OX451376.1, from coordinate 8,992,425 downwards.
TATTTATCATGTAAACTAAATGTGCAAAAAATAAAACAATAAAAGTAAGCAAGTAGTGTGTGTGTGTAGTGTGTGCAATGTGCAATGCAATAAAAGTATTGAGTATTGAATATGTGGTGGCATTTGACTTTTACAGGCTAGGTAAGCAGGTCAGAAAAGTTGGTAGCGGGCCTGACTGCCGGCATAAGTACGCCGTATCAAACGTGGAAGTTTTTTTAAAGGACGCCATTTTTATGTACACGCCAGTTAGGATGGGCGCTCAGCACGCTATGGCAACCCAATGCGTATAGTCCAATGGACTATGCTCGGAGTTTCTTTGAAGGAAAATATCAAAATGATATTATCCGGAAAAGAGAAGTCCTACGAGTCCTGGAGTGGAGACCCCGTATTTGTAACCATAGCATGGCGTCCCCAGCTAGATGGACCAACGACCTTAAAAAAGTGGCTGGGACAGACTGGATGCGGAAGGCGAGGGACAGGGTGTTGTGGCGTAGCCTGGGAGAGGCCTCTGTTCAGTAGTGGACTGCGATAGGCTGAGTTGATTGATTGAGTTAGGATGCAGAGGTCAAAAACCAACCTTTTCTACAAAATGCTGTTATTGCCAACTTTATCTGACTTCCTGCACCCGTAGAAGAGGCTCTCAATTTGAAGTAACCAAAATGTCTACAGTGGTTTCGGCGTAGAAACGTACCGACCGCAAGTACCAAATGGACTAACTAATTTCAGCAGGTCTGTAGTACCTACCTCAACCAGTAAGGTGCAGACTAGCAAATGACCACTTAGCTACGTAGGTTGATTTAACTTACACGTTTGTATTACAAAAGATTTTGTTCGTGCATTTTTATTTTTTTATTTGAACATCACGCCTGTTATCCTCGAACAGTTAAGCAGCGGTGTTCCTACAGTACACTCACATTTTGCCAGTTAAGTTTAAGTCCCATGAGGGGCGTGCCTATTGCCATTAACTTGGCACAAATCCAGCGATCCAGGCTGCTGCCAAGATGTTCCAGATGGAAAGAAACCCAATAACACTTTGACCCAGAAATCAGACTCAGGACCTCATACTCAGCAGTAGCACTTGTGACCGCTGGACCAACGAGGCAGTCTTTTTATTTTTTTTAATGATAAATGATTTTGTTTCTGTAAGTACCCTTAAAAGTGTTTATACAAACCTTGACGTGTAAACACGTCAATCATATTTTAAAAACTAGATGAGGTCAGCGTTCCCTATGCGACTACTCTGAGAACAAAGGCTGAAACAAACTCAGAGGTTACAATCTCTTTTAAAGTCCAGACACAATCTTGATCAGATAAATAGATTACATGAAACAGATTTTGCATTTATAATCGCTATGTACCACATTTTGAAAATATCGCAATTCTGACTCCTAAGATATAGGCAAATGCCTAGTTTCGGGGTATTCGTCTACTATATTCTTGTACAAATTGTGATTAATAAATAAATTTGAACATTTGAATCCGCTAATTCCTAGTCACTTTCCAAAATAACCTTTCCACGAACTCTCCCTACAACCACAAGTCCACAAGTATCTGCTAGAGACAAATGTCGTGAACAAGACTTGGAATTAATTCGCTGTATATTAAATGAGCACGATTCTTCTACAGGGACCTAAATCAGACAGTGGTCGATCGGATTAACCGGTGAGTTACGGCAACCGCCTTCCGCAATGTATTTGACCCGATTTCCCTGATATTTTTCGGCGAAATAATACTTAGGATTTGTACCAATATTTTTGGAGACTTAGAACCAAAAAGATGGTTGATATTGGCTTAAATATTTACTAATAGAACAGCTAAAGAGTTTGTTTGTTTGAACGCGCTAATCTCTGAAAAAATCAGTTGGATTTGAAAAAATCTTTCTGTATTTGAAAGCTCAATTCTTGAGGAAAAATATAGGCTATTTAACATTATGCTATAACTCTTAGAAGCCGAGCAAAACGCAAAAGAGTCAGAAAGAACGTAAAGCGAAAAACGAAGTAATAGCATGGGCCGGCGATGCGATGCGACGGAGTGGGCCGGGGAGCATGAAATTTCAGGCGAACGATCCAATAGCTTTTAGATATAAATCTTGGATTACCTATACCTAATTGATGTTAAAGGAAATTATCGTGGGAAAACCTGGATTTTATTATTATTATAATACGTGAAATAGTCAATACCCTGCGGGGTAATAACGTAACACGCTTTCAATGTTCACGTCTTTCATTTTGACAGTTCAACAACGTTTATTGTGTTATTTGCGTTGTTGAGCAGACAATTTTTCAAGCATATGAAGCAATGGGTTAGCAATATACTTTAAAAATGGCACGAGTTGTGATTGCAAGTGTGTTACGCGATTAGGATGCAAGTACCTGACTGTTATGTGTAAGCAATTTGTTTGACAACAGTATGCGTAGAGACTTTTATCCTGCAGTTGGGCAGTTACACGCCTGTGTAGTTCCGAGATTTCAAAAAGCCAGTTTTCCGAAAATACGTCCAGATTTCCTTATAATGTTTTCTATAAGTGTTCATCAGGTAAACGAAGCCAGAGGATTGTGTAAGGATTGTAGCAGATAGCGTTCCATAGTTTCTGCCTACCCACGTGGGAAAAGGCGTAATGTTATGTTCTGTAAAAATCTAGATTGACCAAACAACATTGAAGAACTCACACTGCGACAGTCGGAACTGACAACCAGTTACTCAAAAACTCGTTCTTAAAACCTCTGTGTGCGAGCCCCCAAGTTTATCCTACATACAAAGCGCAGCATTCTACACAGCCTCACCGAAGGCGAGAAGCTTAAGTTGCTCCACGAAGCGTGTGCAAAACCTAGGTCTAATACGCAAACATCTAACGTGAACGAAACCGCACTAAACTTTCAATTTACGACTAACTTTGCCGTGTTAACTAATATTGTAGTTTCGACTTTGTCTTTGTACGCATATGTAGCTGTATGCTTCGATTAAGCGTTGGAGTTCCTTTCAAATATTAGTAGTATTGTTCTCTTAACACCGTTTTGAAAATGTCTTTTGGGGTAATTACATGCCGAAGATCCTCACTACACTATACTCACTCACTATCTCGATGTCACCTCCATGTAAAACCAAAGTTCAAAGACATGTGACATCTAGCAACTTGCACTTGTACGCGTGGTGGATACGGCCCACTCGCTCTCACCGAGAGCCGGCCTCTAACCCACCAGTGGGAAAACGATTGGTAGATTATGTGTAACTCGGTCTTAAAATGTGTTCGTTTCATGTTTCAAAAGCTTTTATGAATTAAATTCTCATTTAGTTTTTTTTTTTGTTTATCAACAAAATGTGTTGGTTAATGTTGTAGGTAAGATATAAATAAATAAATTATCCTTTTCTAGTCCGTCACTATCCAGCTCAAAACTGCAGACAGGTCTAAAAAGGCACAACGAAATGTCCTAAACAAAGCATATAACAAAAGTCATTAAGGTGAATGTCCACGGGCGTCCGATGACACATGCAATTTGTCGAAACAATCGATAGTGACAGTCGTGTGGGAAACGTAGAACCATGCATGGTCCTTCGATGAATTCAATCTACGAGTTTAGGTAGGCCTATGTGTGTGTGGTCAGGGGTTTACAAATGTATGTTTAGGGTTGGCTTTTAGTCTAAATGGCTGTCTGGAAAGTTTCAATAACTGATTTGCTGTGTAACTCGCTTAGATAGATATCGTACGTTGAAAATTATTTTTTGTGTGTGTTTTTGAAGTCGATATTGTAGCTTATGCGTAGTCTTACTGGCCCATGTTGAGAGGATGAAAGAAAACTGGTTTATAAAAGAAAACTGCATCCTGATTGCGCAACAAATTATCAATCACAATCTGAATCATTTTGAAGGATATGGCTAATCCATTGCTTCATATGTTCGAAAAATTGGTCTCCTCAACAACATAAATGACGTCATGAATGTTGTTGAACTCTCAAAATGAAAGCAATTGCTACTGTTAGTGTGTTACGCAATTGCCTGGCTGATTTATAAAATGGTCATTACTGGAAGGGACATACACTGAACTTATTATGGATGGTCTTTAAGGTGTATAGTACTCGCAACCGGCGTGCGTGTATGACCAAAAGCCTGAACGCCGATAAAGCAAAAGGAGTACGCAGCACGTGGCGTTCTGTCGTTTCTGCCTACCCCCATGGGAGAATGGGGTGAGTTTATAATGTGTAAAAATATAATACAAGCATATCCTGTTTGCGAGATAAACTCCTTAAGCACCAAGTTACCATTTCAAGGAACGCGTTATTTCGTTCAATATCGTTATTTCCTGGAATTCTGATATTCCGAAGTGATTTGATTTGTTTGTTGTGTGTAAACAGATTTACTTTGATTATTATCAAGTTTTGTTACCAATCACATTACACTGTTTGAAGAGTAGAAATATTATTAGACTAGTTTTTGCCCGCTGCTTCGCCCGCGAGGTGGTCCCTGGGGGGTTAGGCAATGGAAAATCCGTATGCCAAAATATCATCCTATCGAATGCATTAAATCGCATGTGATACCATACATGCGATGCCATGTATTGAATAGCACCGCATGTATGGCATAGCATTGCATAGCATTGCATAGCATTGCATTGCATTGCATAGCATTGCATAGCATTGCATAGCATAGCATTGCATTGCATAGCATTGCATAGCATTGCATAGCATTGCATAGCATTGCATAGCACTGCATAGCATTGCATAGCATTGCATTGCATAGCATAGCATAGCATAGCATTGCATTGCATAGCATAGCATTGCATAGCATTGCATAGCATTGCATAGCATTGCATAGCATTACATAGCTTTGCATAGCATTGCATAGCATTGCACAGCATAGCATTGCATAGCGTTGCATAGCATTGCATAGCGTTGCATAGCATAGCATAGCATAGCATAGCATTGCATAGCATTGCATTGCAAAGCATAGCATTGCATAGCGTTGCATAGCATAGCATAGCATTGCATAGCATTGCATAGCATTGCATAGCATTGCATAGCATTGCATAGCATTGCATAGCATTGCATAGCATTGCAAAGCTTTGCATAGCTTTGCATAGCATTGCGTAGCATTGCGTAGCATTGCGTAGCATTGCATAGCATTGCATAGCATAGCATTGCATAGCATAGCATTGCATAGCATAGCATTGCATAGCATTGCATTGCATAGCATAGCATAGCATTGCATAGCATTGCATAGCATTGCATAGCATTGCAAAGCTTTGCATAGCATTGCATAGCATTGCGTAGCATTGCGTAGCATTGCGTAGCATTGCGTAGCATTGCGTAGCATTGCATAGCATTGCATAGCATAGCATTGCATAGCATAGCATTGCATAGCATAGCATTGCATAGCATTGCATAGCATAGCATTGCATAGCATTGCATTGCATTGCATAGCATAGCATTGCATAGCATTGCATAGCATTGCATTGCATTGCATAGCATTGCATTGCATTGCATAGCATTGCATAGCATTGCATAGCATTGCACTGCATAGCATTGCACAGCATAGCATTGCATAGCGTTGCATAGCATTGCATAGCATTGCATAGCATTGCATAGCATTGCATAGAATTGCATAGCATTGCATAGCATTGCATAGCATTGCATAGCATTGCATAGCATTGCATAGCATTGCATAGCATTGCATAGAATTGCATAGAATTGCGTTGCATTGCATAGCATTGCATAGCATAGCATTGCATTGCATAGCATTGCATAGCATTGCATAGCATTGCATGCATAGCATAGCATAAAGCATAGAAAGGTTGAGACTATCGAACTGTCACAATACCTTAACGTTTTATGACGTGCAAATGACATTCAACCTTTTCCAACTAAAATCCAAGTATCACACTGAGCTTTAGTTTTATTCAACTCGCCTTCATTTTTGGTCCTTCGATCCGGCTCGAAGAACCGAAAGCAAGGTGGTTAAGCAGTTATGAGGTTGACTAAACTAACTCGCCTCCTGATTATATCTTCGAGGAATACAGGCGTGATGTTATAAAAACAATATCATGAATTTAAGTGCCCATAATCTCCTTGTTTATTCACTTGTTCGGTGATAACGACTTTTCCCATAGACATTATTTGAGATTAACGCTCCGTAACTGTCCTTAGGATTGACTGCTTTCAAATTCTTTTGTGTAGGGAGATAACAAAGTTGCTCTTTGTTATGTTGCGTTGTGGCCATAAAGTTGGTTAAATGCGCCTTAGATACTGAATGAAGTACACTTTGTGAATGTGAGAACGTTGTAGGCCTTGTAGACTGTATAATTTGTAAACCATACTAGTACCTGGTACTTATTGATAGGCCTGCACTGTCCTCCTATACATATTAACACTGTACTTTGAAAACATTGTCGCAAGCTAATTATTTTATTAGAAGCTAAATGTTTCTTGCCGGCTCTTATCAATAGGAAACGACGAATTCAAACCGTGCACCTAGCTTCTGACGTAAGTGCCCATGTAGGTTTATGTGAAATAAAATATTTTGATTTGATTTGATTTGTCTCCTGATACGAGATCGAAAGAGCAAAGCACCTCTCTGTGACTGAAATGCTTTGTAATCATTCAATTCAATGCGAGACATACATATATCATGGCCACAATGTATCATGTAAAATTGATTGATACATCACCTGTTACAGGGTTGACTACATTTCTGGGTCTGGGTGAGTAAATGTAAACATATCCAGATGACTATACCTGAGAAATAACTAGGGACAACAATCCTAATTAGTTCGTTAAGGACCAATAGGACCGGTCCACTCAGCCAGTCTATTTGAAAGGCTTTGTGACGTATTTAATGAAGTAAATAGTATCATAGCTCGTTGTATTCTTTTAATAGGTTCTAAGTTAGAGCTGTGGAGAAAAAGTTTCAACTTAACGTGCTTTTTGGTCTTTCTTTACTCTTTAAACAAGTACCACCATAACTTTTACTAGGTGCGCCCCGTGGTATCACCTGTATAACTCGATTCCGTGGGTATATCGAGGTAAAAAGTATTATTTGTCCTAATACAGTCATGGTCATACCTATGCCCCAAATTTTATTCAAATCCGTTCAGCCGTTTTAGCGTGAATGAGTAACAAACGAACATACAAAAAATCAAATCTTTTCTCTCAATAATACGAGTATTAGTTTAGATAGCTATCAAATAGTGTTGAAAAACATGGATGCTAGTACAATTACAAATACATTATTTTTTTTGTTGTAATTAAACTATACCGAGAACTCGCAACCTTCGTGGCCACACTAAACAGTTTACCTCAGTAACCGCATTTTCTTTAATTCTACCAACACTTCAGCAACTGGGACTAATAGCGAGTAATAATCATTACGCGCTAAACGTTCGCTGGAACTGGGCTCAGTTTTCGTCGAAGACTATGAATGTGCGTTCCGTGGAATACAACTTTCTGCCGAAATCACTAACTACTAATTTTCTTCATAGCCTGTCGATGGGAAAACAAAAAATAAAAATATAGTTTTTTAAATTTGTTTGGCCCAAAATTCAGCAACTCGGATACCATTCGCTGTTCCATTGATCATCATCATCATCATTTCAGCCAAAAGACGTCCACTGCTGGACATAGGCCTCCACCAAACACCTCCACTTCAGGTCAGCGTTCCCTATGCGACTACTCTGAGAACAAAGGCTGAAACAAACTCAGAGGTTACAATCTCTTTTAAAGTCCAGACACAATCTTGATCAGATAAATAGATTACATGAAACAGATTTTGCATTTATAATCGCTATGTACCACATTTTGAAAATATCGCAATTCTGACTCCTAAGATATAGGCAAATGCCTAGTTTCGGGGTATTCGTCTACTATATTCTTGTACAAATTGTGATTAATAAATAAATTTGAACATTTGAATCCGCTAATTCCTAGTCACTTTCCAAAATAACCTTTCCACGAACTCTCCCTACAACCACAAGTCCACAAGTATCTGCTAGAGACAAATGTCGTGAACAAGACTTGGAATTAATTCGCTGTATATTAAATGAGCACGATTCTTCTACAGGGACCTAAATCAGACAGTGGTCGATCGGATTAACCGGTGAGTTACGGCAACCGCCTTCCGCAATGTATTTGACCCGATTTCCCTGATATTTTTCGGCGAAATAATACTTAGGATTTGTACCAATATTTTTGGAGACTTAGAACCAAAAAGATGGTTGATATTGGCTTAAATATTTACTAATAGAACAGCTAAAGAGTTTGTTTGTTTGAACGCGCTAATCTCTGAAAAAATCAGTTGGATTTGAAAAAATCTTTCTGTATTTGAAAGCTCAATTCTTGAGGAAAAATATAGGCTATTTAACATTATGCTATAACTCTTAGAAGCCGAGCAAAACGCAAAAGAGTCAGAAAGAACGTAAAGCGAAAAACGAAGTAATAGCATGGGCCGGCGATGCGATGCGACGGAGTGGGCCGGGGAGCATGAAATTTCAGGCGAACGATCCAATAGCTTTTAGATATAAATCTTGGATTACCTATACCTAATTGATGTTAAAGGAAATTATCGTGGGAAAACCTGGATTTTATTATTATTATAATACGTGAAATAGTCAATACCCTGCGGGGTAATAACGTAACACGCTTTCAATGTTCACGTCTTTCATTTTGACAGTTCAACAACGTTTATTGTGTTATTTGCGTTGTTGAGCAGACAATTTTTCAAGCATATGAAGCAATGGGTTAGCAATATACTTTAAAAATGGCACGAGTTGTGATTGCAAGTGTGTTACGCGATTAGGATGCAAGTACCTGACTGTTATGTGTAAGCAATTTGTTTGACAACAGTATGCGTAGAGACTTTTATCCTGCAGTTGGGCAGTTACACGCCTGTGTAGTTCCGAGATTTCAAAAAGCCAGTTTTCCGAAAATACGTCCAGATTTCCTTATAATGTTTTCTATAAGTGTTCATCAGGTAAACGAAGCCAGAGGATTGTGTAAGGATTGTAGCAGATAGCGTTCCATAGTTTCTGCCTACCCACGTGGGAAAAGGCGTAATGTTATGTTCTGTAAAAATCTAGATTGACCAAACAACATTGAAGAACTCACACTGCGACAGTCGGAACTGACAACCAGTTACTCAAAAACTCGTTCTTAAAACCTCTGTGTGCGAGCCCCCAAGTTTATCCTACATACAAAGCGCAGCATTCTACACAGCCTCACCGAAGGCGAGAAGCTTAAGTTGCTCCACGAAGCGTGTGCAAAACCTAGGTCTAATACGCAAACATCTAACGTGAACGAAACCGCACTAAACTTTCAATTTACGACTAACTTTGCCGTGTTAACTAATATTGTAGTTTCGACTTTGTCTTTGTACGCATATGTAGCTGTATGCTTCGATTAAGCGTTGGAGTTCCTTTCAAATATTAGTAGTATTGTTCTCTTAACACCGTTTTGAAAATGTCTTTTGGGGTAATTACATGCCGAAGATCCTCACTACACTATACTCACTCACTATCTCGATGTCACCTCCATGTAAAACCAAAGTTCAAAGACATGTGACATCTAGCAACTTGCACTTGTACGCGTGGTGGATACGGCCCACTCGCTCTCACCGAGAGCCGGCCTCTAACCCACCAGTGGGAAAACGATTGGTAGATTATGTGTAACTCGGTCTTAAAATGTGTTCGTTTCATGTTTCAAAAGCTTTTATGAATTAAATTCTCATTTAGTTTTTTTTTTTGTTTATCAACAAAATGTGTTGGTTAATGTTGTAGGTAAGATATAAATAAATAAATTATCCTTTTCTAGTCCGTCACTATCCAGCTCAAAACTGCAGACAGGTCTAAAAAGGCACAACGAAATGTCCTAAACAAAGCATATAACAAAAGTCATTAAGGTGAATGTCCACGGGCGTCCGATGACACATGCAATTTGTCGAAACAATCGATAGTGACAGTCGTGTGGGAAACGTAGAACCATGCATGGTCCTTCGATGAATTCAATCTACGAGTTTAGGTAGGCCTATGTGTGTGTGGTCAGGGGTTTACAAATGTATGTTTAGGGTTGGCTTTTAGTCTAAATGGCTGTCTGGAAAGTTTCAATAACTGATTTGCTGTGTAACTCGCTTAGATAGATATCGTACGTTGAAAATTATTTTTTGTGTGTGTTTTTGAAGTCGATATTGTAGCTTATGCGTAGTCTTACTGGCCCATGTTGAGAGGATGAAAGAAAACTGGTTTATAAAAGAAAACTGCATCCTGATTGCGCAACAAATTATCAATCACAATCTGAATCATTTTGAAGGATATGGCTAATCCATTGCTTCATATGTTCGAAAAATTGGTCTCCTCAACAACATAAATGACGTCATGAATGTTGTTGAACTCTCAAAATGAAAGCAATTGCTACTGTTAGTGTGTTACGCAATTGCCTGGCTGATTTATAAAATGGTCATTACTGGAAGGGACATACACTGAACTTATTATGGATGGTCTTTAAGGTGTATAGTACTCGCAACCGGCGTGCGTGTATGACCAAAAGCCTGAACGCCGATAAAGCAAAAGGAGTACGCAGCACGTGGCGTTCTGTCGTTTCTGCCTACCCCCATGGGAGAATGGGGTGAGTTTATAATGTGTAAAAATATAATACAAGCATATCCTGTTTGCGAGATAAACTCCTTAAGCACCAAGTTACCATTTCAAGGAACGCGTTATTTCGTTCAATATCGTTATTTCCTGGAATTCTGATATTCCGAAGTGATTTGATTTGTTTGTTGTGTGTAAACAGATTTACTTTGATTATTATCAAGTTTTGTTACCAATCACATTACACTGTTTGAAGAGTAGAAATATTATTAGACTAGTTTTTGCCCGCTGCTTCGCCCGCGAGGTGGTCCCTGGGGGGTTAGGCAATGGAAAATCCGTATGCCAAAATATCATCCTATCGAATGCATTAAATCGCATGTGATACCATACATGCGATGCCATGTATTGAATAGCACCGCATGTATGGCATAGCATTGCATAGCATTGCATAGCATTGCATTGCATTGCATAGCATTGCATAGCATTGCATAGCATAGCATTGCATTGCATAGCATTGCATAGCATTGCATAGCATTGCATAGCATTGCATAGCACTGCATAGCATTGCATAGCATTGCATTGCATAGCATAGCATAGCATAGCATTGCATTGCATAGCATAGCATTGCATAGCATTGCATAGCATTGCATAGCATTGCATAGCATTACATAGCTTTGCATAGCATTGCATAGCATTGCACAGCATAGCATTGCATAGCGTTGCATAGCATTGCATAGCGTTGCATAGCATAGCATAGCATAGCATAGCATTGCATAGCATTGCATTGCAAAGCATAGCATTGCATAGCGTTGCATAGCATAGCATAGCATTGCATAGCATTGCATAGCATTGCATAGCATTGCATAGCATTGCATAGCATTGCATAGCATTGCATAGCATTGCAAAGCTTTGCATAGCTTTGCATAGCATTGCGTAGCATTGCGTAGCATTGCGTAGCATTGCATAGCATTGCATAGCATAGCATTGCATAGCATAGCATTGCATAGCATAGCATTGCATAGCATTGCATTGCATAGCATAGCATAGCATTGCATAGCATTGCATAGCATTGCATAGCATTGCAAAGCTTTGCATAGCATTGCATAGCATTGCGTAGCATTGCGTAGCATTGCGTAGCATTGCGTAGCATTGCGTAGCATTGCATAGCATTGCATAGCATAGCATTGCATAGCATAGCATTGCATAGCATAGCATTGCATAGCATTGCATAGCATAGCATTGCATAGCATTGCATTGCATAGCATAGCATTGCATAGCATTGCATAGCATTGCATTGCATTGCATAGCATTGCATTGCATTGCATAGCATTGCATAGCATTGCATAGCATTGCACTGCATAGCATTGCACAGCATAGCATTGCATAGCGTTGCATAGCATTGCATAGCATTGCATAGCATTGCATAGCATTGCATAGAATTGCATAGCATTGCATAGCATTGCATAGCATTGCATAGCATTGCATAGCATTGCATAGCATTGCATAGCATTGCATAGAATTGCATAGAATTGCGTTGCATTGCATAGCATTGCATAGCATAGCATTGCATTGCATAGCATTGCATAGCATTGCATAGCATTGCATGCATAGCATAGCATAAAGCATAGAAAGGTTGAGACTATCGAACTGTCACAATACCTTAACGTTTTATGACGTGCAAATGACATTCAACCTTTTCCAACTAAAATCCAAGTATCACACTGAGCTTTAGTTTTATTCAACTCGCCTTCATTTTTGGTCCTTCGATCCGGCTCGAAGAACCGAAAGCAAGGTGGTTAAGCAGTTATGAGGTTGACTAAACTAACTCGCCTCCTGATTATATCTTCGAGGAATACAGGCGTGATGTTATAAAAACAATATCATGAATTTAAGTGCCCATAATCTCCTTGTTTATTCACTTGTTCGGTGATAACGACTTTTCCCATAGACATTATTTGAGATTAACGCTCCGTAACTGTCCTTAGGATTGACTGCTTTCAAATTCTTTTGTGTAGGGAGATAACAAAGTTGCTCTTTGTTATGTTGCGTTGTGGCCATAAAGTTGGTTAAATGCGCCTTAGATACTGAATGAAGTACACTTTGTGAATGTGAGAACGTTGTAGGCCTTGTAGACTGTATAATTTGTAAACCATACTAGTACCTGGTACTTATTGATAGGCCTGCACTGTCCTCCTATACATATTAACACTGTACTTTGAAAACATTGTCGCAAGCTAATTATTTTATTAGAAGCTAAATGTTTCTTGCCGGCTCTTATCAATAGGAAACGACGAATTCAAACCGTGCACCTAGCTTCTGACGTAAGTGCCCATGTAGGTTTATGTGAAATAAAATATTTTGATTTGATTTGATTTGTCTCCTGATACGAGATCGAAAGAGCAAAGCACCTCTCTGTGACTGAAATGCTTTGTAATCATTCAATTCAATGCGAGACATACATATATCATGGCCACAATGTATCATGTAAAATTGATTGATACATCACCTGTTACAGGGTTGACTACATTTCTGGGTCTGGGTGAGTAAATGTAAACATATCCAGATGACTATACCTGAGAAATAACTAGGGACAACAATCCTAATTAGTTCGTTAAGGACCAATAGGACCGGTCCACTCAGCCAGTCTATTTGAAAGGCTTTGTGACGTATTTAATGAAGTAAATAGTATCATAGCTCGTTGTATTCTTTTAATAGGTTCTAAGTTAGAGCTGTGGAGAAAAAGTTTCAACTTAACGTGCTTTTTGGTCTTTCTTTACTCTTTAAACAAGTACCACCATAACTTTTACTAGGTGCGCCCCGTGGTATCACCTGTATAACTCGATTCCGTGGGTATATCGAGGTAAAAAGTATTATTTGTCCTAATACAGTCATGGTCATACCTATGCCCCAAATTTTATTCAAATCCGTTCAGCCGTTTTAGCGTGAATGAGTAACAAACGAACATACAAAAAATCAAATCTTTTCTCTCAATAATACGAGTATTAGTTTAGATAGCTATCAAATAGTGTTGAAAAACATGGATGCTAGTACAATTACAAATACATTATTTTTTTTGTTGTAATTAAACTATACCGAGAACTCGCAACCTTCGTGGCCACACTAAACAGTTTACCTCAGTAACCGCATTTTCTTTAATTCTACCAACACTTCAGCAACTGGGACTAATAGCGAGTAATAATCATTACGCGCTAAACGTTCGCTGGAACTGGGCTCAGTTTTCGTCGAAGACTATGAATGTGCGTTCCGTGGAATACAACTTTCTGCCGAAATCACTAACTACTAATTTTCTTCATAGCCTGTCGATGGGAAAACAAAAAATAAAAATATAGTTTTTTAAATTTGTTTGGCCCAAAATTCAGCAACTCGGATACCATTCGCTGTTCCATTGATCATCATCATCATCATTTCAGCCAAAAGACGTCCACTGCTGGACATAGGCCTCCACCAAACACCTCCACTTCGACCGGTTTTGTGCTTCCCGCATCCAACGGGTTCCTGCGGCCTTCACAAGGTCGTCGGTCCACCTTGTGAGTGTGTGAACACTACGTTTTCTAGTACGTGGTCGCCACTCCAGAACTTTTCGGCCCCATCGGCCGTCTGTTCTGCGCAATGTGCCCTACCCACTGCCACAAATGATATTTTAAGTAAAAGACGAAAATAGGTTACCAACCCAGCATTCAGTCTTCAAAAACGGCACAATATTGGAAGATATGTGGAAGAAGGATGGTAAGGTATGTCGTAATTATCGGGAGCGAAAAGGAGACAAGACTAAGAAAACTTGGCTAATTAGCCAAGTTTTGACGTGTCATTTGTTTGTGTTACGTTATCATTGCTGATTACACTAAGAAAAACATTGTGAGAAAACCTTGGCTTTATTTATTATCTTAAATCACCAAATCACAATGAGTAATCGCGGTCATTAATAAGCTATGATAAATATCTACTATCGACCAGGGCAGGGCCAGGAGGGGCTTGTGGCTAAGTATTAACAACCTCACGGGTCGATTGATCAGGTTAAGCTATGCTTGCCGTGGTTGGTCCGTGGATGGGTGACCATCTTTACATACCAAGACCCCTCCGTGACTCGTAAAGCATGTTAAGCCGTAGGTCCCGGCTGTCATTTGTGGATCTTTGACAGTCGCCCGAAAATCTGACAACCAGTCTTACCAAGGGGTATCGTATTACTTTCTAACTGGGTTGTGGACGTTAGATAGGCAGTCGCTCCATGTAAAATACTGGTATTCAGCTGCATCCGGTTAGACTGGAAGCCGACCCGAAATAGTTGGGAAAAAGGCTAGCCAGATGTCGGGTGTGCGGGAGAGGTTTGCCACGTTAGCTGCGCGGTTCATTTGTTTGTCAGCCACGCATTCGTGCGTAGCGTCGTGTGTCACAGTGGACGATCCCGCTTACAGTTTCATATCTTAGCTTTTTTTATTCATAGTACCTTCTTAGTGCAGAGCAGTGGTGGTCTAGTGGTAACGGCCGCGAATTACGAGTTGTAGGTCGTAGGTTCGAACCCAAGACAGGCGCTTTACTTTGTGTAAATTATTTCATCACCACTGCTCTCAAAACGGTGAAGGGCGAGCGTTTTTGGGGGACTGTCTTTTGTAATTTTGACGTTCAAAAAGTGCTGATTCTCAGCCTAATTTGAATAAATGACTTTTGATTTTGATTTTGGTGAAGGAAAACATCTTGGTGAAACCGGCATGTCCTAGAATCAAAAATTCGAAGCTATGTGACATCTACCAACCCGCACTGGGCCCGCGTGGCAGATTATAGCCCACTCCCTCTCGAAGACAGGAGGCCTTTGTCCCAGCAGTGGGAAAAATATTGGCTGATTATGATGATGACCTTCTTAGTACGAGTAGCTTAGCCGTGGGCTTCTGTGGCACTGCGCCTTAACGCTTGCCCCTTCTGCAAACGAGATTTACATATTTTCGCATCGTCTATGCGTTATCCAACGTGGGTTTTCCAGAATTGAAGTCACTCTTCTTTGAAAACGACGCAACGTATTTTGATGCGGTTTTCACCACCATTAAGAGAATTTATTCCGGAAGGTTTATGTGTATAATAAACAAATATATAACGATTACATATAACAAATAGACGATGTTTTGTCAAGTCGTAAAAACCGTGACAAGAAGGGGCAGGTCGCTAGTTACATTCCCCTTTATTCATAAACGTTGCTTAAAGTTAAGCAGTGATTAGCGACTGTTTAACCATACATTTTTGACGTTTAAACGTTACTTAACTTTAGTCATCGTTTATGAATAAACCCCATTATGTTTTGAACGCGCCATAAGAGCATAGCTGTTAGCGTTATAATTATTATTGAGATAAGACTGAGGCTTATCTTGTTGTTTGTGTTAGTTTTATTATCAGTTTAGGTTTAGTATTCTCAACTTTGAAGACAAAGTATTAAAGTTTTTATTATGTTACTTGTTCCTTTATTATTTCTAGCTTTTCTATGTATCGTGTTGACAAAATACAGTGAGAGACACACACACAGAGAGAGAGAGGTTGATGAGAGAAATTTCTATTTTTTACTTCTAGTATAATAATCATTATTTATTTATTATTAATATTTATTTTTATGTTTTTATATATCTCGGGACAATGGGGTCCCGGTCCTTTGGAAAGCGTATGAGGGGCCGAAGCCAACTCGCAGAGGCCCCCTAAGAAATTTTAATGAAATGCGGCACCAACCGACGATTATCCTTGTATGCACTATGCAATTGCACCCAAGGACCACCCCTAGCTGGTGTAGGACTATTGCAAGACATGGAAAAATAAAAAGTTGAACTGTGGTTTGGGTGGTTATAATGGATGGACCTTGAACTATAGAAGAACTATGTCCCCTGCCTGACCAATGTTATACATATAATATGCACGGATAAAATGGCAGGGGGTGACTTGCACACTCTATAATGGGCCTCCGAAAACGGTCGCTAACACATACTGTCGTAGCGACAATGGGGCAACATGAATGTCCTGAGGTGCTTATGAGGAGTGGAGAGGTATTCCATGGCTATCAGGACAATCCCGGAAGTACGATCAATATCCCTACCAGCATCTTACTGAAATACTTCCTCCGAGCACATTTGCTCTTGCGAATGTCCACTCAAGCCGGTCAATAAAGGCAAGAAAGAGGTGGGAGCCCAACAGCTCGCCACATGCTGCCCTGCAGGGTTCTGTATCTCTTTTTGTATGGCTTCTCACCCTAGACCTGTTCCAGCAAGGTAACTTCTACCGGCACAGGCCGAGAGTTCGAAGCGCGCAAGCCCCACCACGACGTCGATACGGCGGTGGGGTTATTATTATTATAACATAATTATAAAATAAATAATTATGTTGTGTTGTGGGCTTTTTAGTCTGTGCCAAATAAATATATTTTTATTTCCCACGAGATCGAAACTTGAAACTGAACTTGAACTTGACTTGACTTGCTTTTGGGTGAAAGCGTGGGGCGCAGCTAGTAAAATATATTTTTACAACCAAACTTAAATTAACGAACTGGATTCCGAGCAAAGACACACACAACCATTTTTCAGATAGATTCGAGATAAAGATAATTTGTAACTTCCCCTTGGATCTAACAAAACTTATAATATACACCTCTTCGAACGAAATTTCGTCCAAGCCTTCCAAAGTTATCGGGTAACAAATAAATAAATATACTAAGGCTATCTCTTAGTACATTATTCTTTGTCTCCGGACAAGAAAATATAATGTTGCTACAAAAATTACGGGAAAAGATACGCTTAGTTCTGTTGTAATTTCGCTAAGTATACCAGTGAGTATGAGTACATAAATAATCGAGATAGTGTTTTGTTTATTTTCTGGTAAATAAATTGATAGTATCACCATGATTATGACTGGTATTCAAATTGATGTTTCGTCAATGATTGGCTGTCAGATTTTGGTTCTAACTAAGATGTTTCGACTGTTTGGTTGAATTTTTAGGCTTCTGGCTAAATAATAATCGGAAGAAGAAGCGGTGAGAAGCCCGAAAGTCGAATAACCAGTCATACCAAGGGGTATCGTGTTGCCCAGTAGCTGGGTTAAGGAGGTCAGATAAGTAGTCTTTCCATGCAAAGTTCAAGTATTTTTACACAGGACAGTTAGACTAGAAGCTGACACCAACATATGTAGTTGGAAATAATGGAAAAATGCCAACTAACTTTTTGAGGGCACTGTACATAATTTTACGACCACTTTTCCATTATTTTTTTTATCAAAACAGGAAACAAATTTAGATTCTCCTCGTGCATTCGAAACGCGAAATGTTAATTTAATGTATCTCGAACGCACGATTACTGGTTCCGTCACGTTTATGTATATTACTCGTATTTTTTGTCACCTTTGTCATGTTTTTGTCACGTTTGTATTACTCGTGTAATGTTTTGAATATGTTTTCATTGTTATTGCATGACTCTTAATTTCTCTAGGGAAACATTTTCTTGATACTTCCGTCCGACTATTCATAAAACTTTGCAATTATTATGATTCTTGAAGAAAAAGTGAAATGGTTGGTACCAGAAGTTTCACTGGTGTAATTTAAAAAAATACCACCTTTCTATGAGATTAAAAGGATACAATTTTAACATACCTAACACACTACATAACAGTAAAGTTTTGGGAAATTAATTGCTAAAATAATTGATTACTAAATTAAATTGCCCGTATATTAAAACTGTCATTATTGTTTTACAGTTGTATTTATTTAACTGAACAGCAAAAGAAGGCAGGCTTTTTTTTACAATTCGTGTACGACTTTCATATCAAAAATGGTTTAGAATGACCCGTATCTCCCCCTTGACGGATGCAGTTGTCTAAATCGCTACCCTTTGTAATTTCCCTGAACGTACAGGAATATTGGACAGTGTCCAGGAACATAAGTGACCGTGCAGGAATATTTAACAGTGTCCAGAAACAAAATAAAAATAATACCACAACAGCTAGCTGTTAAAGAGTACTCTAGAGTACTCTTTAAAATTCATACCCATTACATTTTAGAACACAACATTAAAATAAAACTTGGTCCTTAGATCCGCTTAATTTTCTTATTCAAAACCGACTTCAACAGCCGAAGGAGGGATAATGAATGTCCTACAAAAAGGGCCATAAAGGACCAGATTAATGGACCAAATGGCCAGTCATTAAGTACAGTTAACAGGATCCACAATGTCACGGGTTCGAGTGTATTTGTTCCGGAATAAATTTTCTTGGCGGATGAGCGGGTCTTGAAATATGGGCGAGAGATTGTAAGAGCGACAACGATTAGGGAATTAAGTTAGGTACTGTTAAAAAGTACTAGGATTATACTTGATTTTATAGATGGTTTGGAAAAAAGTTTTCGTATTAACATTTTATCGAATAATGTAATTATAAGTGAGATTTATATTTGTGAAAGAAGAAGACACGTTGTGACAACCCGAAATAAGTGGTATCAATAGCAGAAGAATATTATAGAATATTATAACTCCGAAAACGACGGCTGACCGCAAACTCTCCTATAATTCCAGATATTTAGCCTTTCTAATAAAATGCTTCTGTACATGTCAGAAAATATATTATATTATATTTGATGAATAAATAAATGGCAACAGTCTTTGCCACCATGCTGCTGCTGCGGTCAAGCGGCATAGATATACCAGTGCTGCTATCAGTGGCTGTCACAAAAAAGCGACAAGATGACTATCTTCTGGTTTGACAAATGAGTTTCGTGAAACAGAAGAAGACCAGTGCCGTTACCGTTATAGATGTGACGTCGCGTTCGGAATCAAAACTAGAACGGCACAGTCGCCTGCTTTTATTCTCAACCGCAATGCCGTAGTCTGCTGGAGCCTTCGGAATCGTATAGTCCTCGAGGCCGTATTTCGGTCATGGCGGCCAATCTCAAGGCCTCTCTCTCGGGAGATAATAATAATATAGTATCCAAGTGTGTGCGCAGACACAGGTGCACTCTCTCTTCCCTTACTCTCATAGTTCGATGGGACGGCAATCCGACACGACTGGAGAGAGATCAGGCGCAGGACCAACGGCTTAACGTGCTTTCCGAGGTACGGGGGATCACACTGCCAACTTTCAAACTCCGGGCGGTTACTAAGAAATTCCTAATGAGAAAACTCAATAACACTATGCCCGACTTGGGAGTCGAACCCAGGACTCTATGCTCAGCAGTCACGCTTGCAACCACGAGAACAACGGGGCAGGCGGATGACCTTGATGAAGAAAAACAAAAGAGCATGCAAACATATGAAAGTAGGCTTGAAAATCGATATTTTTAAACGTTGTACAAACGTATCATTTATAGACTTTTTTTTCTTTCAGCTGAAGTCCTAGTCAGAGCGGGAGAAATTTAATGTTATTTTATTTCTAAAGTTTTAGTTCATAGGAGAGGACTATTGTTTTATTAAAAATTGTTTGTTATTGTTATGTAAAAATATCTTGATAGGTATTTGAAAATTCTGTATGAGAATTTGTAATAGTATCATAATATTATTATGGTCTTTTTTTACTTTCGTTGTAGTTAAGGTTTTGTCGTCATAGACAATTTTTAAAAACAAATGTAGTGTGGCCGCCGTGTTCCACATTGTCATTCATGATTATGATACCTGTTAACCTAAACTGTTGCATTATTTTTTGAGTGGTAAGTTTCACGCAAATACACGATTATTTTAAACTAGCAGCGCCCCGAGGTTTCACCCGAATAAGTTTCGATCCCGTGGGAATATCGGGATAAAAAGTATCCTGTGTGTTAATCCTGGTTATAAACTATCTATGTGCCTAATTTCATCTAAATCCGTTCAGTAGTTTTTGTGTGAAATAGTAACAAACATCTATCCATCCATCCATCCACCCATCCATTCATCCATACAAACTTTCACGTTTATAATTTTAGTAGGATTGGCTAGCTAAACTCCGCAAATGTGGCTGTCGATATTTAAACATGATACATTGTACACACGACGTCATACCAAGCCATGAACTGACCTTGCATTGTATAGGCTTATCGTATAATGTATAGGCTTATCGTATAATGTATAGGCTTATCGTATAATGTATAGGCTTATCGTATAATGTATAGGCTTATCGTATAATGAGAAGTCAGCTTATACTGGAAATTAATTGCTGCTTGATATATCGTTGTGCATACAAACTAACGTAACTAACAAGTTACAACAAGTTAGAAAAATACGGAATAAGAGGAAAAGCGAACGACTGGTAAAGAAACTATTTAATAAACCGACAACAATGTGTGGTACACGCAACGTACGTTACGTGTTTAAGTATCATTTGTCGTTTTTTTTTTCTTCCAGCTGTCCCAGTGAGAGCGGGAGAAATTTAATGTTATTTTATTTCTAAAGTTTTGGTTCATAAGAGAGGACTGTTGTTTTATTAAATACAGGCTATATTATTAAGCATTCTTAATAATATAGCCTGTATTTAAGTACTAAATATTTTATAAATCAGTATGCCAAATATCATCCTATCACATGCATTAAATCGCATGTGATACCATACATGCGATGCCATGTATTGAATAGCACCGCATGCATTGCATAGCATTGCATAGCATAGCATAGCATCGCATTGCATAGCATAGCTTAGCATAGCTTAGCATAGCATCGCATAGCATCGCATTGCATAGCATTGCATAGCATTGCATAGCATTGCATAGCATAGCATTGCATAGCATAGCATAGCATCGCATAGCATCGCACAGCATCGCATAGCATCGCATAGCATCGCATTGCATAGCATTGCATAGCATAGCATTGTATTGCGTAGCATTGCATAGCGTTGCATAGCATTGCATAGCGTTGCATAGCGTTGCATAGCATTACATAGCGTTGCATAGCGTTGCATAGCGTTGCATAGCGTTGCATAGCGTTGCATAGCGTTGCATAGCGTTGCATAGCATTGCATAGCGAACGACTGGTAAAGAAACTATTTAATAAACCGACAACAATGTGTGGTACACGCAACGTACGTTACGTGTTTAAGTATCATTTGTCGTTTTTTTTTTCTTCTAGCTGTCCCAGTGAGAGCGGGAGAAATTTAATGTTATTTTATTTCTAAAGTTTTGGTTCATAAGAGAGGACTGTTGTTTTATTAAATACAGGCTATATTATTAAGCATTCTTAATAATATAGCCTGTATTTAAGTACTAAATATTTTATAAATCAGTATGCCAAATATCATCCTATCACATGCATTAAATCGCATGTGATACCATACATGCGATGCCATGTATTGAATAGCACCGCATGCATTGCATAGCATTGCATAGCATAGCGTCGCATTGCATTGCATAGCATAGCTTAGCATAGCATCGCATAGCATCGCATTGCATAGCATAGCATCGCATTGCATAGCATTGCATAGCATAGCATTGCATTGCATAGCATTGCATAGCGTTGCATAGCATTGTATAGCGTTGCATAGCGTTGCATAGCATTGCATAGCGTTGCATAGCGTTGCATAGCGTTGCATAGCGTTGCATAGCGTTGCATAGCGTTGCATAGCGTTGCATAGCGTTGCATAGCGTTGCATAGCGTTGCATAGCGTTGCATAGCGTTGCATAGCGTTGCATAGCGTTGCATAGCGTTGCATAGCATAGCATCGCATAGCATAGCATCGCATAGCATCGCATAGCATTTCATAGCATAGCATCGCATTGCATCGCATTGCATAGCATTGCATCGCATTGCATAGCATTGCATAGCATTGCATAGCATTGCATTGCATAGCATTGCATAGCGTTGCATAGCATTGCATAGCGTTGCATAGCATTGCATAGCGTTGCATAGCGTTGCATAGCGTTGCATAGCGTTGCATAGCATTGCATAGCGTTGCATAGCGTTGCATAGCGTTGCATAGCGTTGCATAGCATTGCATAGCGTTGCATTGCATAGCATTGCATAGCATAGCATAGCATTGCATTGCATTGCATAGCATAGCATAGCATAGCATAGCATTGCATATCATAACATTGCATAGCATTGCATAGCATTGCATAGCATCGCATTGCATAGCATCGCATTGCATAGCATAGCATAGCATAGCATTGTATTGCATAACATTGCATAACATTGCATAGCATAGCATTGCATAGCATAGCATAGCATAGCATAGCGTTGCATAGCATAGCATAGCATAGCCTTGCATTGCATAGCATTGCATTGCATAGCATTGCATTGCATAGCATTGCATAGATTTGCATAGAATTGCATAGCATTGCGTTGCATTGCATAGCATTGCGTTGCATTGCATAGCATTGCATGGCATGCATATCATAGCATGCATAGCATAGCATAAAGCATAGAAAGGTTGAGACTATCGAACTGTCACAATACCTTAACGTTTTATGACGTGCAAGTGACATTCAACCTTTTCCAACTAAAATCCTTGTATCACACTGAGCTTTAGTTTTATTCAACTCGCCTTCATTTTTGGTCCTTCGATCCGGCTCGAAGAACCGAAAGCAAGGTGGTTAAGCAGTTATGAGGTTGACTAAACTAACTCGCCTCCTGATTATATCTTCGAGGAATACAGGCGTGATGTTATAAAAACAATATCATGAATTTAAGTGCCCATAATCTCCTTGTTTATTCACTTGTTCGGTGATAACGACTTTTCCCATAGACATTATTTGAGATTAACGCTCCGTAACTGTCCTTAGGATTGACTGCTTTCAAATTCTTTTGTGTAGGGAGATAACAAAGTTGCTCTTTGTTATGTTGCGTTGTGGCCATAAAGTTGGTTAAATGCGCCTTAGATACTGAATGAAGTACACTTTGTGAATGTGAGAACGTTGTAGGCCTTGTAGACTGTATAATTTGTAAACCATACTAGTACCTGGTACTTATTGATAGGCCTGCACTGTCCTCCTATACATATTAACACTGTACTTTGAAAACATTGTCGCAAGCTAATTATTTTATTAGAAGCTAAATGTTTCTTGCCGGCTCTTATCAATAGGAAACGACGAATTCAAACCGTGCACCTAGCTTCTGACGTAAGTGCCCATGTAGGTTTATGTGAAATAAAATATTTTGATTTGATTTGATTTGTCTCCTGATACGAGATCGAAAGAGCAAAGCACCTCTCTGTGACTGAAATGCTTTGTAATCATTCAATTCAATGCGAGACATACATATATCATGGCCACAATGTATCATGTAAAATTGATTGATACATCACCTGTTACAGGGTTGACTACATTTCTGGGTCTGGGTGAGTAAATGTAAACATATCCAGATGACTATACCTGAGAAATAACTAGGGACAACAATCCTAATTAGTTCGTTAAGGACCAATAGGACCGGTCCACTCAGCCAGTCTATTTGAAAGGCTTTGTGACGTATTTAATGAAGTAAATAGTATCATAGCTCGTTGTATTCTTTTAATAGGTTCTAAGTTAGAGCTGTGGAGAAAAAGTTTCAACTTAACGTGCTTTTTGGTCTTTCTTTACTCTTTAAACAAGTACCACCATAACTTTTACTAGGTGCGCCCCGTGGTATCACCTGTATAACTCGATTCCGTGGGTATATCGAGGTAAAAAGTATTATTTGTCCTAATACAGTCATGGTCATACCTATGCCCCAAATTTTATTCAAATCCGTTCAGCCGTTTTAGCGTGAATGAGTAACAAACGAACATACAAAAAATCAAATCTTTTCTCTCAATAATACGAGTATTAGTTTAGATAGCTATCAAATAGTGTTGAAAAACATGGATGCTAGTACAATTACAAATACATTATTTTTTTTGTTGTAATTAAACTATACCGAGAACTCGCAACCTTCGTGGCCACACTAAACAGTTTACCTCAGTAACCGCATTTTCTTTAATTCTACCAACACTTCAGCAACTGGGACTAATAGCGAGTAATAATCATTACGCGCTAAACGTTCGCTGGAACTGGGCTCAGTTTTCGTCGAAGACTATGAATGTGCGTTCCGTGGAATACAACTTTCTGCCGAAATCACTAACTACTAATTTTCTTCATAGCCTGTCGATGGGAAAACAAAAAATAAAAATATAGTTTTTTAAATTTGTTTGGCCCAAAATTCAGCAACTCGGATACCATTCGCTGTTCCATTGATCATCATCATCATCATTTCAGCCAAAAGACGTCCACTGCTGGACATAGGCCTCCACCAAACACCTCCACTTCGACCGGTTTTGTGCTTCCCGCATCCAACGGGTTCCTGCGGCCTTCACAAGGTCGTCGGTCCACCTTGTGAGTGTGTGAACACTACGTTTTCTAGTACGTGGTCGCCACTCCAGAACTTTTCGGCCCCATCGGCCGTCTGTTCTGCGCAATGTGCCCTACCCACTGCCACAAATGATATTTTAAGTAAAAGACGAAAATAGGTTACCAACCCAGCATTCAGTCTTCAAAAACGGCACAATATTGGAAGATATGTGGAAGAAGGATGGTAAGGTATGTCGTAATTATCGGGAGCGAAAAGGAGACAAGACTAAGAAAACTTGGCTAATTAGCCAAGTTTTGACGTGTCATTTGTTTGTGTTACGTTATCATTGCTGATTACACTAAGAAAAACATTGTGAGAAAACCTTGGCTTTATTTATTATCTTAAATCACCAAATCACAATGAGTAATCGCGGTCATTAATAAGCTATGATAAATATCTACTATCGACCAGGGCAGGGCCAGGAGGGGCTTGTGGCTAAGTATTAACAACCTCACGGGTCGATTGATCAGGTTAAGCTATGCTTGCCGTGGTTGGTCCGTGGATGGGTGACCATCTTTACATACCAAGACCCCTCCGTGACTCGTAAAGCATGTTAAGCCGTAGGTCCCGGCTGTCATTTGTGGATCTTTGACAGTCGCCCGAAAATCTGACAACCAGTCTTACCAAGGGGTATCGTATTACTTTCTAACTGGGTTGTGGACGTTAGATAGGCAGTCGCTCCATGTAAAATACTGGTATTCAGCTGCATCCGGTTAGACTGGAAGCCGACCCGAAATAGTTGGGAAAAAGGCTAGCCAGATGTCGGGTGTGCGGGAGAGGTTTGCCACGTTAGCTGCGCGGTTCATTTGTTTGTCAGCCACGCATTCGTGCGTAGCGTCGTGTGTCACAGTGGACGATCCCGCTTACAGTTTCATATCTTAGCTTTTTTTATTCATAGTACCTTCTTAGTGCAGAGCAGTGGTGGTCTAGTGGTAACGGCCGCGAATTACGAGTTGTAGGTCGTAGGTTCGAACCCAAGACAGGCGCTTTACTTTGTGTAAATTATTTCATCACCACTGCTCTCAAAACGGTGAAGGGCGAGCGTTTTTGGGGGACTGTCTTTTGTAATTTTGACGTTCAAAAAGTGCTGATTCTCAGCCTAATTTGAATAAATGACTTTTGATTTTGATTTTGGTGAAGGAAAACATCTTGGTGAAACCGGCATGTCCTAGAATCAAAAATTCGAAGCTATGTGACATCTACCAACCCGCACTGGGCCCGCGTGGCAGATTATAGCCCACTCCCTCTCGAAGACAGGAGGCCTTTGTCCCAGCAGTGGGAAAAATATTGGCTGATTATGATGATGACCTTCTTAGTACGAGTAGCTTAGCCGTGGGCTTCTGTGGCACTGCGCCTTAACGCTTGCCCCTTCTGCAAACGAGATTTACATATTTTCGCATCGTCTATGCGTTATCCAACGTGGGTTTTCCAGAATTGAAGTCACTCTTCTTTGAAAACGACGCAACGTATTTTGATGCGGTTTTCACCACCATTAAGAGAATTTATTCCGGAAGGTTTATGTGTATAATAAACAAATATATAACGATTACATATAACAAATAGACGATGTTTTGTCAAGTCGTAAAAACCGTGACAAGAAGGGGCAGGTCGCTAGTTACATTCCCCTTTATTCATAAACGTTGCTTAAAGTTAAGCAGTGATTAGCGACTGTTTAACCATACATTTTTGACGTTTAAACGTTACTTAACTTTAGTCATCGTTTATGAATAAACCCCATTATGTTTTGAACGCGCCATAAGAGCATAGCTGTTAGCGTTATAATTATTATTGAGATAAGACTGAGGCTTATCTTGTTGTTTGTGTTAGTTTTATTATCAGTTTAGGTTTAGTATTCTCAACTTTGAAGACAAAGTATTAAAGTTTTTATTATGTTACTTGTTCCTTTATTATTTCTAGCTTTTCTATGTATCGTGTTGACAAAATACAGTGAGAGACACACACACAGAGAGAGAGAGGTTGATGAGAGAAATTTCTATTTTTTACTTCTAGTATAATAATCATTATTTATTTATTATTAATATTTATTTTTATGTTTTTATATATCTCGGGACAATGGGGTCCCGGTCCTTTGGAAAGCGTATGAGGGGCCGAAGCCAACTCGCAGAGGCCCCCTAAGAAATTTTAATGAAATGCGGCACCAACCGACGATTATCCTTGTATGCACTATGCAATTGCACCCAAGGACCACCCCTAGCTGGTGTAGGACTATTGCAAGACATGGAAAAATAAAAAGTTGAACTGTGGTTTGGGTGGTTATAATGGATGGACCTTGAACTATAGAAGAACTATGTCCCCTGCCTGACCAATGTTATACATATAATATGCACGGATAAAATGGCAGGGGGTGACTTGCACACTCTATAATGGGCCTCCGAAAACGGTCGCTAACACATACTGTCGTAGCGACAATGGGGCAACATGAATGTCCTGAGGTGCTTATGAGGAGTGGAGAGGTATTCCATGGCTATCAGGACAATCCCGGAAGTACGATCAATATCCCTACCAGCATCTTACTGAAATACTTCCTCCGAGCACATTTGCTCTTGCGAATGTCCACTCAAGCCGGTCAATAAAGGCAAGAAAGAGGTGGGAGCCCAACAGCTCGCCACATGCTGCCCTGCAGGGTTCTGTATCTCTTTTTGTATGGCTTCTCACCCTAGACCTGTTCCAGCAAGGTAACTTCTACCGGCACAGGCCGAGAGTTCGAAGCGCGCAAGCCCCACCACGACGTCGATACGGCGGTGGGGTTATTATTATTATAACATAATTATAAAATAAATAATTATGTTGTGTTGTGGGCTTTTTAGTCTGTGCCAAATAAATATATTTTTATTTCCCACGAGATCGAAACTTGAAACTGAACTTGAACTTGACTTGACTTGCTTTTGGGTGAAAGCGTGGGGCGCAGCTAGTAAAATATATTTTTACAACCAAACTTAAATTAACGAACTGGATTCCGAGCAAAGACACACACAACCATTTTTCAGATAGATTCGAGATAAAGATAATTTGTAACTTCCCCTTGGATCTAACAAAACTTATAATATACACCTCTTCGAACGAAATTTCGTCCAAGCCTTCCAAAGTTATCGGGTAACAAATAAATAAATATACTAAGGCTATCTCTTAGTACATTATTCTTTGTCTCCGGACAAGAAAATATAATGTTGCTACAAAAATTACGGGAAAAGATACGCTTAGTTCTGTTGTAATTTCGCTAAGTATACCAGTGAGTATGAGTACATAAATAATCGAGATAGTGTTTTGTTTATTTTCTGGTAAATAAATTGATAGTATCACCATGATTATGACTGGTATTCAAATTGATGTTTCGTCAATGATTGGCTGTCAGATTTTGGTTCTAACTAAGATGTTTCGACTGTTTGGTTGAATTTTTAGGCTTCTGGCTAAATAATAATCGGAAGAAGAAGCGGTGAGAAGCCCGAAAGTCGAATAACCAGTCATACCAAGGGGTATCGTGTTGCCCAGTAGCTGGGTTAAGGAGGTCAGATAAGTAGTCTTTCCATGCAAAGTTCAAGTATTTTTACACAGGACAGTTAGACTAGAAGCTGACACCAACATATGTAGTTGGAAATAATGGAAAAATGCCAACTAACTTTTTGAGGGCACTGTACATAATTTTACGACCACTTTTCCATTATTTTTTTTATCAAAACAGGAAACAAATTTAGATTCTCCTCGTGCATTCGAAACGCGAAATGTTAATTTAATGTATCTCGAACGCACGATTACTGGTTCCGTCACGTTTATGTATATTACTCGTATTTTTTGTCACCTTTGTCATGTTTTTGTCACGTTTGTATTACTCGTGTAATGTTTTGAATATGTTTTCATTGTTATTGCATGACTCTTAATTTCTCTAGGGAAACATTTTCTTGATACTTCCGTCCGACTATTCATAAAACTTTGCAATTATTATGATTCTTGAAGAAAAAGTGAAATGGTTGGTACCAGAAGTTTCACTGGTGTAATTTAAAAAAATACCACCTTTCTATGAGATTAAAAGGATACAATTTTAACATACCTAACACACTACATAACAGTAAAGTTTTGGGAAATTAATTGCTAAAATAATTGATTACTAAATTAAATTGCCCGTATATTAAAACTGTCATTATTGTTTTACAGTTGTATTTATTTAACTGAACAGCAAAAGAAGGCAGGCTTTTTTTTACAATTCGTGTACGACTTTCATATCAAAAATGGTTTAGAATGACCCGTATCTCCCCCTTGACGGATGCAGTTGTCTAAATCGCTACCCTTTGTAATTTCCCTGAACGTACAGGAATATTGGACAGTGTCCAGGAACATAAGTGACCGTGCAGGAATATTTAACAGTGTCCAGAAACAAAATAAAAATAATACCACAACAGCTAGCTGTTAAAGAGTACTCTAGAGTACTCTTTAAAATTCATACCCATTACATTTTAGAACACAACATTAAAATAAAACTTGGTCCTTAGATCCGCTTAATTTTCTTATTCAAAACCGACTTCAACAGCCGAAGGAGGGATAATGAATGTCCTACAAAAAGGGCCATAAAGGACCAGATTAATGGACCAAATGGCCAGTCATTAAGTACAGTTAACAGGATCCACAATGTCACGGGTTCGAGTGTATTTGTTCCGGAATAAATTTTCTTGGCGGATGAGCGGGTCTTGAAATATGGGCGAGAGATTGTAAGAGCGACAACGATTAGGGAATTAAGTTAGGTACTGTTAAAAAGTACTAGGATTATACTTGATTTTATAGATGGTTTGGAAAAAAGTTTTCGTATTAACATTTTATCGAATAATGTAATTATAAGTGAGATTTATATTTGTGAAAGAAGAAGACACGTTGTGACAACCCGAAATAAGTGGTATCAATAGCAGAAGAATATTATAGAATATTATAACTCCGAAAACGACGGCTGACCGCAAACTCTCCTATAATTCCAGATATTTAGCCTTTCTAATAAAATGCTTCTGTACATGTCAGAAAATATATTATATTATATTTGATGAATAAATAAATGGCAACAGTCTTTGCCACCATGCTGCTGCTGCGGTCAAGCGGCATAGATATACCAGTGCTGCTATCAGTGGCTGTCACAAAAAAGCGACAAGATGACTATCTTCTGGTTTGACAAATGAGTTTCGTGAAACAGAAGAAGACCAGTGCCGTTACCGTTATAGATGTGACGTCGCGTTCGGAATCAAAACTAGAACGGCACAGTCGCCTGCTTTTATTCTCAACCGCAATGCCGTAGTCTGCTGGAGCCTTCGGAATCGTATAGTCCTCGAGGCCGTATTTCGGTCATGGCGGCCAATCTCAAGGCCTCTCTCTCGGGAGATAATAATAATATAGTATCCAAGTGTGTGCGCAGACACAGGTGCACTCTCTCTTCCCTTACTCTCATAGTTCGATGGGACGGCAATCCGACACGACTGGAGAGAGATCAGGCGCAGGACCAACGGCTTAACGTGCTTTCCGAGGTACGGGGGATCACACTGCCAACTTTCAAACTCCGGGCGGTTACTAAGAAATTCCTAATGAGAAAACTCAATAACACTATGCCCGACTTGGGAGTCGAACCCAGGACTCTATGCTCAGCAGTCACGCTTGCAACCACGAGAACAACGGGGCAGGCGGATGACCTTGATGAAGAAAAACAAAAGAGCATGCAAACATATGAAAGTAGGCTTGAAAATCGATATTTTTAAACGTTGTACAAACGTATCATTTATAGACTTTTTTTTCTTTCAGCTGAAGTCCTAGTCAGAGCGGGAGAAATTTAATGTTATTTTATTTCTAAAGTTTTAGTTCATAGGAGAGGACTATTGTTTTATTAAAAATTGTTTGTTATTGTTATGTAAAAATATCTTGATAGGTATTTGAAAATTCTGTATGAGAATTTGTAATAGTATCATAATATTATTATGGTCTTTTTTTACTTTCGTTGTAGTTAAGGTTTTGTCGTCATAGACAATTTTTAAAAACAAATGTAGTGTGGCCGCCGTGTTCCACATTGTCATTCATGATTATGATACCTGTTAACCTAAACTGTTGCATTATTTTTTGAGTGGTAAGTTTCACGCAAATACACGATCATTTTAAACTAGCAGCGCCCCGAGGTTTCACCCGAATAAGTTTCGATCCCGTGGGAATATCGGGATAAAAAGTATCCTGTGTGTTAATCCTGGTTATAAACTATCTATGTGCCTAATTTCATCTAAATCCGTTCAGTAGTTTTTGTGTGAAATAGTAACAAACATCTATCCATCCATCCATCCACCCATCCATTCATCCATACAAACTTTCACGTTTATAATTTTAGTAGGATTGGCTAGCTAAACTCCGCAAATGTGGCTGTCGATATTTAAACATGATACATTGTACACACGACGTCATACCAAGCCATGAACTGACCTTGCATTGTATAGGCTTATCGTATAATGTATAGGCTTATCGTATAATGTATAGGCTTATCGTATAATGTATAGGCTTATCGTATAATGTATAGGCTTATCGTATAATGAGAAGTCAGCTTATACTGGAAATTAATTGCTGCTTGATATATCGTTGTGCATACAAACTAACGTAACTAACAAGTTACAACAAGTTAGAAAAATACGGAATAAGAGGAAAAGCGAACGACTGGTAAAGAAACTATTTAATAAACCGACAACAATGTGTGGTACACGCAACGTACGTTACGTGTTTAAGTATCATTTGTCGTTTTTTTTTTCTTCCAGCTGTCCCAGTGAGAGCGGGAGAAATTTAATGTTATTTTATTTCTAAAGTTTTGGTTCATAAGAGAGGACTGTTGTTTTATTAAATACAGGCTATATTATTAAGCATTCTTAATAATATAGCCTGTATTTAAGTACTAAATATTTTATAAATCAGTATGCCAAATATCATCCTATCACATGCATTAAATCGCATGTGATACCATACATGCGATGCCATGTATTGAATAGCACCGCATGCATTGCATAGCATTGCATAGCATAGCATAGCATCGCATTGCATAGCATAGCTTAGCATAGCATCGCATAGCATCGCATTGCATAGCATTGCATAGCATAGCATAGCATCGCATAGCATCGCATAGCATCGCATAGCATCGCATTGCATAGCATTGCATAGCATAGCATTGTATTGCGTAGCATTGCATAGCGTTGCATAGCATTGCATAGCGTTGCATAGCGTTGCATAGCATTACATAGCGTTGCATAGCGTTGCATAGCGTTGCATAGCGTTGCATAGCGTTGCATAGCGTTGCATAGCGTTGCATAGCATTGCATAGCGAACGACTGGTAAAGAAACTATTTAATAAACCGACAACAATGTGTGGTACACGCAACGTACGTTACGTGTTTAAGTATCATTTGTCGTTTTTTTTTTCTTCTAGCTGTCCCAGTGAGAGCGGGAGAAATTTAATGTTATTTTATTTCTAAAGTTTTGGTTCATAAGAGAGGACTGTTGTTTTATTAAATACAGGCTATATTATTAAGCATTCTTAATAATATAGCCTGTATTTAAGTACTAAATATTTTATAAATCAGTATGCCAAATATCATCCTATCACATGCATTAAATCGCATGTGATACCATACATGCGATGCCATGTATTGAATAGCACCGCATGCATTGCATAGCATTGCGTAGCATAGCATCGCATTGCATTGCATAGCATCGCATTGCATAGCATCGCATTGCATAGCATTGCATAGCATAGCATTGCATAGCGTTGCATAGCATTGCATAGCGTTGCATAGCGTTGCATAGCATTGCATAGCGTTGCATAGCGTTGCATAGCGTTGCATAGCGTTGCATAGCGTTGCATAGCGTTGCATAGCGTTGCATAGCGTTGCATAGCATAGCATCGCATAGCATAGCATCGCATAGCATCGCATAGCATTTCATAGCACAGCATCGCATTGCATTGCATTGCATAGCATTGCATAGCGTTGCATAGCATTGCATAGCGTTGCATAGCATTGCATAGCGTTGCATAGCGTTGCATAGCGTTGCATAGCGTTGCATAGCATTGCATAGCGTTGCATAGCGTTGCATAGCGTTGCATAGCGTTGCATAGCATTGCATAGCGTTGCATTGCATAGCATTGCATAGCATAGCATAGCATTGCATTGCATTGCATAGCATAGCATAGCATAGCATAGCATTGCATATCATAACATTGCATAGCATTGCATAGCATCGCATTGCATAGCATCGCATTGCATAGCATAGCATAGCATAGCATAGCATAGCATTGTATTGCATAACATTGCATAACATTGCATAGCATAGCATTGCATAGCATAGCATAGCATAGCATAGCATAGCGTTGCATAGCATAGCATAGCATAGCCTTGCATTGCATAGCATTGCATTGCATAGCATTGCATTGCATAGCATTGCATAGATTTGCATAGAATTGCATAGCATTGCGTTGCATTGCATAGCATTGCGTTGCATTGCATAGCATTGCATGGCATGCATATCATAGCATGCATAGCATAGCATAAAGCATAGAAAGGTTGAGACTATCGAACTGTCACAATACCTTAACGTTTTATGACGTGCAAGTGACATTCAACCTTTTCCAACTAAAATCCTTGTATCACACTGAGCTTTAGTTTTATTCAACTCGCCTTCATTTTTGGTCCTTCGATCCGGCTCGAAGAACCGAAAGCAAGGTGGTTAAGCAGTTATGAGGTTGATTAAACTAACTCGCCTCCTGATTATATCTTTGAGGAATACAGGCGTGATGTTATAAAAACAATATCATGAATTTAAGTGCCCATAATCTCCTTGTTTATTCACTTGTTCGGTGATAACGACTTTTCCCATAGACATTATTTGAGATTAACGCTCCGTAACTGTCCTTAGGATTGACTGCTTTCAAATTCTTTTGTGTAGGGAGATAACAAAGTTGCTCTTTGTTATGTTGCGTTGTGGCCATAAAGTTGGTTAAATGCGCCTTAGATACTAAATGAAGTTACACTTTGTGAATGTGTGAACGTTGTAGGCCTTGTAGACTGTATAATTTGTAAACCATACTAGTACCTGGTACTTATTGATAGGCCTGCAACTTTTTGAGGGCACTGTACATAATTTTATGACCACTTTTCCATTTTTTTTTTCAAAACAGGAAACAAATTTAGATTCTCCTCGTGCATTCGAAACGCGAAATGTTAATTTAATGTATCTCGAACGCACGATTACTGGTTCCGTCACGTTTATGTATATTACTCGTATTTTTTGTCACCTTTGTCATGTTTTTGTCACGTTTGTATTACTCGTGTAATGTTTTGAATGTGCTTTCATTGTTATTGCATGACTCTTCATTTCTCTAGGGAAACATTTTCTTGATACTTCCGTCCGACTATTCATAAAACTTTGCAATTATTATGATTCTTGAAGAAAAAGTGAAATGGTTGGTACCAGAAGTTTCACTGGTGTAATTTAAAAAAATACCACCTTTCTATGAGATTAAAAGGATACAATTTTAACATACCTAACACACTACATAACAGTAATGTTTTGGGAAATTAATTGCTAAAATAATTGATTACTAAATTAAATTGCCCGTATATTAAATACTGTCATTATTGTTTTACAGTTGTATTTATTTAACTGAACAGAAAAAGAAGGCAGACTTTTTTTTTACAATTCGTGTACGAGTTTCATATCAAAAATGGTTTAGAATGACCCGTATCTCCCCCTTGACGGATGCAGTTGTCTAAATCGCTACCCTTTGTAATTTCCCTGACCGTACAGGAATATTGGACAGTGTCCAGGAACATAAGTGACGGTGCAGGAATATTTAACAGTGTCCAGAAACAAAATAAAAAAAGTTAAAAGTACTCTAGAGTACTCTTTAAAATTCATACCCATTACATTTTAGAACACAACATTAAAATAAAACTTGGTCCTTAGATCCGCTTAATTTTCTTATTCAAAACCGACTTCAACAGCCGAAGGAGGGATAATGAATGTCCTACAAAAAGGGCCATAAAGGACCAGATTAATGGACCAAATGGCCAGTCATTAAGTACAGTTAAAAAAAAAAAAAAAAAAAAAAAAAAATAAAAAAAAAAAAAAAAAAAAAAATTATTATTATTATTAGTTAACAGGATCCACAATGTCACGGGTTCGAGTGTATTTGTTCCGGAATAAATTTTCTTAGCGGATGAGCGGGTCTTGAAATATGGGCGAGAGATTGTAAGAGCGACAACCATTAGGGAATTAAGTTAGGTACTGTTAAAAAGTACTAGGATTATACTTGATTTTATAGATGGTTTGGAAAAAAAGTTTTCGTATTAACATTTTATCGAATAATGTAATTATAAGTGAGATTTATATTTGTGAAAGAAGAAGACACGTTGTGACAACCCGAAATAAGTGGTATCAATAGCAGAAGAATATTATAGAATATTATAACTCCGAAAACGACGGCTGACCGCAAACTCTCCTATAATTCCAGATATTTAGCCTTTCTAATAAAATGCTTCTGTACATGGCAGAAAATATATTATATTATATTTGATGAATAAATAAATGGCGACAGTCTTTGCCACCATTCTGCTGCTGCGGTCAAGCGGCATAGATATACCAGTGCTGCTGTCAGTGGCTGTCACAAAAAATCGACAAGATGACTATCTTCTGGTTTGACAAATGAGTTTCGTGAAACAGAAGAAGACCAGTGCCGTTACCGTTATAGATGTGACGTCGCGTTCGGAATCAAAACTAGAACGGCACAGTCGCCTGCTTTTATTCTCAACCGCAATGCCGTAGTCTGCTGGAGCCTTCGGAATCGTATAGTCCTCGAGGCCGTATTTCGGTCATGGCGGCCAATCTCAAGGCCTCTCTCTCGGGAGATAATAGTAATATAGTACCCAAGTGTGTGCGCAGACACAGGTGCACTCTCTCTTCCCTTACTCTCATAGTCCGATGGGACGGCAATCCGACACGACTGGAGAGAGATCAGGCGCAGGACCAACGGCTTAGCGTGCTTTCCGAGGTACGGGGTATCACACTGCCAACTTTCAAACTCCGGGCGGTTACTAAGAAATTCCTAATGAGAAAACTCAATAACACTATGCCCGACTTGGGAGTCGAACCCAGGACTCTATGCTCAGCAGTCACGCTTGCAACCACGAGAACAACGGGGCAGTCGGATGACCTTGATGAGGAAAAACAAAAGAGCATGCAAACATATGAAAGTAGGCTTGAAAATCGATATTTTTTAAACGTTGTACAAACGTATCGTTTATAGACTTTTTTTCGGCGAAGTCCTAGTCAGAGCGGAAGAAATTTAATGTAATTTTATTTCTAAAGTTTTAGTTCATAGGAGAGGACTATTGTTTTATTGAAAATTGTTTGTTATTGTTATGTAAAAATATCTTGATAGGTATTTGAAAATTCTGTATGAGAATTTGTAATAGTATCATAATAATATTATGGTCTTTTTTTACTTTCGTTGTAGTTAAGGTTTTGTCGTCATAGACAATTTTTAAAAACAAATGTAGTGTGGCCGCCGTGTTCCACATTGTCATTCATGATTATGATGCCTGTTAACCTAAACTGTTGCGTTATTTTTTGAGTGGTAAGTTTCACGCAATTACAGGATTATTTTGTTTAAAATAATCCTGTAATTCCTGTATTCCTGTGCTGCTAGTTTTAGCAGCGCCCCGAGGTTTCACCCGAATAAGTTTCGATCCCGTGGGAATATCGGGATTAAAAGTATCCTGTGTGTTAATCCTGGTTATAAACTATCCATGTGCCTAATTTCATCTAAATCCGTTCAGTAGTTTTTGTGTGAAATAGTAACAAACATCTATCCATCCATCCATCCACCCATCCATTCATCCATACAAACTTTCACGTTTATAATTTTAGTAGGATTGGCTAGCTAAACTCCGCAAATGTGGCTGTCGATATTTAAACATGATACATTGTACACACGACGTCTTACCAAGCCATGAACTGACCTTGCATTGTATAGGCTTATCGTATAATGTATAGGCTTATCGTATAATGTATAGACTTATCGTATAATGTATAGGCTTATCGTATAATGTATAGGCTTATCGTATAATGTATAGGCTTATCGTATAATGAGAAGTCAGCTTATACTGGAAATTAATTGCTGCTTTATATGTCGTTGTGCATACAAACTAACGTAACTAACAAGTTACAACAAGTTAGAAAAATACGGAATAAGAGGAAAAGCGAACGACTGGGACAAACTATTTAATAAACCGACAACAATGTGTGGAAATCTCGAGAATCCATACTGGCGAAAAGGTGTCATATAGAAGCGACTATCAGAAAAATAATTTCGGAGTGCCGCAGGGCAGTGAATTGAGGCCTTTTTTATTCCTTCTCTATATCAGTGACCTCCCAAATATCACTCGCCACACAGTGATTTTATTTGCTGATGGCACGACCCTTGTTGTGAAGTTTGAAAGAGTCAACGCAAGCATTCACCACGACTGACGTCAACGTAGAGATACGGCAGGGGGGTTTATATTTTTATTATTATAACGTACACGCAACGTACGTTACGTGTTTATGTATCATTTGTCGTTTTTTTTTCTTCCAGCTGTCCCAGTGAGAGCGGGAGAAATTTAATGTTATTTTATTTCTAAAGTTTTGGTTCATAAGAGAGGACTGTTGTTTTATTAAATACAGGCTATATTATTAAGCATTCTTTGTTATTACTATGTAAATTACCGTATCGTAAGAATTATCTAATAAAAATATTAGATAATTCTGTATGAGAATTCGTAATAATATCTTAATATTATGGACTTCTTTTATTTTTGTTGTAGAGAAGGTTTTGTCGTCATCGAAAGTTTTTAAAAACAAATGAAGTGTGGGTGCCGTATTCCACATTATCATACTCGATACTCAAAACATTTATTTGCATTCCACGATGTGAACTTAGGTGGTAGGTACATTATAAAATATAAATAATTTTAGATCATAAAGAGGGCTATTATTATATTATTATTATTTGAAGAAGTAGAATATAAATGTTTTTCTACTACTCACTTCGACTTTGATTTTATTTAATATTTTTGGTATTCGTTTTTAATTATTAATTTTATTTATCATTAAAATGTTCATTAATATTATAATAGCATTTATGGATTAGGTATTGTTTTAGTTTATTTATAAATATATTAAATTTTTGTTCATTTTTAAGTGCTTCTGGTAATTGATTATAATATAATTTAACTGACGTTACTAAAGTGCTTGTTATTTTCAGTTTAGAGCCACCAGTATATTTATTCTATTTTTGTGTCGTAGTGTATATTTAGTTTGTATGTTTTCTCGTGTAGTGGATAATTGTTGGTTGTTTCTAACGCATATTTCTAGGATATATATACAGGGAAGTGCTAAAAGTTTGTGTTCTTGGAAATGTGGTTTGCAGCTGTCTGTGATCATTCATGTTTATGATGCGTGTAACCGAAAAAACGTAAAATTCTTTGGAAGTGACGCATCCCGATAAACTAGTGTTTGTGCGTTTTATAATTGTAAACTAGCAACCCGCTCCTGCTTCGCAAAGGTTGTTACAACTGGACAAAACATTGAGATTTCTTTATTATATGTAAGTAAGTTAAATCTTAATATATCGTATTACCCAGTAACTAGGTTGTGGAATGTGGAGGTCAGATAAGCAGCCACTCTGTGTAAAATACTGGTATACAGCTGCATCCGGTTAGACTGGAAGCTGACCCCAACATAGTTAGGAAAAGGCTAGGCAGATGAAGTACATATGTTAAATCTTAATGTAATATGTATAGTACATAATCCTTTGGGTATAATTTGTCTAAATGATGGTGAAAACCGCATAAAATCCTTTCTGTAGTTTACAGGAACAACGCGGCCACACATAAAGACACGAAAAGCGATTTCAATTTATACTTACTTAAATATTCAATGGTTGGTTCTAAATTTTTCGCCAGCTTAATATCTCGCTAAATATTTAAATTATAAAATTACGATGTTCGTAATTCATTCGGTAGCACTTGCGTAAAAGCTACTCGCTGTGTATACAAACATACCCTACTCGTAACTTCGTGACTCCAAAGATGTTTAAAGCAAAATGTTAATTAAAAACAGCCAGCCTCCCAGAACTCATTAACAATGCTTTATGAATTTGTGGTGACGTCTTCATTTATATAATACTAGCTTCTTCCTGCGACTTCATTCACGTGAAATTTCGAATGTTCCCCGACCCACTCCGTCGTATCGCACCACTTCGCTTTCGCTGAGCATTAGTTCTGACTTTTTTTCTTTTTGCTCGGCTCCTAAGGGTAATAGCGTGATGTGAAATAGCCTATAGCCTTCTTCAAGAATTAGGCTATAAAATGCAAAAATATTTTTTCAAATCCAACTGGTAGTTTCAAAGATAACCCCCTACATACATGTAGGTGGTTATCTTTGGTCCATAATGTATGGACCAAAAACCCAGATTCGATCGGGACTAAATGAGTACCAGTAGTTTCACTATAATGCACAATTTACGCTACCAAAAGGGCAATGCCGAAATCGATGGGGTATATGAGCAAAGTATTTATATGAAAAAATCTTAATTAACGGGTGTTTTTACCAGTTTTTACAATATTTATTTATTTATTTTATTTTTTTAAAAACGTTGCCCCACACTAGGAATAATAATAATTATTATATTAAAGATAATAATGACAGGATTACTGTAAACACTACAGTAATCCTTAAGATTACTATCAACCATTTGTTCTCTGGTTATAACTCCAAATACTTAGAAAAATATTTCTGTACTATATCTAAGTTGGCTAAGGTAGACATGTTCTTGAGTGGAGACCGTGAATTGGCAAATATAAGATAGGATGACCTCAGGCTACGTCGAGCGACGATTTTCTCAGAGTTGCCGAGAATCGAGCTGAATGGTGTCAAGTAGAGAGGCATATTTCCAGCAGTGGACTGCTCGCTACGTTTAGCTCCAATCGTCATCACTATCACCCTACGATGATGGTGATGACGATTGGAGCTAAATGTTAAAGTGAAACACATAAACCTTTCGGAATAAATAATATTCTAAATGATGGTGAAAAATTTATCAAAATACATTGCTTAGTTAACAAGATTTAAGCGGTCGCACCGACAGACACGACCAGCGTCTTTGTTATATATTCTTTGTAAGGACACGTGTTTCTCTTTATACATTTTTTTTATTTCTTTGTATAGCTTCGTGATTGTTTTCAAATCGTGTTCTTGAAGTGTTTGGTTTGTTTCTTTACTTTATTATAAGAGCGTTTCTGTTTTGTTTTGCTTTGCATTTGTTTTACATAATTTGAGCGTGATTCGTTTATTTTTAGAGAATTCCGGGCCCCAATTCTGTATTATTCCCCGCGAAATCGTACCACGTGTAAACCACGTCAATATCGTGTCTTGTTCACGTCAACCGTATGGACAACATGTATTTTGACAGTTCAAACCACGCCATGGTATCATAGAGAATATCATGTTAATAGCAGATGTCGTAATTAATTAAGGAATTGACGTGGTTTCGAAGTAAGGTATAGAGTGGTCATAGTGAATTAGGGCCCAGGTTTGGAATATTTTGTGATGAGTAGCTTTGACTGGCTTGACCTCAGGTGATCATCTAGCCTTTTCATCGACACCCTAGTTACTGTTGTTAGACTTTCGGGCTTCTGACTGTCAAGGATCCACGAATGACAGTCTGGACCAACGTCTTAACGTGCACACGGGTCTATCGATCCGGTTAAGCTACGCTTGCCGCGGTTGGTCCGTG
Source organism: Apamea crenata (assembly GCA_949629185.1). Lineage (NCBI taxonomy): Eukaryota > Metazoa > Arthropoda > Insecta > Lepidoptera > Noctuidae > Apamea > Apamea crenata. The sequence continues at coordinate 8,951,726 of OX451376.1, read as the reverse complement.
GATGGGTGACCATCTACACACCCAAGACCGTGTCTCAGAAAGCACGTTAGGCCGTTGGTCCCGGCTTCGGGGATCTTTGACAGTCGTTACGGGTCGTCAGAAGTCCGAAAGTGTGACAACTAGTCTTACCAATTGGTATCGTATTACCCAGTAACTGGGTTGCGGAGTTCAGACAGGCAGTCGCTCCATGTAATATACTGGTATTCAGCTGCATCCGGTTAGACTGGAAGCCGACCTCAACATAGTTGGAAAAAGGCTAGGCAGATGATGATTTATAACCTGACTAGCAATATCTGAGTGTAGAGGGTAGGCAGGGGTATGCCTACCCTTTTAAGAAATTCAGGCGTAATGTTATATGGTTTCATTTGAGAGAACAGCATTGAAATATTTGTCAGGTATATGCGGTATAAATCCTTTTGTAAGTTCGAAATTAAATAATATTTACTCATGTACGTCTAGCTGTCACAGTTCTTGTATAGAACATGTCTGAGTTTGAGCTGGGTCTAGTCTAGATCTTAGATAAGATAGCAGTACTGTATGACCTCAATACTATAAAATGCGTAGAAGCTTACTAAACTGACAATAAAATTGACATGGACTGTTTTAGTCGTCTATTATTCATATCTCCTTTTAACACCTTTTTTTATTTTTTTGAGGATGGGAAATCATCAAATGACCCCTCCCGCTCTGGGTGGAGCGGAAGGGAGTGTCAGACTCTTACTGACTAAAACCCACCCGTGTTCCTTCCTTAGCCCTTTCTGTTCCAGGGCAGCGGTAACCCTTTCGGATGATCCCGCCGCCCTCCTTTTAACACCTGCCGCCAAAATTAGGGATTTGACTGTGAGTGCAGTGCTGTCCAGAACACGACCCCCTTGATGAATTATCCCAAAAGAAAAGGAAGAATGAGAATATTTTGCTTTGTGTATCGTCATCATATGCCAAGCCTTTTCCCAACTATGTTGGGGTCGGCTTCCAGTGTAACTGGATGCAGCTGAATACCAGTATTTTACATGGAGCGAGTGCTTATCTGACCTCCACAACCCAGTTACTGGGTAATACGATACCCCTTAGTAAGACTGGTTGGCAGACTTTTGGGCTCCTGACTACCCGTAACGACTGTCAAAGATCCACGAGTAATAGCCGGGACCAACGGCTTAACGTGCTTTCCGAGACACGGAGGGGTCTTGGTATGTAAAGATGGTCACCCATCCACGGACCAGTGGCAGTAAGCGTAGCTTAATCTGATCGATCGACCCGTGCGGCTGTTATTACTTAGCAAAAAGCCCATCAAAAAAAAAAAATATAATCATCCTAAAATGTTTCCACTGCTGGGACACAGGCTTCCTTTCGGTGAGAGAGGGTGGGCCGTAATCCACCTTGTGGGCAAAGTGCGGGTTGGTAGATGTATAAAAAATTATGTTCCTACCAAATATTCCTCAACTTTTCTTTGAAAAATGTAATTATACATACCTACATTTGTTTAAGCAATACACTGGTATACAGTGGTTTTGTTGCCCTGGATATAAGACTGATTTTGGATATATTTATGCTCACAATTCATGAAACTATCAATGATTTTGTAAGAATTGCTCTTAATTTTGTTAAAATCAATTTTTATGAACGAAAAGCTGATTATTGTTCAAATTTTGAGATTTGTGAAAATCATAAAAATAAGAGTACAGTCAGTGCTTTCATAAATATATTCTTGATCTGGATACTTGAAAACATGAGAATTTTCACAGAAATCCAGGGCAACAAAAAAAAAACTTTTTTTGTAGAGCTGTGATATTACTCTGAACAATTTTAATATATTTTATTGTGTATCGTCTGAAGTAATATAAAATTTAATTTTACTCATTCTGTTTCTAAATTAGAACGTAAGTAGATTTAGTTTAATTGTTTTATCGTAGGCAAAAATAAACGAGATTTAAAATTAATTTCTCAACTTTTTATTGAATCTGATGAGATAATACTGGTAGCGGCGCGTGCTTTAGTTGTGGTAACCAATTGTACAAACACGCTGTGTCTGAATTCCAAGAAAACTCCGCGAAAAATCTAGTTCCTAAAGGCATAAACGCATCCGATATTATCGACCGATAATAACGCGCCTGTGGGGGAGAGCCTTATGTCTACCTCGAGACGAATTTGCAACATGAATTATGTTGATCTAACTTGTTCTTTCATGCATGTTAACTTAAAATTCCAAATATTATGTAACCAATATAAAATGTTTATAGCTGAGGGGCAATTCTCGTAATTTTAAGAAAGTTCACAGTCTGATCTGTCTCAATCTGCCAAAAATATCTCTAATTTCCCTACACTTTGACAAGTTTTGACATCTGTTTGTCGCCGAGATGAGACTGAGACTAGATTTTGAACGTTTTAAACTACGAGAATGGCCTTCTGATCTATGTAGTTTCAATGCACATTGTGTATGTTCCGGAGTTGGAAGTTCTATTGTTATGCTGTTCTGAGCACCGCATTGATATTTCAGAAGTTTAAATAAGTAGTTCTGTGGTTCGAACGTAGCTCTGTTGGTTGTAAATACTTACTTAGAGTCCGACCGAATTTCGTTTCGGTATTCGGAAAGTTTCGGCAGAAATAACCATTTTCGGCTGTTTTCGTTTTCAGTCAATTTTTAGGGATCCGTACCTCAAAAGGAAAAAACGAAACCCTTATAGGATCACTTTGTTGTCCATCCGTCTGTCTGTCAAGACCCTTTTTCTCAGAAACGCGTGGAGGTATCAAACTGGAATTTATATCAAATACGACTACTGACCCTTATGTCTACTGACCCTTGGAGCTGTGAAAAAATCAAACTTTTAAGCCAACGCAATCAAAAGATCGGTACAGCCGTTTATGCCGCAAATTTTCGACACACGCAATGGTATCAAAACCTACAGGGTACTTCCCGTGAACTCAGAATCTTGAACTTTGGTACGAAGCAACGTCTTATAGCACATATAAAGGAAAAATTGCGAAAACCGTAAATTTTTAGTTACATCATATAGGTATTTTTTTTTTAATAATTTTAAATTGTACGGAACCCTCGGTGCGCGAGTCCGACTCGCACTTGGCCGGGTTTTTAAATTTTTCGGCAGAGGCCGTTTAAATTAATTTCTGGACAATAATTCATATTTTTAGGTCTATTTTTGCCGTGTGGCTGGTCGGTTACCAAATCGCCTCACAAGCCGAATCACACCTCCATTTACACAGGACGATTAAAATCGCAGGTGACTAGTTCATTTTGATTCAAAATGTTGACCTTCATGCTGCGGGCGATCGCTTGCGATTCAGCATTTTCAAGGTCGATTTTAGTCGGCCGCATGCGACCCATTGTCTCATGACAAAAGTCGAAACCTATTCTACTTTGTAACTTGCGGTTTAAGTCACCAGCGGCCTGGCCGAATTGCCGTTTAGACCGTCTTATAGGCGCTTAGTCTTTAAAATTGCCATTTAGACAGCCTTATAGGCAACTATACTCACCTGTGTAAAGCCCGCAGATTGTAATTCAAAAAGCGTAAGAGCAGACTCTAAAACGGTGATGTTGTTTATTGCTATACGTTTTCTATAGAAACATTTACACTGCAAATTAATACTGACAAAGTTATCCGTTACTCCGGCTCGTTTAAGTTACTAAGACGAACAAAAACTCACCAGTTGCAGTTGCAAGTCATTCAAAAGGGTTATTTTATGAGGATACAATGTCCGGACATGTCGTTGTGGGGACAAAACAGTTCCCTCGACATCACCCATTTAATTTTATTCAGTCTAACTTTTGGCGTAGTGATGTGCCTTGTTGCGTATGTTTGAGCGTTACATATCCGCAAAAAAGTACTTTGCAATTTTTTTTTTAAGTTTCTTTTTATATTATACTAGCGACCCGCCCCTGTTTCGCACGGTTTTTACGACTTTGCAAGTCATAAAAATCGTGTGAAACACGGAGATAACTTTATTATATTTAAGTTTTATATGAATGAGTTACCTAAACATATAAACCTTTCGGAATAAATACCCTAAATGGTGGTGAAAATCGCATCAACATCCTTTGCGTAGTTTAGAAAGACAACGCGGTTACACAGAGAGACACGAAAAGCGACTCTAAATTGAATTGATTAAGTACAGACTAGTCTATTTGCACATCAAGCTACCCGAAACTGTCAAATTTTCTCAATCAATTTTAAACCTAATGCTTTAGCGATAAAGTTGAAAATAAATTAAAGAAATTTGACAGATTGTAGTAGCTTGATGTGCTGGCGTCTGTACTTTGCAATGACGGTATTGGTTAGAAGGGCACCAGCTCTGGTTCGATAACCAAATGACGCAGTACTAGAAACTGTGCCCCGTATTCAAAATTCACAGAATTTGTACTAATCCTAGTTAATAATATTATAATATCCTACTTCCTACTAATATTATAAACGTGAAAGTTTGTGTGGATGGATGGATGTCTTTGTTACTCTTTCACGCCAAAACTACTGAACGGATTTGGATGAAATTTGGCATACATATAGTTTATAACTAGAATGAACACATAGGATACTTTACTAACTACACGTCTGATGAAAACACAAGGTATACCTACCAACTGACGCCGATTTTTAGCTGCAGCCCACGACTGCCATACGCTCGAATAATAAACACACAGGGAAGTGCATCTGTCCGTTTGAATAATTTCCCTTTGCGTCAACATTACCATGACTAAATAATCCGAGTAAATAACATCACTATAGTTTGTTAGTTTCGCATCTAATCCCACGCGACAACAAAGTTTGAATGTCTCCTTACAGTAAATAATTTAGGAACCAATCCTTTCGGACGCTTGGGGTTGGAACTAGTGTTCCACTTTAATATTAGTGTTGCACATAATTTCCTGGTTCATTCTGCCATGTTTTTTCTGAACTGGATGTGAGATGTGAGTGGAAACGCCGCCGCCGGGAGGGAACGCCCTGGGAAGACAGACATATTGTATAGTGAATTTATTGGGGATGTTCTTCAGAAAGATCAGGTGCGTAGTACTCGCAACCGGTGTGCGTGTATGACTTTAATGTATGAACAAAAACGACGCAAAAGGAGTATAATAATAATAATTCATCACACTGACAGGACTATTATTACCAATAAGCCTGATATAGTGATGGTAGATAGATCAGAGAGGCGCGCAATGATTGTTGACACAACCGTCCCGCATGATGAGAACCTCGTGAAAGCCGAGGAAGATAAAGTATCTTAACTTGGCTCACGAGGTTGTCGACATGTGGAATGTGGACTCAGCGATCATTGTGCCGATAGTCGTGACAGCCAATGGCTTAATAGCCAAGAGCCTCGACTAACACCTGAGGAGGCTTTCGCAGCTGGATCAGAAAGCGGTACTTCTGGACTCGGCTCGAATTGTCAGGAGGTTCCTCTCTCTGGAGCCCTGAGCTTGGACCCTGTTCCCGCTGGGCAATTTTTTTTATTTATTAATGTTTTTAAATTTATAAGTACTTAGATGAAATAAAGGAAATAATAATAAAGTATGAGAGAGGTTATTTAAATTATAAAACACCAAAAGAGTTAATAGATACTTACTTTAAAGCTTTACACTTTCGTTGGGAACGAAGATCCTTAATAATTACTATTGTTTTCGCGTATACAATGACGGCACGAGAGAGGCACGTGGTGACCTACGCGGTACGGAAAATACGCGTCTACGCAGTATGCGTGTGGGCAGTCTTTGGTGTGGGCAGCGGACTGGCGCGCATCCCTCGCGCCGTCACCGCAACGGCCACGCGAGAAAGAGATAGCTTAAGGTCATGGCACATTATACCGGCACCGCAACGGCACCGCTCCAAACCAGCATTTAACTTGTCATTCAATTTAGAGCATTAAATTGTGTGTAGTATAATATATTTCATAACGTCAATATGAAAAAGCCAACGGCGGGCAGTCAGCGCATTTGCCGCTACCATACAACTCGACTCGCAGCCCGCGTGCTGCAAGCGACTGGATCATGTGCTTACAGCGCGTCGACCGCATGCTTATTACGCGCCGACTCCGAGTCGCCAGCGAAACAACGTCACTGCGCCGTCGCGCGTCGCCCGCGCACCACCGCCATATATGCCATATAACAATATTGAGTTCGCGGTGACAGCAAGCTTGCACCTCGCGACCACCGCGCGGACTGTGAGCTTACAAGTTGCGGCCGGCGCGCGGACTGCGAGCTTGCACCCTGCGGACGACGCGTAGTTGGCGTGCTGGCAGCTAGCCGTAGCCTAAATTCGAGGCGACGAAGTGCTGCAGCTGTGCAGTTGCGGTGCCGGTGTAATGTGCTATAACCTTAAATTCTCTATATTGTGCCGAAACGCGACCGCGGGACGCTCGCATTGGAAGGAATTGTGTGTGGTTTGCTACAAAAGTTTATTCATCAAAAAGTAAACATACAATGTGACGGATTCGGTGAACCTTGTATTTTAGTATTTAAGGATCGTAGCAGGTTGCCTTTTGTAGTTTCTGCTTACCCCTTCGGGAAGAAAGCGTTTGTATCTATGAATTAATTGAACTTTTTGTAAAACTAGACCAGGGATTTAGAAAACTGTGATAGCTTATTTAATGTTCGGTTTGAGTACACTTTACTTCACTTGAATGTGGATTGCGTGAGTGGGCGAATACCAAAGAAAGGATGTTTGGATTGTGTGAAAGATGAAGCTAGAAAGGGGTGACTACTGAGACGACGGCTAATAGAGATGTGTGGAAGAAAAAGACACGCTGCGCTGAAACGAAATAAATTCGGATAAGGAAGTTCTAGACTAAAATCGTGTGTACAGATGCCAGCACATCAAGCTATTTTGATAGATTGTAGTAGCTTCTTTTAATAGATTTTCTACTACTAACTAGCTTCATCTTTCTGACTGACCGACCATTTGACAATTCAAAAGTGCCTGTAATTGGTTTAGTTGAAATAAATTATTTGAGATTGAGTTTGAGTTTTCAACTTTATCGCTAAAGTATTGGGTTCAAGGTTGATTGGGAAAATTTGATAGTTTCGGGAAGCTTGATGACAGCTGGCGTCTGTACATTGAAATACCGCAACAACCGCGCTTATTTATCATGACCTCTTTAACCGAAAGACGTCCACTACTGGTCATAGGCCTCCAAGCACCGCCACTTCGACCAGCTCTGTGCTTCCCGCACCCGCGCTTATTCACGCGAACTTGATTAAATGATTGTGGTTTTTATTAATTAATTTCATAGTAATGTTTGATTTAAATCACCATTTTGTAACGTGGTTTTTAACATGAACTGTCAGTTTTTTTAATTACGCATAATCAACCTAACATTCCCCCTGCTGGGACACAGGCCTCCTCTCGGTGAGACTGAGTGGGCCGTAATCCACCACGCGGGCTCAGTACGGGTTGGTAGATGTCACATGTCTTTGAATTTTTGGTTCTAGGACATACCGGTTTCCTCACAATGTTTTCCTTCACCGTTTTGACAGCAGTGGTGATGAAATAATTTACACAAAGTAAAGCGCCTGTTCGAATCTACTACCCACAACTCGTAAGTCTCAGCCGTTACCACTGGGCCACCACTGCTCACTTTTTAATTACACATCAATGTATTATTAATTGTGTTCAATATTTTTAAACGTAGCCTACAGGTTTACTCGACACGACGAAATTATTGTTTTAACTGGGATTACCATTACTGAGTGTTTGTAATCGGATAATGTGTGTATTTTTGATGTTGAATAAATCAGTGATTTTATTGGTAATCCTCAAATAAATATTTCATTTGGTTTCTGAAATACTACCTACCTTTTGCAGTAGGTACTAATAAAAGGTGGTGACACGTACTCATAATATCTTCTCTCAAGCTAAAATTAAATAACGAAATGTAAAAGAATGAAACATAAGGTTTATAATGCATAATAAAAAAAAATGTGACATCAGTGTGACAAAAATGTGGCATATAAGTGTGTGGTCGGGACTGGCTGGCGGAAGTTGTCACTTGTCCACGTGAACTACGAAACTGTCACTAGCGAAAAAGTAACCCTATAATTTTATGGTATTAATTTCGTAGTCATTTTAACAAACTAAAAATTGGTTGTCTGTAAAGTTGGTTTACGGACGATAGTTTAACGTGACAACGTCATAATAAAACATTGATGAAATGATTGCAAACGTGCAAGCGTACAATGAGCGTAACGGGACAATTTTTCGTGCATGCAGCCGGCGTTCATCGATTTATTAGACGTTGTCACGTCAAAAATTAAAAAGTTAAAAACCCCTGACACAAAATAATAATAAAAATATTATGAATGTAAAAAGCCTAAAAAAATAAACTATTGAAAAAATAGCCACAAATAGAACAAAAAAGGTAAAATACTTAGTAGCGTCGGGGGTTTTTAAATTCTTAATTTATTATTTTATTTCATGCTTTTTATAGGGACTCCTTATTATTTCCTTTCTTTTAGTTTCTTGGGTTTTAAGATTCAGGTAATTTGGTGTTTAATCAGGTTTTTTGTAATTCGCCGTTTTGTGGTGGCGGCCATCTTGGATTTGAAATTTATCATACTTAGTGTCATGTATCATAGTGTCTAGTATTCTACTAGTCAACCTTTTTCATTTTATACCCATATTGAGGGAGTTGTGATAAAATATGTATTCCACCATTTTGTTGCGGCGGCCAATGGCGGCCATCTTGGACCGATTTTCATCTAACATAGGTTAGAACACTCCCGACTAATTCACCTTTCAAACAAAAAAAAACAAAATTAGTTCATCCGTTCGGGAGCTACGATGCCACAGACAGACACACACACACTCGCACCCTCACACACACACACACAGACACGTCAAACTATAACACCCCGTTGTTTTCGCGTCGGGGGTTAAAAACAACAACCAACCGCAACCGGTCCCGCATGGTGTTTCCACTACTTCTCATTGAAAGGTGTTCCAGCAGTGGGAACATCACAGGCTGATTATGCTTATGCAACTTGCAAACTGCTGACTGCCACGTTCTTCTACGTTAGTCTTGAAATTTTTAAAACTGCCGCAAACAGCTAAGCTACATACGTGTAGCGAGAAGTCGGAACAACCGATTATTGGTGATACCAAAAGCCACTTCTTATTATTCGAAAGTGGACACAAGTGCTTGTCATTTATTTTTATTTCCCCTCTGAAAAAACCGTTGCAAATAGCTAGACAGTTAATATATTTAATAAAAAATATTATTATAATAAAAAATAATTAATATACTTTTCACATCCCTGTTTGTGTCACAGAGATTCATTAAACTTCATCAGTCCAGCAGATTTGGTGCAAATTGGCTGTAACAGACGGACGGACAGACAGGCAGACACACGAGAGATCCTATAAGGGTTCCGTTTTTTATTAGTACGTACGGAACCCTAAAAACCAGTTCATACACCTACTCTATACCCATCCATCTCCGTACACATCCGTCTCCGTTATACTCCAACAATCGCCCTAAGCCAAAAATAATTCCCATCACTATCCTTGATAATAGTAAAACTACATTCCATCTCACTGTTATTGGAAAATATTCTCAGTACATTTTATCGAAGGAAACTCCTTGGTTTTTATTACTGAGAAAAGCTTGATGTAAACATTCAGAGGTAAAAGGGATTTTTTAAATGTTTTTTTTTCGCTGTTAGTAAAGGAAACTTTGCTTATCTGAGCTTCTCTGAGCTGATTTCTTAGACCTGATTTTATTTAGATTTATTAGTTTTGCAATTTGTTGGCAATATTCATTGATATACGAGTCGTGTGCTCGATGGAATGTCTCATCGGAAAAAAGACGAACTTCCTAACAAACTTGTATCCTCTATTTTAACCCCTTGAGGGGGTGATTTTTTTTTTCATTAACAAAAAAAACAACAAAACAATTATGTATTAGTTAATTGATTTGTTTTGTTTTGTTTTTTTTTTTAAAGTAACAAACGTAAACGTAAATAACTTTAATTTCGGAAGTCGGTGTTGTTGGGTTCGCATTTTCGTTGTTTGCCACCGACTTCTTCTTCCGAAATAAAAGTTATTTTTCACTTTGTAGTGTCTTTTTTGGAAGTCAGTTGATTTTTTTTTTGCACAAAGGTTTTTCACTTTACTTTATTTTTCACTTTTAAGTTGTAATTTTTACCAGTACCTAATTTTGATTTTAAAACCAAACTACTGAACCGTTTTTGATGAAATTTCTATGGGAACAATCTGAAAGTATATCCTTACAAATAAAAAAGAATTTTGCAAATCGGCCTATAAATAACGTAGTTCTGAGGGTAGCAAACATGAAAAAAATAAACAGATGAATTGAGAACATCCTCCTTTCTTGAAGTCGGTTAAAAATAGCACAAATCCAGATTCTGGGCTGCTACTGAGACATTCTAAATGGAAAAACCCAATAACACTTTGCCCAACCCGAGAATCGAACCCAGGACCTCATGCTCAGCAGTAGTGCTTGGACTACTATACCAACGAGGCAGTCAAAAAGACAAATTAATTGCTTTTATTTTATACCAAATAACAAAAAATATCAAATGAAACGCAGAAATAACAGAGGTACCTACTTAATAATAATCATAATAAGGTCCGGGACCCCAGGGTCCCGAGATATGTCAAAGATAAATAATAATAATAACAACCTTGTAGCCAGGATAATCCATCAGCAATTTGTTCTGAAATACAACCTTGTGGAATCGGAGGTGCCATACTACAGGTATGTGCCCGACCCAGTTCTCGAAAATGGAAATATCACATTGTACTGGGATCGATCCATCATCACTGACAGGACTATTGTTGCCAATAAGCCTGATATTGTGGTGATGGATCGATCAGAGCGGCGCGCAATGATTGTTGACATAACTGTCCCGCATGATTAGAACCTCGTGAATGCCGAAAAAGATATACAAATCAAGTATCTTGAATTGGCTCACGAGGTTGTCGACATGTGGGATGTGGACTCAGCGATCATTGTGCCGATAGTCGTGACAGCCAATGGCTTAATAGCCAAGAGCCTCGACCAACACCTGAGGAGCCTCTCGTTGGGCAGCTGGATCAAGAGCTTGATTCAGAAAGCGGTACCTCTGGACACGGGTCACATTGTCAGGAGGTTCCTCTCTCTAGAGCCCTGACCACCGGTAGCTATATTTTTAAATGTTTTTATACTTTTTATATTCTAATACTCGTATTTAAAAATATATGTGTTTACATTGAAATAAAGAGAATAATAATGATTTTTATTTCGGACCAAAGAATCCATAGAGTGTTAGTAACATAATATTAAAACAAGTTATTATCTAGTGTTAGTACCAATTACCCTCTGCACAAACTGCTCCAGCCAAAACTCTACGCTAAAGTTCTCAGTATGCTGTTGCGACTGTCTCTCACTCTTCTCAGGAGTGACGCTGTTTTTTTGCGAATAATCGCGTAAAACCTTTCGGTACGAGCAAGGGCAAATATTTCCGACGCGCTGCAGAAGCGAGGAAGTCCTAACACCATCCCCATCATTCTGAAACCATCGTTGTACTGAATGCGAAGGAAATCCAGCCACCTTTTAGTGTAATTGACCCATAGATTACTCGTGTACAGACTCTGGTAGTACGCATTGAAAATAGTTATTTTTACTAGGTCTGTACATCGAACAAATCTACGGGCCAACATGTTGCACCAGACAGCGAGTGCCCTGCGCTCCTCTCCTCTGCGCGCGGTCGTCGGAAAGAAAGTGACGTAGGTATTTAAAAGTAGATACCCTTTAACTATGGACCCGTTTACAAGTAGCTCGGGTCGTGTACTTAGAAAAATAGGTAAGTTTTAATCTGTCTCAATCTGTCAAAAATACCCCTAATTTACTTACCCATATATTTGACAAGTTTTTGACATTGATTGTCGCTGAGATTGGAATTGTAACGTTTTAATTAGACGGGAAATGCCCTCTCGAACTATGTATTTGTAAAAGGTCAAGTGTGAGTCGGACTCACTCGCTAAAGATTCCGTACCATCAGATAGAGCAGAAAAACACACACAAATGATCTGGTCTTTACTATGGGGTCTTTGGATACGGAACCCAAAAAAAGCGGCCAAGTACGAGACGGAATCGCACACGAACAGTTCAGTACCACCTTACAATATTTAACAGTACACATTGTCATTAGTTGTTGTTATAAATAGTAGCCATTTCACTCTATGAAAATTTTAAGTGTTCAAAAGATATAGCCCTGTGACAGACGGACAACGGAGCCTTATTAATAGGGTCTAAATTTGCTTTCAGTATATGTATAGTGTGGTGTGACCGTAGGAACCCGTTGAATGCGAAAAGTACAGAACCGGTCGGAGTGGAGGTGCTTGGGGGAGGCCTATGTCCAGCAGTGGACGTCTTTCGGCTGAAATGATGATGATGGTATGTATACTGAACATAGGCATAATTTAAACACCGCATAAGCAGTAAGCGTATCTGTATACATTTTTCAGAATCTAAACTGTCAGGTATATCGGTATTTGCGCCTCTTTTTACGTCAAAACGTCGCGTGAAACTGTTTGAATACTTAGAAAGTTTCGTTTTGTCCCACGTCGAGGTGGACGGGTGTTGTGTCGGGATGTTTCGAGTTCGGGATTTTCTATTTGGGTTTGCCCATTCGCCTTTTTCCCCTTTGCTCTATGGTTTTTTTGTTCTGAAATAAAATCATTATTTATTACGATTAAAGGGGACACTAAAGGAACTGCCATTCTTAAGTTTTCAATAATAAGTTTTTTATATATTTTTTTATGTATTTGTTTATTTATTTAGATATCAATTGCTTGCTTGTATTGGAAGGTGTGTTTCATTAATATTATGTGTGACGAGAGTTGGGCAGGACACCTGGCAAGGTGCAATGATGACAGGTGGAGTAAGGCAGTGACCGAGTGGCGTACACACTAGAACTGCGTTGTTGGTCTAGCGGTCGAAAATACTACTGCTGAGCAGGTCGAACCCAGGATTTGGTTCCCATGTCAGGCAAAGTGTTATTGAGTTTTTCTATCAGGAATTTCTCAGTATCTTCCGAAGTCTGGATTTGTTGCCAGTTGGTGGCAATAGGCTCGCACCCTATTACATGGGGCTTAAATATTACTGGCGAAATGTGGGTGTAGTATAGGTGCACCTCTGCCCAACTCTTCGGGGAAACAGGCGTGATGCTTTGTTATATTTTTTCAAAGATCAAACGACAATAATTCAATAAATAACTAATTAACTACAAACATAATCATTTAATAATCATTAAGTCGGCCGGACATTAATTTACTTATTAAAATTCATAATTATTAATAACGCCAGAGGCTGTCGTTATGAAATCAAAATAATTACACGATTCAACGGACAATGTAAGGTTGGTCGACCGCTTATTTATGAATGTGTTATAATTTATTATATTCTGAATTTTGACGGTAATACCTAATTAAAGTTGTTAGTTATTATCTGTTTCATTTGAACTTTAATTCCCGTTTGACCCGATCATGGGTTTAATGTAAAAATTCCGGGATTTGATTAACTTTGCCATATCGGTCTGTCTTAAAACTATTTTACAAGATTATTAGATTCGTATGAGGAAAGAAAAGTTATAGGGAAGAGTTTTGGCTACCAGTGGGACCATAAAGGCTGGTAAAATTTACAAGATAAAAGAGCCGATAGCTTTATTTGATATTAAATTGTTACTATAATAGGTGCATACTACAAGTGCATGTTCATACTACAATAATTATGCTATATTGTTTAGCTTATCGCTCAGTCAAGGCCTGGAAGAAAGACCTAATACGCAAAAGGAACGAGAATTTAATCAGCACAAGCGTGTTGTTGATAATTTCAGGATACCCCACGTTTTTTTTTTTGCTTATTATTAATTTGCTATTTATTGGTACTTACGATAGAGTCGCGGTCTACAATTATTTTATAATTCTTTTTGCGAATTTATTTTCTATTATCCCAAATTCACTTTTCCCAAACGAGAAAACGACCAAATAACAACGCTAGCCAAAGTTGTGCCTTGGTGGACTCATACGGTAAAACTTGTACTGTATTTTATACTACACTACTGATCTTAGTCCGCATACTTTACTTTGATTTCTTACTTAAAGCTGCTGCATTATACACTGGTTTAAAGTTGGAAAGCGCTTTTTAAGCTTTAGATGTTTGCGGAAATGTAAGATGGATTTTGCTCGTCGTTTTTCTATGGGACTTGACTTCTGCATGTAAGACTACTTTGAAGAAATTCTTAATTTGCTCCTTTTTCTTCCTAATGTGTCGATGGCAATCTAAGGTCTCCGAGTCGCCTGCCAGGGCGGCGGGATCGTCCGAATGGGTTACCGCTGCCCTGGAACAGAAAGGGCTAAGGAAGGAACACGGGGGGGTTTTAGTCAGTAAGAGTCTGACACTCCCTTCAGCTCCACCCAGAGCGGGAGGGGTCATTTGATGATTTCCCATCCAAAAAAAAAAAGGTCTCCGAGTCAGCCCAGAATTTGGCTACTTTTGAGTTTGGCACCTTCAATGGCTTCCATACGTTCCTGTAACGTCTAAGCGATTACACGCTGGATAAGATATTAAGTGCTCTATTGTTTGTAGGACAGCACCACATTTACAGTCCATGGTGGAGTCGTCTGTGAATCTCCACTTGAACAGGCTTTTCTTGCTTACCTGGGAGTATTTGAATAGCCTCCCAGGTAGGCAACTCATGTAGCTTACTGCCAGGTCTTAGAACCTAGCAATGCATAAATGTGTAAGCTGTCACGCCCTTTATGCCTGGAGGCTTTTATTTGGGTAGTAAGTTTTTTTTATTTACATTTTAATTAATTATTTTTTAGCTTGAGTACGTATAGTTTTTATTATATTTGTTGGTATATTGGCGTGGCTAGCTGACATATTATGGCAAATAATTTAATTTTATGTTCTGTTTTGTAATGTTAATTACCGAACATCTGGGTAACCTAGTATTGTATCCAATCACGTATTTTCTTTTTAATTGAACAGACAGCTGTGCTGCTGGGGAGTTTGTTGCGCCACTTCTTCTTCCCAGCGATAGCACTAGGAAGTGGTGAAGGGCGGGCGTTTTTGGGGGACTGTCTTTTGTAATTTTGACGTTCAAAAAGTGCTGATTCTCAGCCTAATTTGAATAAATGACTTTTGATTTTGATTTTTGATTTTGTCCAGGTGGAAGGTTTTCACCAGTACAAACAGTCAAACCAAGGGGCCCAGTAAGTAGCAAGTGTAACCCAGTTATGGAGGTCAGATCGGCAATTACGCTATGGTATTCAGTTGCACCCAATTAGATTGGAATCTGACCCTGTAATAGTTGTGAAAAAGCTAGGCAGATAATTTGAGAGTTACTGGAGAGTACTTAGGTAAGTTCGTCTGTCATACTGTTTTTTTTTATTTCCTTAGTGAAATCCTCCGGAGTCCGACATAATCCTCCGTTCTCCCCAGAGAAAGGAGGACAACTAAAACTCCACAATCCCTATAGCTTCCATGAGTCGAGGGCCCGGGAGATACTTGTACATCCGCCGCACCCCGGACTAGCGTGTCGTTCATACCCTGGACAGACATTAATTTTCCTGTTAGCAATGAAATCAAGTGAACCCAATAAATACTATATCATATTCATGCAAATTAAGAACATTAACCGAATTCGCGTTAGTCACGTCTTATTAAATGTAAAATATTGAACGTCTCCCGAAGTTTTCAGTTCTTAACTCAAACTTCGCTGTTTTATGGTGGACTTTGTTTAAACGATTTTCTTTGACTTAGCTTTGGTACTTAGCTTTGAGTTGGTCATTGGTCTTAATTTTAAAATGAGGCCTTTAAAATTTTGTACGTTGTATTTAAAATAAAATGTGACGGAGCCAGATTTAATTGATTTTGGTTTTTCAATCAGTGACAAAATTTGAGCTTTGTACTATTTTTACTATTAGAAAGAAAGAAAATATATTTATTTAGCACAGACTAAAGGACACACAATACATCAGATATATGCACCAGATAGCAACAAATAGAAAGTGTAAAGTTCGATAAAAGAAATTAGCAGGAAAGTGTGCCTCACGGCTGCACCAAAAAGGCCCAGTTCAGCAAAAAAGCCATACAACTAGCGCCTGACGCTGGTTTTCAACTTGACCTGATCAAATCGATGTGTGAGGTGACGGATGTAAAGCAGTTTTATACTGCAACGTGACGTGTGTATGCATACTTAAATAAAATAAATATGATGTTCGTATGTTCTATTTGTATAAATAAACAAATTTTTTCACTTTTGTCTGGATAATTTTTTCTTTTTCTGCATCTGTGTCGAAATACCAAAAAAGTGACTGGCTGACTATTCCATTAGTGTTATAAGTACCACCACGATTTCCAAGATCGGTTGTTGTATACACAAGTGTTCAAAACACCACTGTCAAGAAGCAACCGAGATTTTCATACATACATTCATATATAAACTCAAGCCTTCCTCCCATGTGCTACTCTTCTTTTATATCTTTACATACTTCTCTTGCTTTGTTTACGTCCATGCATCTGGCCATACACGCTCGCTTGTTGCGAGCACTACCCGCCCGACCTTTCTGAAGAACATCACCAATAAGGTTATATGTCTTTTTAGGGATGTCTCCCTCCCGTCGTTTCAACTCACATCCGCCTTGGAAATACCTTTTGTTTAGTCGCCATAGCAAATAGTGATTTACTAAAGAACCTAAAAGCAAAACAATCACGTTCAAAGTAACACAGTGATCTATACCATGTATCCATCAGCTCAACCAATCTAGTCACAAAGGGTGTCCTTAAACTAAGAATCAGGCTCCAATCAGGCTGCGAATATATTTTCCTTAACACCGACCTCGTTTGAAACAGCCAATAAAATATTCCCAGTTCAGGGCAAAACGGATTACACCACAAATACCGATGTGTCACTCTGATTGTCACATTTGTCTTTTTTACGATGTTCAATGACGTTGCTTTGGACACCGGCGCTCTCTTATAATTCCGTGACCTTTTCGTTATAAAAGAAAATGTAAGATTGACTTTGATCTTGTAAGATTTTTTTTCGTCCCTGATCTCATTTTAGGGGGTCGTCATAATTCAATTGTGGAAATTCGTCTGTGTTAAAGTGATCTAAGGAACTGAGTAAGACTGTAAATAAAACTTGGGATGAAGATACTGGTCGGTTTTAAAAGATTTATTTAAGTATAAGACCTTATAAAAAGTCTGTAGGTGTCATCATCATAAAAAGAAAGCAAGATAAAGCGTCTATTGGCTTAAGAACAACAGAAATATCTGAGAAGAGGCATTTGCTCTGCAGTGGCACAGTAAAAGAATAGTCCTACTATAGTCAAGACAAAACCATTACAAAAATGTCTAAACCTGACTGGATCTTATGATGCCTTATGATAACTGTAAGTCCAGGAGGACAATTCTCGTAATTAAAAACGTTCGAAATCTAGTCGCAATCTCATCTCAGTGACGATCAATGTCAAATATGTAGGGAAATAACAGGTATTTTTAACACGTTTTTAAAATCACGAGAATTGTCCCTCAGCTTTCCTCACGATGTTTTTCGGAACCTTTACCGTAAGAGGCAGTAATGTGCAAGATAAGCTCAGAAACGTCTGAATTAAATAAGTCCCTCCCACCTCGTGCACACCACTTACAAACGCTTTTCATCATCTGATTAGCCTTTTCCGAATAAAGTTGAGGTCGGGTTAACTAACCGGATAAAGCTGAGTATCAGTATTTTACATGACCACCAGACATTCATACAACCCTGTTACTGAGCATTATTCATAACGGCGACAGTATATAGCATGCAAACGGATGTCGCCGTATGTACTCGTATAATGGCAAATTATGCAATCTGCCTTCGACATATACAACGGATTATTAACAAAATTACTCAGACAATACAATCTTAACTTAACATCAACAAGAAAATCTCATTAAGCAAAACACTGACAAATTTAAGATCCCCAATATGCATCGTGGTATCTCTCGCGTAACTTAGGACCAAAAACTTTGTAATATATTAGAAAGTTAAATAAACTGGGATTACATTAAGGCAGGACTTATCTTCTTGACAAAAGGGACTTGGTGCGTTACACTGTGGCATTTGTTATACAATTTGGTGAGATTAGACTTTTGAAGGAGCTTTGAACTTTCTTGAGAGGCACGTTCTGGAGTTCAGGCTTGTAGGCTTGTAGAAAAGATTATTTATTGAAGTGTAATTGTGCTGTATAAGTGTGTGAGGCCTATTTCCAGCATTTGACTCCTGTAGGCTGATGATGATGATGCTTATTCATCATCATTATCATTTCAGCCGAAAGACGTCAACTGCTGGACATACGCCTCCCCCAAGCACCTCCACTTCGACCGGTTGTGTGCTTCTCGCATCCAACGGGTTCGGGTGTGATGCTTATTTATTATGGATTAATACTGATCCACTGTCTACTGTAATTTAATATTGAAGATAATTAATATCTAATTATACATGACTTACCGATAGTTATTAGAACACTCACATAAAATGTCGTCGTTATCAATACAGCGTATTAATATAAAAAATCTTACATCTATCACTGTTTTGTGAAATTCTGGACCCCTTTATCCTTCACGAGAACTTACAGGTAAAACTGCCGGTAGATACTTTTAAAAGGGCATTTTGTAAAGTTACGCTCAGTAAACATACACGACCCAATAAAATGCCAAATCCTTTTCAATGATCCACTAGAGTTACAGAATATTATCATACTCATGTACGTTTACTCCTTTATTCATAAACGTTACTTAAAGTTAAGTAGTGATTAGTGACTGTTTACCATGCATTTTTAACATTTAAATGTCAATTAACTTAAATCATCGTTTATAAATAAACCCCTGAGTGGCTGCTTTCTTCGTCAGTCAGTTAGTGACGTAAATGTTATAATGCTAATCAAAGTCAAAGTCAAATAATTTATTTCAAGTAGGCACATAAAACGCAATTTTAAACGTAAAAAATACAAAAAAAAAAGAATTTATCTAGTCACCCCTGAAGCTGTCGCATATGGAAAAGAATGGGCAAGAAGATTTACCGTTACTCTTTTAAAAACGCACAATATTTTGTATACATTAATTATACGAGTATATGTGAAGACAATGTACTTATCTATACCACAATAAAAAAGGTAAAAAGAAATAAAAAATAAAGCAATGAAAAAATAAAATTAATTAATTATGTGCATATACATGGTGCTCACATATTTTCAAATATTATTAAGATGAATATAATATTGGGTAGATAACACGAAGGCAAGCGATCGCACGGTCGTTTACCAACACGATGGACCGATCAAATGAAGGAATCATCGTCCTGTAAATTCTACACGGTGGTAAGGGATGCGCTGGACAGAAACCGGTGGAGGCGGGTCATCCGCTCCAGATGCAACTCCGAAGCTGACCACGATTCTCAGGCATGAGGGACCGACTACAGAGAGAGATAACACTTTTGAATCAAACACGATACCCAGTAAAAGTCACCAAACATGTTTTTTGACTTACCTTAGAACGGTCAAGTAAATAAATTGATATTACCCTCCACGAGTGCAATATTTTAATCTAGGTCGGCACACTCTGGCAACCCTGTAAACCCAGCTACCATTTTGCTTACTGGCAAATAAAATGACAGACACATAAAATGCAACCTGCGTAACTTTGTGCAAAAATATTTGAAGAAAGAAAAACAGTTTATTCTGCACAAATACAACGCACATTTATACAAAATTTCTGTTTTTTATTTTCTGCCTAATCCTTCGGGGAAAAACGGGGTGAAGTTATGTTATGGTAATACTAAAATTATACACGGCCTTTGCCGTTTTATTTTAGTATTACAGGGTTAACGGGGTTAGTTGGACTTTAAAAAAAAAACTCCTCTATATTCGAAAGAAAAATAATAAAAAGATCTAAGCTAAGATTCGGTTTTGTTTTGTTTTAAAAGGTATTTGTGTTTAGGTAAAAGTTACCTAACCCGTAATTGTTGATGCAGTTTATGTGTATGGTCATATATTATAATGTTCCCACTGCTGGGACACAGGCCTCCTCTCTGTGAGAGGGAGTGGGCCCAGTGCGGGTTTCCTGACCGTTTTTGTTACACAGCATGCAGCATGGGCTAGTCTTAAATTATTCCCGATATGGGAGAAGCAGGCCAGTGCGAGTAAACATGAATGCTGTCTGTTAGTTTAAATACTACATGATAACGTGTGTACTCCTTCAGTTGAAGCAGAAATCGCTCAAAGGCTTATGTACGTGCTCGAACTTAGCATTTCACCTTCAATTTACTTGCGAATCTAACGCTTTTCTTTAGTATGAGTAACTACATTTGGTTATGTTTTACATAGGTTTGTTTTGAGTTTATAGTTTATGAACTATAGGTTAAGATTTAAAATATAGTTTGTGACTTATATAGAGAACATGAACTCCATGAAGATTTATAGAATATCTAGATGTTTTTTAGTTTTGATTTTGGCGTCTCGCAGGTCATCCTAGGAAGTTGTCATCTGCGTAATCGGACTTGCCTGTGGGTACCTTAATTAATTAAGGCTTCCAGCCAGGGTATAAGCAACTTAAAAACTAAGTAACTACAGGCTGAGGGCAACCCCTGTGGGATACGGACATCAGCTTAGGGCGGCGCTGGGAGGGCAAGGGACATGTATGGATATATTTAATATGTAATGGATATGGACTATGAAAGTATCCTCCAAACCATTAAATAATTTTGAACGTACTTCCCACTCATATTTACTAATAAGCACCAACTTTTATACTGACCTTACATGCACATACACTTAACACCCTCACACATTCACACTACTCACACAATCCTACAATAACATCACTCTACATACACTTCACGAATATAACCACCTTTATTATAGACTTACCTCTCTAATCGAAACTGTTAGCTAATAGTGATATGTATCAACTGAACCTAGATGCCGTTAAATATGATAAATGTTCAAAGGGGTGTGAGCCTGGAGATCTGTCATACAGGTCCCGAACCTAGTTCAGAGTCCAGCTCTCACAAAGGTTCTAGCATGAGGCAAAATTGTATATACAAACTACTGTAACAATGTACCTTTATGAGAGAAATAAACTGTATTATTATTATTATTATATTATTATTGTTTAATATATAGTCAGCCTGTAATGTTCCCACTGCTGGGACACAAGCCTCCTCTCGGTGAGTGAGTGGGCCGTAAATCAACACGCGGGCACAGTGCGGGTTCGTACATGTCACGTCTTCGAATTTTTCCTCACGATGTTTCCCTTCATTGTTTTGGACAGCGGTGGTGATCAAATAATTAACACAAAGTAAATCGCCTGTCCGGATTCGAACCTACGACCTACAAATCGCGGTTGTTATCACTGGGCCACCACTGTTATATAGAGATAGTCCTACTGATATATAGAGAACACGAACTCCATGCATATTATCTAGTGTCTGAGTGTTTATAAATTTCAATATTTTGGGGAACATTAGGGATCATTGTTCAAGTGTTCTAACTACAATAAAAAATGGATGTCAACATTCAGAACAAACGGCCAGTCCGTTTGTTCTGAATGTTGACATCCATTTTTTCGCACTGAATAAGTTTCGGCACTGAATAAGTTTCAATATTTAAATAGTCTTTACTACTTAGGTGTGTATGTGTGATTTTTTCTCTTAGGGTTATCCGAATTTGCCTGTTTAAGAATCAATTTTACATGGCCAAATTAGTTTCCAAATTAGTTGGCCAAATTAGTTTTCAGAACCACTAAGGTTCTGAAAAAAAAAATGTCCTAGAATACATCCTTGTTTGAGGGAAATTAATGGTTCAAAACACGATAAATTTGTAATATTCTCGATGAAAAAAAAATCCGTAACAGGATCGATGTCAAAACCATTTTCCGTTTCATTTCCTAATTACAGCACAAAATAATATGAAAACTACATGTACCATCATGCAACAAAATCTTCTAATGGCGCAAAATTAAAAAAAAAACTTGGTTAATTAAACTACCCAGTAACTCCTTACTAAGCTTAGTAAGCTCAGTATTTACTAGATCGAATCGAAAACGTTGTTTACACAATTCTAGCCAGTTACTGGCTTGATACCGTTGGCTTACTATCCTGGCTTGGTACTGGCATTATGTATTCAGGATTTAAACGTCGTGCCGAAGATCACAGCTGTTGGATAAATGGTTGCAGATTGCAGAGGCTTTGCGAGTTTATTTTAATGCTTAGCTAAACTTGCAAGGTAAACTAATTTGGATTCATTTATTTTAAGTATTTTTAAATGATAAAGGATTTAATTTAAACAGACGAACTACTAACTAACAGACATGACTAAACTAATATTTATCTTCTGTCCTTTTCTTAAAATGAAATAGAAAGAAAAAGATACACTGAACTTAAATTTAGTTTAGTTTGTGAACAAGGGAATCGGCGCCATTATCTGCCTAAATATTGTGACATAGTATAACACGCGCATCAAAAGAGTCCATAAAAACACCATGCAGAAATTAATCCTGTAAGTCATGATGATTTAGAGGCTGTACCAGAATCCCGAACAGCCAGGTGAGATAAGTAATTTCCCGTAGAACCACTGAATATGAGGCTGGGGACCAACCCATCCGACCCTATCATAAATATAACATAATATTACCTCTTATACCATCTAACTTGCGTTGAAGGACCAGAATTTCAGCACAGGAATTTTGACTCTCTACTTTTGCGTTAAGGTTGGTTTTAGAAAGGGTGTACAGCTAACAAATGAACGCAGGTCTTAAGTAATATGTTCTCACATAATTCTTGGGTTAGGCCCTTGTTGTAAATTAATTTTTTCGAGTTAACTTCGTTGGGTACGATTATTATAATTATTACATTACGTTGAAGGCTTAAGTTGAGTTATCATTTTCATGGGCATGATATTACGTCGTGCGTAGAGTGGGTTATTTTTGCGAGAACGTTGTTTACTTAAAAAGGAGTAAAGGAGAGCAAGGTGGATTGGCATTTTGAATAATTCAATGATCTCAGGCTACCATTGAGAGCAGTCCCCGGCGATATCGGCCCCGATTTACGAGTTGTAGGTCGTGAGTTTAAACCCCGGCAGGTACTTTACTTTTTGTATTTAATTTCATCACTACTGCTCTCAAAATGGCGAAAAAAACCATCGTCTTCGAACCAAAAATTCGAAGACATGTGACATTCATCAACCCGCACTAGGCCCGCGTGGTGGATAAGGGCCCACTCCATCTAATAGAGAGGAGGCCTGTGTCCCAGCAGTGGGAACTTTATAGACTGAATATCAGGCTATCATTAGCATTGGCTTGAACATAAGTATACTTTTATCGAGATACCGCATGGGCGAAGCCGCGGACGGAAGCTAGTAATTAAATAATCTATAATATAAAAATGAATCGCTGAATGTCGCGAATCTCGAGAACTGCTGAGCCGATTTAGCTAATTCTTTTTTAAGAATATTTGAAGTACGAGTATGGTTCGCAGAGAAAAATTTAAAAAATTGCCCGAAAAAGTCTAAAAACAACACTTTTCTATACCCATGCAAACGAATACAAATTTTGTTTCGGGGTGGGTCGAGGGTTCAAGAAATTTCACGCGGACGAAGTCACGGGCAGAAGCTAGTATTTAATTAAATTGAACTACTTCCTCTTTCATTTTTCAAACCTTTGGGAAAATATTGTTGCCTGTACAAGGACGATGGGTTATTCGTCCTGTATAGCTCCATCTCTTTCTCACACAGGAACAATTATGATTTTAACACGTCATAGCACGATCCCTGCTTGTTAACTGATACGAGAAAGTTTAGTTCAAAAATAATTTCATTAGCCTAACATTTTACACCAAATAATTTTGGATAAAAGCCTTTACACAAAGGCCTAGATTTTGGTTTAGAACAAAGTTTCGTTACAACAAATAGGATTAAAAAGGGATCACAGTTAAACTGTTCTATGCGTTAGTTGTACCGAAGCTGAGGTATTAAGCGGATTAAAATGAAAGTACCTTTGTGGAGTAAAAAGTTAGAATCAATCGGTGTTGTTCTATTTACATGCAGAATGACCAAGGGCATAGAACCGAAATTTTTCTGCAAAGTCGTGGTGCATGATCTGTCTCTTAAGATACATGTACAGGGTAACGTAAATTGTCAACAGATGTACCATATAATATACTTACATCAACAAGGTCTACCATATAATGTCGTTAAATAACTTTGTATATCTTGCTAGAAACTAGTGGAAGTTTTGTTTTTTCACCATCTGTACCTTCTTGATCAATAATCAATTTATTTGTTTATTTATGATGGAACTGCGGCGCAATACACTAACAAAAGAAATGGGTTTCATTTTGACAGTTCAAAAACATTCATAACGTTATTGAAGTTGTAGAGCAGTCACATTTTTTGAACATATGAAGCAATGGAATTGCAATATCCTTTAAAATGTTTCAGATTCCGATAGTGATTGATAGTGTAATATGCAATTAGCGTGCTGGTTTATGTGGGTAGAAGATGTCCTCTACTTTAATAAAAGGGCACTTAAAAAATCAAAAGGGTCAAGGTCCAAACCCCTTTTACATCATATTTCCCGCCTGACATTAGGGACTGCCAAACTGTTGCAGTATTTAAAAGAAGAGTGAAAGAACACTTTTTTTCTTCTTCGTCATACTTCCCTATGTACTCGTATGTGTTATTTTAATTACATTATAATTATTAATATAAGAGTGGCATTTATTTTAGAAGTATGTATGTTTGTTTGTAAGTATATTCTCGTATAATTTAAATATGTTTATTGTTTTTTTGATTTTATGTATTTTATTTTATCTTCTATCCTTACACGTGTCTACGTCTCTTTTTATCTATGTTACCATCGCAGGTATGCTGGAAGAGATTTCTTAAGAAATATTTTTTTCTGTTATTTTTTTACTGTCTGATTATATTTGTATGTACATAAATGATTAAATAAATAATTCAGTGCCAACACCTAGCGCGGGGTCTGCATATTCAGGATGCGTGATTAACGCGTCATCGGCAAGCTGAGGCACGGCACGACCGCACGACAGTGACGCGGCTCGACGCGGAACCCTCCCGGCACGGTACGACAATAATCCATTGACCTTAAAATACAGTCCGCTTTTTCATTGCTTTCATTGACCCTTCGAGCCGGATACTTTTTTTTCTAATAAACTGCACAATCATAAAATGTGTTAAGCTTACACCATTAATTTAACAGATAAATGTTTAACAAAGCTGCAGTTCAACCCTTTATTTAAGGATAATGATAAATGGTTCTGTCGACAGCAAAAAATATTTCAACTGTTTCAATAATGAAAAATTACTCGAGAGCCAACTAATGCCTTTTTCAGCTGCAAATAATACTTTATCTTCATTATTGGCCTTTTAAAAGGACGGTGAACTGGCTCTGTAGTTTAAAATAGAAACAGCAAAATAATTTACAACAAGTTTCAGAGCCCTTCCATACAAAAGCGCATATCTCTAAAATTTTCCTGATACTTACACCTGAGTTGCTCCAAATCGTTCATTCGTTCACTCACCTCGCTCGTTCACTGAACTGACGCTATCTGCGCTATGTCGTCATGAACGAGAATAGATTCAAAATACGCGAAGCTTTTTTGCGAACTTTAAATTCCGATTTTCAAATTCTTTATTCGAATCTTGATATTAACGGCTCATCTGTCTTATTTATCTTTAAATGTTTTAAAACTTAAAAAAATAGTTATTTTAGAATAATAAGGTTATTAATGCTTTTTGTAACTACGAAATGTAATGTAAAGAGTATATTTTATATTAAATTCAACTTATCTTCATTATTGTGCCTATTTTTCATTTGCAGATTATAGGTATTTTTAAAAAGAATAAATGATTGCTTTATTCCATAATTTTCCAGATTGCTAAGAAATATCTGAGATATCAGTAACTTTTTAACTGCTCCGATTAGTTTTAGAATCTTAATTTTTGCACCATTTACTCGTGATAATTCTATGTTGGTAGGTATCTGACAACCAGTCTTACCAAGGGGTATCCTATTACCTAGTAACTGGGTTGTGGAGGTAAGATAAGCAGTCGCTCCATGTAAAATACTGGTATTCACCTCGAACCCGTTAGACTGAAGCTGACCCCAACATAGTTGGGAAAAGGCTAGGCAGATGATGATGAATTCTCAGTTGGTATCCTTAAAGGCTCTTTTATTTTCTCTTGTTAGAGTCTTGAGAAACGTTTTATCTCACTTACGAACTCTTGCATTGTTGCTGTGCTCGACCGTAAAGAGAAGACCTAACCCGCCAAATAAATATATTCGTACAAGCACCAAAACTGATGGCCAAATAAATTCATAAAAAGGTTTTAGGTTTCAGGGTTTAAAATAACTATTAAACTAGGTTGGTTTCTACTCCAAAATATCGTGCTTTGCTTGGATAGACTGCGTGAAAGATGATATGGCAAAAAAGGGGGTGACTACAGAGATGATGACTAATAGAGTAGTGGAAGAAAAATAAATGTTGGGCCGACGCCCGACATCAAATGAATTGAGATAGGGGCAGGAGAATGATAATATCGTGCCTCGCTTGTTTCTTGCAGTCACTTAAGCAAAAATCTCTTCTCACATAGACAAAGAATAAGTATCTATTGATGACTACGCTTGCTTATTGTTTCTTATCGTTTCCAAACCATTAAAGACCACGTTTCTTTAATACGATAGAGAATTAGAATTAGAAGGGGCAATTACAGTATTTTCCAGAACTTTTGCATTCTAAATCAGTATCCAACTGTCAAAAATACCTCTAATTTCCATTAACTTTTGACAAGTTTTTAAAGAGTGATTGTCGTTGAGGTTGGATTGTGCCTAGATTTGGAACGTTTTCAGATACGGGAACTGGCTTTCAGGTTTCATTAATATGGCCAAAGGCAAGAAGGGCCGGGATACAAGCCCACAATACCTTTAGCCCACCTTTTAGCCCACCTACAATATTTTTTTTTTACTCTCAACTGGTAAGTCGATAGTAAAAAAAATTTATTGTAGTTCCATTTTCTATTTCAGAATTATTGTCTAGAACCTCTACAAAAGCTACATTTCATAACTTTTCTTTCAACACTTTCCTAGTCTTTACCAGAGTTAAAATAGCATATGCTTGCTCAAAAACTTTCATAGTTTCATATGTCTCTAAGAAGAAAGTGTAGTTTCTACACTTACACAAATAAAACCAACAAAAAAACCCGGATGGCCCAGTAATATCGTACAAGGTAAGGTATCCATCCATCCATCCATCCATCCATCTCATCATTTGTATTACGTAAGTCCAGTCTGTAGACTTCTAGCAGCATTTAAAAACTTTACTAGTCTTAAACTAGAGTTAAAATAGCCTTTGCTTGTACAAAAATAAAGTATAAATTTTCAACTTTCTCTGCAGAAAAAGATGAAAGTGTAACTTAGACAAAAAACCTGGATGGCCCAGTAATATCGCACAAAGTATGCTCTCCGTCACACCGCGCTAAATAATTCAACATTCCAACAACTAGTTGGTTTAAAAGAAAAAAATAAGGATGCTGATGGAGAAACCAAGGTCATAAGATAGGTCATATGACCTTAATTTCTCCTTTTTGTTGAAGATAATTTGACCAAGAAAGCAAGACTAATATTGAAGTATTTTAACTTACTAACAGCAAGTTAACATATTAATCCACGAAAAACTTGGAGGATCAACACTGACTGGATATTAAAGTGAGTAGACTAAAAAGCAGCTTCAATTCTAGGTTGCAATATTTGTTCATTACCGACAAGCTGCGCCCCACGGTTTCACCTGCATAAGTTTCTATCCCGTAGTAATATCGGGATTAAAAGTATCCTATATGGTTAATCCTTGTTATAAACCATCTGTCATCAAAATCTGTTTTGGCGTGAAAGAGTAACAAACATCCATCCATCCGTCCATACAAACTTTCACGTTTATAATTTTAAGTAGGATTAGGAAAGCAACTTTTTTAGCTAGTCTTAAAACCAGACTAGGTTTAGCTTGAACAAAAATAAAGTATAAAGACGAAAATATACCTAGTATGTACACATAACAAAAACCAACAAAAACCCGGATGGCCCAGTAATATCGCACAAAGTACGCGCTCCGTCACAACGCGCTGAATAATTCAACACACCAATAACTAGTTGGTTTAAAAGTAAAATTTTAAATTTACTCTCAAAGTGTGTTCGCGTCACATTTGCTTAGAGCAGACAGGTTCCCTCATGTGGCTGGGAGTATTTTTTGTGGTTCAAGTTAGGAGGGACAGCGTTGAAGAGGTCGGGACTGGAAATTCGGTCACTATAATTTAGAAATCTACTACTTATATTTTTTGGAGAAAGTTCCACTCTTTGTCTAGGAAAAAGAGAAAACTTTTGCTATTCTAATCCTTGTTTTGAGCTTAACGCATTGAAGGACACTGAACGAGTCACAATAGAAGTTTTATTGTTATTACGTCGAGGGGCGTTAAGTGTCCCTCAAAGGATTAACGATAGAAAATGGTTGTACCTTGCCGGTGCTAACAGTTTCCTGGAAATTCTTTATTCATTTAACCAATACACGTCCAATAGTTCTGCACGGCAATATTTTCATTGGTTCTAGGTTCGATAATTTAATCTTGCAGTTGTTGTTGTTTACTTTAAAAAAAACTGCGACGGAGTTAATTATATATTATGGGTTTTAGTGCAATTGCATTCATAGTCACCTTTAGTATATTATATGCCTTACTTAACCTGGGTCAAATAAACTTATTTTCTTTCGTTGTTTCTTTCTTCGGTATACCTACAGAGAGAGAGTGTAGGTCAGACATGCAAATTCAGCTATTTTTGTGCATGATATTACAACAACTCTTAACTGTAGAAGAAGATTACGGCTCGCCTAGAAAAACACCAGTAAAAATAAGAAAGGAATAAAGACAAATGACCATAACATGAAATGACCAATGATGAACGACATGATGAAATGATGATGAATGAATGAAAATGAAGAATAATGAAAAAGTAAAAAACTAAGAAGATCTAGGAAAAGATCAAGATCAAGGAAAATGTTTTGGTAAGCAAAAGCACTCCTCCCCTCGGAACTTCGACTTACGTAAGAAGGTAACCCTCTGCCCGCTTCTACCTGGGACACACAACAAAAACGTCGTCGTGTTTTCGTGAGAACATCTTATTTAAGCGCAAGCGAGCGTGATGTCTCCAGGATTTTCTTGGAATTTTCCGTTCAATAACAAAAATTCGCTTTTGAGATATCACCTATCAGTTACAATGTGTCTTGTCATTATGTTGCCCGTCGAAAAAAAACATGTTTACCGGTAACTTTTTATGAGCAAGCTAATATTTACCAACCACGACTAACTTCCTCATGGCCTGTCAAATTGAAATATACGTATTTCGTTCAGGTCATAAAACATTTGTTTAATGGTGTTTTCAGAAGCCCTAAAGTCTGACAACTAATCTTACCAAGGAGGTCTACGAACGGGGGAGGTCAGATAGATAGTCGCTCTATGTAAAATACTGGTATTCAGCTGCATTTGGTTAGACTTGAAGCCGACCACAACATAGTTGGGAAAAAGGCTAAGCAGGTTGATTGATTTGATGATTATAGATTTCAAAAAAAAAAATTGTTTTGTTGTTTAGGCTCAAATCTTTTGTGGTTATTTTAAACCAAATATGTTGTTTTTTGTGCGCCATAAATGGCAAAACATGCATATCTAACCATTATTATAAGACCTTGCACATGTTATGATGTATACTCATGTTTTTACAATAAAAATATGTTCTATTCTATTCTTTCTTTATTTGGTTAAACATTGTATAAACACAAAAGCATGCAAGATATTACGTTGTTTGAGTCCAGTCATGTTTAGCCGTAAGTATTGGCGTACAAATATTTCCATAACATTGAAACTAATTAATCATCAATTCATGAAATCATCATCTATTCTATGAAAAAGCCTTAATTATGAAACTTTAGGAACCAAAAATTATTTTTATGTTATAATTTTAAAACTCAAAATAACTCAAAAACTATAATGTCAAACAAATACAAGAATAATGTCAAAATTACAAATATATGTAAAATTAAAAGATTTATGTCAAATTTACAAGATTGATGTCAAACGAATACAAGAATAAAGTCAAAGTACCTACCTATATATTAATAAAGCTACAAAATAATTATATAATTATACTTATGTCACAATTAAAAGACATTTGTATTGATGTCAATCTTACAAGATTGATATCAAAATTACAGGATTTATATTATAAACCATATTCTCATAAATTTTGTGACAGATATTAACAATCAAAAAATCTTTTTCGGCTAGAAATTCGGAGACACTAAAGTAAGCTTTCTGCGAAAGAAACATTTTTAATTGACGCTTGAATGCATTACCATTTAGCTCCACTAAGATTGTTTCTGCAACTCTCGTTATTGGTGTTGAAGATATGCACGTCACATTATTATCTTCTTACTAGTTAATTTGTGAGCTGCACAAGCCTGAGGCCCCGTCCTAACCGAAAGCGACTGTAGTACGACCTTCGCGCTCTTTTATAAAAATATGACTTACTCACCCGATTCATCAAGTCGCGGTTGTACGTCAACATAAATGAAAGCGAATGCGTAAACGCGCGACTAAGCAGTGGTCACCCAGTGGTACGAGCTCGAAACCAGTCAGGCGCTTTACTTTGTGTACTTTATTTCTTCACCACAGCTGCTCTCAAAACGGTGAAGGAAAACATCGTGAGGAAACCGGCATGTCCTAGTATTGAATATTCAGAGACATGTAACATCTAGCAACCTGCACTGAGCCCACGTGGTGGATTACGGCCTACTCCCTTTCACAGAGAGGAGGCTTATGTCCTAGAAGTAGATGCGCGACTGTCGTTTTTGGTTGGGTTAGGGTTAAGCCTGGCGAGCGAGTGGTGGTGTGTTACACAGTTGCAATGGTGTGGGTGACACAAACTTAAACATAATTAGAAGCAACTTGAACACAAAATAACAGACATAGTTGGACGAAAAAAAACCGGTATCGCAGTATCACAAACCTGCATTTCAACTTTCAACTCAAAAGCATAATTACGCGTGAAATATAACACAACAATTAATTAGAACGCCGCATTAAATAACTGCGCTCTCATTACCATGTGAATTGAACTATAAATCACGTAATTAAGGCATATTATGACGTCAAACTATCGATGTATCATGTAATGACTGGCTTATCTTGGTACGGGGATGTAAGCGGTTTTACATGTAGATTTGTGTAGTTTAGCATGCTGTGCGAAATTATTGACAAGATTCAGTAACATACCCTCTTTATACAGGACTGCATGGAGATCAACCTCGATCCTGCTATCATGAATTCAGTACATGATTCTGGATCCGCTGGTGTTGAAACTTACTGACATTGCTGCTCCGTACCATGAGTTAGTCGTATAGATACATTCATACATACATACCTATATAAATATTATAATATGATAGATAAATGTTTAATTGTTCTTAGCAAATAATTATTATCTACCACAACCTATAACAGACTGATCTCAATAAAATAAAATGTTATATTTACTTATTTAATGTTAATAACATATTAAAAAAATGGCTTATTGTAAATGTGTATCCTAAATGTATTTTTATTTTAAGAATTAATTATATACTTTTTGCTGTGCCCTACAGGGTCCTTAATCGTAAAACCCAAGCTTTAAGCCGATGTAACACCTCTAGAACATTATGGAATGCAAATAAATATATGAATACTTTTCAACCCATTAAAATCTACGCTAGGGGAATCATGAGCTGAATATTCATGGTTACAGTTTGTGTGTCGATGCACCGTCACCTTGTATAGGCAGTCACTTCAGAATCAGGCATTTTAGAGAGAGATTACGTACAAACGCCAGCAGATTAAGCTAGTACAATATGTCAAACTTCTTTAATAGATTTTTAACTTTATAGCTAAAGCATTAAGGTTCAAGGTTGATTGGGAAAATTTGACAGTTTTGGGTAGTTTGACCTGCTGGCGTCTGTACGTCTTCTACACCTATATTCAAATTTTATTTATGTTTCATATTGACGTTATTTCCAGTTAAACAAATATCAACTTTATTTCTACGGTAATTAAGTTGATTTCAGAGTGACTAGCACTTGATAAAGTTATAAAAATGTTTGAAGTTGTAGCGTAAACTGAACTTTATTGTGTAGGAATTAAAGTTATTTTTCCATAAACTCATATTTGTTTTCATTTCTGGCGAATTTATCGCAAATTCAGATTACGTTTAAATGACAACATGATTTAACAACTGTCAAATCATGTCATAAGTTAATTAATCGGGAGTAGGGTTCAATCCCAAGTTTCGAACTACTTTCGGATGGCTCCGTATATTCGTGGACAGACTTAGAGATTAGGCCTCAAAGCTCGTGTTTTTGCGAGAGAAGTAAAATGCCACCCAAGACCATAGGAAACCTTAAAAATGTCAATGTCTAATCTAAAATAAAAAGATAGAAATGATTAAAATTTGTTCTAGAATCAGTTCAAGGAGAAAATATAAGGAATTTTATAGGAGTCTTTGGATAAAATGCTGACGGGACCATTCATAACAGTCATGTCACTTCTTCGATAGAGTACTTGTAATAACGTTACCACATAATATTATTGCTGACTTCGATAAGTAGAAAAGTAATAAAATATTGGTCAAGATTATTCTGGCTCTGAGTCAATGGTTTCGTATTGTTTTTTTTTTAAGACCTCATTCTATGTGCTGTGCATAAATAAATAGTATAACAGTTAACTCCTTTAACAAAGTATTCGACGTAGTCAACCATTATTTTAAGTCGGTTAAACGATTGACAATTTCTCTCGGTTGTTATTTCATCTTCTTTTAAATTACATTTTTAGATATTTTTATAAAAAAAAAACATTTAAACATGAATTGGTTCAATTACATATTAACCAACTTACGATTGATGTTAAGTATTTTACAGCCCTTTTTTTTTTTGGGTGGGAAACCATCAAGTGACCTCTCCCGCCATGGGCTGAGCGGAAGGGCGTGTCAGACTTTTACTGACTAAACCCCATCCGTGTTCCTTCAGTGACCTGTGCCAGGGGCCACGGTATCTCTTTCGAACAACCCACGGCCCTGGCAGGCATCGGCCCTAGCGGCCCGCGTCAGTTCGTGCTGACATCTCTTTGAGGCGCGCGTGGAACACAACGCGCCGTCGACCCGGGCATGGTCCTTACCGGGCGGCGAGCTGCCCATTGCTCGCCGCCCACAAGCCCGCGCCTACAGTGGCCGGGAGTCGGCTGTTGACTCCCGTCCAGGGAGTCTCCTGCGGCGACTAGGCGCGTGAGGAGATTGCCTCTCCCTCACGCCATATCACATATCATATCATAGTCATATTTTACAGCCCTGAAATGGGAATTTGTTTAAGTCATTTCAGCCCGGAGTCACCCACTGCTGGGTAGGCCTCCCCTTTCCTCTGCCATACTTCCCGGTTCTGTGCGTCTCTCACCCAGGTGTTTTCCGCGACTTTGACGACATCGTCAACCCAGCGCGTTTTTGGACCAGGCCATTTGTTGAGGTATGGAGACATAATTATTGCATCTATCTTCCAGTCTAATAATAGTGAGTGTTTCAAAATTTTTGTATCACAAGTGGGTAGGTACATCCGATAATAAAGCTGGCGGGTTCCGCATATTATTATGCAAATAATCTATTTTCACAGAATATTAATAATCCATTTTCATATAATAATATCATAATGGGCCCGCGCCGGTGCACTTATCACCGGCTATTATAATAATTATGTGTCCTTACGGCATAATATTTTTTCGAGGAGGATAAAAATAGTTTAAGAAGTGAATTGTGATGACTGACTCTCAATCTCTAATATATTTATCTAAATAAACAAATCTAAACGTAATATTATAAAGGGAAAATATTATTTTTTTCGTAATTGTTTGTTACGCTTTCACGCTAAAACGACTGAACGGATTTGGATGAAATTTGGTACATGGGTAGATCATAACTTGGATTAGGACATAGAATGCTTTTTATCCTGATATTCCCATAGGATCGAGACATAGTCAGACCGCGGGGTGCAGCTAGTTATTCAATATAATGCTGAGTAGTACTAGTAAATAGGACATCTTGCCTAGGTAAACCAATTCCCCGAAATATCGGAAGTGGTCATCCTGGAGAATATTCTAAATTAAAATGAAAAAAATAAACCAAAGGAGAATCTCCCTGCAGGGTGTAACCTTCCGTGGTCCACCTAGAAGTCCCTGAACCGTCTCCGGACAGAAGTGGGAAGATGTAAGTCCAACCTGGTAAAGTGGGGCTACCTTGACGGAACGGCAGTAGAGTGTGATTGTGGAGCTATTTCACAAACCATGCTCCACCTCCTATCCTACCCTTATCCTGCCCTCTGTGTCACAAAACATGCAGTCAAAGTGACATCTGCGTTGCCTCCGACAGCGCCGTGGAAGTGGCAAAGTTTTGGGAAACCAAGATTTAAAATACAGTCGTGCCAGCGACATGAAGAAGAAAAAGGTAATTGTCTTTTTAATTTGATTATGGAACCCAAAAACAATCGAATACAAAATAGTAGCCCAGCGTTGTTTGGAGGATACGATAATATCAGTGTCATTAAGCTTTATGTCTCTGTTTACGGTGTTTTCGGCAAATACCGGTTTTTTACGCACTTTCCTCCTTCTCTTAATGTTAGCTCGTTTCGCATAGGAAGTAGGAGTGACCGCTTACCTGATGTTGCGGTGTTAATCCTTAGTTTAAGGGCTCTTGCTTTGCTGTTTTATGTGGGTGAGCTTGCTCAAACACATTGGGCAATTTATTATGCCGAAAGTTA
Source organism: Apamea crenata (assembly GCA_949629185.1). Lineage (NCBI taxonomy): Eukaryota > Metazoa > Arthropoda > Insecta > Lepidoptera > Noctuidae > Apamea > Apamea crenata. Next base: position 8,916,799 of record OX451376.1, on the reverse strand, counting down.
GGGTATATGTGTCGATTGATTAAACAGCGTTCGGGTTAACCGGGCTACCAATTGAGATCAATGTTAGCTGGTTTTGTAAAGGCCAGTGCACGATTGGTGATAGTATTACTGTGTGATACGTGGAAAAGTATCTACGTTACATCCTTTTCTGCTAAATGTGATGAAACAAAAAACGATCTGGATTTCGGAGAGAGGAAAGCTAAAGGCGATTTTAATGATGGCGTTTGAAATTAATACCTTCTGCGTTCACAATCAACAAGGCTGTAAGCCCCCTCCGGAACATAACATTTAGGTATGTTTAGTTATTTTGAATTGTATTGTAAATTAAAACTTCGAATTGACCTTACACCAGACAATTCTCGTAATTTTAGGAACGTTCACAGTCCGAGGGGCAATTCTCGTAATTTTAAGACCGTTCACAGTCTGATCTCAGTCTCAATCTATCAAAAAATACTTCTAATTTCCCTACTTTCTGACATTTGTTTGTCGCTGAGATGAGACTGCGACTCGATTTTGAATGTTTTAAAATACGAGAATTGGCCTTCTGATGTCAGTCTCAATCTGTCAAAAATACCTTTAATTTCCTTATATTTTGACATGTTTTGGACATTTGTTTGTCGCTGAGATGACACCGCGACTAGATTTTGAACATTTTAAATTACGAGAATTGGCATTTAGGCCTGGGTCCCGGTTGTCATTCGATTTGACAGTCGTTACGGGTCGTCATGCCGAAGAGCCTGACAAGCAGTATATCCAGCTTTACGTTAATAACTAGGTTGTTGAGATTAGACAGGCAGTCGCTTTATATAAAATTCTAGTATTCTGCTGCACATGGTAAGATTGTAAACTGACCCCAATATAGTTGAGAAAAGGTTAGGCAGATGATCATAACCTTGCACATAAATTAATCTATATTTATATCTCTATTTTTATGTTGAATATAATAAAGAGTCTATTCTCTATTACTTAAAAATCATTAGTAAAAACATACAAAGGGGACAACCCACTGCTTTATTCCCATCATCCATTCATCACATATTTGTTCACGCTCCACTATTTATACTTACTCCAACTCTGATTAGACCGAGTAAACGTGGTCAACATTTTCTTTAAGAATTTTCCCTAAGCATTATGTGGATTTATTTTTCCTTCCCCTTTTGTTAAGGAAATGGACCCTACGTGTCTGCTTGTGTATTGGAGTTAATCAGTATATTGCTGGGGTAACAGATGGGTATTTATGATGTAGCTGGTGGGAGGAGATTTTTTTCTGTATTTGATGTAGGTATCAATAAGTTTTGTTTTTTTTTTCGGCAGGTTTTTACATGACTGCTTATCGTATGATTGTTGAAAAATTCAAGATGGTTTCCGACACACCACTTCGTACGATAACATCCTCATGTCACAACGGCTAAAAAGCCGCAACAGCTTTTTAAAGGGTGTCCTCCCACACACTGCCGAACGGTCTAAGGAAAGGCAGCTGTGGCGAGATATTGCTTCCCTACCGAGCCCATTCGTTCCACCTAGTGAAAATCTCGCACCTGGACCTGAGATGCCTTGGCTTACCTGGAAGTCTTTAAATAGACTTTGCACTCAGGTAGGCCGAAGCAAAGAAAACCTGCTCAGGTGAAGATTCACAGATTAATCCACCCTGGATTGTAAGTGTGGTACTGTCCCAAAAACAACGGGGCATTTAATATAATGTCCAACGTGTCCTGTTGTCTGCATGCTGCAGGAGTTGACGACCAATTTCTGGGTTGACTGTATAATTATTATAAAATTCCGTTGACATTCTAAGAAAAAGATATGATCTGTCTGTATTAAAGCCACACTTAGCCACACTTAGTGCTAAGTAACTTTTGTAGATCTCAATCTACAAAAGTTACTTAGCACTAAGTGTGGCATGCGTTATACTTCTCACTGTCGCACAACTGCCAAACTACAAGTGCAGGATAGAGACGGGAACACATCGAAGTCAAACCACGTGCTTAGTGACGTTTATAGATTTGGGATATTTTCTGGAACTTTGCCTCAAGTTCTCTTAATGATATATTGTTATTATTTTTGGTATCAATAGCAGCAGTTATTGATGCTGATTCCTTTAGTCACAAGATAAGCTTATTTACTTAATTTAAGCTATTTGTATCTCCTTCTATCTAATATAACAAGAAAGGGAAGAAAGGACATAAATAAGAGCTGTCAATGTTACTTGATCCATAACTCCCATAAAAATAAAATGGACACATTCAAGACATAAACTAATTTGACATCTCTAACTTAGTTATTATCTGACATCCTCTTGTTTTCGAGGTATCTGTTAATAAGAAATGTCGAATCTCTAATTTATGTTAAGGTCACAAGAAAATCGCTGCCATTACCCATTAATGAGATTTAATGGATAGAATTTCAGAACAAAATATCCAGAACCATCCAGAGCCACAAATAAAGTTCAAATCCCTAAAGCAAAAATAATAACGAGGAGCCAAAAAACCCCTGTCGTACCTAAACCTTTCGTAAAAATTACCATGAAAAAAATCCCCCTGTGATATGCAAAAAACTATTTTATACTACAAAAAATCGTCTACTAGATGAATTTTCAAAGACTTCATACATCAGGTCCACACATGCCGGCGAAGTAAGGTAATTGCCACTTTCAATGCAAAAACGACATCCTCACTTGAATTTTAAACGTCCGGCTAAGTGTGAACTAATGCCAATTTTTACGAGACAACCCTGAACTGAATACTCAATGAGCTAGTGATGTAATGATGCAGATCGTCCGTTCAACCCTAGTCGATTTATTCGATGTCAAATTATAATCGAATCGGTAATCGATACAGCTTAGTGAATCGGCTATTCAGGAAAGGTCACGTTGATCTGTTTTTCTTTCATCTTTAATGTTCTGTGTATTTTTTTGAATGTAATATCCGTTGAAACGCGTTGGTGAGTTCTTTTTTGTATTTTTGAATGTCCGCTCTTGTGGACTTCAATCAAACCGCTGCGGGTGAATTTAAATAGTTGACTGTCAAAAACTGAAACATATGACATTCGTTGAATTTATTTTTTAAAAACTATGAAGTCTTTTTCGATTCAGATTTAGCAACACAAAAATACAAATTCCTTTTTCAAATACAGTTCGGGATTGCTTTTTAGTTCTGTGGAACCAAGTCAGTAAATTTATGATTTAGCATAATTACTTTCATTATAAATGCCATTTTATTCAATAAATCGGTCATAATACTTTTACACGTCAATTTTATAATAAAAACGTTCAAAGATTATTCAAACCGAAATATCGAAGTGCCAATCAATCGATAAATCGTTTTCCCATCACTATGAACCGTCGAAAGAGTTTAAGTTTTTATGGCAGCTTACTTATTCTACTGCAAAGCACTCTAGAGTAAGATTAATTCCCATGGGCATGTTTTTCAGCAGACCGATTAAGTGAATTCGTTTCAGTAGCTTTACTGTAAATAACATTTTTTATTACCTGAGTTTTTCTTAATTAAATATTTTATTTATGTCTTGTTTTTTCTCTCGGTTATGCGTTGTGGCCAGGAGTTTTACGATTGTGTGCATTTTTGAAAAAACGAAACGTCGCAGGTAGGAATGCGACTTTTATTCGTTTTTTTATTATTGCTGAATGCATCTATATAGGCGGACTTATTGACAGAACATTTTTTCTTGTCTGTCGACCTTTTTTTTTTACAAAATTTTACAAACAATAAAATGTGTGCACGCTTATCTCAGAAACTGCTTAACCGTTTATTTCACTTAAAATTTAGTGTTCGTTTCATTTCAATCGGTTCATAAATAAAAAAGTTATATCAATCTAAAGAATAACATATAAAATGCTATAGAATAACCGATCAGTTGAATTGGCTGAAACTTTACGTAGGTATTACCTTATCATTGAAGAATAAAAAAAATAAAAGTTATTATTGTTATTGTTGTTAGTTATTGTTGTTGTTGTGGTGTATATTACAATGAGGAATGAGTGAGAAGCTCGATGGCTTTGTGGTCGTAGCGCTAACTCATGTTAAGCAACCCGGGTCGTGGTTCCAACTAGGATGGGCGACCACAATTGGCACAAAAAATATATCAAGTGGCTCAGTAATAACTCTGTTTGCAGAATTGATCATCGCCAAGTGCGTCCTGTATAGAAGGTTGTTGTTACGCTTTCACGCCTTACCTACTAAACAAATAATAATGAAATTTTCATGTCTGATTTACGATGACGCACATACATAGGGTGTCTTAGGTCCCGTGAAACTAAAAATAGGTAAGTATACAGAGTGGCGATTAGGTTATCACATTAAATATAACACCGGTCATTACAAGTGGTTAAAACTCTGTTAAAGTAATAAAATTTAAATTTTACTAAAAATTGAAAAAAAAAACAAATAAAATAATTAGCGTAAAAATTGTCATGAAATAAACCATCCTTGATAATAAGTCACTAGACACGCGTGAGGCAATGGTATCAAGAATTCAACACAAACTTTATGTTATTGTTACTAAGTAAACACAAATTAAGTTTAATGTTGATAAGTAAATACTGAAACGAAAAAAAGGTCCCACGACTGAAATGTTAATTGTTATTAATTCTTTTTAATTGTGTATGTTTAATATACGTTATGTAGAATAGGTGGTTTCAATTCATGTGATAACCTAATCGCCACACTGTATAAGTTCATGCCTTTTTAATTATTTAGTTTTTAATTTTTAAGTGTATTGTAAGATTTATATTCTGGAATTGGTTTATTTTTTTTGTTGTTTTTTAGTTGTTTAAATTACTTTGTGTTAGTAGGTAGTATTAGTTGAAATAATAGTTGTATTATTGTTAGTGATAATGCCTCGAAAAAAATTACTAATATTATTATTGAACGCGAATGATTTGTTTGAACGCGCTAATCTCACAAGCAAGCCGAATAAAAAAAAATGCGTTTGATAGCCTAATTCTTGAGGAAGTTCGTAGGTTATCTAACATCACGCTACAACCCTTAGGGGCCGAGCACAAAAAAAAGGTCAGAAAGAACGCCAAGCGAAAACGAGGTAGCATGGGCGTGCGATGCAGTGCGACGCGGTGGTTCCGGGGCCGAGGAAGTCTTATCAAAAATTGGTTGTTATTTTAGTATTATATTCTATATCCTACGAATTCCACGCGATCGAAGTCACGGGCAGAAGCTAGTTGTAAAATATAATGGTAATGTATAATATCTCGTTAGACAGCCACGCTTTTTTTTTATGAATGGCATCTCGTAGTTGACCTTGACAGGTCGTAACTACTTAACCGGAACTGCTTAAGGTTATTTTATAATAGCTGCGCATCGCGTTTTCACCCGCATAAGTTTCGATCCCGTGGGAATATCGGGATAAAAAGTATCCTATGTTTTAAACCTGGTCAGCTATCTGTGTTTCAGTTCACAGAATTAGGAGAATCTCCCCTATGTTTCTATGGCAATCATGTTACGCATGCTAGTTTTAGGAAACCGTGTAAAGTCATTCCAATATTAATGACAATAGGTACTCGTATATCTCCGACGTCAACAGCAAAAATGATTCAATTGAAAGAACGCTGCTTCCAATTATTTCTTCTGAAATCAATATGAGCAAAGGTCACGTAAGCTGAAAACATACAAACTAATTAGCATACTGTAATGACGTCATCCGACCATTTATTTTCAGTATTTAAATTGTGGTTGCGTTCTGTGAGTTTTGTGAGATCGTGGGAGTAAAGTAAACCCTGGAGAGAATTCATTTGTTTTGTATTTCTTATGGCCGTTCCCAATATTTAATCCTTAGTTAAGGACAGATAGCTATCCGAGATAGTTTGGCACTTTCTATCTGTCGTTCAAGGTCGTCCCTAAAACGCAGGTAGCAGGCACTTGCCCTCGACCTTCGGTAGATAGCTTGCCTATCGAGGCCCTCCCACGCGTTTCGTACCACGCAAGTTTGGTAGCTTACGATAAAAAAAGTTTAATCGTATCTAGCTTACTGAACTAGATTTTTTTCACATTTGTAGTTAAATATTTGTCATAAGTGCATAGATTAATAACAATCATGACTAAGAAATTATTTTATCATAAAAAAATCACTGATTTATCGAATTTTGTGCAAAGCGTCTAAACAAAGAACGAAACGTGATTAAACTGTCACTGGCGTCACCTTTGCGTCTAACGGTTTGAATTGTGCAACTTTTCAATTATTCAAAATTTCCAATTATTTCGAAAAGGATTATCTTATCGCTGTGCATCATTTGAAAATGAGTGTGGTAAGTACCTACGTTCCTTGTTTAAAATGATATGTTAATTTGAATGATAGGATAGTGTTAATAAAATTTTGATTGATGAATTGTTCTTTTTCAGACAAAAGGCCTGCCTATGAATAAAGAAGAAGTAATGGTGCTAGTTACCTTGGTCGAGGGCAATTCTGTTGTCACCAGCAAGGTGACGAATGCCTCGAACAACAGGCTGAAAGAGGCAGCGTGGTCAAAAATAACAGACCATTTTAATTCACTTGTAAAAACTACTCCAAGATCTCAGAGTCAACTCCGTTTGAAGTGGGAAAATCTTAAAAAGGCTGCCCGTAAAAGAAACACAGCCATTCGAATGAATAATCTTAAGGTATAATATTAATAAGTGATAATTATTATGTACCTGTTATGTTTTAAGAATGCGTTCATAAATTGACGACTATAGTAGTGACTACATAGGTAAATATCTTTTTTACAGACTGGAGGTGGAAAACCAGAATACTTGCCGCCTGATGATGCACTTGATAGGGTTGCATCTATATTAGGTTCCACCTGCGGTGGATATAATGTAACATTTGGCGGTGACTCTGAAAATGTTGAAAGTGCGGCCGTAGAAATTAGAGAAGAAATCCATTTCGCAGACTTAAACCCCATCACCAATGCTCTCTCTACAAACACTAGTGGTGTTTGTATAGAGAGCATCAGTGATGGGGTTTATGTAGAGGGGAGTGGTGATGGGAACTTGGTTGAGAAGGGACATAGTTCCATAGGTGGTGATGGGTTTAATGGTGCTGGTACTATGCTCACACCCAAAGCTACGGTAGTTACTTCACCCAAGCCTAAGAAGTTCTTCTTTACTTCGAATAACAGTGTCGGTGTGTGTTCTTTTATGGTTATTAGGTTTTAGGTCCCGCAGCGTGCAGTGATGATACGGAGGGTGCTGGTGCTTCTGCTTGCTCTGCTTACGCTTACAAACCGCTTCTTTCGAAGCGAACGTATGCGGCACTGCGTTGTGATGACGCTCGTGCCGCATCGGTGTTTACTATCCCGTTTCTTTATCCAGAGCTTTTACGAACCCGTCTTTTTCAAGATGATTGCTTCAATGTTTCTTGCGGACTTGTCAAAAACGTGATAAGCGGTGGTATGTCTTTTTCAAGACGATTGCTTCACTGTTTCTTGCAGACTGTCAAAACGTGGTAAGGTAACTGTTTCGGTGGTATGTGGTAACTGGTTCGGTGGTATGTGGTAACTGGTTGTGACAGGTACTGTGTCACTACAGGGTATTTGGAGAGTCGACCAACATCGGGCGGGCTCTCAGTTACCAGAACCCCTGGGTCGACATCAAGAGGTGGGTACTTCTTTTTGCCGACAAGCAAAACGCGCAATGGTTCGTGGTGGTCGGTGTTCCTGTGGACCAAATCCCGACGTTGATGGAGGCCGGACGCCGCCTCTCAATTGGGTTGGGGGCGGTGTACGTTAAGTTCCAGGGACGGAACGGTAGGTTCACCGACATTCCTCAGGGATGGGACCCCGCTACGGGAACCATGGGCGAGGTACCAAGCCAGCCGCAAGAAACAGCGGGGGAGTCCTCTCCCGCTTTAAACAACCCGGAAGCATCCGTCGCTGAACCTGCTCTGGCAGAGTCGGCCGCCCCTGCTGCCGCCACCGTGGGAGCCGTCCCAGGGTGGGACAAAGGGCAAAGTACTTCGGTAACCCAGGTACCCTACGTGAGACGGTCAGTAACATCAAGGCGTTGCTGGCCTTCCTTGAGGAGCTGGGGTGGATCGAATAGTCGATTTTCCCACCCGTACGCAAAATACGCGCATTGTCGTGGAGTTGCGGACACCAGCCCGTCTTACCTATTACCTAAGCCTAAAAATGGTCGACCAACATCAGGATCCGAAAGCAACACTTGTTTAGTACATGTTTAACCGCACCAGACAAACATACAGCATGTGCCACCAGCACTGCACTGCTCCGTCCCCTCAACGGTCTCAATTGAACAACTGTTGCACGCAGCCCATCATTCTGTCCCTAAACTAAACTAAAAATATGTGTAAATTTGTTGCAGAACGGGGCTAATTATAATTTTTGTTGTTGCTTGTAGGAATGTACCGTCTTACCCCTTTTAAAATAGTCATTTGTTATTAGGTACTTTTTGTTAAAGTGGTAGGTTTAATACATGCTTTGGTATTTCTAATCATTATCTTTTTTCAGGCAAACAAAATCGTAAAAATCAACAGGACAGGGAACGCCGATCAAGAGCGGACAGAAATTTTGCTATTGCAGAATATTACAAGATTAAAAAACAACTTTTGGAGGAAAATTTAATTGCTAATAGGGATAAGATAAAATTAGAAACAGATTTGTTATATATTCAGAAAAGAAAATTAGAATTAGAAGTGTTAGAATTAGAAAATAGAATACAGAAAAACAAATAGTGTAATTTAAGAGTTTGCTTAGAATATAATGAGGTAATAAATAGAATGTTATAAGTCATAAATTATGTACTTTTATGTCAATAAATATTATTATTATTGTTTATATAATAGTGTGTATGTTGGAGTTGGAAAATAAAATGAGTAAACACTTTAACAAGTACATAGTATTTTATTTTACTGAAAATAATTATTGATAAGATCTTGTCTCTCCTGTATTTGGTTTACAAGGTCTGATTCTGGGACGTTGTGCATTTGGAATGTGACATTATAATTGGGTATTTCTATTTCTGGTTCGACATCCTCCAAACTTCTCTGCCTACAAATATTATGTAAAATAGATGTAGCAATAATTACTGCCTGTGTGTTTTCAAGTCCTAGTCTTATCTTTAATGACAGGACAGGAAACCTCCTTTTCCAAACACCAAAAGACCTGAAACAATTTTTTTTACTAGTAAAACATTTTGGGACTGTTGGACAGTCCTGTCTGGGAGTCTCAGGCACTGAATATAGTTATTTTTTACTCACAATGGGTGAAACGGACAACCGGGGTACGTCCAGTACCTACGGTCGTACCTGGGACAGTCTCCCACGTTTTGACGTATGCTCTGATGTACTACTTCTGAGTCGGGTGACTCCGCTGGTAACATACGTCCCACGCACCCCTGAATGCGTAGTCTGTACAATTACTAGGAAGGGCTTCAAGAGACGGGCAGCGAAGAGGCGGTGAATAAAAGAAGATTTTCTTGTTGATATTTGCTTGCAGATTTCGGCTTCTTGCTTGTAGTGTTGCCTCTTCGACGGCTGAGCTGCGACTGACTTTTCGTCAAAAACTGCGCTCTATTTATACCGGCCTAAGTTCCCTTAAGGCGGACCGTGTATTTTGAGCCCTTTTTTACCGTGATTTTCGCTAAGCCGAAATCTGTCAAGCCCTTGTTTTATTTATTTTTCCTTATTATTTCCTTACAATTTTCACATATAATATTCCTTACATAATCCTTAACCTAATTATAGCTTAATAATTAACTTAATTATTCACAATAAAAAGTTTCTAGAAGAAAAACTGTTCAAATTCTCAACTTGGTACATTTTGATTATAAAAATTTCTTTATAACTTTGGAACCCGTGGTCCGATTTTCATGAATCAAACGGTATTATAGGTTTTATATCTAGACCTTTCATTTAAAATAAAAATTATTAATATCTACCCATAAACAAAAAAGTGATTTTCCAAGTTACGTAATTATGTACGAACAAAATTTTACTTATTGGAATCCTTTCAAAAACAGTCTTATCCGTTCGAGATACAAAATCTAATAACAAATATCGACAACAAATACTAATTAGAATTTAGAAAACATAAAATAAATCTCTTTAAAGTTTTAACTATGAACATAGAATTATTTACATTACGTTTTCTTTGTAGCGGTCCCTCCACTACTTGCGCCCTGGTACCCAGATAGGGTCTCGTCGCCGACATTCTCCCCCTCGTGCGCAGCACCGTCCTCCTGGCTCGGCGAGACTCCCGGCACCAACAGCACCACTCTCGAACTGGGTCTTCTCAGCACTCCACCTCGTGTCTCGATGTCGACGATTCTGGTCCGCCCGTCTGGTCCCGGATACACCCGCTGAATTCTGCCGCGCGGCCAGGTGCATCTTGGTAGGCTGTGGTCGACGATCAGGACGACGTCCCCGACGTGCAGATCTGTGGCGCTGCTCCTTCCCGTCGTTTTTCTTGGCAGCAGAGTGGGCAGATATTCTCGCAGCCAACGTTGCCAAAAGTGGTCGGCAAGTCGCTGCGTTGTCTTCCAGGTGTGCCTGCCCACGAGCTCGTCGTCTTTGAAGCTGCCGATTCTCGTTGCGCCGCAGGATCGCCCGAGGAGGAAGTGATTTGGAGTGAGTGCCTCCTCCTCAGGGTTCTCGGAGAGGTGAGTGAGAGGCCGAGAGTTGACTATGTGCTCGGCCTCTAGTAGGAGGGTATGTAAGACCTCCTCTCGTGGATGCTTTTCGTTGAGCGTGGCGTTCAGTGCGGTTTTTATTGATCGCACCAAACGCTCCCATGCGCCTCCCATGTTGGGCGCACCAGGCGGGATGAACGCCCACCGCACGCCGATCTTCTCTGCTTCTGAGGTGAGGTCTTCTTTCTTCAGGTTGTCTAATGCTTCTTTCAGTTCTTTACTTGCGCCGACGAAGTTGGTTCGTTGTCTTATTTTCTTCGTTACGTACATTACGTTTTCTTTGTAGCGGTCCCTCCACTACTTGCGCCCTGGTACCCAGATAGGGTCTCGTCGCCGACAATGGGGATGTGCTTAGAAAAAAGCCCTCCCACCAACCAAACTGAATACCTGCAGTGCCCCGCGGGGAATCGAACCTGTGACCTCTGGGTCTTAACTACTAGACCATAGAGGTGGTTAGTATCCACTTGCCTAGAGTACAGAGTCCATGAAACACCTTCTGAGTGAGTGTGATGTGCTGAATACATACCGTTCTATAGTGTTCCTGGTGAGGATATGTGCTCGGTTATAATTAAGTTCATTTGCTGACTGTGGGTTAAGCAATGGTGTCAGAAGATATGGTTTGCATGGATATGCACTGTCACCGATCAGCCATCGATTTCCATAAACACCACTTTCACATTGAGCTACAAAAGAAAGTAAAATTATATAAGTTCACTGTATTATTTTATACAATAATTTGATGAGTAGGTTCATTTAGAATGTTTATGAACCTCGTAACTCAGAGTTATTAAAAATTGTGGCATCATGAGCAGATCCTGGCCAACGAGCAACAACATTCATAAACCTCAAATCTGCATCACACACAGCTTGAACATTTAGTGAAAATACAGATTTTCTGTTTCTGAATTCTTCTCCAATGTTAGAATCTAAAACAAATAAACATTATGTTATTAATGCATAGTCTTACATAATATGAAATGTGTATCACTATTTTCTTACTACTTACTCGGTGATTGCATCAAAATGTGTGTACCATCAATAGCACCTAAGACACGTGGGAATCTTGCAAGTGCATAAAATTCTTGTTGTGTATTGTCATGGACATATATGTAATTAGGATATAGACGAGCGATTGCTCTTGAAATATCCCATACAATGCGACTTGCAGATGACTTTGATACACCAATAAAGTCTGCTACGGACACCAACATTGTACCCAGTGCATAAAATCTCAACGTTAGTAGCAGTTGGTGTAAAGGAGAAATTCCATGATTTCTGGAAAATTTAAATTCAATTTTAATTTTTTTTTTGCAATGTCATTGTCCGATAAATTAATAATTCGTATAACGTGCGACTTATTTATGTATCGTTTATTGACATTGATATTTAAATACGAGTAAAAGTTGCTGCATGCACTTACCTTTTTGAGGTTACTTTTATGAATGGATATATTTCTGATAGTAAATCATTTACTGCACTTTTAGTTAATCTAAACCTGTATATAAACTCATAGTCTTCAAATTTAGTCATGTAGTTCACTCGTGTTTCATATGTTCGAGATGCGAAATCATTGTGGTCGTCCTCAGAGTCCCAGTCTGACAATTGTTCCACCAACTCATAATCACTTGTACTTGATTCAGACATAACACTCGTAATACCTATGCTTTTCAAATGGAAAATAATGAAATAACAGAGGTAATTCACTCGATTTGTTTCATAACTGTGCAGCTGTCGCCCGAAATCCTAGGATAGCTTGACAGGTTACCACAGATCAGTGTTGTTACAGACGGATAGCTGTCAAAATATTATTGGGACGCATAATGTGTCAATTTCATAGAAATATCTATCTGCACTATGATATAGCCCCTCCCATTGATAGATAGCGTATGGCGGTTAGTTGTCCTAACCATCAGTATTATATTGGGACATCAAAACCGATGATAAATAGAATTTTCTGTCTTTAGTACGTCAAAACTGGTGATAGATAGGTTATTGGGAACGGCCGTTAGGGAACTTGGTAACCACTAACAAGATGATTTACGATAAAGGAAAACATATACCTACATAATACTTCAAATTTTACGAAGTGGTCTGTTTGTAGACATAATATCTAAGTTGTTTGATAAATGGCTGGCATATCATTATTTGAATAATAAGTAAAATATGGTTGAAGATAATAAAAGTCTGTAATTACTGTCATCGTCATTTGCCTAGCCTTTTCCTATGTTGGTGTCACCTTCCAGTGTAACCGGATGCAGCCGAATACTAGTATTTTATGGAATAGCTGGCTATCTGACCTCCACAACCCAGTTCGTAACTGGATAACATGATACCCCTTGTTAAGTCTGGTTGTTAAACTTTTGCGCTTCTGACTATAAGTAACGACTGTCAAAGATTTACAAATGATAGCCGGGACTAACGGCTTGACGTGCTTTCCGAGGCGCGGAGGGGTCTCGATAGTGAATTGTCACCCCTCCACGAACCAACCGCGGCAAGCGTGGCCTATCCACCGATCGACCCGTGCTGCTGTTATCACTTAGCCACGGCCCCTCTTAAATGTCTATAAGTGTTGATTATTTACACACGTGCCAATGGGCTATTAATCTATAAATAAATACATAGTACAATCTTCTTGAGTGGCGATATTTACCTATGAAAGAATAAGAAAATCACTTATAATTTTCACTATAAGTGTACCTAAATGATAAATGATTTTATTTCTGTAAGTAAGTTCAATCATATTTATAAAATAAGATGAGGTTGGCGTTTCTTATCAGACTATTCTGAAAAGAAAGGCCGAAATAAACTCAGAGGTGACAGTCTCTTTTCAAGTCCAGATATAATCTTGGTTAGATCTTGTGAAGACCATGTAGATTGGTGTCTGAATTGGCCTTTTGATGAAAGACCCATACAGATTAAATTACCTGTCCAGTCAGTGCACGCATTTGTCTGTAATCGTGCCGCTCAACTCAGAACTTAAGGAGTTCAACGATTCCATGAACAATACCAAAGAAAGGACATTTGGGTACATAAACTACTCAAACTGCCAGATCATGATTAAAAGTGAAACAATGACCCACCCACATATTCCTTTTTTTTGGGTTGGAAATCGTCATATGACTTCTCCCGTTCTGGGCGGAGCGGGAGGGCGTGTCGACTTTTACTGACTAAAACCCATCCGCGTTCCTTCAGTTCCCCTTTCGAACAACCCGCGGCCCGGGCAGGCATTGGCCCTAGCGGACCCCGTCAGTCATCGATCCGGGCCTGGTCCTTTCTAGGCGGCGAGCTGCCCATTGTTCGCCACCCGCAAGCCCGCGCCTACGGTGGTTGGGAGTCGGCTGTTGACTCCCGACGTCCAGGGCGTCTCCTGCGGCGACTAGGGGCGTGAGGGTGCAGATATTGCCTCTCCCTCACGCGCTCTGCCTCCTCCTTTGCGAGCATTACTGCATCGTAGAAGGAGGTGACAGCTTCCCAAGCACTGTCGCTCCGTACCATGGCCTGGACCAGAGCTGGATGCAAGAGATCGCCGCCGCCACGAGGACACGGCGGTGCTCCGCCTAAGCTGGGCAAACGTCCACCGTATGCTCCACCGTGTCCTCTGGATCCACACAGTGGTGACACCCTGGCGTTTCCTCCCGCCTTACCCTAAACAGGAAACCCACATAGTCCTCACATTCACAAGAATTAAAATAATACAATACTAACAGTAAATATTCATGTCATTGCAGATGTAAAAGGTATCTAGAGAAAAAAATATAGCAACATAAAATAAAAAATCAACATTCACCGTGTAAATTTATTGAAGCAACTAAATCCCCAGCCGTTTTGTTCTCAATGTAGTCTTAATATACTCCTAATCTCTGTTCATACCAGATAAAACTTCGGTACTAAGTTATTTAACATTACCACCAAACCACGCCATGCCTACATGAGTTTACCCAAAGAATTTATTCCATCTACGCAGCTCCATACATTTTCTTCAGCAGATGAAATAATTTACTGAAACCGCCTATTCTGTGAGCGACACAGCTTACTATACGCGCTTTACACTCATACGACACGGTGACCACATATTTTCGAAACTGTTTTTTTTTTGTGGCAAACCTTTATTTATTTTATATTATTTAAATTATTTACACACATATAGGTAAACAGACAACAAGAAAGGAACTGAAAAATATGCCCCCCCTATTCTTTTTCCATTTCTCTCTGTTCAAATCTGCTAAGGACCAGCGGGGCAATTGCGTAACACATTATCAATCGGTTCCATTTTGACAGTTCAACAACATTCATGGCGTTATTTACGTGTTGAGCAGACAAACTTTTTCGAACTTATGAAGCAATGGATTAGCAATTTACATATTTCAAAATGATTCAGATTTCGATTGATAGTGTGTTACGCAATTAGGGTGCAGTTCTTATTGAAGGAATCCAGCTCATAAAAAATACTGGCAGCTTAAAAAAAAGTAGCAAGGAGCGCGTCAGAGCGTATCGAAATATACAGAAGCGCATCTTTACTGGTCTTTACCCTTTTTTTTGCTCGACTTGTTAATAAATCTGCCAATGATTTATGTTTTAATCTTTTACGCGCTACGTGTGAGGGTTTAATTGTAACTGGCATGGAACCATTTTTTATTTTTGTTTAATCTGTACTGTCTCACTGCTGGGCAAAGGCCTCCCCCAATTCCCTCCAGGAATTCTTTTCCCGTGCTACCTCGAACCAGCCCTTGCGGTACTCGTCCAGCCGATAATAATAATAATATCCCCGATTCTCTAAAAATCTTACCGTGAAAACTTAGGTGAAGTGAGCGTGGAGTGAGCTGTCATTCCAACTAATATTGACAGCTTACTCTAAGCTGGTGGTGGGAAGGTGAGATGGTTACAGAATCGCACTGCAGGTCATCTCATCACCGCTTTCTGGGTCGACAACAGCGGCGCCGTCCATCTTCAGTCACCCATTGTGTGGGAACTTTTGCCAAGCGGTCATCCTGCATGCGGCTGATGTGTCCCGCCCAATCCCACTTGAGCCCGGCAGCCTTCTTGCCTATGTCTATTATAAACCTATTAATTACGCGATTCCTATGAGCATTGGAATTCCTATGTTATTTTTCAAATGGACCACATAAGGTCTGCAACGAGATATGAAATATTTTAAATAATATAGCACCATTTTGTCGCAATTGGTCGGCAAATTCCCACGTTCAAACAGACAAATTCCCACCCGACTGACTTCGGTTATGGTAGCCAATCTCAACGGACATTAGTCAGGTACGCAGGAGATATTATAGTGCAAAGTGTGTGCGTAAACACAGGAGCACTCTCTGTTCCTTTACTCGCATAGTTCGATGGGACGTCAATCCGACCTGACTGGGGAGAAGCCATTGCTTAACGTGCTTTCCGAGACACGGGGGTTAAACCGCCAACTTCCGAAATCCAGGCTTTTACTATGAAATTCCTAATGGAAAACCCAATAACGCTTTACCCGATCTGGGAATCGAACCCAGTACCCCACTTACAGCAGTCACGCTTGCAACCACCAGACCAACGGGGTTGTCAAAACAGACAAATAATATACCTTCAAGAGACCTACTTACCCACTTTCAAATATCACAAAGAAAAAAACAAAAAGCACAACCACGTCATGTCCCATGAACCAACAAAAGGCAGGTCGCCTTATCGCAAGAGATAATAATTTACCATTCAAAAACACTTTTATTCATGAAAGAAGAAAGAATTTATCCACGCAGACGTTGGGAAAACTCGTCGCGAGATGTAAGACCTTGGACGTTTTAACGATAAACGTGGAATTATGAGGAGTTCGTGTATTAAGAAAATATAATAATGTGTTTGTTTTTCCGATGAGTTTGTTGTTTATTTTAAAACTGACCCGCATCTGCTTTGCGCGGTTTTACGACTTGACAAAACATTGAGAGTGATTTATTATAATTATGTAAGTTTTATATCATTTTTTATGTAAGGTTTATCGGCGGCCCGGTTGGCGCAGTGGTTAAGCGATTGACTGCTGCGCTGCGTGTCGCGGGTTCGATTCCCGCACGGAACCAATATTTGTATGACCTGCAAATAGTTGTTCCGGGTCTGGCTGTTTGTGTATGTGAGTTTAAATTTTTGTAAACGTACCCACGATACAGGAGAAATTCCTAGTTGGGATAACGTTTAAAAAAAAGATAAAAAGATAAAGATATCAATGTATTATAGACATAAAACGACTGGTGAGTTGTTGGTCGTAGGTTCGAACGCAGTCAGGGCGTTTTTTTTTATTAGCCTATACCACTGCTGGGAAAAGGCCTCCTCAGGCGCTTTACTTTGCGTACATTCCTAGTGTGGGGCAAAGTTTTTTTTTAAAAAAAAGATAAAAAGATAAAGATATCAACGTATTATAGACATAAAACGACTGACGAGTTGTGGCGTTTTTTTTATTTTTTATTAGCCTATAACACTGCTGGGAAACGGCCTCGCCAGGCGCTTTACTTTGCGTAAATTATTTGATCTCCACTGCTCTCAAAACGGTGAAGAAAAAATCGTGAGGAAACGGGCATGTGCTAGAACCAAAAATTCGAAGACATGTGACATCTGCAAACCAGGGGGTCTACTCCGAAGTAGTATCGGCCGAATGTTCGGCCGTTTCCTGCTACGAAGTTACTATTTGGTTCGGTCGGTCCCGATCCTACACTCTTTCGAATATTGACTATGGTCCCGACCCAACTGAGCCGATCCGAACTTTTTTCGCATTTTTCAATAATATTCGGTTCGGCCATGTGTCGGTCCGATCCGAACATTCGCACTTTGCACTTCGGAGTAGACCCCCTGCACTAGGCCTGCGTGGCGGATTACAGCCTACTTTGTCTCACCGAGAGGAGGCCTGTGTCCCAGCAGTGGGAACATAATAGGCCGATTATGCTTATAGACATAACCCTTTTGGAATACATTCTTTACATGATGGTGAAAAGCGTATCAAAATCCATTGCGTAGTTTAGAAGAACAATGCGGTCACACATTATTATTATTATCTGTATGACTGGGTTCTCACGTAAAGCGACTTTGATTAATAATATTGTGTTCAGATAATTAATGCGAAAATAAATGTTGGTTTTGGAAGAGGCCATTCTACGCTATTTGTACTGCATTTGCTTAAAATACGGGTTTGGTTTTCAGTCTGACCAAATGTGAGTGAAAATGAGGGCTTTATACCTAACCCGTTTACTGGGTAGCAACGATATCCTAATTATACACAGGGCCATAAAGTAGCAGTAACATGATTCGATGCGTAGCCGGTTTAATGTGCATTATCGGCGTAGCGATGGCTACGACATGCTACGGCGTAGCAAGCTTTTCGTAGCACGGGGTTTTCAAATTGGTATTTTGTTACTGGATTATTCTACCTTGAGCATTATAAGCGTAAAAATCAGAGTTGGCAGTAGGTAATCCTATTATTAGTGGTTTTTAGTCGACAACTGATTTTCATTGAAGAAAGTACATAATATATTCCTTCTAAAATGTAACTGCTACGAGTAATAAAATCTTCTAGTAACATGGACATCTGCCTAGTCTTTTCCCAACTATATTGGGGTAGGCTTCCAGTCTAACTGGATGCGGTTTAATACCAGTATTTTACATGGAGCGACTGCCTATCTAACCTCTACAACCCAGTTACTGGGTAATACGATACCCGTTAGTAAGACTGTTTGTCAGACTTTCGGGCTACTGACGTTCCTTACAGACTGTTAAAGATCCACGAGTGATAGCCGGGACCAATAGCTTAACGTGCTTTCCAAGGCACGGAGAGGTCTTGGTATGTAAAGATGGTCACTCATCCACTGACCAACCGCGGCAAGCGTATCTTAACCTGATCGATCGGCCCGTACGGCTGTTATTACTTAGACACAAGTACCTACTACTAAAATATTCTAATAACAAAAAGCTTAAATTCATTTATTCACTCACTGACAGACAAGGCGAAATACGAGTATGTATAAGTTTCAACATTTTATGTATTAGGTATGTTGAAACTGTGTGTACTACCTGTCACTTGATTTCTTATTTTCTTCTTCTTCTTCACAGCGAAAGCACTAGGAAGTGGTGAAGGGCAGGCGTTTTGGGGGACTGTCTTTTGTAATTTTTTACGTTCGAAAAGTGCTGATTCTCAGCCTAATTTGAATGAATGACTTTTGATTTTGATTTCACTTGTCCCTAAAGGTTCATTAGAAAACCAGCGTCAGACAGCATCTGTCTGGCATTAATGCTGAAATAAACCTTTTTGGCGCAGCCGTGAGGCACACTCTATTGTCGTTGAAACATTATTTTTATTTTGTGTTTCACGAACTGTGTCCAAATAAACTTTATTCTTACTTTCTTTCTTTCTATACCATAAAGGGACATGAAAGTTTGTCATTTCTGCCAATGGGAAATACCCTCGGGCATACGCCTCATAATTAAAAAACATCAAGTTTTTTCGGAAAACTTGGAGAATTATTTTCATTGAGACGCCCCAGTCGTACCCAAACATAAATATAATTTATAATTGAGGATCCTTGTGAAAAAGCTCGATGAATGTAATTCAATGTTTGTGATTTAATATATATACACTGGATATACTTCTTGGACTAAACTAGCTTCCACTCGCGACTTCGTCCGCATGAAATTCCCTCCGACCCACCCCATCGCATCGCATCACCTGTCTGCACTATTATTTCGTTTTCGTTTAGCGTTCTTTGTGACTCCTTTTTTGCTTCGCTCATAGCCTATAGCCTTCTTCAAACATTAGTATATCAAATGCAAAAATATTTTATCAAATCCGACCGGTAGTTTCAGAGATTACCGCGCTCAAACAAGCAAAACAAACTCTTCAGTTTTATTATTATTATAAGTAAAGATAAACTTCTTATCCTAAATTAACTAACAACCCATTAGAATAAAAATAGATAAGAAAACATGTCTATGAAGGAAGATTTGAAATGGAAAAAAAAACTTAACGCATAAGGCTTCCCAATTAAAAATCATTCCCTTAGCTAGCATTATAATTCGGCATTTCACCTTCGATTGTACTTAAATAAGTCTTTTCAATAAGATTTAATGGACCAATAAATTCGTTCCGATTCCGATCAGGAATAGGTACAAGATATTCAAGCTGAATTCTACCGGTTATCCACGCTTTAGTGCTTTTAAATTTATTTTATCTTGAACTATTTCTTTGGGGTAAGTACCTATAAGTTAATTGGAAATGGTTCTGTGGTTCGCTAGTAATGTTAAAATAAGTCCCATGTCATAATGGGCGAGACTATTGCAATTAACTGGGTACGTATCTTGACAGCATTTTACCGGACTCAGTGAAGTGGCGTTTTTCCACCGCCACATCAACGGAACATCAACGAGAACGAGATGACGGCGACAAAGTTTTGACGGCACGGTTGGCGCAGTGGATAAGCGATTGACTGCAGCGCTGCGTGTCGCGGGTTCGATTCCCGCACGGAACAAATATTTGTATGACCTACAATTAGTTGTTCCGGGTCTGGCTGTTTGTGTATGTGAGTTTATATGTCTGTAAACGCACCCACGACACAGGAGAAATTACTAGTGTGGGGCAACGTTTTTTTTTAAAAAAAAAAAAAAGTAGCGATACATACATTTACTATGGCCACCGGCTACTGTGCCTACCGCCCGTTCGGTTCGAATAATCTAGCTTCGTTGACGTCCCATTGACGATGGCGGTGGACAAACGGTGTAAAAAACCGTGAAATGTCAGACTAAAAAAAAATGGGTTTTATTTGTAAAGCTAACG
This sequence comes from Apamea crenata, assembly GCA_949629185.1. Lineage (NCBI taxonomy): Eukaryota > Metazoa > Arthropoda > Insecta > Lepidoptera > Noctuidae > Apamea > Apamea crenata. Next base: position 8,896,354 of record OX451376.1, on the reverse strand, counting down.
TCACCAAAGAAAGCGGTGCCGTCATCAAAATAACAGCTCTTCCAGCGGTGCTAGAGAACGTCTTTTTGACACCTCGTTATGTCAAACGTCGGTTTCAAGACTGCTGTTATTTTGCGGTCGTGAATGTCGGTACCGCTTTCTTGGTTAGGTACACAAAACAAAAGCACAACAACCGTTTGGCACTGCATCAGTCACACCACGGCCGGTGGTTCGAAGCTTCTAAAGCCGGCTTTACACCGAGACAACATCTTGCAACATTGAAGCATGCCTCGCGTGTTTTATGTGGCGACATTGCAGAGATTGGCACTGTTTGTAGCTACTAATGCTGTACAGTGTCTTTTTCTTTGTGTTCAAAAGTAAACAAATTGATTCTGTTGCGTTGTAAGGTATATCAGACAAATCATTCACATTCATTCATTCATTTTCATTCAGTTTTGAGTCGGTCAGTTAGTCAAAAAGAAAGCTAAGGCAATTAGGACATAAGGCAATTTTTCGCCGTACGGCAGGTCGCTTACTGAATCGTCTCACAAGCCGAATCGCCATCCCCTTTACACGGATCGATAAAAATCGTAGGTGACTAGTTCATTTTGCATCAATATGTCGACTTTCATGTAGACGTCGATCGCCTGCGCATTTTCACGGTCGATTTTATTCACCCGCCGCATGTGACTTGTTGCCGCACGACAAAAGTAAGGAATAAAAAAGTAAGGAAAAAAAGGTAAAGTAAGGAATCCGCTAGCGTCACCGCGAGTACTCCAGGTGCTACAAGTATGACATGAGTATGCCTATGCCAGAAAAGGCACCGAATAGGGCTGATGATGAGGGTTTTGTGACGGTGCAAAGGAGGATGCGCCGATCGCGAACGAACAAGAACCGCTGCGGCAAAGCTTCTACGGAGCCCGAAGTCAGACACACTGGTGTACATCTCCCGCCTACACTACACCACTAAGGTGGAGGACATCGTGAAGTACGTGCGCCAGAAGACGAGGTTCACGCCGAGGGTGCAGTTACTGGAGTCGCACCGCAACGTCAACTTCAAGGCGTTTGTGGTGTGTGTACCGAATTGTTATCTGCCCGTCGTCATGGACGAAGACTTCTGGCCGCAGGACGTGGTGTTCCGTCGCTTCCGCGGACAAATACCACAGAACAGCACCAGAACTAGGTAGTGAAGTACTATTTTATAATATAATAAAAATATGTATGTTTAAGTTAAGGTATTTATCTATGGGCCAGCGTCGCCTGAAATATAAATAAATAAATAAAAGTCGAAACCTACTCTACTTTAGAACTTGCGATTTTAGTCAAATTTCCATTCAGACAGTCGATTATTGCCATGCGGCGGAAATCGTGCGGTTATAGTAACCTGTGTAAAGCCTGCATTAGGCCTTCGCGTCAAGCGACACGCGCTCGCGTCTCCGGTTTCCGTCCATCGCTCCGCAAGTCATGACACGGTGACTGGTGGCATGCTCTAAACAAAGTATTTAATTTGCTTTCTCCACAGACGCGGTCGAAAGAGCGTGTCACTTTTAGCTCATGGAAAAAAGGTAAACTGCAGTCCGCTTTTGTCAGTTTCTCAGTGAGTTCACAAATGTTACCCGTTCCAAAGAGTGGTTCTTTGGAGAAGAATAGGCAAGAAACTCCATTACTCTTTTAAATCGCGCCAAATCACACTAATGCTACGGCTACATTGTCGCGATAAAACGAACTACATTTCGCTCGCTCTCTGTTGTATAGCGAGACGTCGAGCAGTGTGCGAGACAGAGCGCGTGAAGTTTAGTTCACGTTATTGCGAAAATGTAACAATGTGGCCCTGTGTAAAGCCGGCTTTAGATTTAAATATCTTGCGTTGGAAGACAATTCACTCCTACAAATTCCCGTTCATTCCTTTGCCCATTTGTAGAACAAGAAGACAAATATGTAAAACTGATAAAGGCGCCAAAACAAACCGTTTCCGCTTACGCAATCAGCATTCGAAGGAAAAAAAATAAGTGACCCACATCAGGCCACATCCTAAATATATTCCGTCTTGAAGCGAACTAAGGACGCTGGAATGGGCTTTGTGAGAATTAGACCATAAAAACCAGTCTGAAAAAGGCTCTCCGAACGTGACGTCGTCACAATGTTTGCATTTACTAACATTATAAATAAAATAGTAAAAATAACGACAGCTTGGTTTATAAAAATGAAAAAGTATCTTAAGAATCGGATGCTCCAAACTTCGAAGTCAAAAATAAATTGACGTTTACTTACAGAAGATTTAAAATAATAATGATAGTGACTTGCACTCTTTAGCAATTAACCGTTACTTGAGTTTCCAGTCAAAAGCTGGGAACAAACCATCAAAGATCGAGCTAAGTTTCAGTAACTTTCCCATAAAATTAACCCATTGTCAATGAAATTTAAGTTATACCAGCTGACTTTTTTATCGTCTGGACAAAAACAGAGTATAAAAGTAAAGACTTTTTCTTTTACAAAAAAAACAGCGTTCTCTACGCGCGGAAATTATCAACGAATTCGTAGCGACATTCAATCCTGTGATTGAATTCATCAGCTGGCTTCAATGAAAGGAACGAATGTAATTATTTTATTTTTCTGTAAAAAAAGCTGTGCTATAGGCGGTCTACTCCGTTCACCTTTTTTGCCCTGTTTTTTTTTTGTAAATAAGTCAGCCGTTATAAGTAGAAACATTGATCCAATTTTTACCCACAACAAACACAGTACAAAACGCAACCCCACATTTCAACTCCAAGTAAAACAAATTGGTGCTCAAACGAAACATTGTTGAATAATTTCTGCTGCGAATTTCTCAAAAATAAAACTCCTACAATGTAACCTGCCACATCCAGCGTAATCCTTAAAATGCCGAGGGGTGAAACGGGCGAGTGTTGGTTCAGACAGGTGAAATAGTGCGAAAAATTGCCCAGCGGTCAACCCGGTCCGTTTTCTCTGTTCACATTGGCAGGGTTGAATTCACATTGCTTATATTGAGCTAATCAGGTAGCTAAAGAGTGGAGGTTAGGGGACAAATAGTTGGAGTAGGTGTTCAAGTTGTTAAATGGAATTCAGGGGAAATGGAACTGTGAGACGATGTAAGAAGATCGCACATTTTTTAGATTTTTTTTTTTCAATTGCATTCCCCTTATAAATGTTAAGCGGAAGATCGGAGTGACCTATCACAAGCATCCTGCTGAAAGGTGATCTACCTTATGTGTGTAAAGCATTTTATGTAATTCCAATAAACTTTTTTTTTGTAATGTCATAGACAGAAAGGTATACAAGCTGTTGTTTTGCATCCTCGACAAATTTCAGGAGACTGTTATGAAAGATATAAATAATCAAATAAAATTACGATTCCTGGTAAATCATGAATACATATTATCTACTTGTTTTTTTAGTTATTTAAGTTTGAGAGTATGTATTTCAGAATACACCACTTTCAAAGAATAGAATCGCGTCATGGTATCGTATAAGCGGTCGCGTTTTTATGTGTGTGTAAAAGAGCAGTTACAGTGCGGTCTCACACAGGCCGCATTTAAAACGCGTGTCCCGGCCCACGCATGCCGAAAATTAGAAAAAAAAACAATACCTACTTATTTTATTATTGATTCGCGTCGAGAATCAGTAGCATAGTTACCTCCTTGAATTTGACGAGGGTGCAAAACGACACCTTGTATAAACTATATTTATTTTTCACATGTCAGAAGTACACACAGTCATTAAAAAAACACCAAAAAACTACAGCTTCCTAACTATATTCCCTGAAGAGTAGTCCCTGAGCAGAAAATCGTCGGTTAAAAAAATCTGCTGTTTCATAAACGATGTTTTCAAGATGTATGGTAAATAACCGACGAAAAAGTTCAAGATTCAGTCAGTTCAGAATCATGTACTGAGTCCATGGTAACGGGTTGCGCACCGATATCCCTGCCACCCTGTATAATAGCATACCCACATTTCGCTAGTTATGCTCAAGTACCGAAGCACGGACCAATGCAGGAATACAAAAGCATTTTGCCCGACCGATCGAACTCAGGATCCCATGTTTAGCAGTCGTGGCTGGAAACACCAGCTACACCAACGAGGCAGCATATTATTTTAATGTAGTTGTAAAAGGGCTTTCAACCGCACGGTAAATACCTAGTTGCCTACGCCTGTGAGTAAGTACTCGTTTCATTCCGGGGTTTATTAGTAGACATAAAGTTGAAATGTCCCTGTAATTAGATTGTACAGGAACATACTTAGGCGAACCCTTTTTTAAGGACCTCCAAAGATTGTATAGAGGTATGAGGAACAGGGTGTAAAGTTTACTCATACTCTATAGAAAAGGGAGGATCCTCCGACCAGACGGGTGTTGTGTGAGGAAGTTTGTATATATGCTAATTGCGCGGTAAACTCTGCTTGCGAGATGCAGGATTTGCGTGACGTCAGTGTGACGCGTTGTTCGCATGTGGCGTTGTAGATACCGTTACAATTGGATCACTATCATCATTCTCTTACCCTTATCCCAATGTACTTGAGTTCGGCACTACATGTCTTTTACATTTAGCCATTGGTCTCGTAGTCGTAAGCGCGACTGCTGAGCGTGGGGTCCTGGGTTGGATTCCCGGGTCGGGCAGGTGTTATTGGGTTTTTCTATGAGGAATTCCTTAGTGACAGCCCGGGGTTTGGCTGGGGGGTGTGACACCCCCGTGCCTCGGAAAGCAAGTTAAGCCATTGGTGCTGCGCCGCATCTTTCTCTGGTCGTGTTGGATTGCCGTCTCATCGGACTATAAGAGAGAGAGAGAAGAGGGAGTGCACCTGTGTCTGCGCACACACTCGTGCACTATAATATCTCCCGCGCCGAAGGCTAGTCTCCGTTAAGATTGGCCGCGATGGCTGAAATACGGTCTGGCAGACTATGCATGTTTTTTATGCTTCACCAAATTAATAAAAAAGTCTCATAGTACCAAAAAAACCCGTTGAAGAAAAACATCACAGATCATCATTTGCCTAGCCTTTTCCCAACTATGTTGGGGTCGGCTTCCAGTCCAACTGGATGCAGCTGAGTACCAGTATTTTACATGGAGCGACTGCCTATCTGACCTCCTAAACCCAGTAACTAGGATCCATGACGAATGTTAAAGATAAGAATGACAGTCGGGACCAACAACTTAACGTGCTTTCCGAGGCACAGAAAAACATCATACATAGATATGGTATAGGTACTTAATTTTATTCTTCTAAGGACTTAGTCTGAGCTCAGTGCGCACAATCTACTTTAATAAAACAAGTTTGATTACGTCGTATTTGCTTTGTTTCGTCAGCATGTCTTCTTCAGTACAGACAGCTATTTTGGGAATCTGAACTTTCATCGATGCAAAGTTTAAAGGGAAAATTATTCTTGGAGTGAAATACCCATGAAACGGTCAACTTTTACTTTAAAGGCAGCTTCGGGGAAAAAGTTGTTTCATAGAAACTGCCTTTTCAACCAAAGTGTGAGGAGCAGCTGTTTTTTCCAATTCAGTAACCACAGCGTGAACTTTCAGCAAAATGTCACTTTTGTTACTTGTTTTTTTTTAAGGGTTGTCGAGGAAATTTCTGATGCTGCCGTTAGAAACTTGTTTTTTTTTGCTTGAAAAAATTTAAAGTGTTCTTAACCGTTTGCCTGCCTGAAAGTCTGTTAAGCAGCCTGACTAAGGGGAATCGTATTACCAATGTACCGTATAGGTACCGGGGATAATTAACTGGGTTGTGGAGGTCGGATAGATAGTCGCTCCTTGTAAAATACTGGTATTCAGCTGCATCCGGTTGGCAGCCGACCCCAACATAGTTGGAGGTTACGCTAAGAGGTTAATGATAATGAAAATCTAGCCAATGTTGAATGCTGTTGGTGTAGGTACTTAATAAATAAATTAAATTTAAAAAAAAAATCGCTTTTCGTGTCTTTCTGTGTTCGTATTTTGATGCGGTTTTCACCATAATTTAGGATACTTATTCTGGAAGGTTTATGAGTATACATGAATATTTACCTTACATAATAATATTACATGAATAGCTATTGCACTAGTGCTAAGCAAGGGCGACTCACTAGGTTACGAAATACGTAGAACCTTCTCCAATATTCGAAGGCAATATACGTGTTTAGTGAAGAATATTTCGTCGAATATTTAATCAATAAATATTCGTCTTTACCAAAACTTCAACAACAATTATAGACGTCACCGCTCTAAAACCACAAGGGACTAAGTATTAATTTGCTCAACTATTTAGACTGGCACGCTACAAGGAGAAAGCCGCAAGGAGTCAAAATATCCAAATACAACATACCAAACAAATATAATGTTGCTCAATTCTTAGAATGTAAGGCTTTTCCATACGGATTTCGGGAGGGTATTACCTACTCTACTGTTTGACATTGTATATCCAAAGTTAAATATTATATTTAAATTTGGATATACAATGGGATATATACATTTTGGGCATATATCCCATTGACAGCGATACGGACGAATTTTTTGAGGTCCGATGAGCTCCTGCCTTTTTCTTTATTTTTTTTATTATACACTTGTACTTATATAATATATATATTATTGAAGAGTTCAATAAACTTTATTCGTAATTGATTTATGGAGTGGTTTTTTCATAAAACTCGTTTTTCCAAAGGACTTTTCGTATTTTTTTACGCGCGTTTCAGTTTGGAACGGTGTTTGTGTGCGTGCGAACTAGATGTGGCGTGCGTGCAGACTAGCGTCTCACTGCTCATCACTGATACTACCTCTGTCGGACACGATGCCAGGTGAAACAGCGTGGTCATCAGTCCACCAGTGAGTTCGAGCTGGCGAGTAGTTCTACCTTCAGTTCCTATGTCACGATTTACGAGTATATAAGGCGAAAGCGCCCAGGTATCCTGCGAAATCCAAATTATGTTACATTTTTCGTAATTTACAAGTCATTACAGTATTTTTATCTCACTAAGCAACGTGCGCTTTACTTGTGGTTACCAAGTGTACAAACACGCTATGATTGTGAGTGTAAGCGCAGCAGCTCTCGGCTCTCTATGAAATATATTGCCTAAGTAAATATATTATGTTAATGTAAAAATAGTATTTTAAGAAAATAGCTACCTACTTACCTATATAATAGATTTATTTATGTTATTGTTATTAACTTTTTTATGTGAGCGTATTTTTTTATTTTTCATGTAGAATTTTATTTTGATTTTTGTTTCTACGATTTAGATTTTTAATAAATACTAACTTCTGCCCGCGACTTTGTCAGTGAAGCAACTTTTTTAATTTTTCTTTTCGTAAGAACCTTCTACAAAGTATTAGAAAACTTAAAAAAAAAGATGGATGAAATCGGTAAAGTCGTTCTCAAGTTATGGCGTGACCAAGGGAAATAGGGATTCATTTTTATATATATAGATGTATAACTATAATGTTGCTGTGCCCTGACAGGGTATACAACGGTTCTTAGCTATAAGCCTTTTGTGAACATCTTTATACCTTGTGGAATGTAAATAAACGAATATGAATATGTATCGAACAATGGCAAAGTTAGAAGTGTGTGTGTGAGTATGCTGACGCTATTCGTCTTCACGCACACATTCACACTATGTTTGTACACTTCGTTACCACAGGGATAGCACGCGACTCTTCGTGATATAAAAATACTAAAATATCAAGTTGTATGTGGATCAAAATATTTATTTATTTACTAGCTGCGCCCCGCGGTTTCACCCGCTAAAGTTTCGATCCCGTGGGAATATTGAGATACAAAGCTATCCTATATGTTAATCCTGGTTATAAACCATCTGTGTGCCAAATTTCATCCAAATCCGTTCAGTAGTTTTTGAGTGAAAGAGTAATAAACATCCATCCATCTATCCATCCATCCATACAAACTTTCACGTTTATAATATTATTGTATATTATATTATATATTTAAATTATTATTCTCGTCTGACATTAGAAAGTTTGTTGACATTGCGTTGTCTATGCGGCTCAGAACTTACACAAACATGGTCCTAACTGCTGAACCCTGTTTACATGTGCATAAATCATCTAACTAATGCTGGGAATATGCTAAGTTATAAATGTTTTTTTTATAGAACAGATGGCCAGCAGGTCAAGCTACCCGAAACTGTCAAATTTTCCCAATCAACCTTGAACCTGATGCTTTAGCGATAAAGTTGAAAATCTATTAAAGAAATTTGACAGATTGTGGTAGCTTGATGTGCTGGCATCTGTACATAGTTTGTAGTACATAGTTTTATTTCTACGGGCTGCCTCGTTGGTCTAGTCGTCGCAAGCGCGCGTTCTGAGTATGAGGTCCTGGGTGCAATTCCAGGATCGTGCAAAGAGTTATTGTGGGTTCTTCCATCTGGAATTTGTTAGTAACAGCCCGATTTGTGCCCGATTGATGGTAAGGTCGTCCCCTGTTACATGAAACTTAAATATAACTGGCGAAATATGGGTCAACTATGGGTACACTTCGGGGAATACGAGCGAGGCGTCAGGTTATGTTGTGTTAATTTTATTTTCCATGGCTTTACCCAGGCAGGCATAAAGGGTTGTTCCCGTTCGTCCACACCCCGTCGTCCACACTGCGGACGACTGGGAATATTGCGTTCTGTTCGTCTACACTGTGGACGAACAGAACGCATTATTCCCAGTCGTCCACACCCCGTCATATCACGTCTAGTCTAAGAGTTAATAAAGAAAATATGATGATAGTATTTCCTTATATAATAAACATACATTCAAATTATTATGTACTTAGCTTTATTACTTTAGTAAAGCAAATACTTTAAAAGTACATACCTAGTAATTCTAAAGCTTTTTTGCGTATTTTATACTAAATGTATAGCAGAATGTTTCACATTTTAATTTTACACATTGGGTATTTTATATAATACCAAAACAATATTAGTTAAAATATTGCCTTTTAATTATTGTAAATTACGTTGATCTGTGATAAAAACTAGAATTGTTGTTAATTATTTTAACATTTGATGATTTTAAATAAAAAAAACTTAATAGTTATGTTGTTTTTAAATTAATTAAACCGTTAAATCATTTAATTTAAAATTTCTTTACACTGACTCTTAAACTAGACATGAAACGAGGTGCGGACGACTGGGAATGTTACGTTCTGTTCGTCTACACTGTGAACGAACAGAACGCATCTTTCCCAGTCGTCCGCAGTGTGGACGACGGGGTGTGGACGAACGGGAACAACCCGGCATAAATTTTATTTGCCCAGGTACCACTGCTTTCAAAATGGCGAAGGAAAACATCGTGAGGGATCCAGCATGTCCCAGAATTAAAAAATCGAAGAAATGTGACATCCACCAGCCGGAAGTGGGCCGTGGATTGCAGCTCACTCCCTCTCATAGAAAAGAGGCCTGTGTCCCAGCAGTGGGAACTTCAAAGGCTAATAATGCTAAACAGTTTTACCGTTCCGTGTGTGCATTCAGTCAAGCAAAACTGACGTGGGTTCGTCATTCCGGGCTGACCTTTCAAATATTATTTAATACCTCTTAAACTCTAAAAATAACACGAATTAAGAGTAAGTTTGGTTCATTAATTTGCTAGTTAACGCTCTCCCACGCAGGGTTCCTCCTCTACTAATTTGTTATTTTTGTCGTTTCCTCCCGACTGAGGATTAACTAACTACCTAATAAAGAAAACATCCGCTTACTTTATTTGTTACTATTGACGGGCAAACAAGGACAGATGGCAAATAAGTTTATGTAGGTATGGCGAGTGTGTTAAATACATAGTATAAAATAAAGTCGCCTTTCGTGCCTGCGTTGTTCTGCTAAGGTGATTTTGAGGCGGCGACGTTTCGCCATCATTTAATTAGATAATTTGTTCCGAAAGGTTTATGTGTATAATAGATGAAGAACTAGCCTATAGTGAGACTAGTCTACCATCTATAAAGGTGCCAAAAATTTAATTACTGAAATATTCCAGTCTAAGACAAGAAAAAATAGCGTATGTAAAAATTAAAAAAATACTATTAAATGTATCAATATACATTTAATAGTATTTTTTATTTATTATTCACGCAAAGGATGTAAAAGTGAGTGTGATAATACGTGTATCCTATTTAGTGCTAATTTAATCTGTGACTCGCAGATATCGCGTTCAATTCCAAGGTAAGTTCAATGTTATTGCTTTTTGCAAGTCACCAGCCACCACGTCCAGTTTATGAATATTCTGAATTTATTTTCTACTTCTAAGTTTTATAGTTTTCAACAAATACTATTTGGTAAGATTCATGCAATATTAGCACAAAATCTTTAAAACATATTTATGTAACAGTTACACCAGCTGGTGACATAAAGCTCAGTGACAAACGAACAGAAAGACTGACATCTTCATCTTTGGCACCCTCTGTATAACCCCTAAAAATGAAACCTAATGAGTCTCCAACACAAAAGGTTACCAATACGCACCAAATTTTACTGCGCCCCTGATATTGAACTCCGTAAAGAAGTCAAATCTATTGAACTCCACAAATGAGTTCCAAACTAAACTAGTTTATTTCTCTAAAATGGGTTCAGCCAATTTCATCAATACTTTCAGGCGTAGGTTTAGACACAAATATAGAGGAATTTCATTTGTTAGGGTGATAGCACAACGCAGAATTTTAATAGTGCGATTTCGCAAGGCTGACTGAGACGATATTTATTTATTTTGATAGGTACACCAACAACCTATTCACTAGAAACATTAACATAATAAAAAATAACATAAGCATTGAGTTATGGTAAATTAGTCATTTACAGGCGTACACAGCACTTACATAAAAAATTGCTTCATAAATATTACGTTTTAACAAGATTTTTAGTCGTAGTGAAGATAAAAAAATTAATTAGAAACAAAAAACAAAACATTAAGTAAGATACAAAATCATAATCGAAATAAGAATCAAAAATTAAAATCTAAATAAAATAAAAAATAAAATATTCACTCTAGAGCCAAAAAAGCTCGTAAAATTGAGTAGGTGCTTATGCTAAATTAAGGTTTTTAGAAGATATTTAAAAACAAATAGCAAGAAGAACATAATTATGCATGAAATAAATTATAAGAAATATTAATAATATGAAAATCGTTCAAAAATCAAAAAATATATTGAAAAAAAGGCGGAAAAATCGGGAAATTGTTTATAATAAACAATAATAATAACGACACTAGCGACATCGTTGACGTGGAACTGGTTCCCCCGACCCATCCCGTTGCATCGCATCGACTGGCCGCGCTATAACTTCGTTTTTCGTTTGCGTTCTTTCTTATTCTTTCTCTTTTTGCTCGGCTCCTAAGAGTCATAGCGTGATGGTAATTGCTTATAGCCTTCTTTAAGAACTGGGCTATAAAATGCAAAAACTTTTTTTTAAATACGGCTGGTATTTCCAGAGATTAGCTCGTTCAAACAAACAAACTCTTCAGCTTTACTAGTAGTTAATTTTAGTATTATGATGCACCTTATGTGTAGCGAAATGATCCGTTTTATTAAGTTTCGTGATGGCGAGTGGATCCAGTTAACCAGGACTTGTCCTGAACGATATGGTTATTTGTCATACTTCCAAACAAATAGGAAAAGAAGACACCGGTAAATGGACAAATACATACAAACAATAAAATTAATAGTCAAACATGTGTACCTACTGACACATGTCAGACACATGATCATGATTGTTTGTTCTAAGAGGAACAAACATCTCATTTTTTGCTCATTCGATTTGTCTTAGTGTTAACTATTCTATACTTAGCGTCTTACACATAAATTAAACGACCAGGGGCTGCAGTCTCGACATTCATAGCGATCGCTTTACGACCGAATTCGGTCGCAAAGTCCCGGATTGACAGGTTTAATGGATGGAATGACAGGACTTTGCGATCGAATTCGGTCGCCAAGCGATCGCTATGATTGTCAAGACTGCAGCCTCAGTAGTCCACATTAGCCCTGGGTCGCAAGCACTGGAAATCATCAGGCCTTTGCCCTGCAGCTGAATGATACAGGCATATATCAGTAACAGCAATATTCTGTTGTTCCACATAAAATCTCACCAGTGTATCCCAACGCTAAAACCTTTCGTCCCGAACACAGTTATCGTTTTTAGTACAAGCTAGGTCGCCATTCAATTCCACTGTTATTTCGAAAAGCTCAAACCGGCGTGAAAGTATTTGTTCACTTCTCCATTCGAGAGGGAAGGGGCGTTTTATCGGAACCAAGAACAATATTAGGTTTTTCTAATAGAATTTTTGTGTGGGAAGTAGTTTTAAGTACGTTATTATTGAATGTTCATTTTGACCTTAAAGGTGTTTTTAAATAGCCTCAAGTGCACAGGAGCAGATCTGGCCCATTGGTAACGGCCGCGACTTACGAGAGGTCGTAGGTTCGAACCCAGACAGGCGCTTTCCTTTGTGTAAATTATTTCATCACCACAGCTACCAAAACGGTAAAGGAAAACATCGTGAGGAAACCGGCATGTCTTAGAACCAAAAATTCGTTGACATGTGACATCTACCAACCCACACTGGGCCCGTGTGGTAGGTTACAGCCCACTCCCTTTTTTTTTTGGATGGGAAATCATCAAATGACCCCTCCCGCCCTGGGTGGAAGGGAGTGTCAGACTCTTACGGACTAAAACCCGTGTTCCTTCCTTAGCCCTTTCTGTTCCAGGGCAGCGGTAACCCTTTCGGACGATCCCGCCGCCCTGGCACTCCCTTTCACACAAAGGAGGCCTGTGTCCCAGCAGTGGGTACATTGTAGGCTGATTGATTGCTGCCCTTCCCCAGCGACGCCCTCAGCCGAGGTCTGCATCCCACGGCGGGGCACGGGGGGGGGGGGGGGGGCTTTGCGTGTAGTCCCTTAGTTTTTTAGTTTTTACGCCCTGCTTGCTGATATTTTCATCATACTGTTTGTGGTTACTAGTCATTTAGTTTGCTTTGACAAAACTAAAATATTGTGTTTTTGCATGTTTTTTCTTATTGCTAAGAGGCTGCCACTTATATCCTTATAAAAACTGAACATACGTTTATAAAATCTAATAAACCCTCAAGAATTACGTTGTAACGTTCCAAAATGTTGCCAGTATGAAAGTCGAACTAATAATTAAGTCGCTTGCCTAACCTACAAGGAAACGAGATTTTCTCTTCGCCAACAAAAACATCTACACAAGTAGTGTCCCCATAAATCTTCCATTGCCAAGACTTCCATACAAAACTGCAAGCTCCATTCCTCTTCCACTCAAGGTTAGCAAGAAAATTAATAAACCATTATCTCTTAAACTGAAAACGTGCTCAGCAAAAACAAAAGACGGCAATTAATCCCCACACTGTTTACGGCGATGTAAAAGTTTCGAATCTTATTTAAGCACCGTGCTTCTATGGCATTTACACGAGAAGAGATTCTCGCCTCGCACAGCTAATATACGGAAAGAGGTAAAAATGTTGATTCGAGTCTTGTAACCGGTATAAAATGTGTCATATTAAAGACCGCGAACCTTCAGTCATTATGTGCCGAAAGAAAGACACAGAACCCCTGCCGGTATTGACAGGTAGTAACATACATCCATAGATAATCTGATATGTTTTTCAATATTTATGCTTCTATAAGCCAGAATCATAGACAGCTAGTTAGGGTGTATAGTTCGCGGTACCTAATTTGGCACATACATTTTTACAATAACTTAGGATTTTTAAAGCGGCATATCTGTTTCTCAATGTGTCATCCTGAATTCTTTATTTTACACCAAATTATATAATAAATTAGACATTGCAATATAGAGTCATGTGAGATCAACTCAAAGTTGATTTTTGTCCTAACCTAATCTATGAGTGATAGAGAGAGTTCACAGTAGAGGTAAAGATTTATTCATAGAAGAGGCATTTTACATCTTCTTTCAAAATTGGAAGAAAAAAAAAACATATTTCGAGTTTTCAAATGACAGTTCGGGAAAATTGTCTGCCAAGTCTCGTAGGACATAATCGTCTTTTTAAGTTTTTGTTTCTCCAACTCATGAGTGCTATAATCGCTTGGCGAGTTTCACTCGAACGGGCGAGAAACCGTCCTCGTCTAAATGAGCCTTTAAGCACCTTGCTTTTAGAAAGTTGCTAACTATTTTAATTAAAAATCTTAGACTAAGAGGACAGGGAACAATATGAGAGGGACAAAGAAATCTTTTGGGGAAATTAAAACAATTAATTTGTTTAGACGGTTGGCTTTCGGAAGGGAAGTGTTTTGGTTTGCATTTTCGGTTCCTGGAACGTATTTGTGAAAATTCGGGATTATTTTGTCGCATTTTGCCGTCCTTTTCCAAAAAGATGACTTTGGAAGTTGTGTTGTAAGGGTAATTTAGGGGTATTAAGTAAATTAAAATAATTCTATTGAGGGTCTTGTGGCTAAGTAATAACAGCGGCATGGTTCGATCGATTAGACTGCCCCGTAAAAATGACGTATCATTCATGGATACAGTCTACGACGGTTTTTATCGATCATGCTGTGGATGGAGAATGTATAGTGTGACCAGTTCGGAAGTATACTTGCAACTTTAAAATAAGATTATTTTTATTAGAAACGAAAATTACCAGATATTTTCCCTATGATTATATGTATAAAACAGGTTTGGCAAGGTTTTGTATGAAAAATAATATCCGCGAAATCTCTGACTTTGTGCTTGTTTAAATTGCGATCGCATTTCATCGTGTTTATCACCAAATTTTTGCATACTTTCTAAGATATTCTACTATCAAAGTCACAAATATTCCGCTGTTAGTGTTCAAAATTGAAGAAGCATTCGTTGGCCACCCTGTGAAACTGACAAAGTGAAAAACATCTTACAGCTTAAGCCAATGAAGACATTAACAAGAGATACAAAAAATACATAACTCTTTTTCTTATTCTTGTCCTCGTCCCTTGTTACCTACTTGGGGTCGGCGCTTCGCTTGTTCCGTCAACCGTTACCCTAAGATTCATTCCCTTCATTCATATCCTTCCTCACACAATCCATCCATCATTTCTTTGGTGTACGTCCACCTTTTCATATTTCCTCAGCATTTAGCAATCAACTAAGAATGGATATTCCGACCCTGTGGTGTTTGTTTTCGTTGAGGGACTCGTGGCTGAGTAATACAACGTTAGGCCACACTTGCCGCGGTCTGTTCGTGGATAGGTGGCCATTCATTACATATCGAGACCCCTCTGGTCCCGGTTGTCATTAATTCTAGATGTTTGACAGTCGTTACGGGTAGTCAGAAACCCAAAGCTTAGCAACCAGTCTTACCAAGGTGTATCGTGTTACCCAGTAACTGGGTTGTGGAGGAGACCCCAACCTAGTTGGCAAAAGACTAGGCATATTGTTTGGAGTTTGTATGCGAAAAAGGAAAAAAGCTATTGGTTATATTAATAATAAAATCCCCGAAATAAATTTTAATTCAATTAAATACCTACTGTACTTTCATTATTTACTAATATTAATATTAACTCCCAAACATTTGTATTTGAAATCAAAAGAGCAAATATTAACTGCAAATAATTAAAATTTGCGAATTAATTAAAACATTTCAATGGATTAAACTTATCTACCAAATTATTGGGAATAGTTGTTAGTTTACAATTAATCGAAGATTTATTTGATTAAAGTTTTAACTGAATGATAGTTTGTTTAGTAGAATTAAGACATTATAATAAAATTAATTATTGAAAAGTTTACGCCTATGAATTTTGTGTTTCAATGAAAATAAAATAAATCTTACTAGATAAAATAAAACCCTTAAAAGAAAGAAAAATAAACTTTTGGAAAATAAGCTTTTATTATATGTTAATAAAAAGAACTAAAAAGTTAAAAATAATTTAAACCTGATAAGAAAAATACCATTATATAGGTACCTACATTGCAACCTTTGACGATAATTAACTCAAACCCAAAAACTTTACACCTTGTATTAAATCTTTGCGTTTTTATCACAGACCCAATTTTTTTTACAAATAAAAGTGTTATACATCGTGATCGCAAAAGAAAAATAATGAAGGTGTAATAATTATGCTAAATGTTCTTTCCATCAAAATGGCGCAGCCCGGGAGATGCCTATGTCCAGCAGTGGACTGCGATAGGCTGAGTTGATTGAAACAAAACGCACATCACAAATAAAAAAAGGCATAAAATATACACATACAACGTAGTCGAAAGCCTCGTACTCAAGCATATAAAAAGTTGACAATTTTGTCCATTGCTTGATGTCAGGGGCCAAGGACCAAAGTCAAAACAAATTGATTTGACATTGACAATACAAATTAATCCGTCATGCGCCCGCGACACTGGCAGATGACAACAAAACAACAACAATTAAAACAAAAAATCGGCATCAACCCTAGTGTTCGTTTTCACTAACTTCAAGCAAAGCAACGAGTTAGAATATGCCAAATGTAAGCAGTTTCCTAAGAAACCACTCCTGTTTTAGCTTTCGTTTCTCAGTATTCAACTCGTAAGCTTCGAAATCCTCATTTTTTCCGACACTTTGGAATGTTCTATAATTTTGAACACCCTTTTATTAGCTTTACTTGTAGTTGTAACTAACTGACAAGCAATGTACCTAATAAAATCTGAAAGGTCAATTTTATCCAACTATTAACTGTCGTATCGAAATGAAAATTTGAATATATATGTAGTTCAGATGGATCAATCGATCAGGTTAAGCCACGCTTGCCGCGGTTGGTCCGTGGATGGGTGACCATCTTCATATAGCACGTTAAGCCGTTGGTCCCCAGGTCGCCAGAAGCCCGAAAGTCTGACAACCAGTATCGGGGTATTGTATTACCCAGTAACTGGGTTGGGAGGTCAGTGCAGTTGCTCCATGTAATATACTGGTATTCAACGGCATCCGGTTAGACTGGAAGCCGAGGACTAGACTGGAGGCGGATGATGATGTAGTTAGGATGACAAAACTTTAATTTAGTATTTTGGAGCTGATCTGATGATGGAGCCAGGAGGTGGATAGTGGTACTCTTCAGTGGCTACTAGTAAACCCCGCGAGTTTGCGATTATAATGATTAGTTTTGACGAGTCCAATCTATTGTATAAACGTGTTTTTTTTTTTTATTCATCATCTGCCTAGCCTGTTCCCAACTAACTTGGGTTCGGTTTCCAGTCTAACCGGATGCAGCAGAGTACCAGTATTTTACATGGAGCTACTGCCTATCTGACCTCCACAACCCAGTTAGTAGGTAATACGAAACTTCTTAGTAAGACTGGTTGTCAGATTTTCAGGCTTCTGACTACCAGTTACGACTGTCAAAGATCCATGAATGACGGCCGTGACCAACGTCTTAAAGTGCTTTCCAAGGCACGGAGGGTCTTGATATGTAAAGATGGTCACCCATCCACGGACCAACCGCGGCAAGCATAGCTTAACCTCATCGATCGATCCCTGCGGCTGTTATTAATTAGCCACAAGCCCCTCAACCCTAGTTTTTCTTTAAATTATTTACATAATATAATTTAGGTTTAGTTCGGTGTCTGTCAAAATTTAGGTAAAGAACCTGTTGCTAGGCAACACGCAAGTGTTGTCTGAACATTATGCATCTGGGAATTGGTGTCGTAACTGTAGTGGCTGGCGAAGTGTTTTTTTACGCTAAGTAACTTGCTACACATCACTTTAGACAACGCTCAGTGTTTGTGAAAATAGTTATAAGGACGACGATGAACGACGACCGTAAAGAAACAAAAATCGTTCAGTTTCATTCAGCCAACATTTTTTCCCTAAAATCATCCAATCTACATGATTGTCATTCATCTGCCTAGCCTTTTTCCAACTATGTTAGGGTCGGCTTCCAGTCTAACCGGATGCAGCTGAATACCAGTATTTTACATGGAACGTCTGCCTATCTACATGTATAGAATATAAAATAAAAGTGTTTGTTTTTAATGTCAAAATAACAGCTTTATACTAAATACATGTGAAAGTGTATATGGCACATATGATAAGAAAAACTATTTTTTTTGTGTGTGTGTGTGTTTGTTCCGGGTAATCTCCGAAACACCTGGACCAATTTTGACGGGACTTTCACTGGCAGATAACTGAAGGCCAATTACCGTAACTAAAAACGTTCAAAATCTAGTCGCAATCTCATTTCAGCGACAATCAATGTCAAAAATGTATGAAAATTAGAGGTATTTTTGAAAGATTGAGACTGAGATCAGACTGTGAACGTTCCTAAAATTACGAGCACTGCCCCTTTGATGTTATAAGGAGTAACTAGTTTTTATTTTAGAAAAAGAATTAGGGTGCCGCGCAAAAAAAAACCAAATTTGTCTTGAAGTCACAGCTAGTCAATCAATAAAAATGATACAAGCCAACCAGGCTATGGCACCAAATTCATTAGTTGGTGTAATTTATCATGACAATCCGAATGGCCAGGCGACAGCAATTAATGCTCGGTTTACCATCTCATTAGTGCATGTTAGATTTGGAATTATGCGCATTACAATGATGCTTTGACTCTAGAAGTGGTACGGTGGAAGCTTTTCGTGTATCATGCTGAGGTTAGTGATCTGTAAGCTAAGTTAGAGCAGTGATGGTCCAGTGGTAACAGTCCCAGCTTACGAGTTGGGTCGTGGGTTCGAACCCAGACAAGCGCTTTACTTTGTGTAAATAATTCCATCATAACTGCTCTCAACAATGGTGAAGGAAAACATCGTGAGGAAACCGGCATGACCTTAGACCCAAAAATTCGAAGACATGTGACATCAACCAATCCGCACTGGGTTCGCGTGGTGGATTATAGCCCACTCCCTCTCGAAGAGATGAGGCCTGTATCCCAGCAGTGGAAACATTATAGGTAGATTATGCTAAGCTAAATTTTAATCGATAGCAGCTGATGCCCACGTGTTCATCTGCGTTTTAACACGCTTTTATTAGCTTCACTTGTAACTAACCAACAAAAAATGTAATCAAATCTGAGAAGTCAATTTTAACATACTTTTAAATGTCGTATCGAAATGAAACTTTGTGTGTTTATGTAGTTCGGATGACAAAATTATAATTTGGTATTTTGGTGCTGATCTGATGATAGAGCCAGGAGGTGGACAATAAAAGTCTTCAAAGCCTACTAGTAAACTCCTCGAGTTTCAGATCATATGATTTGTTTTCACGAGTCCAATGGATTGCATAAGCGTCTTTTTTATATTTTTTTAAACACACCTATTATTTAATATAGATATTCAGGACGAAAAGTAACTTATGTCCTTCTCCTGATCGCAGGCTACCTATTTGTCAGATTAGATAATGACCGGATCAGTGGTTAAGGTGTGAAAGGTAACATACAGGGAGCCAGAGATATGTATGTTGATGATGTCGAAAGTTGTCGGCACTAATTCTTTTTATGCTGTATTTATTCAACAAGAAGACTTTAAACATCTAATTAATGACGGTTTCATAAGATTTTGGTTTTGGTTTTTGGTTTTGGTTTTGATTTTAATTAAAAAGGTAGTGTTTATTCACTTAGAACTCACGACTGCGGGTGTAAGGTTCCATGTACCTGACAATGCACAGTGTGAGTTGCCTAGATGCTGTCTAAGTTGCTTGTATACTCATCAAACGTCTTAAGATTGAAAGTATCGCACGAGAACCAGGCTGCCACGCGAGTTTGCCGCAAGTAACACCCAACTAGCGCATTTCGTAAACTCACACAAGGGTGATAGTATTACACTATAATACCATAAGTTTGATGTTTTGTATACGCACGAATTAAGTAAGCGACAACGGAAGTATTAAAAAAATAACTTTATTCCGACAGAGTTACAGCTAAACAGTAATTAATCTTAATCTAATAAAATATTAACCTTATATACTAACTTTATTGCTAACGTAGTACATGCATAACGTGATCAGAGATGACGCATGTTCTAGATTATTCTGAGTGCTGATCAAGCATGGAATATTTGGAAATAATTTGTCTAATAATTACTTAATGACTGACAAAGCTAATATTGGTAGGTTGGGGTTCCTTAACTCACGCCATCCTGTCCGTTAAAATAGCACGTAACATGCACATGCACATCCCCGAAGGGTTTGGCAAACGTCAACCTGTTGTATACTGAAATTCCGCCAGTTATTATACCGGGCGAGCTTATTGCCATCGACTGGGTACAGATCCAGACTCTAGGCTGCTGTAGCGGTATCTACAAACGCCACATGCGAACAACGCGTCATACTGACGTCACGCAAATCCTGCATCTCGCAAGCAGAGTTTACCGTGCAATTAACATAGATACAATTTCCCAATATCAATCATTGGGCAATTGCCCGCCAGACACAACACCCGTCTGGTTGGAGGATTCTCCCTTTTCAATGGAGGATGAGTGAACTTTACACCCTGTTCGTCATTCCTCCAAAAAGATATTGATATTGAGTAATTCCTGATGGGAAACCTAAAAAAACCATGAACATGTCAAGGGTTACATCTTTTAGCCGCAGCTCGCTGAGAAACCTAATAAGTAATGCTTGCGACTACTAGCCCAAAGAGGCAGACCTAGCCGTTAATGAAGCGAAAACGAGCTATCTAGGTGAGACAAGAATTTTATCGTCATTTTAATAGTCACTTGAAAAAGATAGGTACTATCCGGTTATAACCACTAAAACATTATTACAGATTATACAATAGCTTTAGTAGTTGTAACATAAATAACGAGCGCTATAATGTCGCAAGTAAGTACGCAGACACCGCGGTCTTATCAATCTTTTTCTTATTTATCTAAGCTTTCGTTAATCCTACTAAATATTATAAACGTGAAAGTTTGTATGTATGGATGGATGGATGTTTGGTTACGGATTTGGATGAGATTTGGCACACAGATGGTTTATAACCAGGATTAACACATAGGATACTTTGTATCCCGATGTTCCCACGGGATCGAAACTTATGCGGGCGAAACCGCGGGGCGCAGCTAGTGGTTCTATAAAACCTCTTTAATGTAATATTTGGTGAACTTTAAATCTGTTCAAGTTAAAGGCGTTTTACTCTAGATCATGGAGAGGGTAGTTCTACTCACATTTTATATGATAAAGACTCCTTAATCTCTTGGAGGGACTTGTGGCTAAGTAATAACAGCCGCACGGGTCGATCGAGCAGGTTAAGCTACGCTTGCCGCGGCTGGTCCGTGGATGGGTGACCATCTTTACATACCAAGACCCCTCCCTCCCTCGGAAAGCACGTTAAGCCATTAGTCCGGGCTGTCATTCGTGGATCTTTGACAGTCGTTAATGGTCGTCAGAAGCCCGAAAATGTGATAACCAGTCTTACCAAGGGGTAGGTACCTATTACCCAGTAACTGGGTTGTGGAGGTCAGATAAGCAGTCGCTCCATGTAAAATACTGGTATTCAGCTGCATTCGGTTAGACTGGAAACCGACCCCAACATAGTTGGGAAAGGCTAGGCAGATGATGACTCCTTAATCTCTTAAACGTCAGAATATCCGTCCATGCATAACTAATGCTCGGTAGTGACATCCTCTAAGAGGTATGCTTTCAAGACACCAGTGATCTTACAAAAGGCATCAAGACAATCAGTGTTTTATATAACTGTTGTTTTAGAGGAGCGTGGATGTAGGAATTATCCCACAGGAACGTGCTACCGAATAAATCATTCCGATCCTGTGCCGAATTTCGTCCAAAATCTGTTCAGCCGGTTACTGTAACTGGCCTGCAACATCTCACTGTTGAGCAAAGGCGTCTCCTCACAACTCCCAGCTCTTTCGATCCAGGGCTAAAGTAGACCACTGGTCGTTTGTTTTAATTTGTTCAGCCGGTAAGGTGTGAAAAGGAAAAAGGCAGACAGACGAACATGGTTACTTTCGCATTTATAACATTTATATATGGGCAGTATAGATTACAAGAATATAAAACAAAACACTAGCAAGATGTTCCATGAACTCCGCACTAATAAATCAAAAACAGACCTTACCGCTTCCTTCAATTCAACGTCTACGACCACAGAATATTGTTACGGAAGCATCACTCGGTTGCAAGGTATTATAACCTATTTATACTATGATTAATTGACATTTCAGCGCACCAACCGGACGGCTATCTCCTGAGGTTTGATTATGATCAGTTAGTCCACTGACGAGTAATTAACTGCTCCATGATTTAGCTCTAAATATCCCTTTGTTTCTGTTCATTGCCAGAAAGAGGGGTTGGAAGAATTAGAGTAATAACAAGGAGTAAAGAACAAGGAAAAACGGTGATTAGTAAGACTTTTGAATTGTTTTTGGTCCTTTGAGTCGAAGTTAGATTCAAAAGACCAGTTGAGATTGTAGCGGTATCTACAACACCACATGCGAACAACGCTTCATACTGACGTCACGCAAATCCTGCATCTCGCAAGTAGAGTTTACCGCGCAATTAGCATACATACAAACTTCCCGACATCAGTCGTTGGGCAATTGCCATTGAACTTTACACCCTGTTCCTCATACCTCTATAAGATTTATTAATTTATTGTTTGGAAAACTTACAGCTAACGGATACAGTAAGTAATAAATTATACGAAAATAAGGCCAATTACAAGTTTCCATGTGTAGTACGTAAATATATATATGTACGTATGTGTATATATATGTACGTAAGTAAATATATATATAAATATATATAATATAAAATAACCAATAATATAATATATAACCATATATATAATACAATATAATATATTATCATGTGAAACAGAAAATTAATAATATACTATTGAACTATATAAGACAGAACTGTAAAATTACTATTTACACTCGAAGAAGCAATTAGATAAAATTTTCGAACACAATCAATTTAGCAACACTAGTATTGAAAATGTCGATATCAGCTTCCCAGCAGGCTGTGTTGTACATACGACTCGCTCTCACCATTTACGAGTTCCGTAAAAAATGTATTTTTAAATTAAATAATAAAATTTAAAATTAAATAATTTTAAATAATTGTAATTTTAAATCGAACAACGCTTTGACGCGAATGGATAGATCTCAAGCACCAGGTTGCGTGTTTAAAACCTCGTATAGATCAATAAGACATTCGCAGTTAATCTTCGACATTGCTGACTAACGGTAAGAAATTGCGGGGAAACCGACACATTATTTGCTGATATTTTTACGCTTTATCTTTTCCATTAATGTCAGCTATTGATTTATATAGGTTTTATGCGTGGCCGCCATTTTGAAAGAAAATCAAAATGGCGCGACAGTATGTATGGGCTGCATATAAAAATCTTTAATTCCATTTATCACTACAATACTGTTCTTAAGCTGCTGACAAGACTGCCCTCTCATGATCCGGCAGCATTTTAGATTCTACATTTAATAATTATTTGTAATCACTGCTTTTACAACGGCTTTTTGTGTTTTTATCTACAAATAGTTTCATGAATCTGATTTGTAATTTTTTTATTTTATCTAAATGTGTCTTAGTACTGCCTACTCTAGAAATTGCCGACGTGGCGATCCCCTGCTCTGTGATTTCCCTAAAACACGAGTAAAACCGCGGGCAACTGCTAGTACAACATATCCCTAAACACAGTCAGTCTCCGTGAAACCAAGCGCTATAATACTAGAGTATGGCGGGCTAAGTCCAATTGCCTGACACGTTGTAAGTACATAATTAATCAGCACTTGCTTGCCTTCAGTAATGCTTGAAGCCGGCTCCATGTATTCACACTGATCCTTTAGTTCAACCACTGTGCAACATGACACAGGTATTTAGGTAACCTTTGTTTAAATATTTCGTTTCATGTCTTCACTAGGTAATACACCACAGACTACCTACTATATTTGTCTCTCCTTATTTTTAATCCATCCTAAGGTTGTCTTTGAAAGGTAGCTCGTAGCGATAAGACCGCCCATTGGATCACCCTTTGTAAAATTTCATATATTTATGTTCTGTAATTTGTATGGTGTACTTAGTAAAGAGTTTTCTATTCTAATACTTAGCACTTTACAAATAAGAAGCGTATAGCTAATATATAGCCGTTATAGCTCTTAACAATGCCTAGAAACGAAAAAGGTAATGGGCGGGGCTTTTAGCACCATTGAGTGAGTGATGGACCTAAACGGCCGAACCCAATAACCTATTTTCAGTGAAAGACGGATCGCTATTGATGATAGCCAGTATAATCATATTCTGTCCTTGAATGTCGTCTCACAGTCATCAATAAGGGCTATTTATCTAGCGAAAACAATAGATATGTTTCACCCACACAATCTAAAGATTCATTGTGTTAGTATGTAGGTATTTCTTGCAACCTCTGTAACTTATTTCTTGTGTCATTTTATATTTCTGTTTATATAGTCTGTTACCACTTCATTTTTATACATTTCGTTCTTACCTTAGGTTATCACTGTATTTGAGAATGTTGGTTCATCTGTTATTGGCAACAGTATAACCCCCTTTATATGTATATATTATCACTGTTATCTACTGTTATTTGATACTTTGTATACAGAAGCTGTTGGTGTTCTCCAGTGCGTTCCGTTACAATCTTTTTATAAAAAAACTTCATTTTTAAATAGCTAAATACATAATCAGACTATAATGTTCACACTACTGGGACACAGGCCTCCTCTCTTTGAAAGGGAGAGGGCCATCATCTACCACGCGGGCCCAGTGCGGGTTTGGAGATGTCAGATGTCTTCGAATATTTGGTTCTAGGACATGCCGGTGTCCTCACGTTGTTTTCCTTCACCGTTTTGAGGGAGTGGTGATAAAATTATTTACACAAAGCAAAATGCTTGACTGGGTTCGAACCCACGAACTACAACTCGTAAGTCGCGGCTGATACCATTAGGTCACCATTGCTCTAACTCCTAAATATTATTTATTATAAAATTAAAAGTCGGTAATTAAGTAGTATATTATACAAGATTTTACTGCATTTTTGCCATAATATGCTCAGCAGGCGGACGTGCGTCCACTAAAGCAACGAAGCAATTTCGTTTGATGAAGATGGCATATCAAATTTTATAGGAACCGCTTCTGTTTTTAATTTTATGCTGCATTCTTTTATTTCATGACAAGGCCGCTGCTTGCTGATAAAAAGTTAATTAAATATGAACATTATATTGCCACTAAAGCTCCGGTTATCATCCCCGTTCTGTTTATTGCAAATGTCAATGAACCCGACTCGCTCGCTCATTACTGCCTTTAATTAATAAACTAGTAGGCGCCTGCGGGTTTTAAAATCTCTCTTTCAAGATTAATTTTGCTATAAGAAATATGTCAGGCGCAAAATGTATAAAATGTCCATGGAATTTTAATTTTTAATTTTAACGATTTAGATTCGGGCAATTTATTGGGTTGTGCTTGGTAATTAAATTGAATTCCTTATAACATTTTACTCCTTTGAAAATAAGGATAAAATTTGATTAAATTCTTAAGAGTTTTTAGTGCCGTCAATCAAAAAGATAGAAGATTTAATTTATAAAACAGAGTATAATTTAAAGACAAGACAAAACCTTTTTAAGATGCAACACAGCAGATTAGTCAATTTCATCTACCTGAAAGTTCATTCCTCTTATAATATTTTTAATAAACAAACACATTTTCTAAGCGTAATACAATAGAATACCTTCAAAGCGGTAAACCATGAAAAAACACTAAAAATCTTCAAAATGAATGTTTGGAGCCACACGCCAGAGACCGAATATTTTAATTTAAAGGATTCCATAGTAAAAACTTTATTTCGTACCACAAAGCTTACATTTTGTGCAGCAAACGTTGCCTTATTAGTTTTTTCAAGACTTTATACAAAGTATTTCGTCGGTCTTAATAGTAGCATGTCTTACAATGTTATGAAATTTTCATGTACAGAGAACTCTGAGGAAAATGTAAGCAAGATTAGGGTGACGCAAAAACTGCATGTGAGGAGTTTGAAGCTGCATGAAGATAATATAGAGTTTTGTGAGAAAAATGGAGTGGTACAGTAAGTACAAACTGTTGTTGTTAGTTTAGAAGAAAATAAAGTTTCTTGGTAGATTTTAAAATTTGTCTTTATGGGTATGAGGATCAGTTAAAGTACACTCATCCTCCATAGAAAAGGGAAGATCCTCCGCCCACAGGGGGTGGCCAACTGCCCTACGGTCGATGTTCGGACGTTGTATATATTATTATGCTAGTCGCACGGTAAACTCTGCTTGCTTGATGTAGGATTTTGCGTGACATCAGTGTGCACCGTATAGTACGCATGTGGCGATGTAGATATTGCCACACATAAATGGTTAAAAATGGTTCAGCATTCTTTTTAACCCCCGACGCAAAAACGGGGTGTTAAAAGTTTGACGTGTGTGTGTGTGTGTGTCTGTCTGTGGCATTGTAGCTCCCAAACGGTTGAACCGATTTTGAAATTTGTTTTTTTTTTTGTTAAAAGGTGAATTAGTCGGAAGTGTTCTTAGCTATGTTTGATGAAAATCCGCTGCCACAAAATGGCGGATTACATATTTTTTCACAACTCCCTCAATATGGGTATCAAATGAAAGGGCTTGACTGGTAGAATACACTATGATCAATTTCAAATCCAAGATGGCCACCACCACAAAATGGCGAATCACAAAAAATCTGACTAAACACCAAATTACCTGAATCTCAAAATGCAAGAAAATAGAAGAAATTAAATTTAAAAAAATAAGGAGTCCCTACAAAAAGCATGAAATAAAAAATGAAAAAAACCCCGACCGAAACAAGTTAAAAAAAACTGTGAAAAAATAGCCACAAATAGAACAAAAAAGGTATAAACGTGAAACCCTATTAAAAGATAAAAATAACCTTGAAATTATGACCCAACGTAAGTACGTATGAAATTTTTTGATTAAATGTTGTCGCGTCGGGGGACCGCTCCTATTTTATTTTAAATTTTAACAGAAGGTTAGGCTAATAATAATAGCGGTCCCCCGACGCGACTACAAATATTATATACAGGGTTATTTGTAAAACACCAACAACCTCGTAAGAGGTCATTGTACTCATCATTATGAACCACTTTTACTATAGGACCAAACCTGAAATCGCGAATAAAAAATCAGGTGCTCCCTACATTTTGACAGTTATGCGAACGTAAATGTAGGGAACAGCTGATTTTTTTTCGCGATTTCAGTTTTGGTCCCATAGTAAAAGTTGTTCATAATGATCAGTACAATGACCTCTTAAGAGGTTGCTGGTGTTTTACAAATAACCCTGTATAAATAAAATCATTTATCATTTAAACCTTTTTTGTTCTATTTTTAACCCCCGACGCAAAAACGACGGGGTGTTATAAGTTTGACGTGTCTGTGTGTGTGTATGTGTATGCCTGTCTGTGGCATCGTAGCTCCCGAACGAATGAACCGATTTTGATTTTGTTTTTTTTTTTTGAAAGGTGAACTATTCGGGAGTGTTCTTAGCTATATTTGATAAAAATCGGTCCAAGATGGCCGCCGCCACAAAATGGCGGATTACATAATTATTTTTCACAACTCCCTCAATATGGGTATCAAATGAAAGGGCTAGTAGAATACTATGATAAATTTCATATCCAAGATGGCTGCCACCACAAAATGGTGAATTGCAAAAAATCTGATTAAACACCAAATGTACCTGAATCTTAAAACGCAAGAAAATAAAAGAAATGAAATAATAATGAGTACAAAAAGCATGAAATAAAAAATTAAATTAAAAATTTTAAAAACCCCCGACACAAAATGCCGTCGGGGGACCGCTCTAATTATTAGCCTAACGTTCTGTTAAAGTTAAAAATAGTAGCGGTCCCCCGACGGGACAACATCTAATCAAAAAAATTCATACGTAGGTACTTACGTTGGGTCATATTTTCAAGGTTATTTTTTTATTTTTATAGGGTTTCACGTGTATGCCTTTTTTGTGCTATTTTTTCAATGGTTTTTTTTTATTGTTTTAGGCTTTTTACATTCATACTATTTTAGTTATTATTTTGTGTCGGGGTTTTTTAAATTTTTAATTTAATTTTTAAATCAGCTGAGGCGCTTTCAAATTCTACTTCTACTGATGACTTCCATATCCTTGATTGTTTTTATTAATAAAAGCATAAGTATTTCTAAAAGTGCTGATTTGTTTGTTTTTTTTTTTTTGTTAACTTGACGAAATATTATCCACGTGGTTCCTGCTTAAAAAATAAGTCAGGTATGAGCATAAATACGTTATACTTACGACGGATTCAAAAGCGATTTTCTCTTAAAGTATTGATATCTAAATATTTATGGTGCAATGAACATATATTATTATCGAAACAATACCATTTTGAAATCTTTTCTCAAAGTTACTAAACGAACTGTAAGGTATTTATTTTAGGTACTGTACATGAGCTTCATCACTTCTTAGCTTCTTTAGGTTTGTGACTCTTATATTAATTCTTATATTTTCTATTTTATTATCTTCTTTGTATGGCATGAATTTCAGCTGATAACATCTTCTGTTTGAGAGCATAGCTCTCAAATAGGAGTGGTAATTTGATACGGCGCATAAAAAGCAAAAACAATTAATAAAATGACCGCTACAGAAATAATTTCCAAGCCCCGATAGAAACTTACCCAAAAGTTAATCGTAGTACTCCAATGGGAACCGAATATTCGTTCTTAATTATAGTATTTACATATTCATAAAGCGAGGCTGGATTACACACTTAGACTGAATTATGCGGCGCGATCTATAATTTATTACTGAGGAAATATAATTAAAATTGTTGGTGTTTCAAGGGTGGATTAAGTTTGAGTTTTGTGACTTTCGACGGGTATGGATTTAGCTTTTTTTTTTTTTTTTTTCTGGATGGGAAATCATCAAATGACCCCTCCCGCTCTGGGTGGAGCGGAAGGGAGTGTCAGACTTTTACTGACTAAAACCTACCCGTGTTGCGTCCTTAGCCCTTTCTGTTCCAGGGCAGCGGTTAACCTTTCGGAAAATCCCGCCGCCCCGGCAGGCTTCGGCCCTGTGGGGCCCCGTCCTCTGCTGACATCTCTGATTTAGCTTTAATTTTTCTTTTAGCCTTTATTTTGTTTATACTACTTATTTTTGCAGTGAACATTTCTTCAGGCACGTTGCGCGATTTTTGGTAGGGTATTGTTATTAAACACAATGATCGACTATTTAATTAATATTTTTTGTGGGTGGCAATATTGTCATTTTTAAACATTTTATGCTTTTCGCAATGTTGTCACCCACAAATAATAGACGATATTAGTTAAATAGTCGATCATTGTGTGTTAGTTTGTTGTGTTGTTGTGTGTTAGTAAACTATTCGTCGTTACTCAAGAGCAGTGGAGGCCGAGTACTAATGGCCCCGAATTACGAGTTGTCGGTCGTAGGTTCGAACCCAGACAGGTGCTCTACTTAGTGTAAGTTATTTCATTACTACTGCTCTCAAAAAGGAGAAGGAAAACATCGTGCAGAAATCGACATGACCTACAACCAAAAAATTCGCTGATATGTGACATTCTACCAACCGACGATGGGCGCGCGTGGTGGATTACAGGCCACCCTCTCTAACAGAGAGGAGGCTTGTGTCCCAGGCTGATTATGTAAGCTACCGAAAAGCTTACGGCAATCCTGTTGAAAGTCGTTGTAGAAATACGCTTTGAAAACGATTGCCTCTTATCTAGGCCCCCAGGCAGTAACAAAGTATTTAATACAGGAATATAATATTAATCAGCTTTACCTCACCCTTCAAGTTTGAAATGAAAAATTCAATAGCCACGCCGAAAAGTTTTCTAAAATAAGTTCTATCTTAATAAAATGTAGATGAAGGGAATGTCGGCTGAAAGTTTTCCGGACCATCAGTAATTCTTATTGGAAGAGACTTCAGCGAAACATGGCGTCTGGATTAATAAAGTGTAAGTAGAAGTATTTATCGTACGCATTATTCGTTGCGAGATTAATGTTATTTGGTAGAAGCCTGCTCTTGTGTACGTCTTTTATGTTTTTATTAATATTTTATGTAGGTACAAGTAAGAAAAATACTGCGTAAAGGTATTATTTATTCTGTGACAAAGGCGGATTTAATCCCTGAGGCATTTTATACCAGTCAAGCTTAGGGTGATGCAGAGACAAAACATGGTAGATGCAACATAAAGAGAGACACACAGACATACTACATACACACATATACCTACTTGGTTTTTTGTACACATCTTGCTTCATAACTTCCTAAGGCCATACATTTTCCTTTACTCCCATAGTCCGATGGGACGGCAATCCGACACGACCAGGTATAGATCAGGCGCTGGACCAACGGTTTTACGTGTCTTCCTAGGCACGGGTGTACTGCACCTCCAACTTCCATATTCCGGACTATTAATCAGAAATTCCTAATAGGAAAGTCCAATAACACTCTTGCCTGAGCTGGGAATCCAACCCTACGCTTAGCAATTGCACTTGTCTTGGCAATAAACACCTTATAGGACGCTTGAATAAGTCAACATGAAGCTCAACTAACTAAATATGAAAGTAAAGAAACGTACTAAGATCTTAACAGACATCCAATAATTTCATTCAATAAATCAACCTAAGGCCAGTCCAATATCTCTGATTTATGAGCGAATCTGCTAAATCCACCTAACAATCCAAAATCAGAGATATTACCCGAAGAAGTGTGGTAACTCGAGATTACGCAACACAACCTAGAACTGTTAGTTCAGGATCATTTTTATCCGTCAGATATTACGATCCCGTGTCAACAGCTGGCCCTTTGTTATATATTTTCGGTACGAGAATATTAGGTAGGTACGATCTATGTGATGTGTATGATAAATATCTGAGGAATGTACAAGGTGGCACAAAAGTTGTTTGTGTTTTTTGGCTGTCATTTTTTTTATGAATGAAAGATGCCTTTATTGTATATGCTTGAGTACTAGGCGTTTGACTACGTTGTATGTATACAGGGTTATTTGTAAAACACCAACAACCTCTTAAGAGGTCATTGTACTCATCATTATGAACAACTTTTACTATAGGACCAAACCTGAAATCGCGAAAAATCAGCTGCTCCCTACATTTTGACGAGTTATGCGAACGTAAATGTAGGGAACAGCAGATTTTTTTTCGCGATTTCAGTTTTGGTCCCATAGTAAAAGTTGTTCTTAATGATGAGTACAATTACCTCTTAAGAGGTTGCTGGTGTTTTACAAATAACCCTGTATATATTATGACTTTGTTTTATTTGTAATGTGCGTTTTGTTTGTGTATAATAAACAATTTTTCTTTTCGTTTTCCTTCTATTTTTTTCCATTAAGTCGAGAAAATTATATCGGCTAAGTGGCCGGTGCCAGAATTGATGGCCATTCCGGCCCGATTTATGGCATTTTCCATCACTCTTGCCGTAACTTCCGGAGATTCATCATCTACCTAGCCTTTTCCCAACTATGTTGGGGTCGGCTTACAGTCTAACCGGATGCAGCTGAATACCAGTAGTTTACATGGAGTGACTGCCTATCTGACCTCCTCAACCCAGTTACTGGGTAATACGATACCCCTTGGTAAGACGATAGGTCCTCACATTTTTGACGGATATTCTCTTTGAGGGCTTGAAGAGTCTGAGGTTGGTTGACATAGATTCGTGATTTCAAAAAACCCCACATAAAGAAGTCTGGGAAGTTTAGATCTTGCCGGCCAATGAAAATCGTCAAAACGAGAGATTAGGCGACTTGAAACAATTATTCCGCGTTCTTTAGAAATAACAGCGATTTATGTCTTTTTTTTTTAAATATGTATTTTGTATCTGTTTACTCCTCAAATCTCAAAGCAGAATTGCCATTTGCGAAAATTGTTGCATTTTCCGATAGAGTCAGGAACTGATGACTTTTGCGCCACAGCTCACAGATGTGGGCCCAGTTAACCATTATCAATTTATAAAAGCACGCCGCGCACTGTTCCTAATTCCATAGTGGGCCGAATGACCCCGAACGTCACCTAGTTTGTGTGAATAGTGAATTTTCATTGGTCTGAAATGTGCGTGCAACTTTTACCTTGTATAAGGCTGATCACACACTACAACGCGCCACGTGACGGGGCTCGGAAAACGAACCCAAATTCCCCGCGTTTTTATTGAATTTGTATGTACAAATCACGCGTGGGGGTGCGTTTTTGTGGCCAGTGGATGTTTTTACGGTTCCGTACCCAAAGGGTGGCATCGGGACGCTTTTACTAAGGCTCTCCCCAGCCAGTCCGTCCGTCTATCACAGGGCTGTATCTTTTGAACCTTATTAGGTAGACACTTGAATTTTCCACAGATTGATAGTACTATTAGAACAGAAAATAAAAAATTAATTTAAAAATTTAAGTGGGTCCTAGAAACGTGTTTTTTCGGCGTTTTTGATCGATCTTAATAATGCCAATAAAGGCAATAAAAAAAAAACAAAAAATATGTAAGTGTCAAATATGAATTGTGTGAATCCAGTCGGATGGACGCTATTTTTGGTGGATGTAATGGTAACCACCATTACATGGTAGCTAGGTTTCAAAACTTGTTTATCGAATATGGATACTGCAAACCGTTCACGTAAATAATCGTCATTACATCATTACCAGTATCATCATCATTATTTCAGTCGAAAGACGCCCACTGGTGGACATAGGCCTCCCCTAAGTACCGCCACTTTGACCGGTTCTGTGCTTCCCGTTTCCAGAGGATTCTTGAAGCCTTCACCAGGTCGTCGGTTCCCCTTGTGGAAGGCCTTCCAACGCTATGTGTTCCGGTACGCGATCGTTACCCCAGAACATTTCAGCCCCATCAGCGTTCTGTTCTGCGAGCAATGGGTAGGGTTTACCCACTGCCACTTCAATTTGGCAATTATTATCAGTGTGTTACAGTTGAAATCAGCAGAGTTGTTATTTTTGGCAGAAGAGTCGTCTGTGGCATGGAGACGAACCTAATAAAGCACTTTGAATAAATAATGAGAGAATGGGCTTTCAACTCTAAATAAATGAGATGATGACAGATTCTATCCCAGACTAAAAACATATACACAGTAAGTAATTAGTACCTTACTTTGAAGCCAGATTACAAACATCTCCACGTAACAAATTCTCAGAATACTGCGTATATAGAACCACACATTAACTAATTAAACGACCTCGAAAGCGGAGTACAGAACAAATATTATACAGGGATACTTCTCCAGAAAAAACTGGTTCGCCAATGAAATATTACCGTTGCGGTACCCACTTAATTAAATAAAACGGGCCCAGCCAACTCTAGGGGGACATTTACGATGTTTACCCAAACCCGGCCGACAACTGACACGGCAATTAGGGACGTTTTTGAAATTAAAAATATTAAAACTCTGGGCTTAAGAGCTTTGGGGTTGATAAAGTTATTAGTCTGTGCAGTCGGGGAAATTAATTGCAAAGCAAATTGACAGTCTACGTCGATTGGCTGTGTTATACAACTGTCAAGGAATGACAGTTGTGATTTGAATGTACGGACCGTTTTCAGTTGGTACTCTTTTTTTCATTCTTAGGGCTTATTTCTCCAGCGCCAGATAATTTTATCGAAGGAATAATTTTGAATTTTTGACAGTTCTTCCATACAGATACTGTCAGACGTCAATTTTATTCCACGAATAAAAATTATCTGTCGATTGAAAAATCAGCCCTTAATTTATTATGAGATTTCCCTAAAGATACTCGTATAATAGTCTGGAAAAAATGTTTTCCATTCATTTTACTTTCGCAGTTATTCCTCTATCTCGTGTCTTTGTTTATTTCTACCTCAATTATTGTTCTCTTCTCTTCTTCTCTTTATGTATTTGTGTACATAGTTTTGATAGTTTTTTTTAAATCATTGTTCTTCTCAACAGAAGCACCAGTCATCTAATCTCTTCACGACCCTTGGTTGACTGGTAGAGAATGCCTAAGGCATTAAATCCGCTTTTGTAGCTTTTTGTGCAAAATGTTTTAATAAATAAAGGACAGCGGCAAGAATTTAAATTGTTAGATACACCCGTGTCAAAAGATAGTCGTGTTCCTGTTTCGTTTTGACACCTCTGACGCACAATGACGCAGTGACTGTTAGATCAATCAATCAATCAACTCAGCCCATCGCAGTCCACTGCTAGACATGGGCCTCTTCCAGCCTGCGCCACAATACCCTGTCCTCCGCCTTCCGCATCCAGTCTGTCCCAGCCACCTTATTTAGGTCGTCCGTCCATCTAGTTGAGGGGCTTCCCACACTACGCTTGTCGATATGCGGTCACCACTCCAGGACTCGTCTGCTCCACCGGCCATCAATTGTTAGATACATCCGCGTACAAAAGATAGTCGCGTTTCTGTTTCGTCTGAGACTTGATTGTCATGAAAACGCTGTTCTGCCGCTCTTCTCACTTTTTTGCATGAGGGCAAATCTAGCGTAATAAATCTTTACCTTACGGTGTCAAAAATGGTCACTAGAAACTGCCCGGGGGGGATTTTAAACTACCGTGCCCTAACTTCGGCACTTCTCGTAAGCGAAGTTTTTACGGATTTTCGATTTTTAACTTTAACTGGGCTCAAGCAATATAAAATATCGAAGAAGAGTACCATCGATACGAAAAGAAGAAGAAGAGACCAACATTTCGCCAGTTATGTTTAAGTCCCAGAGGGCGAGCCTATTAGCATCACCGGGCACACATCCAGATTCCGGGACTCCTGGGAAATTGCTGATGGTAAAACCTAATGACACTTTGCCCAACCTGGGAACCCAGGACCTCATGCTCAGCAGTAGCACTTGCGACCACTTAACCAACGAACGAGCCATTCCAGTAAGTACCAGGCAGGAAAATTTTCCTACGATATTTAAACGATAAATCCGGCTGGAGTGGTTTTGTGAAATTACTTATAGTAAGAGGATAATTTGCTTCATAAGAGTTCCAAAAGATGAGAAATGAATCAGAAAGAGATAAATGCATAAATTAAGATATTAAAAAAAAAATATCTTTTAGAAAAGTATCATTTTTAAAGAGATGAGAGATTGGGTAGAAGCGTGGGTTTAGTTAAGTTTTATGATCTTTCTGTACGAGTCGCAATAAATACTTTTTCTTTCTAGAATGGGAGGCCCCCGCTAGATTCACGGACGACCTTAAGAAGGTGGCTGGGACGGACTGGATGCGGAAGGCGGAGGACAGGGTGTTGTGGCGCAACCTATGTCCAGCAGTGGACTGCGTTAAGGTGGATTAATTCATTTATCATTTTTAATGAGTCACGTCATGTTCACAATGACTGCTGTTTACAATGATCATGATAATAATGTTTGTAAATACGATGAGACTAAATCTGATAAAAGTATAACACACACATAAACACGAACACAACACAACACACATAAAACAACAACCATAACAACACAAACAACATAACATGCATAACATAATACATAATTATATTAATATTGTTATAGAGGGACCAGGCCGAAATAATTATACACTCGAATACTTGTACAAGTCACTTTATTGGTACTCAACACAGTAATATATTAATTTGTAACTCAAAACTACTTTCGTCGTCTGTAGCTGCCCGAATGTCAGACCGCATTTCCCGCCCTTTTTCTTTAAAAGTCATCTATGGGTTGTCACAACTCAACAGTATAAAATGTTTACAAATGACAATGTTGCAACCCACAAATAATATTAGTTAAATAGTCGATTAATGTGTATGCTAACAAAAGCTTGGAAAATTTAAAGTAAGTCAGATACGTTTAAGTCACGATATCACAATATGATGAGTAAGGTTGTTAGTGATATTATGAAACCCGTATGTAATAAAGGAATATGACTATGAAATTAATTTTGCTGAAGTACATTACTTGAGTAAAATTAAATTCCTTATTTGTGAAATTCCTTATCCCAAATTGCTTTCAATTATTCTTTGCATCATCTAATGCCTAGCCTTTTCCCAACTATGTTGGGGTCGGCTTCCAGTCTAACCGGATGCAGCTGGATACCAGTATTTTACATGGAGCGACTGCCTATCTGACCTCCGCAACCCAGTTACTGGGTAATACCCCTTGATAAGACTGGTTGTCAGTCTTTCGGGCTTCTGACGACCCGTAATGACTGTTAAAGATCCACGAATGACAGCCAGAACCAACGGCGTAACGTGCTGTCCGAGGCACGGAAAACATATACTTTAAAAAAAAAGGTTTAAGAATTCTAAAAATGAGCAAAGTCATATGAAAGGACAACATTAAAATCCTGAAGAGTCCAAATTACAAATGATATTGCATAAAAAATGAGGTCATCTTGACCCCTGACCTCTCCACTCCCGTTGCACCCAGTTCAAGCCTTAATAGCTATGTAAAATTACATGTTTTGCAATCCCATTCATTTTTAATTTCAGAGACAAGGGCCCTTTGTACAGACTCATTATTATAATTAAAAGATTATGAACGATAATTATTTTTTGGATGAACGTGAACGCGTTCAATATTTTATGAGAATAATAATTAATATATTATGAGTACGAAAGGCTATGTCGTTTGAATAGAAATATTAATCATAGCTAAAACATAACAAAGGAATTTAATAGATTCTTAAATAGATTACATATTATTTGTCTCAGGTAGATTGGTCTTCACTGGTCAAAGGCACATTTTAATGTCGAATGGTTAACAAAATATTTTTAATTCATACTAATATTATGAATATTAAATTATCCCCGTCTGTCAGCTATCATTTCATGCCCAAACCACGAAACTGATCGTGGACAGATAGGTAGTCCACGAGACCGGTACTTGCCCATGGTCCCCCAGCCTAGTTCCCCTCGGGGTACCACGAGCAAATATTTTTGCCCGTGGGACCCCCTGAATAACAATCTCCTTATTAAATACATTTTTATTGCTCGTGATACCCCATTCCAAACAATTCCATTTGACATTAAAAAAACATTAGCCAAATAATTTGCCCATGGTACCCCTTTGTCCCCCTTGGGGGTTTCACGGGCAAAAATATTTGGTCGTGGTACCCCAAGGGGAACTAGACTGGGGGACCACGGGCAAGTACCGCACGAGACGCCTGTTAATTCTATGAAAATCTCGCCGGGAAAACTTAGGTGAAGTGGGCTGTCATTTTACCTCATGATAATGATTGACACTATTGACAGTTCACTTCGAGCCTCACGTCACCTATGTTTTCGTGGTAAGATTTTTACAGAATAAACCAGCTGGTCACCTGGAGAAGGACATAGGTGACTACCATTCTTGATATTTCTATGAAAATTAATGAAATACCAATACAGACAGACGAACTCGTAAGCCAGAAGTTAAATAAATAAATAATAGCGTTTATGCCACAGTGACTAATGTAATGGTATTAAAATGTCTTATAAACTGGTTTTAGAAGCAATCTTATAAGATACAACCAATTTATCATTAAGTTAATGATACAAATTAATAGGCTGACCGGATAAACTTTTAACACTAAATAAACTAACAAAATTAAAATATAACCTAACTAACCTAACTAGAACTATGAACAAACTAAAATATGGCGTCGAAAAATTCCTGCGCATCGTAATTGTTCATTGCATCGTTATATAATACTTAGCCTCTTCTCTCCTTTCTCTTAGGTAAAAGCCAGCCCTTGGATCACGGGAAGTGTCAATCACCCTTTTGGAGACTTCATTGAGCAAGCCACGAGCACTCGGACCCCCGAGGGTTTCAACCCCAAACGGCACGAAAATATAATTACCGATAAGGTAAAAAGGATTTATGGATCATTAAAATTCAAATTGATTCAATCCAATTACAAAAGCTTGCGGAAGACCAATATTGTGATTGAATTAGATATCGACATTTTGAAACCAATTAACGGTTTAGACGTCAATTATTTGTTTCAAATGTATTTGCAGTTTCAACTAATTGTGGTTCGATATGTGGGTAACCAAAACTAAATGTCACAATTTAGCAGTGAAAGTATTGGTTAAGCGGTACTGGAGGCCTTGGATCACTTTTGAAGGCTCAATGCAGTTAATGTTTTCCTTCATTATCTGCCTAGCCTTTTTCCAACTATGTTGGGGTCCAGCCTAACCAGATGCAGCTGAATTACAGTGTTTTACATGGAGCGACTGACTATCTGAGCTCTACAACCCTCACCTGGTTACACCTAAAAAACCAATAGGCTAGATAGCTGATGAGCAGTCCACTTACAGTAGGATTAAGGAATATGAATTGTGATCTTATCATGCTATTGCCGTATTATGTGAGAGCAGTGTCGCGAATTATGAGTTGTAGGTCGTAATTTTGAACCTAGAGAGACACTCTACTTCGTGTAAATTACCTTATCACACCCTCTCAAAATGGTGCAGGAAAACATCGTGAGGAAACGGCATGTTCTAGAACTATTCCGAGGAAATGTGACATCTACCAACCCGCACTGGGCCAGTGTGGTGGATAACGGCCCACTCCTTGTCGAAGAAAGGAGCCCTGTGTCCCAGCAGTGGGAACATAATAGGCTGATTATGCTGCATATGTAGACTCAATCAGTTTTCGGACCAGGAACCAGGAAATTCGGAAGATAATTATGTTTCTTAGAACAAATTTCAAGGTGTACCAAGAACCTGCCAGGGTAGCGGGATCGTCCGAAAGGGTTACCGCTGCGCTGGAACAGAAAGGGCTAAGGAAGGAACACGGGTGGGTTTTAGTCAGTAAGACTCTGACACTCCCTTCCGCTCCACCCAGAACGGGAGGGGTCATTTGATGAATTCCCATCAAAAAAAAAAAAGGTGTACCAAGAAAGGATTTTGTTCGGGTCTGACGAAGGATAGAATTAGGAATGCAAATGTAGTCTGTTGGGAGCTACAGCTTATACAGACGTTATAACCGGTCCTGACCCAGTAACACACTACCCTTTGTTGTGAGTTCATTCGAGTGGATAATAATCAAACAGGCTTATTTGGAATCAATCAAATGGGTAGTTGGACAAATACACAGTCAAATTAATAGGGGCCAATGGAATATAAAGATCTGACTGTGACTGGCTTAGTTTATGAGACAAGAAGAAAAAAATGATTATTATTTTATTAAAATAGAAGATTAGATAATATTTACTCAAAAATATAAGCTAACAGACTTAAAAATATATTAATACTAGCTGTTGCCCGCGACTTCGTCTGCGATCCAGGATGAAAAGTAAACTACGTCCTTCTCCAGATCATGGTCTACCCATGTGTCAAATTTCATCGTAAAAGCGTAATTCTTAAATTTTCTGCGCAAATTTCTTTTTTTTTTTCGTAAGAACCTTTTACAAAGTATTAGAAAACTTCAAAAAAAAAAGATGGATGAAGTCGGTAAAGTCGTTCTCACCAAGGGAAATAGGGATTAATTTATATATATATAGATGTACCCATATACAATTGTACATAATATAATAAAATAAAGAGGGGAATGAATCTTAGGGACTTTAAAAGATGTTGCTAGCTCATCATCTGCGATTCTACCGATGTTAATTTCATGTGATTTACAATTTCGTTTCAAACACCATGGAATTTTATTACATAATAAGAATACCCTAGAAAGACAATTTTTTTTTTTTAATGAAAAAAAGTCATTTACCAAGCGTGTTCAAAAGGATCAATCATTATATTATTAAATAAAAAACTAACATAATATTTATGTATGAACAACTCAATGAATGTCTCTTTTTAGGTTAAAAGTGATTTTATTTCATAAAAGAACTTTAATAACAATTCACTTTAAATGCTTAAAGTGAATTGTTATTAAAAAAAAAGTGCTTACTTCTAAATAATAAATAATATCATATTAGACTCTGGGGCATTGTGACGTTACAGGGTACATACTCGTACATGTTCTTTTTTTTTTTAAGTTTGCCTTAAATACATTTATAAAAAAAAGCGGTTAAGTGCGAGTCTGACTCGCGCACCGAGGCGAGGGTTCCGTACAAACTTGTAGGTATGTAACTAAAAACTTACGGTTTTCACCATTTTTCCTTTATCTGTGCTAAAAGACGTTGCTTCTTACCAAATTCCAAGATTCTGAGTTCACGGGAAGTACCCTGTAGGTTTTGATTCCCTTGCGAGTGTCGAAAATTTGCGGAAATTTGGGGATAAACGGCTGTATCTTTTGATTGCGTTGGCTTAGAAGTTTGATTTTTTCACAGCTCCAAGGGTCAGTAGACTTAAATATTTGATATAAATTCCAGCTTTATACCTCCACGCGTTCCTGAGAAAAAGGGTCTTGACAGACGGACGGACCGACGGACAACAAAGTGATCCTATAAGGGTTCCGGATTTTCCTTTCAAGGTACGGAACAATAAAAAGACAGGACAGAATTTGGAACACCACGCTGCGTTCTAAAACGGTTATACTGGATGTAAGAAAGAAAGGCTGCCAGGCTCAAATTGGATTGGGCGGGTCACATCAGCCATACACGATGACCACTGGGCAAAAATCTACACACAGTGGGTGCCTGAAGATGGACGGTCCAGAAAGAGATATCGAGATGACCAGGGGGTATACTCCGAAGTAGTATCGGCC
Organism: Apamea crenata; assembly: GCA_949629185.1. Lineage (NCBI taxonomy): Eukaryota > Metazoa > Arthropoda > Insecta > Lepidoptera > Noctuidae > Apamea > Apamea crenata. The sequence goes on along the minus strand of OX451376.1, from coordinate 8,855,869 downwards.
GAAGGTTCGGCCGTTTCCTGCTACGAAATTACTATTTGGATCGGTCGTTCCCGATCCTACACTCTTTCGAATGTTGACTATGGTCCCGACCCAACTGCATTTTCAATAATATTCGGTTCGGCCATGTGTCGGTCCGATCCGAATATTCGCACTTTGCACTTCGGAGTAGACCCCAGGGGGTTACTAATTTCCTTAAAAACAAAAAAAAACAGTTTACTATCACGCTTCTTTAAATCCTTCTCCACTTTTTCGTTGAACAACCATTATTTCCATTATTATACAACAGAGAAAATATAAGCTTTTCACAGCAAGAAAGACGAAACAACAAAAGATCAATAATCTCAAACGTACTTCAAAACACAAGCCCTCATTAACAATTTAATCCCTTTCAAGAATACTTCAAACGATAATTAAGATAATTATATACTCGTATATAGAGATAATTAAACAAAATGGTGGTGTTACCTTAGAGTTGAATGCAACTTGAGATGTGATCCGTTTGAAGTGCGACGTGGAAGAGAGATTTTAATCTCTACAATATAAACTACAATATAATATATACACCGTGTTCTGGACGATGTACATAAACTTCGACCAGATTTTCAGACCATGGAAGTAAGCATTTTTCATTATGGACACATTAATTCATTCTTATTTTTTATATTTTGTTAATTTTCATACAAACTAAATACTAAATCACCCGATATGCATGCCTCTTTATCTCTTTATCCGAAGCATTTGATAGATATATGCACTAAGCTGTAACATAGGCCAAATTAAGACCGTTTCGTACTGCATAGCTCAATTAAATTTCATTAAATTTAATTACAACTATCTATGTAACGAAGTCTTTTTAAGTACTACTTCCTTTGCTAGATATAATTTGTAAAAGCTACAGAAGCGTTTGCCAAAGTTTACGGGTAAGGGCTATGTACAAGGATATTGTATTTAACATTTCTGGAAATGTGAACTGCTATGGGAATAGTTTTTACTGTCGGTAATACGAGTACCCTACGCTATTTCTAGGGAATACTTCCTTATCTTAGTATTGCCTTGGTCTCTACTGCCGAGAAGAACCGACCACAACCTCCACACTTGACACCTGGCATGACGGTAAATTAAGAGTTGATGCTTGTCACGAGAAAGGTGCAAGGATCGCACGCTAGATGGCGTCAGTGACGCTAATGGTTAGATCGATAGCCGCGGGAAAGATAGATGGCGCTGTGAGCACGTTAGTATTGCAATTTACTTGTAGTAAATTAGTGGGTAAGCAGCTAATTACGCCAAGTCACTGTGTTATCGTTTTTTTTTGTTTACGTCACAGATACGCACTATTTATTGTTCACTACAATATATGTCTCTCAAAGTTGCACTAAGTTTACTAAAATATTAAATATATACATTAAAACTTGTGTTTTGATTTATTTTTGATGGAAAAAAATGACAACAGAGCTACACCGATACAGACGTCAAACGTCACTCCTCAATAAGAAACGAGATATTTTTGTCTGAAGAAAGGGTTTTCATAATTAAAAAATAAACTTTACTTAAGCAAGTATTAAAAGGCATACTATTGAGATGTTTGAAGGCTGATTCTTAAACAGCATTTATTATGTTCTTTGCACTTGTTTTATGATTATTATTGTATAGACTTATTTATATAGATAAGTATTATAATGGTTTATTTATGTATGTATTTATTGCATATAGGTATGTAAATGGTACACCACAGACTACCTGCGCCATTGTCTCTCCTTTCTCTCTAAATCCATCCAAAGGTTATCTTTAAAATATCGTTATTAGCGATAAGACCGCCCATTGAAGGAACATGAAGTAGTGTTTATAAATGATGAAAACTTTACCGTACAGAGTGCATTTGTGAGAAAAAGTGCTATTCGCGGTGGCTCTTTAGTTCTTGTTTCAAACAAGTTGAAATGTAAACAACGTTTAGATTTAGTTAATCTTTCAATCGAGCGCACTATAGAGTTGTCTTGTGTTGAACTTGAGCGATATGTTATAATTTGCGTTTATCGACCCCCCTCTGGGGATTTTATTAGTTTCGAATCGGTAATGGAAGATACTCTCAATAGGTTAAAATCAAATAACAAAAGTATTATTTTATGTGGAGATTTCAATATTAATATTTTAGATGTTACTCCATTAAGTATTAGACTTCTCAATCTTTTGAGGTCTTATAATTTATTTAACTTGTTTTTTGAACCTACTAGGATCACAGCTTCTTCGTCAACTTGTCTTGATAATATATTTAGTGATTGTGATGCCAAAAATAAATTAGTGTTAACTGACTTAACGTCCGACCACTGTGGTTTATTAGCTAGCTTCCCCATGCCATTACATAAAAAGCCACATAAACTTGAATGCAGGCCTTATACAGCTAGTCGTTGCAAAATGTTTAAAAATAATATAGCTCATAGAATTACACCATCGATAGTAGAATACGAGAATCCTAATGAAATTTATGGTGCCCTTTTTGATGTTGTGCAAAAAGAATACCAATCCACTTTCAAGACCAAAACTATTAACATTAATGGATCCTCTGTTGGCTTTAACCAATGGGCTACTCCCGGTATTTATAAAAGTAGAGCGAGACTATACGAGTTATATGGTTTGAAAAAATACAGGTTTGATACTCCCTTCCTAGAGTATGTCAAAACTTACTCAAAATTATTCAAAAAGATTAGTGCTTTTGCTAAATCAAAATTTTTAGGCGATACAATAAAAAATTCTACTAATAAAGTAAAAACCACTTGGAAAATTATTAATAATGAAACGGGAAAATCGGTTAAACAAGAAAAACTACTTGAGATTATGGTCGACAACAAATTAGTTAACAAAGCAGCTGACGTAGCTGAGGCATTTAATGAGTTTTTTGCCAACATACCGATAACTACGACTCGCTCCTTAAATTCGTCCTCGTCTAAAGCTGAAAACCTTTTGCACAGTAGTGTACCTAAATGTAGTCCCTTATTTAGTTTCGAACATGTAACCCCGCGTGATGTAGTTAATGTTTTTAATACACTTAAGTCTAAAAACACCGGTGATTATTGGGGCATCTCCACTAAACTTATAAGTAATATAATAGACATCGTAGCCCCCTATCTAGCTGTTACTTTTAATAAATGTGTTGATTTAGGAACTTTTCCTGACCTCATGAAGAGTAGTAAAGTCATACCATTATTTAAATCAGGTAATAAGAATGACGTTAGCAATTTCAGGCCTATTTCTATCTTACCTGCATTTAGCAAAATATTTGAAAAGTTAATACTCAAGCAGCTGCTAAGACATTTTAATTTAAATAGCCTCCTCCATAATGAGCAATATGGCTTTACAAAAGGTCGTTCAACTACAGATGCGGGTGTTGCTCTGTTGAGACACATATTTGACGCATGGGAGAAATCACAGAATGCTATTGGAGTTTTCTGTGATCTCTCCAAAGCCTTTGATTGCGTGCACCATGACACGCTTTTGCGTAAATTACGTCATTACGGTGTCCAAAACGAAGCTCTCAACGTAATTATTTCGTATTTACATAATAGGGTCCAATGTGTAGATGTTAATGGTGTGAAGTCATCCGGGCTACCAGTTCAGTTAGGTGTTCCGCAAGGCTCAATACTGGGTCCATTCTTGTTCTTAGTTTACATTAATGATTTACCATTCCATTTGACGGGCATCTGTGATGTTGTACTGTTTGCAGATGATACCTCTCTTATTTTTAAAGTAGACAGGAATAGACAAGATTTTGACGACGTAAACAGTGCACTCTCAATAGTTACAGATTGGTTTACGTCAAATAACTTAGTTCTCAATGCCAAGAAAACCAAATGTGTAAAGTTCGCCTTACCGAATGTTAGAAACCTAGGACCCAACATCGTCTTAGATAAAGAGGTGCTTGAAACTGTAGGCTCGGCAATTTTTCTAGGACTAACAGTAGATGCCAAACTTCAGTGGGGACCTCATATATCGGGTCTGGCAGGAAGGCTCAGTTCGGCTGCCTACGCCGTCAGGAAAGTAAGACAATACACTGACGTTGATACAGCTCGTTTAGTCTATTTTAGTTATTTTCACAGCGTTATGTCCTACGGTATTCTGCTGTGGGGCAAAGCCGCTGATATACAAAATATATTTGTCCTTCAAAAGCGAGCTGTTCGAGCAATTTACCAGCTAGGTGCCAGAGTTTCTCTAAGAGATTTCTTTAAAGATATTGGTATTCTCACGGTTGCATCACAATTCATCCTTGCCAACATTTTATATATTAGGCAAAATTTACACTTGTACACTAAAAATAGTGATATTCACAGTGTTAACACTAGAAATAAGGACAAACTACGTGCCCCCTTTCACCGGCTTCATAAGGTTCATAACTCATTTGTTGGGCTTGGTATAACCTTTTATAACAAGATACCCTCTTCTTTTCTAGACTTGCCTTTTAATGCGTTTAAAGCTCAACTAAAATCCAACCTTTGTTCAAAGGCATACTATTCCATCAACGACTACTTAGACGATAAGAATAGTTGGTCACCCTAGTTTAACGCAAGACAATGTTTATGTTCCTTCTCCAGAATTAGCTTACTGCCAGGTCTTAGAACCCAGCAATGCATAAATGTGTAAGCTGTCACGCCCTTTATGCCTGGAGGCTTTTATTTGGGTAGTAAGTTTTTTTTTTATTTACATTTTAATTAATTATTTTTTAGCTTGAGTACGTATAGTTTTTGTTATATTTGTTGGTATATTGGCGTGGCTAGCTGACATATTATGGCAAATAATTTAATTTTATGTTCTGTTTTGTAATGTTAATTACCGAACATCTAGGTAACCTAGTATTGTATCCAATCACGTATTTTCTTTTTAATTGAACAGACAGCTGTGCTGCTGGGGAGTTTGTTGCGCCACTTCTTCTTCCCAGCGATAGCACTAGGAAGTGGTGAAGGGCGGGCGTTTTTGGGGGACTGTCTTTTGTAATTTTGACGTTCAAAAAGTGCTGATTCTCAGCCTAATTTGAATAAATGACTTTTGATTTTGATTTTGATTTTGATTGTGTCACGCCTAGTAAAATTTCTACATTTTGTCGCTTAAGTTCTAAAAAAAAATACCACGTAAGTAAAAAATAACAACTTTACAGGAGAGTGAAAAAAATACATAATTATACCTACATAATTACGATAATGACAATACTATTTTATCATTTGTGTACACTTCAAATTGGATCTATTAAATATTTAACTTTATTTATTAGTTAGTATCTATTAGATCTACATAAAATTATTCCATTTTGTCACTCGTCACTCTCCTGTGAAGTTGTTATTTTTGACTTACGTGGTGTTAGAACTTAAGCGACGATTTATATTCTGTAACATTTGGTGTAGGTACTTAATAAAGAATATGCTAGTCTATTCTGATGAAAGACGATGTGTAACAGTGTTTCCAGATTCGAAGTAATTTATATCAGGACGAAACAACAATATCCATTGCTCATAGTGTGTCCATGTAGTTTTTGCTCGTTCTTTTCCATAGTCACCTAGATTTTAGAATGGGTAACTAACTTTGTCTATCAGACTGACTGGTCCCTTAATAATTGAATTTGAATTTGAAAAATTCAAAAGTGCCTGCAATTGGTTTAATTGAAATGTTTTGAGTTTGAGTAGTACAATAAACTTTTTTTTTGGACACTGGTAGAATTATCCATCTATCAATATTCCCCCTAGAGTGACATAATTAAATATCCCAGGTTCCCCGTATAGAATTACCCATTGTAATTTAATTTTTCAATAGTGGCATGGAAACTACTAGCTGACCCGGCAAACGTTGTTTTGCCATTTAAATTATTTCTAGCTGCCCGGCGCTACTTCGTTCGCGTGATATCCTATGTGTTATCCCTGATTATAAACTATATGTAACTGTAACTGTGTGTAATTTCATCCAAATCCGTTCAGTGCTTTTTGCGTGAAAGAGTAAAAAAACATCCACCCATCCATCCTTACAAACTTTCGCATTTGTAATATTAAGTAGGATGTGATTATAATTATAGTAGGATAGTATCTACCCAAATATCCCCCTTATAGAATTATCCATTGTAATGTTTTTTTTCAATAGTGACATGGAAGATATAAGGCATTTATACACTAAAACAAACCGTTAGTAACATAGTAATATTCCCAATTGCATAATATGAAGGCGGCAAATATTATATGGGTTATATGTAACTTCGAATGTACTGAATTTGACACAGTTAATTACCTACTGTCTCAAATGTCTTTTGCAAACATCGACGTCGCTTCAAAATGCAATAACTATGTCATTTTTAGCAAAGTGTGATTAATTAAACTATACATATTTAAAAATCTCAAGCATGTGGCTGACCGCAGGACTATCAATATGGTTTACTATGCCTTATGCCACTCGCAAATTGAATACTGCATCACATCTTGGGGTGGTGCAGCGAAAACCCACCTATTGGTACTAGAACGTGCACAGCGTGCTATTCTTAAGGTTAGTGCCGGCCTACCCTACCATTTCCCAACAGTTGAGCTTTATAAAGAGTGGGATGTTCTGACGGTCAGACAAACTTTCATATTGCGCACGGTTCTTAAAAAACACTCCCAGCTACCGTTTGATCCCAACCTACTCGTTGGTAGTCGCCGCAAAGATAGAATATGTCCTACCTATCGATTGCACTCATCACTTTCCCACAAATTCTTCTGCTTTCTCGGACAACACCTATACAACAAAATAAATAAATCACTAAATATCTATCCTAAAACAAAATCTAGTTGCAATAAAGCCTTAAAAAATTATCTTAAATCGCTTGATTACCAAAAAACCGAGGACTTATTGATAGTACCCAAATAGGATCAAAACCCTAACTACCCCTATATTACCTCTTAGCTGTCACCCACCCATTTCTCGCAACACAGTCACACTAAACTGAACACTCGCTAATCATATCTACACCCTCACTCACAATCATTCTCAATCCGCACAGTCATGCATACACCTTATACACCCACACACTTATCATTTTAATCAATACACTTGGACATTTCTGCTTATTTCTGCTCTTTGTATTATTTTTATTTAATGGATGTTTTTATTCTTTGTACTTTTTCTATTTATCAGTTATTGTCATCTCCTGGTCATTTCTACAAAATTCTTACCGAGGTGAGGGTCCTGGTGACCAGTAACACAGGTTTTATTCCTTAAACCTACTTCAGGCACCAGTCTCCCACAAAGGTGGAAATAGTTATCCAGTATTAAGTTTGCATTATTTTTAAGACCACTTATTGTGAAGAGAGAATAAATGATATATTATTATTATTATTATATATAATTAAACTCCAATGCGATCGATCAGAAGAATTTCACCAACAAATATGATGATGATGACGGTGATGATTATGACACATCAATGCCTAAAAAAACGTAGATTCTGTAATAATAAAAGGCTCTGACGTATCCTACTAATAATATTATTATAAACGCGAAAGTTTGTGAGGAGGGATGGATGGATGGATGTTTGTTACTCTTTCACGCAAAAAATACTGAACTGATTTGGATGAAATTTGGCACACAGATAATTTATAACCTGAATTAAGAATTAATACATAGGATACTTTTTAGCCCGGGCGTACGTTCCCATGGCATAATTTTCGAATTCCACGCGGCTGAAGCCCCTGGCAAAAGCTAGTTGAATTTTATGTAATAAAGTTTGACTAGCTTTCTGCCCGCAGCCTCGCCCGCATCTATATCGGGAATTATTCCACGAGAACGTACGAACATGATAAAATAATATGCTTTGTCCTAACACAGGTCATGGTCTGTCCGTATGTCAGATTACAGACATAAAGAGTTACTTTTGCATTTATAATAATTATATATATGTAGTACAGGTGTGATGTGAGCATGTGACAAGAAAAGTATTGTATGTAGATGGTTGTAAGACAAGGGACAGACCAACGAAAAGATGGATGGTGTGAAAGACGATAAACATAGCTAGAAAGAAAGTGATCACTGAGATGACGGCTGATAGAGATGTATGGAAGAAAATACAAAAGTATCATGAACACAGATTTAGTTTATACATCAAAACTTTTGGTTCGACCGTCGACCCCCAAACTAAGCAGGGCTTTTGTCTTGGGGTTCGGAGTGCGAATGCGCAGAAAAATAAGTCGGTTTATAAGGCAAGTTTAGCAAAACGTGCATTATGTTGTGAATGTGTGTTTATGTGAGGGTAAAAGTGTGAAAATGGGACAAGGGCAGGAAGAAAATGACACCGTTGTTGGAGTTTCTCTTATAACTAATTATGGATTTTCCGATAATGATCGCGAAACGAATCAGAGTGGCGTAGAGGAGAAACGCTCTTAATCCGTTTTGGTTTACAGTTTAAACTAAGATAACCCTACATTCGCCATGGGAGCCGTAAAAAGGGATTATCCTTCGTGGATGCGTAACATCGGCCACCTGTGCCCTAATAACGGCGATTACTTCGCTTGCCACGCGTTTGACCATTCGTTGTAATGGTTTATGAAAGCTAACATTAGATACATCTGGAAATATAATTTTCGTGTTGAACTGGTTTTTAATATTTCGAAAAATATTTTGAAGGCCCTAAAAGGTTGGTATGTTTGCGTAATAAGGTTTGAATGACACAAACAGATTTTGTTAAGTGGCTTGGTAGGTTTCTTTATCGTTCAAAATGAAAAGGAGATGAGATGACAAACAATAGCTATTTACTAGAAGTGTACCTTACCAGCTATAAATATAAATCACTGGGTCAAAGAAACAACGACAAAAAACATAAAATTCGAATTTATACTCAACACGAAGCTGACAAAAAAGAAGTCACAGCTATGAAAACATTAATACCCATTATGACATCAGAAAAATAGGAATATTTGTCAGTGAACAAGGAAGAAATCCTCATAATACCCACACTTATTCAATATAAGGTGGAACGAAGACCAATCTCACAATAGGTACGTTACAAAAGGAGGAATTTCTCAAAAAGGAAAAATTACTTTTTCCAAATTGGTGAGATATAAAAGGCGTTTTGTCAATATAAATTTTTTTTGTTAGCACTCGACCCTCAAATACGGGCTGGAATCTGGCGGAATTAAAAAGTCGAATGCCTTTTTATTTATGTATTTTAATATTAAAGGTGTTATTTGGAATGTTGAGGAGCTGCGGTGAAGTGATTGCGCGATTGAAGGCTTTGGTTGCTTTGTGCGATCGTTCTTTAGGGATGTTTTATTGGAATGTTAGGAATAGCTATTTGTTTGTTTAATCTTCGGTAATATGATGGTCTTAAGTGGCAAACTTATAGGTCATAATCATCGTCATTTATTGGTTTCGTAGTACAAAATATTAAAAAAATTATAATATTGTATGCTTACTGCAACTGGAATATAGTTATTTGAACTGTGGTCCCCGAACTAGGCAGTGCCTGTTTCTTCGGGACCTGCATTGCGTTATCTTAAAAACTTTCATTTGCTTAATCAAGATAATATATAATATAAGCTCACATTTAAAATAATATTAAGTACAGTCACGAGCAAAAGTATGTATACACTCGGCTTTATTCAAAAGCGATTTACTCCTTTGTTTCTGAATGAAATATTATGCTGAGACGAACATAGCATTTTTGAACCCATAGGCTTATGTAATGTGTCGTAATTCAACGTTGCATTAGTTATTTCACGAAAAAATCACATTTGAAAGTTGCCAAGTGTTGACATATTGGTGCTCGTGACTGTACATATATTTATGTAAAAATAAGCAAAAGAATCATAGCAACTCGAAAATTGTATAAATAATCTTTAAGTCAAGTTATGAATACATCCCAAACGATTTTTTTAAATTCCACCCCTGTGGGGGTGAAAAGCGGGGATACAGTTTATATGAAACATCTTATTCATTTAGTTAATAAACTTGAAACTTGGTAAAAGTACTCGCCTGAGTAAGTAATAAAGTTTATTATTATAAGTTTTTCAAAACTACCCCTCAAAGGGGGATATAGGGGTGTTGAAGTTTGTGTGGAAGTAATTGAATGCACGGTTGTCGACAATTGACCCATTTTTTTTTTTTTTTGGATGGGAAGTCATCAAATGACCCCTCCCGCTCTGGGTGGAGCAGAAGGGAGTGTCAGATTCTTACTGACTAAAACCCACCCGTATTCCTTCCTTAGCCCTTTCTGTTCCAGGGCAGCGGTAACCCTTTCGGACGATCCCGCCGCCCGACAATTGACCCTTGACGGGGCAAAAAGGGGTAATTCGATTTTTAAGGGGCGGATTTGAACTTGAAACTGTATGTTACATTTTCACACCTAAACCACTGAACTTCTGATTTGGCAAAGAGATAGCTGGCATCCTGGGGAAGGACATACTTTTTCACACGGTATATCGTAGTAGCAGGTTCCCGTGGGATAATTTCCGACATCCACGCGGGCAAAGCCGCGGGCAGAAGCTAGTAGATACATACTTCTGACTTTTTACCACACCCATGAGTCGCATCATTTTCCAAACTCAAGAAAAACAAGGAGTACTGCACTGTTGGTCTCTGGATCATCCAAAGGTTGACTGGTAGAAAATGCCTATGTTATTAAGTCCGCCTCTGTACATTTGTGTATAAAGTATTAAATCCTACTAATATTAGAAAAGCGAAAGTTGATATGAATGGATGGATGGATGTTTGTTACTCTTTCACGCAAAAACTACTACACGGATTTGGATGAAATTTGGCACACAGATAGTTTATCACCAGGATTAACACATAACATACTTTTTATGCCGATATTCCCATGGGATCGAAACGTATGCGGGTGAAACTGCGGGGCGCAGCTAGTAATTAAATAAATAAGTAGTACCGAGAGAGAGAGAGAGAGCAATAGAAGTAGTTGAGGTAGTAGATATCCAAATAGGTTTAAATAAATAAAGTAGTTCCCCACCTAAACTACACCGATTCAAACACACTAGTACAAAAGCTCTAAACGAACAACGATGTGTTTCACTGCTCTAAAGAGGCAATATATATTCATTAGCCACATCGCACCAAGATTAGTGGCTGTACATACATACGCATTACTATCGTAGTTCTCAATAATACCTTGTTTAGCATACTCATAAATATATTAGCTGTGCAATCCTGTATGTTGGTATAAATGGAATGCTTACGTGTTTGAATTCGTTATATTGGTATTTAGATCTTGGTTCGCAAATTTTCGTGTTTTTATTGAGATTTAAGGCTGTAGTGAAAGCGTAAAAGCCGAGGTCCGTACCCCATTGGAGAGCCCTTTTTTTGGCTGAGAAATCAACAGATAACTTCTCCCGCTCTAGGCGGGATCTTCAGTTGCCTGTGTCAGGACCACGGTATCTCTTTCGAACAACCCGCGGCTCTGGCAGGTAGGGGGTGCGCTTAGCGTGTAGTCGCTTAGTTTTTAAGTTTTTTAAGCCTTGGCTGGGGGCCTTTATTTATTGATGCAACCACAGGCAAGTTTGGTTCAGTAGACGACTACCGCCTAGTTTGAAATGTGAGATGCCATACATAATAAAAAGTAATGAAAGCTTTATAAGTATTAGGTACAGTCTTGAGCATAAATATGTGTACACTTAACTTTATTCAAAAGCGAATTCCTCCTTTATTTTTGAATTACATTTTATGTTGTTAAGAAAATAGTATTTTCGAACCCATAGGTTTATGAAATGTGTCGTATTTCATTGTTGCTTTCGTTATTTCACGAAAAATCCGTATTGAAAGTTTCTAAGTGTTGACATATTAGTGATCGTGACTGTAGATTATATTTCTTCCCCTTAGAGTTGATCAATACCTTTCATACCTACTAAATTAATTACTCAATGTAAGTGATTGATTAGGACTAGAACAGTACGTTCACAGTTATGTTACCTCTGATTTTGCATCACTGGCCAAACCACAGTGATCTTTACTCTCATTCTAATAAGGTTGCTGTTGGTTTGCTGCAATTAACAAGTCTGTCAAAATCATTGTGTTCTGTATTCAAGTCATAATAAGGGTGTTGTTAGGTGGCTGCTGTCAGAGGTAAAATAAATGTGAACGGACGGTAGTGTCGTTTTGATTGATCGTCATTTGTTTGGTTATTACCGTTTCCTGTTGCCAAAGATTCTTCAAAATCAAAAGTCATTTATTCAAATTAGGCTGAGAGTCAGCACCTTTTGAACGTCAAAATTACAAAAGACAGTCCCACAAAAACGCCCGCCCTTCACCACTTCCTAGTGCTATCGCTGGGAAGAAGAAGTGGCGCAACAAACTCCCCAGCAGCGCAGCTGTCTGTTCAATTTAAAAAAAATACTTTATTGTATGCAATACTAGGTACCTATGTTCGGTAATCAACATTATAAGACCAGAACATAAAATTAAATTATTTGCCATATGGCAGCTAGCCACTCCAATATACCAACAAATAAAATAAAAACTATACGTACTCAAGCTAAAAAATAATTAATTAAAATGCAAATGAAAAAAAACTTACTACCCAAATAAAAGCCTCCAGGCATAAAGGGCGTGACAGCTTACATATTTATGCATTGCTATGTTCTGTTCACATAGCTGTCACTTGAAGTCACAAAATTTATCATAGCTGTCACTTCTACATAGCAACAAATATTTTGAAACAGAATCTTATTGTGATTTATTGCCTCATTGGTCTAGTGTTAGCAAACACCATTGCTGGGCATGGGTTACTGTGTTCGAAGTCCAGGGGCAATTCTCGTAATTTTAAGAACGTTCACAGTCTGGTCTAAGTCTCAATCTGTCCAAAATACTGCTAACTTCCCTACATTTTTGACCAGTTTTTAACATTGATTGTTGCTGAGATGAGATTGCGACTAGATTTTTTATGTTTTTAATTACGGGAATTGGCTTTCAGGTCAGACAAAGTATTTCCGCGTATTTTGATTAGGAAGTTCTCTGTAGTAAACTATAGTCCATTTTCATTCATTTATGCCAGATTGCGAGGGAAGCAGTGGTAGCCCAGTGGTAATGGACCCGACTTACGAGTTGTAGGTCGTGAGTTCGAACCCAGACAGGCACTTTTCTTTGCGTAAATGATTTCATCACCACTGCTTTCAAAACGGTGAAGGAAAACATTGTGATTAAACCGGCATGTCCTAGAACCACAAATTGGAAGAGATGTGACATCCACCAGCCTGCACTGGGCCCGTGTGGTGGATTACGTCCCACTCTCACAGAGAGGAAGCCTGTGTCCCAGCAGTGGGAACACTATAGGCTGATTATGTATGTTATGTATGCCAGATTAATAGCAATAGTTTCAACTCCTTTTACAAGGTACTCTTATCTGGCGAAATGTGAGGGTTGGTACTTTAGAGATTATAACCTATTTGGTGCCTACATGTAACCTCCGCGAGACCATTAAAAGTTATTAGCAGGAAATACGAGACAAACATTAATTTAGCTAAAGATTAGAACATAAAACAAGTCCCGGTCTGTCTAGTTTACAAGCGGGAAGACAGGAGATGAAAAAAATATAACGGGTGTAAAAAGACACTTAATGAAGCCGAGAGTCACGTTAACTCCCCGTCATTGTAATATTTTTTTTGTACCTGGGAACCTATGGTTACGCAGACATTGAAGGTCAAAATTCCAACTTTTACAGAGGTTTTTTTTTAGGAAAACAAGTTTTTAACGATATAACACAACTTTAAATACCGTTACTGTTACTGGGGAATACGATACGCCTGTCAAAGATCCACAAACCAGGGGTTTTGGTTTGTAAAGATGGTCACTCATCCACAGAACAACCGCGGCAAGCGTAGCTTAACTAGTTCGATCGACCTGTGTGGTTGTTGTTGTAATTATTTAGCCGCGGGCCCCAAGCATGCATGGTTATATAACAAACTGATTGTTTAATATACTCGTCCGGGTACGGAGAGCTTGCAAGAGCTCTCGCAGTCCACCTCTGTTTATCCCTTTCGGGGAATATAGTTGTGATGTTAATGCCGTCAGACCCTTATATCCCCTAATGGCCCTCGCTTGCCACTTACCACTCAGACGGAACTATTCCTAGATTTACATTAGCATTGAATGCTGGAGAACTGTTACCACATTAAAGGCAGTTCGACGTAATATTGACGGGTGGGGCGGTAAGAAGATAGGTGCAGAAGTACCACAGTGACATTGTATAATTTTTTTCATAAACATTACACTTTTAAAAGTAAATAGGGCTAAGCAATTTTTGAATTTCCAGTTTTATTGCGATTAAAGGTAAAGTTGTACCCTTTACCACTGTAAGTAGTCAGTTTCGTATTAAGAACTTTACTGGTCTCGGAATAAAGTTCAAAATGATTAAAACAAACTCACGCGGAGTTTGTTTATTTTATTAGGGGTACCAAATTAATAATTCAATAATTTATTTATTTCTTTCTCAAAAAAGTGTGTGTTCATACAGTCTGTTACTGTAAATATAATTTTACAATTTAGGGAAAAATCATAAAGAGTTACAAACGAATTGAATCTGGCGTCCTAGCTAGGGTACATGGTAACCTGTATCAAGGTTCGCCAGCCCAGGTTCCTACAGAAGGAGTACAAAGAATCCAAATGACTGCTTTGGACTATACGGTACAAACATACATAATATGTAAACTTATACTAAGTGTGAAGTGTTAGTATGTGTAGGGGTTTGGGTTGAGGTGTGGTCTGTATGTAGGTGTGGTTAATTAGGGGTTTGTGGGAAAAAAACCACAGCACTACATATGCCACGATTCTTAATTACACTTTTAGCTTTGTTTACGCTGCCTAGATAGTAAGCACCCTTCTTTAAACGGCTTTCTTTATGTATTACCCAGTATCGGTAAATATTAAGCTAGTAGATGTCAAAGCTCGACGGCTAGTGGTCACTACAAGTCGCCGCCGCAATGTTTCATTTTCAATGAACTTGACATACACTTGGCGAAAGTCACTTCGTCCAAGCCACAAACTAGAGTTACGAAGGGGTTGTATCTAGGCACCAAACGGTTTGTCAACCCGACCACAGAATATTTATTAAATTTTTAGGGTTCTGTACCCAAAGGGTAAAACCGGTACCCTATTACTAAGACTCCACTGTCCGTCTGTCTGTCTGTCACCAGGCTGTATCTCATGAACCGTGATAGCTAGACAGTTGAAATTTTCTGATGTATTTCTGTTGCTGCTAGCATAACAACAAATACTAAAAACAGAATAAAATAAATATTTAAGTGGGGCTCCCAAACAACAAACGTGATTTTTTGCCGTTTTTTGCTCGATATTAATAACGGCAACAGGTAGACGCTTGAAATATTCACAGAATATTTAGGTGTATATTCACTTTAAAAATAAATAATTAAATTAAAATACCTAAATATTTAAGGGCGGCTCTTATACAACAGACGTGCTTTTATAGATAATGGTACGCAACCCTTTGTGCGCGAGTCTGACTCGCATTTGGCCGGTTTTTACGAGTAGCGGCCAGTAGGTATTGGTAGTAGATTAAGAGATACATTTCTACTCCACTCTCTTTTTCTTCAACTCTCACTCACTCTCTTTTTCACTGCTGCTTGCAAGCTACATTTAACTTGTTACTTTTCAATTGACGAAACTATATTAATAACTCAAGTATATTTTATGACAGGATAAACTAAATAGTAACCCAGGTCATGATATATCCGTGTGCCAAATTTTGTCCAAATCTGTTCAGGTGTTAAGGCATGAAAGGGTAACAGACAAACAGAGTTTCTTTCGCAATATTGGTACATCCATACTTTCATAGTTATGGAATCAGTTCCATCTTTATTGCATCCATAATGTACGCATACTGAGGGGCAATTCTCGTAATTTTAAGACCGTTCACAGTCTGATCTCAGTCTCAATCTGTAAAAAAATACTACTAATTTCCCTACATTTTGACGAGTTTCTGACTTTTCTGAGTTGGTCGCTGAGATGAGAAGTACGACTAGATTTTGAACGTTTTAAATCACGAGAATTGGCCTTCAGGTGTGAAGTATTAAATAATAGAACCAATTATGGACCCTGTCGGGCACAGTAACATTTTTAATAAGTAGGAGAGAGGAAGAGCGCTTTTATGGTTTTTCCTTATTATTAAATATTTATTAATGTCCTTTCTATCGGTTTTTAACAATAGTATCTATTTGTTTTTATATATTATTTATTACTCATTTATCTATTCTCTGAATATAATGTGCGTAAGTCCATCTATTTACTCGTACTATCGCCAAAATCTATATCTGACATTCTGACCACCGTAAGGACTATTCCTGTTTACAACGCATATTATTAGTCGACTAAAAAGGGTCCTCTTTTGTTTTACTTACGGACGCAGCTGTGGTCATCATGTGCACGGGGCTTTGTTTTCAAAATGGTCAAATATTGGTTTTGGCGATTTTAGGTAGCTACCTACGCAAGGAACTTCTGAATTTAATTTGTATAGTGGTGTGAAGCTTCAGTGGTCAGGTTCGAGGGCGAGTACGAGAATTTGAAGTGGCTAGTGGCTGCTTGTGATGGGAATTATTGTTTAAGCCTGTTTCTAAATGGTTTGTATGATGAGTCTTAGTCATTATGATGCTATGGTTATTTTGCTGGGGAGTTTGTTGTGACATTTCTTCTGTTCGAAGCAAATTATAAAGGAATGGTGATGATTTGCTAATTCAAAGTAAGGTCTCTTTTCAAAATCTTTCGAAAAACAAACTTCAAATAATAGTTTACTGAAACAGATTGATTGATTTTTCAAGGTCTTTATTGCTACAACGGTTGTCACAATACTGAAACAGAAAGAAATCTGAAAGTCGATTGAACTCAAAACCACTTTAACAAAACTGTTTTTAGGGTTCCGTACCCAAAGGGTGCCAACGGAACCCTATTACTAAGTGTCTGCGCTGGCCGTCTGTCCGTCCGTCTGATTGTCAGCGGTGTATCTCAAGACGTAATAGGCAGACAGTGCAAATTTAGTATTTTGAATAGTGTATATGTATTTCTATTGTCGCTATAACAACAAATAATAAAAATAAAATAAAGTTTATAAAATTACATAAAGAAACGAGTTTTTTTCGGCCTTTTTTGCTATGTGGTACTGCTCTTCCTGTGCGAGTTCGAATCGCACTTCGCCGGTTTTTTATTATAGTTTACTGAAAGGCTCGTATTTGAAAGTCGGTGGCAAAATTAATAAAAAAAAAGCATTTTTACACAAGTTGATACAATACAAACAATTTGAATGTGTAACTAAGTAAGAACTACTTAGGTACAGTCACGAGCACCAATATGTCAACACTTGGCAACTTTCGATTGCGATTTTTTTGTGAAATAACGAATGCAACATTGAAATACGATACATTACATAAACCTATGGGTTCGAAAATGCTATGTTCGTAACAACATAAAATTTCATTAAAAAATAAAGGAGTAAATCGCTTTTGAATAAAGCCGAGTGTATACATACTTTTGCTCGTGACTGTACGGTCACCAAAGGAGATTAGTAACCAGGGTCGTCAGATATAGTTGAAGTTTAGTAAGAAACCGATGCACGTTTTCTAATAAAATTTAATTTAATTACAATTAACAAACAGTTAATTTATCAAATTTAATTTAATTCGAAAACATCTCTCAGTTTCTCACTAAACTTCAACTATATCTGACGACCCTGGTTACTTATCTCTTTTGGTGACTGTACATTCAAATTGAACACGTAAACTGGCGACCAATTAAAAGCAATAACCAGGATAAACACTTTGCCACCGACCAACGCTTCCATACATCGAACGGAACGGAAAATTGAAGTAGAAATGTCGCAATAATGTCGAACGAAGGTAACATCGCCATTCACCTCTCATCAATTATGGAGGTGCCCAATCAAAGCATTCACTCCCGTTTTGTACAGAGGAAATTTACGATTTTTGACGATGGTACATACAATCAATTTCGAAAGGTATGCATAATTTTAGGTGTGTTTCAGGAATGAAATGTCAGGTCAACATGATTTTATTATAGGGTAAATTCCTGGGTAAAAAAATAAGAATTATATTTAGTCCGTCAGTTAGATTATCGAAAAATAATGGGCATATTTTTTCTTTTGTCAATCAAACAAAAAATGACAAAGATAAAGCGCGTCAAAATTTGGGAGTAATTTGGTATAATGTTCCCAATACTGGGATACAGGCCTCTATTCTGTGAGATGGAGTGGGCTATAATCTACCACGCGGGCCCAATGCTGGTTGGTAGATGTCACATGTCTTCAAATTTTTGGTTCTAGGACGTGCCAGTCATCACATATTTATTGTCATCTTCACCTTGCACTTTTCAATTACGTAAAACACTTTGTCATTCACTGCTTCATATGTTTGAAGAAATCGTCTGCTCGACAATGTAAACAACGTAATGAGTGTTGTCGAGTTGCCATTGTTAGTGAGTTACGCAATTTCCCCGCAGCGCTCTGCTTTAATATCTTGATTTCTTTTATGTCTAGAATATAATAGAGAATATATTTTCTCTCAAGATAGTATACACAGCAGAAATGGTAGCCGCTGCAAAAGCAATTATCTATTGACGTGTTATTGGTATAGTTAAACTGCATCATCCCACCGCTGGGCAAAGGCTTCTCCCCATGACTTCCAGCTCTTTCGATCCAGGGCTAAAGTAGACCACTTTTCGCTTGTTTTCTCCAGCTCTTCTCTGCTTGTGTAATATTGTTATGCAAGATGTACCTACCTATGGATTCTTGATATCTGAATTAAAATTAACTACCGCGACACCTTGTAGTTGTATAAGGGTTCCACGTACTATCGCCAAAATCTACATCTGACCACCGTAAGGACTATTCCTGCTTACAGCGCATATTATTAGTCTACATGAAACGGATCCTCTTTTGTTTTATTTACGGAGACACTGCTGTGGTCATCATTGTGCACGGGATTTTGTTTTCAAAATGGTCAGATATGGGTTTTTTGTGATACTACATTGGAATTGGGCATTGGCGTGTTAATCGCTTTTTAATTAATTTAACTAAATACTTTTATGGATGGAGAGGGAGAGTAAGGCCGAAGAAAAGATGGATGGATTGTGTGAGGAATGATATGAAAGAGAAGGAAGTGAATGATAGCGTGACGGTTGACAGTGGAGAATGGAAGAAGAAAACGTGTTGCGCCGACCCCAAGTAACATGGGATAAGGGCAGGAAAATGATGATGATGAAAATTGGGTGTCACCACTGCCCGGATCGCCCAGAGGACACGGTGGAGCACACGGTGGAGGTCTGCCCTGCTTGGGCGGAGAGCCGCCGTGTCCTCGTAGAGGCGATCGGCAACGGCGGCGACCTCTCGCGTCCGGCCCTGGTGCAAGCCATGGTCCGGGGCGAGAGAGAATGGGAGGCAGTCACCTCCTTCTGCGAAGCAGTCATGCTAGCGAAGGAGGTGGCGGGGAGGCTGAGGGAGAACACCTCACGCCTCAGCCGCCGCGGGAGACGCTCCGGGCGTCGGGAGCCGCGTGACGACTCCCGGCCACCGTAGGCGCGGGCCTGCGGGCGGTGAGTAATGGGTAGCTCACCGTCCGATCAGGACCAGGCCCGTGCCGGACGGCGCGTTGTGTTCCACGCGCGCCTCAAAGAGATGTCAGCAGAGGACGGGGCCCCACAGGGCCGAAGCCTGCCGGGGCGGTGGGATTTTCCGAAAGGTTAACCGCTGCCCTGGAACAGAAAGGGCTAAGGACGGAACACGGGTGGGTTTTAGTCAGTAAAAGTCTGACACTCCCTTCCGCTCCACCCAGAGCGGGAGGGGTCATTTGATGATTTCACATCCACAAAAAAAAAAAAAAAGGGCAGGAAAATGATGACTTTTTACTAGACACTCCATAGACAGTTTAGATATGATTAAAAAGATGGCTACTAAAAATACGTCAATTTATGTCAGGCGCTGACTAATTTGACAGGACTAAACTAATATTAAAGAAACCTGCTCTGAACCTTGTATACTCCCTTTGCTTGCTTTACGTTCTTACATCTGATCATAGACGCCGGTTGCGAGTAGGTAATAAGCACTTGACCTTCCCGAAGAACATCACCAATAAAGTCTGATACCCCTTATTACAAAACAAGGCTTTTCTTTAGATCAGGCTTAAACCACCGCGCCAGTTATTAAATTAAGAACGTAACTGTTATAGAAATGCAGTTCTTTATATAAAAATGACAACTTAGTTTCGGTGCAAAGTTGTCATTTTAATATTAAGAACTTTATTTAGATCGAAATAAAGTTCGAAATACAAATACTGACTCAGAGGTAGGCTAGAACTAAACTTAGATTTCGTTTTGTATTAAGACGGTATGTGTCCTACTAGGACGGGCGTCCCTTCTAGCTAGCTACGAACGACCTTTTTAGTTAGGTTGACAAAAAAAGATCGTAATTGTCATTTTAGTCTATAAAAAAACGGAGTTAAATCAGTCCTTTGAATGATTTCACGTATAGTAATTTTGTCGATAAGTGATCAAAAAAGCTGTCATTCCAAATGATGCTATGCAAGGTATTGACACTATTGACAGCTCACTTCACCTACAGTCGGGCTATCGAGAGAACGCATTACTCACACCTGTCAGTGCGACAATTCTAGTAGTTAATAAAGATCAAATTCGCAAAACACGTATTCGTTTGTATGAATCTGACGCGTGTCAAGAACGTGTTCTCTCGTCAGCCGCACTGTAAGTTTTAACCATGAGATTTTTACAGAATACATCGACAGTTTTCTGAAGAAGTAACAAAGATGACACAAGGATATTACGAGTATCAAGAAGTTCGAACATATCAATAAATATGAAATAGGTAAGTACATACTTATATCAATAGTTATAGTTTTGCATGGATGTAACGCATGTTTCCCCGAACTTGTTATTTTTTTTGTGTTTGTTTTCTTTTTATGCGTCATGTTTGCCGCAAATAAACGTATTTTCTTTCTTTCTTTTCTTTTTCAATAGAAAATTTAAATACTAAGAAAACCGCACTGTTGCATAATACACAACCAGAAAATTATGAATTTGTATTTTGCTTTAATTTAAAGGTTTCCAGTTTCATTAATTAAATTAGCAAATAAGATGATGTTTAAATTAAATAATTAGCGATAATTTATGCAATGTTGCACTCATTTGAAATGGTAAGTTGTTATTGTATTTATTTAATTTAACTCTTTTTATAAATAGACGTGATTGAATAAATAATTTTGCTGTGTTTGTTTTGTTATTAATTGAGTAGATTTTATGATTCCTGAAATTTATCAAGTATTTTAATACCAATATTATAAACACGAAAGTTTGTGAGGAGGGATGGATGAATGTTTGTTACTCTTTAACGCAAAAACTACTAAATTGATTTTGATGAAATTTGGCACACAGATAGTTTATAACCAGGATTAACACATTGGATATTTTTATCCCAATATTCCAACGGGATCGAAACTTATGCGGCTGAAACCGCGGGGCGCTGCTAGTAACATCATAACATCACGGCGGTATTCCCCAATGGGTTGGAAAGAGGTGTTCTTATAGTACACCCACATTATCGCCAGATATGTTTAAGTCCTATGTTATAGAGGGCAAGCCTATGCCATCCACCTGGCACAAATTCAGAATCCGAGCTGCTACTGAGAATTTCTAGAGGGCGAGAATACCTGTCATGTTCAATTTTTCCGAGTGTACTTCGTGAGCTCGACAAATGGATGTGCGAATAACACTTGTGCGACAAAACTATACTGCGACTCACCATACTGCGAATGCACGCTTGTGCGACAAGCATATTATTAAGACTTAGTCGACGGAGCCCCGCTTCGTTTTCTGTCTGCAGGGTTTAAAGGAACCTAACCAAACCGAAGACGAAACGATAAACGTTTTTCTTTCTTTCTTTCTTTTCTTTCAAACCGAACCTCGGGGTGCCTCTGACGTCGAAGAGTATCATTGCATGTCGCATAAGCGTGCATTCGAACTATGGGAAGTCGCAGTACAGTTTTGTCGCACAAGTGTTATTCGCACATCCATTTGTCGAGCTTACATGGTACACTTAATTTTTCCAACCATAAAGTACACCGTTGATTTTTTTTTTTTGTTATTACAGACCGGCCGTCGAGAGAATGTGTTCCTGACACCTGTCAGTGCGTCAATTCTAGCAGCTAACAAAGATCAAATTCACAAAACATATATTCGTTTGTATGAAACGGGCAGGTGTAAAGAACGATGGCCGGACTGTAATAAAGATTAAATTCGCAAAACACGTATGAATTCCTTTCTATGAAACTGACATGTGTTTGCGTGCCGTAGGCGTCTCCATGGTCTGTGATTTCTACCCTGCAGCAAAATAAAAACGAATGGCTGGCTGATATTATGGAAAACATTTAAATCTTGATATTTTATTTATACAAAACCAAACCAAAGGTTTTATTCATGCAGACAGTCACCAAGATTCAAGCCATAAAAATATCTCCGTAGGCACGTACGGGTTCCTGGAATAGTAAAATAGTAGGAAAAGATCATAAACGTAACTTTATTATACACGTTTTACTGCTTCATCTTTTCTGAATATGCCGCTGTCATATTTATGTATCAGTCCATCATAGTGCTAGGTTTTCTTGAGATTTTATTTTTACTCTTCGATTTGATTTTGTTGGATTCTGATATTGTACGTATTATAATTTAAGGTGGAGACTGACTTGCCGTTTGTTTGTAATGTATGGCGTTTTTGTAACGCGTTACAGTAGTCAGTGCAGCCGAAACCCTCAATGTGAGGCGCCCAATGCGAGCATTTCTCCATATACTAAATAAAATTAATGAAGCACATACAACCTCCACGTCCGCCATTCTGGATAAAAATCGAGCACGCTAAGTCAAGTGCTTGAAGCGAGCGTTCGTCACCTTTATTGTATCGTCGTATTATAACAAGAAATGGAGTGCACTTGAGTCATGTGCTCGAAGCGAGCATTCGCCGTTTTGTAACCAAGCTCGCCTCGACTGTTACATTACAAACAAACGTTGCAAGTTAGTCTACGCCTTTAGGTTTTATTGTTTTGTATTCTTAGATGAAGGCTGATGACGACGGCAAGGACGAATGAAAGGCGACTAATAAAAGGTATTTATCTTTTCTGACGGCACGGTTGAGGCAGTGGTTAAGCGATTTACTGCTGCGCTGCGTGTTGCGGGTTCGATTCCCGCACGGAACAAATATTTATATGACCTACAATTAGTTGTTCCGGGTCTGGTTGTTTGTGTATGTGAGTTTATATGTCTGTAAACGCACCCACGACACAGGAGAAATTCCTAGTGTGGGGCAACGTTTTTATTAAAAAAAGTAAAAGACGTACTGTGTCGTATCATGATGAATTTATTGATGATTGAAGCATAATCAGCCTTTTAATGTTGACCCAGGCCTCCTCTCGGTGAGGGGGAGTGGGCCATAATCCACCAGTCGGGCCAAGTGTGGGTTGGTAGATGTCACTTGTTTTAGAATTTCTGGTTCTAAGATATGTCGGTTTCCTCACGATGTTGTCTTTCACCGTTTTGAGAGCAGTGGTTATGAAATAATTAATACAAAAAAGTAAAGCGCCTACCTGGCTGAGTTCGACCCGACCGATGACCGACTCGAAGTCGGGGTCATTACCACTGGGCCACCATTGCATTCAGATGATTGAAGTTATTGTTTTAAATAAATATTTTATTGAAAAATAAAACACAATTTTAATGTTTCTATCTTTATTTGTCAAAGTTTGCCTTACCATTAGTTACATAATCATTTTATTTATCAGTTTTCTACGATTTGTAAATTATCTTTGAAAAGTAATCCAACTATTACCCAACGTTCAATTGTCTACCGCACATTATTGTATAATAAATAAAATAACAAATAATTATTTTTTCAATAAATTATCATTATTTTACTATTTACAAATAATTATTTACAATTTATATTACAATTTCATATTATTATCCTATTTAAACATTCGACTAGAAAAACAACTACAAAATAACAATACAAGTATAATTCCGTGCTATTTTATTTTCGATCGTGTACTTAAAATTCTGTTTAAATATAATTATTTACAATAAATTTCCTAACAATTAAATATAACATTTATATTTGGAAACCATAATTGTGTAATAATTCTAACAATATAGATTTTAATGTTAGAAACAAAAAAAATATATAATTTCCTATAAAATTTACAAGTCTTTTAGGATTTCAATAATAAATATTAAATTAAATTACATTTACAAAATTATTTCACTCAAACTTGTTCTATAAAATAAATTAATCTGTTCATTTTATTTATTCTTTCCTTTTCGCAATGTTGTGGGATAGAATTGTATTTGCTACATAATACCTAGAACTTAAATTAAATTGCTAAAAAGATTTAGCAGAGGGAATTGAAGGAAAGTATAATTGCTAGCTCAAACTTTAAGAGATTGGCAACTAAAGTAATTCGTTGAGAGGTTTTTAAAAAGCTTCCATTGGTGTGACAAAAACAAAAAATAATTTTGTGGAAATTACTAGTCTTACCAGCTTAATAATTCTTAAAAAACATAGGGAAAGGACCATGTCCATTTTCACTAATATTAAAGAGTTACCTTTTTTAATGTGCCAATGGTTCACTCACACATCATTTTATTAGGTGGTATTGTTTATTGTTCCTCAGAATTTGTATACACAAAGTGTGTCCTTTGCCATTAAAATAAAAGAACTACTACAACTGCTAAGGCTATGGTTTCCAAAGAAAGCGGTGAACTTTCTCATAAAGGCGGCTGTCCAAACACAGGTCGTTTTTTGACACCTTATTGTCAAATACTGATGAAAATGTCAGATTTTTGTGACGGCCGTTATTATATGACGGCTACCGCTCTTCTTTCTAGCTTTAGCAGTCGTTATTTTTTTTTTGCAAATTCTTATTTTACTTGAGGAGTTCAATCTGAACAGACGAATTTACAGCAGATCAATCTGGTTGGATACACGAAACAGCCGGTTTATTCTGTAAAATTCACTAAGGTGAAGTTCCACCTGATGTTAGGGAATGACATTATTGACAGATCACTTTACCCAAGTTTTCACGGTGAGATATTTTCAGAATACATCGGCTGGACTGTTTGTTAAAGGTTTGCTACAAATAGAAATTGCTGCAGCAATCTTGAGGCCGCAACCGCATACGCTATGGATAATACTCGTAGATCAGATCAGACGGATCTGAATGTGAAACTGAACATATTTGCTTTTGGGCTGTGTTTTATGAAATGAATGCAATTCGACGCGTAGTTATGACGGCTTTTTCATTTTAAAATAGTAATAGCATTGACATTTAAAAATTCTACTCTTTTTATTTTACAATCGCTATTTCTTATAAATTATACCACTTTTTTCTCAATGGTATGTATACCTATCTAACATTAAATTAAGTTTATTTACATTTTGCCGAAATTAGAAGGCCATTTTCTTGGATAAAATAGTTTAGAAGATGAAGCTGGGTCAGTGTTTATAGAATTTTCAAGATGGTGCAAACTACTGGTTAATTGTGTTCCAGTTCCAAATTGTATTATATAATTTAAGTTTTTTTTTACTTCAACATGTTTTTAATTTAAATAATTAAGAAACTCGCTTTAAAATAAAACCGTTTACTGTCAATTCAATATTTCGAGTTCGGTGGAATTTAATTTTCATAAATAACTATTTTGTTAGTCAAGAAAATAAATTGTTGTTGAAAATGTCTGGGTTGATAATAAAACATTTACAGAGTAACCCCTTATTTTTTTAGAGTGTTTGTGTCGTAAAGAAATACAAATATAGTTATAGTTTGTAAAGATAAATGGGATAAAGTTTTAGTTTCATACGACAGCGGTGGCCGTCACAAAACGGCCGTAGTGACAGCTGTCATAAAATCGATGTCATCTTGATGACATGATGTTTGACATTACTTTTTTAAAAAACGAACCAACTTATTTTTACAAATAACTAGCTTTTGCCCGCGACTTCGTCCGCGTGAAGCAACTTTCTTACATATTTTTTAAGAACCGTAAAAACTATCCTCGTACTTCAAGGAATAATCTAAAAAAAGAATTAGCGAAATCGGCTCAGCTGTTCTCGAGATTTGGGCTTAGCAACACATTCAGCGATTCATTTTTATAATTATAAGATATTTCAGTGACGTCATTCGACCGTAAATTGCGGACGCTTTGTGGTGGCCACCGCAGTCTCAGAAAACTAGCTTTAGTTACTACAATAATAAAGACGTAACTCTTCACACTCTTAGTAAAGTCTCTTATAAAGAAACTGTACATTACAAAGATAATTCCGGCAATACAGTGAAAATTAACAATAATTTTAATTACAATAATACATATATTCGTATCTTAGCCTATTTCTTATTAACATGAAGGCTATTCTATACACAGTTCAATGAAAAAGGTTTTCTTATGGATAATTTTTACGGACGTGAATTATTTGAATGTCTTGTGACTTAATATGTGTGAATTACACCACCACCACAGCTGTTAACCCCATTTTTTATATCCACGCAATCACTGTCCATTCCAAGGTTGCCTGGAAGAGATCGCAGAAGCGATAGGGCCGCCCATTGTATGTTATGTATTAATAATCGTATTTTTGTTATATATTTTCTGGTGTAAATAAATAAATTACTGTGCTTTGGGAATGAAAAAAAAAGTGTCTCGGCCGTCAAATTGTTACACTTTTTTCGGCTTCTTTCTCATTCGCCAAGTGTGCAGTGTATAGCGAACGATAAGGTACTTCGTTCCGTGACGTCACAGCGAGCCCTATCAAAATACCAGCGCTGCGACTAAATGCCGCAGCATCATGCTGAGATAGGAGCCTTTTGGCCTCGTATAGGACTTTCTTTGTCATTTTTCTTTTTGTTACTTAAAAAAAATATATATTATATACTTTGTTTTTTTTTTTTATGTTTGACTGTGTTTAGTTTAATTTGTGATCTTCCTGTACGAGTCACAATAAATACTTTTCTTTCTTTCTTTCAATAAAATCTTTGCAAAATCGAAGTAAATTATATTTCTGTACTTACTATAAGTTTCAATAACACTTCTAAATAAAAAAATCTGAATTGTATCACTGTCTGAAGAGAGAGAGAGATCAAAGATGGCTTGAAAGATAAACCTACAAAAACTTGTAATGAAGTGAAATTGATTTTTCTATTAATAGAATATCGTAAACACTTTTAAATACGCTATAATAAAATAAAAAATCGGTCGGAAGAAAAAGGAGTCGACATTTTCTATCTGACTACCCCTTAGAGGCGAAAGAAATGGCGAAACAAACTCAGAGTATGTAAAGAAACTATTTTTCAAAACTGTACCTCTCCCTTGGAGCAGTTAAAAATGATTCTACAAATTTTACAAACGCTGAACCAAGAGACTACGACATGGCAAATGAAAAGCTAATTTAAACGTGTTTTACAAAATCAAAGCTAAAAGGTAATTCTATGAGACCACTGAGCACGCTCATTGAACTAAAAATCCCATTGACAAAATCTAAATTAACACTTCAGTAGCAAAGAGCAAGGGAAGGGTACCTTGTTACTTGAATATTTGATCGCCCATTACAACTGGTCCGTTAAAATCCTTCCATTTAAAACTCATTGGACTGGTCCTGACACATTTAAAACCCATTGGACCGGTCTTGAGACATTTAAGTACTTAGATACAATGATAGGAATGAATTTAATCATTTGTTAAATGGTTAAGGGGACATACCAATCCAGCTGGATATTTTCTGGGAATTAATTGAAGTAGTTTCAAATTGTTTTATGCAATGTGGAGACAACAATGACATCATCATCTGCCTAACCTTTTCCAAACTATGTTGGGGTCGGCTTCCAGTCTAACCGGATGCTGCTGAATACCAGTATTTTACATGGAGCGACTGCCTATCTGACCTCTACAACCCAGTTACTGGGTAATACGATACCCCTTAGTAAGACTGGTTGTAAGACTTTCGGGCTTCTGACTACCCGTAACGACTCTCAAAGATCCACGAATGACAGCCGGGATCAACGGCTTAACGTGCTTTCCGAGGCACGGAGGGGTCTTGATATGTGAAGACGGTCACTCATCCACGGACCATGCGTACCTTAACCTGATCGATCGACCCGTGCGGCTGTTTTGAATGAAAACACTGACAATACTAATGCATAAGAGTATTTTGGAACTAT
Source organism: Apamea crenata (assembly GCA_949629185.1). Classification (NCBI taxonomy): domain Eukaryota; kingdom Metazoa; phylum Arthropoda; class Insecta; order Lepidoptera; family Noctuidae; genus Apamea; species Apamea crenata. The sequence goes on along the minus strand of OX451376.1, from coordinate 8,827,649 downwards.
AAAATAAATCCTAACATCGAAAATAAAAAAGTAAAGTTTCAAACAAACTAAATAGTAGTGATGGACCGACTATGGATTTGCCAAACTTTGACTGGCTATAGTGACTAAACTAGTGGATATACATATGTTGTTGAATTTTTGTATGCAGACTGGAAACGTCATTACGTATACGAAGTTTAATTTATTGTGACATTGTCACCTCTAAATTTTATACCTACTTGATGATTTGTACTAAACTCAAAATCAAACAAAAATATTCAAGCGAAATATAATTTGGTCAGTCATTTTAACATGTAAGGCGCTCCTTGGACACAAGGACACTTCGTTTCTAATTAACCATACAGAGAAAAGATTTTTTTCCAAAACCACAATCATCGTTGTTTACATGGTTGGAAACTAAATCACAAACGCCGTATAGATTTAATGGTTAATGCAATTCAACAGGAATCAACTGAACTAACTATTATAATTACTATGGGGAAAATTGTAAAGAGCAGCATAGGTACTTTCAGTGTTTGAATAACAGTGGGGCAATTCTCTTAATTTTTAGAACGTTCAGTCTGATCTGTCAAAAATACCTCTAATTTTCCTACATTTTTGACAACATTGATTGTCGCTGAGATGAGATTGCGACTACATTTTGAACGTTTTTAATTACGAGAATTTACCTTCCGTTATTATGACTAAACTTACTCTTCAGTGTTTCAATAAAATCTTCACATCCGCATCCACCAAACAAAAAGTTCACATCCGTAACAATTATCCCTTACCAAAATCTACATAAGACTCTTTTATACATAACAACAACGTATCATAGTGTTGTTTCATAGTACCTTGTGTAATTTTCATCTGAATCCATCTACGGTGCTCGTGTAGAGAGTCGCAAGCGTGCAGTATAATGAAATGAGTAAATTAACCGACAATGCGCAGGGAGATGCTGTGTTTGCGTTTCCATGCTGCATTGCTGCTGGATGCTCGCCTGTTGAGAAAGAAGATTTTGTGTTAGGTAATGGTTTTTAGTAATATTAGAATCAAAGCTGCTTAGGTTAAAATAAAAACTGGTTATGTGAAAATTTTCTTTGAATTTAGATTAGTGTTTCGTTTGTTTTATTGTTTAGTTTTGGGAGATTTTGAACCAAATTAAAAGTATCTATTCTTCTTCGTGTCCCTGCCACGACTTTACTCAGATCTTGTTCTTCGCCATTTCCACGGCGTCGTCCACGACTACGTCCTCACCCTGGTATTGATTGAAAATAACATTGTTGACAGTATCTTCTACTAATACTCAAAGTTTGGTAGAAATGGTAACAATTAATACTGTCAAATTGTTTTGGTATAATCTTTAGCACGTTTTGAGACACCATATTCCATCATAATCAGCCTTTAATATTCCCACTGCTGGGACACAGGCCTCCTCTCTGTGAGAGGGAGTGGGACACAATCCATCATGCAGGCCCAGTGCGAGTTATGTGGATGTCACATGTCTTCGAATTTTTTGGTTCTAGGACACACCGGTTTCCTCACGTTGTTTTCAACATATTCCAGCTTCTCACCTATATGGAAATTCCAATTCAGATTCATATTTTGACAGCTCTTATTAAATTGTCTCTTTATTATTTGACTGTCAAGTAAGAGACAGCAATACTTAAAGCTTAGATAAGTTGTCACACAACACAATCAAGGCTGCTTCCATGTGACCCTTTTTGCTACTTGTACACAAGTAGGTCACCTCATATCTTAAACAAGGGTGTTGTAAGTGGCAACTTAGAGATTATATCTGATGGACGGGGTCGAAGATACACGTGGAGCGTGTTCTTGAGTAGACTATAAACTATATAAGGCTTAATTTGCCACTTGCCAGTTAAGACATTTGCGTAATTTGGACGGGACGAAAATAGTGAAAAATAAGTGTTGTTTTTAGGGTTCTGTACCCAGACGGAACTCTATTAAGTACCAAGCCTCCGCTGTCCGTCCGTCCATCTATCAGCGGGCTGTATCTCATGAACCGTAATAAGTAGACGGTTGAAATTTTCACAGAATGTGTATTTCTATTAATAATAAAATAAAGCTAAAAATTAAAAGGGGTCTCCATAGGTACCTATACAAGAAATGTTTTTTTCGGCGTTTTTTGCAGCGGGCTTGTATCTCATGAGCCGTAATAGGTTGAAATTTTCAGTGTAGGTATTTCTAATGCCGCTTTAACAACAAATAATAATATCAAAATAAGTTTATCAAAAAAATTGAGGAAACCCTTCGTGTGCGAGTTCGAAGGGCACTTGGTGGGTATTTTTCATTTATTATTGCACTATAAATCACTGAATGCGTTTAGTGAAAAATTGATATAAAACGTAATACTGTGTCTGTCATCTTCACACGATTAATAGATATAGAATGAGGTATTCAATTCGTTTAGCGCTAAATGTATTTTGTGATTTGTTGTGCAAGTGGTCTTAAGAAACAAATCAAAATCACTGTGATTTTGGCAAACCTGTCAGTGGAGGCAACCCAACATCAACTTTATTGCAATAACCACAAAGTTCACAGTAATTTTGACCGTGATGCAGTCTCTTAAAATAACTGTACACAAAGATTCTCACCATTAATGACATGAACGTTGACCGAAGCCGCTTCGGCCATCGTCGGCACACAGCTGTAGTTCCCGCTATCGCCTGGAAGGAGCTTCTCCACCGTCAGCCGTGACGTCAGCTGCTCCGTCCATTCCGTCTTCAGTCTCACACGAGGCTCTTCCTGCAACTCGTTCTCTTCTAGTTCCTTATACTCTATTATGTTTGATCCTGTGGATGGAAGATTATGGTTAGAATTTGTCACAACCAGCGTGCATGACCACCCGGTCTATTCTGTAAAAATCCGGTGAAAATTTCGGTGAAGTGAGCCACCCAATGCTAGGGATTGACACTATTGACAGCTCACTTCAAGCTCACTTCACTTATGTAAGTTTTCAAGAAGGCGTTTTTACGGAAAAAATCGACAGATGTATGAACGTTAGCGAAGCAAAAGGAGTATGTAAGGATCATAGAAGGTGGCGTTCTGTAGTTTCCTTATATGTGTTATTTTGCTTAAACGTTGCCCCACACTAGGAATTACTCCTGTATCGTGGTTGCGTTTACAAACATTTAAACTCACATACACAAACAGCCAGACCCGGAACAACTACCTGTAGACAATACAAATATTTGTTCCGTGCGGGAATAGAACCCGCGACACGGAGTGCAGCAGTCGATCGCTCAGCCACTGCGCCAACCGTGTCGTGTCGTAAATTATTTTATTTCTGATAACTTAGGTTTGAATCATATTTTAAAAACTAGATGAGGTCGGCGTTTACTATCTGACTACTCTGAGAAGAAAGGTGCAAAAAAAACTACAGGTCACAGTCTCTTTTAAAGACCATCCATAATTTTGGTCAGTTCATGTCGATTGGTGTCTGAATAGTACTTTACGATATGTAAACTATACCCGCACTTAAGCTCACGCTTTTTTGTGTAAAAATGGACTACATAAGTCACAGAAAAACGTGCCTTAAGTGCGGATTTAGGTCACATAAAGCTTATAGCTCTATGGGATAGTATTTTGGGGAAAGATCCACACAGCTTGAGTCTGAGTCAACAATGACAAAATAATAACGATTAAGGATGGATAACTGACTTACCCTTATACCAAAATATCGTGCCCAGGTCGTGCGGACCCTGACTCAATATACACGTCAGTGACAATGAGCTGCCAGTTTTCACGTACAAGTCCACCGGACCCAGGATGTGTGCTTTCGCTTCTGTTGACAAAGTACAATGCAAATAATTAATTTGATGTCAAAAAAAGTTGAGAGATAGACAGAGCGTAGGGAGGCCTTTGCCAACATAAACAGCTAATAAATAATAAAAAAGTTTCGTCATTTTCATGATAAATAAGTGAACAGCTGTCCACAAAATAGGAATTTGTCTTGTATCGTGGGAGCGTAAACAAAATACATACAAATCCCACTTTCACAAATATATTTTGGGAGACTATTGCTCATAGAAATACTTGATTCGTCCGAAAAATAACTGTTACTTGAAGATCTAAGACACTGCGTCAATGAAGACGACAAAAGATACGGCCACAAGCCTACAAATGTAAAGAAATAACGATTCAAAACCACTTGACAGATATTTTCTAAGTATAGCATACCCGCACACAAACCCCGCCAAACCAATTTAACTCCACAGCAACACATAATACATACTAACACTCCTCAAAATTAACTTGTAAGTCCATTCAATATATATTTATGTTAACATCAGAATTATTACACAATTTATGATTAAGAAAGAAAATCAAATCAAAATCAAAATCAAAAGTCATTTATTCAAATTAGGCTGAGAGTCAGCACTTTTTGAACGTCAAAATTACAAAAGACAGTCCCCCAAAAACGCCCGCCCTTCCCACTAAAATACCTTTAAGATACAGGATTTTCCTAGATTGAAACACAGGGGTCTTACTCATCTGTAATAGCCATACCCATCCCTTGTTGAAGCAATACTGATATTACCTAGGCTAAGTCTTGTGGTAAATAAATGATTGATTACATACTTACTTACGGTGATCAAGTTCACAATTGCATTTAAAACTACATTCAAAACTTAATTACACTATTGAAATTCTAAATTCTAGTCTTTACTGTAGTCAACCACAGGAGATGTTGCACAAGTTTGTGCACATCCCCAGGGAAATTACTTGCTAAGATTTCTTAACTACTAACTGGCTTAAAGAACTTTGGAACTAATTCCCCTAATTCATCAGTATTTACGTTAGTTCTACCTACAATACTTTATCTTCCGTTGGGCCCGTGGTCACAAGCGTGGCTGCTGAGCGTGGTGTCCTGGTTTCGATTCCCGGGTCGAGCAAAGTGTTATTGGGTTTTACCATTAGGAATTTCTTAGTAACAGCTCGGAGTTTGGAAGTTGGCGGTGTGATAACCCCGTGCCTCGGAAAGCACGTTAAGCTGTTGGTGCTGCGCCTGATCTCTCTCCGGTTGTGTTGGATTGCGTGTCGGCCCATCGGACTATGAGAGTGAGGGAAGGAGTCCAGTGTGTCTTCGCACACACTTGTGCACTATAATATTCCTATCTCTGGATCAAAATTATAACCAAGCCATACGAACTTGCGAATGCCTTTAACAATTTCTTTATAGAAAAGATAGAACCAATACCAGACGCGGGTAAGAATGTAACTGTAAATATTCCTAAATCGAGCCAATCTATGTTCATGGCACCAAGTACTCCATATGACATACTTCAAATTATAAAATCGCTTAAAAATACTACAAGTGTTGGATATGATGGGGTCTCTACTAAAGTCCTTAAGTATATCGCTTATTATATCTGTGACCACATCAGCCATATTATTAACATGTGTATTACCACTGGCTCATACCCGGAAAGTCTCAAAACTTCGATCATTAAACCATCTTCAAAAAAGACAACAAGCGGAATATGAACTGTTATAGACCAATTGCACTTATTCCTATAATTTCGAAAATATTTGAAAAGTACATATATAATCAAATTTATAAATATCTGGAAAAATTTAATATTCTTTCGGAAAAGCAGAAAGGTTTCCGCAAAAATAAAACGATAAACATGGCTGTTTTTGATTTTATAAATAACGTGATGGGTAATGTGGATAAAAGGACGCCGGTATGTACCATTTACTGTGACATGACCCAGGCTTTTGATTATGTTAATCATGACATTCTCCTTCGTAAACTAGAAGCTTATGGCATTAGGGGCAATATATTAAATCTCATAGAATCATATCTAAAGGATCGTAAACAGTATACCGAAATATCTAAAGTGAACATTAATACCAAAAAAGAAGAAACTTATTCATCTAAAAAACGTATGGTTAAATATGGAGTCCCACAAGGGAGCGTATTGGGTCCTTTATTATTCATAATCTATATAAATGACTTGCCACTAGTAACTAAATATCCAGTATCACTTTTTGCTGATGACAGTACAGTCACTATTAATTGTATAAATAAAGATACGTACGAACCGGAAATTAATAATACAATCAATTCAATAATTAACTGGTTAGATAACAATAATTTAAAGATCAACCTAGAGAAAACAAAAATTATGTTCTTCAGTCAGCGTTTACAAGCACCAAATGTTAATGTTCAACACAAATCAACCGTTATTAAAAAGGTGGATGCAGCTAAGTTTTTGGGCCTAATCATTGACAATCGTCTGAACTGGAAAGCACACACAGAGGAATTAAATAAAAAAATATGTTCTTCTGCCTATGCTCTCTATAAACTAAAACCTATCATAAGTACCAATGCCCTTATAACTGCCTACCATGGTATAGTCGGCTCGATATTGAGGTTTGGAGTTTTATTTTGGGGAAACTGTACAAATAGAGAGATTATTTTTAGGTCACAAAAAAGATGTATTAGGGCTATGTTTGGTTTGAAAACAACTGATAGTTCCAAACCGTATTTTATAAAGTATAAAATTTTAAGTCTGCCGTCCTTATTTATTTATGAAATAGCAATTTTTATACAAACCAATCCCAACCTATTTAAGAAACTATCAGACGTATCTATTCGTAATCGACGGGATAATAATAAATTATGTGTACCAAGGTCAACCACGGCATTGATGCGAAAAAGTATTTTCTGTTTAGCACCAATCATATATAATAAAATCCCAAAACCTATTAGACAAATGCCTACTGCTCTATTTAAAATACATTTAAAAAAATATCTTGTAAATAAATGCTATTATACCATATCGGATTTCTTAAATGAACGCAATTAATTAATTGTATTTTTCTGCAGTTACGACATTTTTACAATTTAATCTCAAATCTATAAAACCTAATCTGTACATTTCCTTATTTTTTAAGTAGTATTACGATGAAAAAAAAATGTTTTGTTGTTTAGACTCAAATCTTTTGTGGTTACTTTAAACCAAATATGTTGTTTTTTGTACGCCATAAATGGCAAAACATGCAGACCTAACCATTATTATAAGACCTTGCACATGTTATGATGTATACTCATGTTTTTACAATAAAAATATATTCTATTCTATTCTATTCTATTCTATTCTGGCGCCAAAGGGTTGTCTCTGTTGAGATTGGCCGCCATGGTCTGGAGGACTATTTTCCTTTATTTCAGTGTAACACACATATGAATAAAATTATATTTTTAAATATTAGAATATATAAGTATAAAAATATTTAAAAATATAAAAAACAGTAGCCCACCGGTATCGGGAACAGGGTCCAAGCTACAGGTCAGGGCTCCAGAGAGAGGAGCCTCCTGACAATGCGAGCCGTGTCCAGAAGTACCGCTTTCTGAATCAAGCCCTTGATCCAGTTGCCCAACGAGAGCCTCCTGAGGTGTTGGTGGAGGACTATTATTATTACTGAATCTTATTCTAGATTCTACAGGGTGTAACAGAAGGGTGTGGTACAGACCATCAAATGGAACAACTTTCTCCATGGGACCAACTACGTAATCGCGAAAAATAACCAGTCGTCCCATACATTTGCGTCGAGTAGGTATTGTAGTTTTGTTGCTTTATCGGGCCGGATTGTGGCTAAATGAATAAATATCTCTTTAATTGCTAGTTAACCAAGTCATATCCATTTCATTTCAATGAAATGGAATCAAGAATTAAGTTCACCCAATCTTATTTACAAGTCTGTAAATATTCATTACAAAATAAGCAACTGTTTAAGTTAATGAATAATTAATACATTAAGTTATTCCCCACAGTATTTTTTAAAGAAACAAATATTCAGCTTTGTAAATACTCATACATTTAGAAAAGCGTCCTACATTTTGTTACGACTAATTCCAAGTCTTTTTTATAAAGTAGACAATTTCCAGACTTGATTTTGCCGTCCTAAAATAACCAAAAAGCCGAATCCCCTAACTCAACATTATCAAGACCGGAACGACATTTAAAATTCAAATTATGCTTCATAATATGAAAAATGTATTCGCAGAATCCACTCAGCTCATACGACAGAAATTCTTAAACACAAGTGTTCTCCATAACAATAATAATTCTATGAATATCTAAGAGTGTTGTGTAATAGAGTAGATAAAAAAACTAATTTTCTCGTTTACTGTCCTAATTCCGCAAAAGATGTTGTCTGTTAAGATATTAAAGACACAAGAGCCTATCAAGTACCTTCAAACTGTGATACAGCACGTGTATAGTAGAAAGAAAATGCCCCTTAAAACGATGAAGGAAAAATTAGGCCAAGATTAAATCTGACGAAGCTCGAAGGTTGCGTTGAAGCCCTCATTTCACATTGTTATCGGGGGATTTGAAAAGTTCAAGAGGGTTCATGCAAAGAGTTTCTGAAGTCACGGCTAATAAGTAAGGATAAAGAAAATCAGGGGCTGTTATAAACCGATTAACAATGTTAATGAAAACAAACTGCTTGTTAACAGCAAATATTTTACTGTCGTACACGGTCTTATTTAAAAAGCCAAGTTCTCTAACTAAGAAAATAATCGTCTCAGCAAACAATTTTAAATTTGCATAACTGGGACTATAGACTTTGTAGTCGCTGTGTTAACTACAGCGACAAGTAACAATAACTATAAAGTGAAACAGTTTCCAAGAAAGTTAAGAGAACCCAATTAAGTTATGAAAATAATGGAGAATCTCACAGAAATAGCTTGCTTACCTCTTTTCGAGCAAAGAGCCTCAGAAATGAATGATGAAAATGATTACAAGCATGAATTTAATTTTATCTTTCGCTTTATGTATGATATCAAGCTTAACGATATACTAGTGTAGCACGCCAAAGTATAAATTAAATTATAGCGCAATTACTAACATTTTACGTGTACATAGGTTTCGTTGTGTTCTTGTTAAAGATATTTACGTTGTAAACCATGAATAAACATAATGAAATTCAGCTTTCATATTGTGTACCCTTGGTTGAAAATATTATATTAGATTTCGCTTCAAGAACTCATTGTGCCAATCTTATATATTATTTCAGATTTCTTGAGTACGCAACAATATAATTTTATTTTATTTTCCTTCGTCTAAACTATTTACTGCTTTCTAAGCAACATCTATTATTACAAAAACGTTATTATCGGCTATAATTTCGGCACCAAATCTATCATTCATTACGACCTCACCAAAATATCTATACAAATCAAAACTTCGTGTGACAGCCGTAATCCCCAAAAACATCTTAGCGTTTGACCCACTTAGTTCGTAAATATTCAAGTTTGGGGAGCATGTTTTGCTGTGTCATTAGACCGGCTCAAGGGAGGCGAGTGGCAAGACAGCGGAGCATTAAGTGCTCAGGAAGCTAGGAAAATTGCAATGTCAAGTGACGCCAGTTTTACCCTTTGTATTGTATGTAGTTGGAAAGTTTGCGGTGAAACTTAGACTGCGTCAGTAGTGAACGCTCCTATTTCGCTTAGTTTATGCTTCATTCAAGTTATTTGATGCTTTGCTTCTGGATTTGAGATTATCTCGTTAGGGTTTGCGAGTTTTGATTGGGTGACACAGTTTTGTGTTGGTAATTGATTATGTTGAAGACATTAATGGTGCAGTGTCTGAGACTTACGTAACGTTATAGATTCTACCTTTTTGATATAGTCCTGTCGTAGTTGCAAGCGCAACTGCTGAGCCACGTTAGGTCTTGGGTTCGATCACTAGGTTTTCCGTTTAGAAATTCTTAGTAACAGCCCGGAGTTTGGAAGTTGGCAGTTTAACACCCCCGTGCCTCGGAAAGCACGTTAAACCATTGGTCCTGCGCCTGATCTCTCCCCGGTCGTGTCGGATTGCCGTTTCATCGGAAAATGAGAGTAAAGGAACAGAGAGTGGACCTGTGTTTATGCACATACTGGTACACTTTAATATCTCCTGCGTACCTGGCTTATCTCCGTTTAGCGGAAATACTTAAACATAACTGATAACATAACTGTTGAAATAAGGGGCTACTATTATCAACATTTACATTTTGAAGCATTAATCATTCTGTGATTTGAGACCGTAACAAAAGCAACGATAAGTGAATCAACGTGTGGCCTACGATAAAATGCGTTGGATTTATTTAATAAAGAATTCAGTCCGAAAGTAGTTTCGTGCATCTAATCAATCAGGAAATGCTGGCGTGACGATTTAAATGGCTTTTCGAACGATTGCCCTCAGAACGAAACACGAAACATGAAAGCCAAAGCAAGAATATCTGGAGAGAACGAACCATTTCGTTAACTAAAGAATGGTTCCGGTTGCTTTTGTGTTTTGAAATAAAAACTCCTTTCAACGACTCTGCAATGCGGATGATAAAATTAGACTTCTAACGAGGGCGCTGACACCTTTCCTTGGATGAATACAGACATTCTCTTGTTTTTAGCACCTTTGTTTTTATGAAGATTTCATTACAATTTAATACCCTTTATTGTATACAAAACCAACGATGTCTAAGAGGAGGTTTTATTTTCAGATTGCTCATTAATCATCATCTGTCTAGCCTTTTCCTAACTATATACGTTGGGGTTGAAATCCAATATAACCGGATTCGGATGAATATCAGTATTTCACATGGAGCGACTGCCTATCTGACCTTCACAACCCAGTAACTTGATAACACGATACCCCTCGGTAAGACTAATTGCCAGACTTTCGGGCTACCCAAAACGACTGCTCAAATTCCTATAAATAAATCTCTAAGAAGAATTCCCCAATTTTAAATCCCACCTACCCAGGAAAAGTATCCCTAATATTAATTGGATCCTAACTACGTTTAACGAAGTAATTTCTCCATTTCTTTCCCAACTTTCGATCACGTACGGACCTCAGAAAGATTAGGAAATTAAAGCAATTGATATAATTGGACTTACCGACGACGTTGAGTTGAAAAGCCAGAGACATCTTCGGTTCGGTGTTGACTTGGCATTCGTAGATACCTGCGTCCCTTTCTTGCGGGAACTTTATTTGAAGCGTCCAGTTTTCTGATTTTTCAGGTCTGATCACCTGGGGGAAAATAATAATTTAAATTTGAACTGAACTTTATAGCTAAGTGCACATTATAGACGCGGTGGGTCGCAGTGCGCCGGATTTCCAAAATATGACAAAGCACACCTGAGGCGCACGTAATTATAAGAACGTTCACAGTCTGATCTCAGTCTCAATCTGTCAAAAATAACTCTAATTTCCATTTTTGATCAGTTTTTGACATTGATTGTTGCCGAGATGAGATTGCGACTAGATTTTGAACGTTTTTCACTATGGGAATTGGCCTTCAGCATCCGCGGTGGGCCGCACCGCAACGCAGTAATTGACAGATTCAAATTTGTACTATATCCACTCCAGTGTAATGAGGCTCGCATATTTGGGCACTAGTGATGTAGGAGGATTCTTGTGTTGCGTTGCGATGCAGCGCGTCTAAATGTGCGCGAGTCTTAGTGTATATACACACGAGCACCACGCCTCAACGACAGAGGCAACTACAGCCGTCGACAAGCGTCGTCTATGTGCCGCTCGTTTATTTGAGTATGTTGCTCAAATGCACGAGAGGCATGTTGTCGACGGCTGCCGCAGACGTGTCTACAGTTGCAGACGACACGCGTTAACGGCTGCAGTTGCGTCTGCCGTTGATACGTGTCACTCGTGGGATTGAGCATTTAATGGAGTATTTAAGCTAAAGTCTGTTCAGGATAGGTTTGGTTAATCATTGATTGAACTGTTAGCTAACAAAATAAATGTAAAACGTTATTTTCGCACTTGTCGTACAGCCCGTCCCTTCCAGAACTGACTATAGTTGGGAAATCTGAACTTTAAGATAGTAACAGGAGATCTTTAGTTCCTGGTTTGAGTTAGGTACGCGGGTCCGAGATTCAATTTGCAGATTGTATCGCATCTTATTGAAGTCGAGCGTTATCTGCGCTTAATGGCTAAAGTTGTATAGCGTTTAGCCATTCAAAATAGTTTATTTGATAGTTCGTAATTATTAGATAACATACACTTGATAGTTGATAAATATGAGGCACACTAATAGCTATATGCCTCTTTCATACAGTTATGATCAGTATGATATTTACTGTAAAAAATTGGGATCAGACGTCAAAATCCCACTGTTCCTAAGGTTCAAAACAAGCAATATGCAACAGCCATATGATCACAAAATTCATCATTATCATTTGTCCAGATGTTGGAGTCAGTTTCCAGTCAAACCAGATGGAGCAGAATACCGGTATTTTACATGGAGTGACTGTCTATCTGACCTCCACAACCCAGCTCAACTCAGTTACTTACTGGGTAAAAAGATACCACTTGGTGAGACTGGATGTCAGACTTTTCGGGCTTCTGACGACGTAACGACAGTCAAAGATCCACAATGACAGCCGGGACGCTTGTCCCGGAAATGAAATGCAATTCTTTTTAATCTTGACTAGATAAAAATGGAAAGTAGAAAGCTAGAATATAGATGAAATTACATGACATTTTGCATAGAATCGTTCGTTTCGTTTGCAAAACTTTCGCCAAGTCAGTCACTGTCATGTCTTTTGGAACGAGTTTGCGAACCTCTAGTTTCATGGAGATGCCGAAGTTTATTTCGAACTGTAGCAGTTTGGGAAGTTTTCTCAAAGAATTGAATTTCCTGTTTGTCGAATTTCTCAAAGAGACGATTTTGATAAAAGTCGATATTAGAGAACTAGATTTATTGCAACTTTATCGATAAAATCTTGTTCATGAAAGTATTTTTGTTTATCCTAGATACACATCCTATCCTATATCCTAGGTTCATAGAATATTTGTGTTTTTTCTTCTTTGAATCTTTTATTGCCACTCTTGACCTCGATCAAGCCTGATAAAAGCGATGGATGAAGTCTATGATGGAACGAGCGTGCCCAGAAGTTCACTCTTGCTTTGAAGGCAGACGGGTTAAATGTGGAAGGGAACACAGAAATTGGCAGAGAGAATATCATAGAATTTATGTGTTAATATGCACAGTTGGTATGTGCAACTGAATTTCCGTACATTAATTAGGATGACAGCTGGACAGACCGGCGGAAATCATACTACGGACCTAGTTTGAATAGGATTAGTGGTAATAATTTCTCAGTAATCAACAGATTTAGCAACTCAATCCCTTTGATTTCTATTCGTTTGTAAACGTTATCGGTAATTACTAAGAAAGAAAGAAAATACATTTATTTGGCACAAACTAAAAGACACTCAATACACCAGATACATACATCAGATAAAAGAAAAAAAAAAAAGAAATTAGCAGGAAAGTGTGCCTCACGGCTGCGCCAAAAAGAGAGTACCTTGTGTCTTTATCATATGAATACAGCTTTTACAGACGCCAGAACATCAAGCTACCCGAAACTGTCAACTTTTCCCAATCAACGATGAACCTTAATGCTTTAGGTAAAGTTGAAAATCTACTACAGAAATTAGACAGATTGTAGTAGCTTGATGTGCCTGTGATCTGTACCTATCAGAAAATAGTGGTAATATTTAAGGGTTATACCCTTAAACAGGTCATCAAAAAGAACAAATTTCTCTATGACACCAATATCGTAATCGCAAAAAAAATATCAACCGTCTCTTAAAATATTTCAATAACTCGTCATCATCTGCCTAGCCTGATCCCAACTAAGTTTAGGTCGGCTTCCAGCCTAACCGGATGCTGCTGTATTTTACATGGAGCGACTGCTTAGCTGACCTCCACAACCCATTATTTGGTAATACGAAACCCCTTGGTAAGGCTGGTGGTCAGACTTTCGGGCTTCTGTAACGATTATCAAAGATCCACGAATGATTGCCGGGACCAACAGCTTAAAGGGCGTAACGTGATCTCGGTATGTAAAGATGGTCACCCATTCACGGACGCGGTAAGCGTAGCTTAACCCGCACCCCAATTGCGTAACACACAATCAATCGGAATCTGAATCATTTTGAAGCAAATTGCTAATCCATTGCTTCATAAGTTCGAAAAATTTGTCTGCTCAACACGTAAATAACGCAATGGATGTTGTTGAACTGTCAAAATGAAACCGATTCCGATTAATCGTGTGTTACGCAATTAGGGTGCTGATCGATCGACCCGTGCTGTTCTTACTTAGCCACGAGTTCCTCCAATAATCCAACACCTATTCGACCCAAATGAATGGGACGGCAGGACTAAGGCAGGAGCGGAAATCATCCAACGGGAATGTACTTCCGGGATTAAAAGTATCTTATGTCCTAACCCAGGTCATGGTCTTCTTGTGCGCCATATTTTATCGAAATTCGTTCAGCCGTAGGCAACAAACAGGTACTTTCGCAATAGGGTAGTTTCCTGGGTAAAAAAATAATAGTTATATTTAGTCCGTCAGTTAGATTATCAAAAAATAATTGACACGTATTTTTTCTTTTGACAATCAAACAAAAAATGACAAAGATAAAGCGCGTCAAAATTTGGGAGTGGGGGGTCGTGACGTCACTTGCTTGCAAAAGTGTCGCAAGCAAGTGACGTCACGCGGAACTTTAACGGGCGGTATCTTCATCATTTTTTATATAAATGACAAAAGAAAAAATACGTGTTCATTATTTTTCGATACTCTATCTGACGGACTAATTAATTTTTTTTTTAGGAAACTAGCCTATTATAATAAAAAAAATTATTTGAGGGCAGTGGTGGCCAAGAGCCCCGACTAACGAGTTGAAGGTCGTGTAATTATTTCATCACCACTGCTCTCAAAATGGTGAAGGAAAGCATCGTGAGGAAACCGGCATGTCCTAGAACCGAAAATTCGAAGACATGTGACATCTACCAACCCGCACTGAGCCTGCGTGGCAAATCAGGGCCCACTCCGTCTCACAGAGGGGAGGCCAGTGTCCCAGCAGTGGGAATATTATAGGCTGATTATGTGTGAGAAGGCTGATAACTTTTTCTTTTTTGATACATGCCGTATAATTAAGTACTCAAAGTGAGTACCCTATTAATTGGGGAATTAAACAGTATTTTTCAATATTTAATTTGGCAGTCGTATCAAGTTTACAATAATTTTGACGAATTATTATTAATCTTGAGTTGTAATCTTATGTTGGGTTAAGTTCGGCATTGGTTTAAGACCTTATAAATCAAATCTCCGACGATAGCAATATTGTGCCGTACAAATCAAATTCAAAATAATAGCAATATTTTTTAATGAGAATGTTGCTGAGAATAAATCAAATCAAATCGTGAAACACCTGTAATCAAAATTACAGGTGGTAAATAAAAGAAAATAATAGAAACAATTATGGACCCTGTCGGCACAGCAAATTTTTAAATAGGTAGAGAGAGGAAGAGCGCTTAATTATTATTTCTTGTTATCAAGTTAGAGAGATAAGAATTATTTTATATCCTATTAATTATTTTATACCTATAAAAAATATTGTGTTCAGCGTCATTTGTGTGGCAATTAGTGACAACATTATTATATTGGGTTTGCACCTGTGAAAACGAATGTTAGCGAAAATAGTAAATAAATAAAAAAACATATTCTACCCCGATCGTCGGAGCAGAATAAAATGGCGCAGAATTTGATTTGTACGGCTTATCCAAACATAGCAGCCAAACATTACCAGAAGGCCAAATTCACATAATTAAAAACGTTCAAAATCTAGTCGCAATCTCATCTCAGCGACAATCAGTGTCAAATACTTGTCAAAATGTAGGAAAGTTAGAAGTATTTTTGTCAGATTCAGACTGAGATCAGACTGTGAACGTTCTTAAAATTACGAATCCCTTTGATGTACTGTACCATTTATTTTACGTGACCAAAATGTATATTAATGATATAAATCATACCTGAAACCGTTGATCCGATGTATAAGTCAGGATCCCGGCCGTTAATATATGAAGATCTCGCTTCCGGATCCAAGATACCTGCAATGAAGGGAAACTTGAGTACCAACTTTCGCCATTTTCTCGCTCCCTTTTGATTCCCAAAAACGGACTTTTCGTCATGGCACTTAATAATTCAACACCCGCAAATCCGTTCATCGTTATCAAATTCAAAGGGAATGTAATGAAAGAATGTTTTTGAGTTTGTTTCTCATGGAATTCTAATTGTTCTTTTTCTAAGTTTTGTTGATTTGTTGTCGATGATAGTTGATATTCTGGAATGACACTGAATTTACGTACGTGAATCTCGACACAAAATATATCAGAATACGGCTAAAGCCTTAGCGAAAATATTAGCTAATCAGATAAGATGTAGCGAGGTTTGAGTTGGAGTTTGCTGTGCGACTGTGTGTGTAACTTCTGACAGAGCCTTTTGATCTACACATTAAAATGGACACATTTTTGTGATATAATTAACCATCAAGCAGTATTATACAAGGGTGGCAGGGACATCGAAGCGCAAACTGTAACCATGAATTCAGCACATGATTCAAGACCTTTCTACCGAAAAATCTGCTGTTTGATAGAAACGTGCAATACCAACGCTGTCAAAATGTATGAAAGGTCAATTTTTTTTAAAATATCATTCGAAAAAAATTTCAATGCGTTGCACAACAGCGAAAAGGTTCAAAATGATGTGCAGAATCCATGGTAATAAGTTGCGCGTTGATGTCCCTGCCACAATGTGTAATAGCCTCTAGGAAGGACATACTTAAGTGTACGCCCGTCGTACCCTAGACATTCTACTCCCTCTTCTACCTACTATGTTACATTGTTGACATTTTGCCATGGCATTAGTTACTCTCGTATAATTCTCGTGTTGATACCAAACACTCACACACATTTCACTAATTATCATTTGTGAAATACGAGTGATTATTGTCAAGAGCAGGAGAGCAGTGGTGGCCCAGTGGTAACGGCCGCGACTTACGAGTGCAGGTCGTAGGTTTGAACCCAGACAGGCGCTTTACTTTGTGTAAATTATTTCATCACCACTGCTCTCAAAACGGTGAAGGAAAACATCGTGAGGAAACCGGCATGTCCTGGAACCAAAAATTCGAAGACATGTGACCTCTACCAACCCGCACTGGGCCCGCGTGGTAGATTATAGCCCACTCCCTCGCGAAGAGAGGAGGCCTGTGTCCCGGCAGTGGGAACAATGTAGGCTGATTATGATTGTCAAGAACCTTTCACTATAGACCGAATTCTAAAACAAACACTTCATCAATTCTTAATTAAAAACCAACATTTAATTTCCGTTTACTAGAATTTACTAAGCGAACTTCTCGGGGTAGCTTCCAGTCCAGAGTGCCATGCTAAAATAACTAATAATCAATACTAGGCTCTTTGTTACTCTACTGGTATTGTATGGAACTGGAACATTCTATATCCAGAAGGCTGTGGCCTGCCTGTTTATTTTTGTAGCGGAAAGTATGTCAAACTGAGCCGGTGACAATAGTATTAGGAGATTTAAAATAATGGAAATGTTTGTATTTTATTTCAGTAGTCTTTTTCACGTTACAAAAATATGATATTTCTTGGACCTAGATAATTGTATTCTGTTGAAGTGGCCCAATTCTGGTCGAAGCTTATTTAAAACGTACAGACATCAAAACAGATAAGTAACCAGGGTCGTAGGATATAGTTGAAGTTTAATAAGAAACTTCTGGATGTTTTCGGTTGAAATTTGATTTGATAAATGAATTGTTTGTTTTCTATTAATTACATTAAATTTTAGTCGAAAACATCCTTCGGTTTCTTTCTAAACTTCAACTATATCCGACGACGCTGGTGACTTATCTCCTTTGGTGACCGTACAATCATAATGGAATATTCGTTGACGAAGAAGAAGATAATTCTATACAAATTATTTATTTATTAAACGTTATGAACAAGAAAAACTACTGTTCAAGACGTACTTAATGAGGCATTCTCCAGTCCACCAACCAAAGTGATGCAGAGAAAATTGTCAGGAGAAATATCGATAGGTAGTGGAGAAAACGAATTCGCGCAAATCAGCGCTCCGCCTTCACTTTGATAAAAATCAATTTCTTAATATTTCAAATTCTGTTAAGTATATTTCTAAATTTATCTGGTGAATATAGTAGTGATAACTGCCTATAGTACATCAGTCAGAACAGATACTGAAATACCTACACTTACTAGTCGAGGCTCTTTGAATTTCATTACTGGTCTCCTAATTCTCTTAAATAATCACATCGATCTGACAGACTCGTTAACCAATCAGTGGATTAGCCTATGTCCACAGTAACTGTACACAGTACTGGTTGTTGACCCAATACAGGTAGACATGGTTCATTTAATATTGCACCTAAGGAATTTTACCCACTGGGCATGAAAATGCTGCCGTGCACGGTAAATTTTGTGTACATTTCATATTGACAAAAGACAAAATAAAACCTTATCGACTGCTGGCACAGCACTGCGCCAATTTCGGAGTGTGGAGATCCGAATTGAGTTTTCCCAGATAGTATTTTAAAAAGGAAAGGTCAAATCATTTATTTCAAATAGGCAAAGGGAACGTAAAAATTTACAAAAAGATAGAATTGAGTCTAGGCGCCCCTTCCGTTTAATTGTTCCTCTGTAAACTTTTTGTGCTTCTAATGGTATGCTTTTTTATAATAAAAGTGCCTCTTTTTAACCCTCTAACCTTTTCACAAAGTTATCCGCAATAACTAATCTAAGTCACCCTGACTAAATTCTTCTTGAACAGAAGTTTCTACCGTAACTTAACCCGGTTAGACTAGAACCGTGTGTAGCGGCGCGCGAGCTGAGCGAGCGAAGCGAGCCGTACCACGGTAGCGGCCAGCGAGCGCTACTTCCAAGTTGGTCGCTGTTAATTGTCTATTAAGTACTTTAGGACAACAATAAAATGGGTATTATGTGAGGCGCACATAAAGAGGCACATTTATTATATTAGAGTATCCATTAATACATTTAGGACACTAAAATGGGGTTCGATTACATACTGCCATTTTTCTATGTTAGACGACTGTCGTTTATGGCTATTCCCACTGTATTGCGACTGCAGAAAATAATAAGAAATACAATACTAAAACCAAGACAATTAATCGTGGTTTGGAACAGCTCCATACCTACAACATTAAAGTTAAACACGTCACAACTATCTGTCGCCACAACAAATTGCGTACTGGGCCTAAGTGTACGGCCGTATTGTTGTAGGATAATCTAACTTGTAATACCCAGGAGAGCAACAGCTTGTGTCAACACTACGTTGGTCACGAATTAACTGGAACACATTTCGGTTCCAGTCAATCTAGGGGAACATAAATTATGTTGAATCGTGACTAATCTAGAAACTAATCAAATCCGCTTGCTTTTCTATTAGTTGGAGTTTATCGAAGACATAAGATGACGCCTGTTTTCCCCGAAAGGTTGGACAGGGGTTTATAGTAGATAATATATACACGCACATTTATGATATCTATTGCGCCAGATATATTTAAGAGCGTTGACAACGTACGGAATTTCATACAAACTTTCAAGTCCTTGTTCTTCGAAAGGCATGAACCGATTTTAATGAAACTTCCTAGGCATAAATAGGATATAATAGTTCTAAAAAGTTAATTGAGAACATTTTCAAAAAATAGTGTTACATGTAAATTCGACCGATTTTAAATTATCTTCCATTTTTAAAAAAATAAAACAATTCAAAATGTTCTTAACTAACTTTTTAGACCTATGTATCGTGCTTATATTATAAAACAAGGACTTGAAAGTTTATATGAAATGCCGTACGTTGTCAACGCTCAATCTTAAGTCACAAAGAGGTGAGCCTATTACCATCATAGGGGTATAGATCTATACTCCAGGCTGAGAAATTCAAATTCGAATTCTTTGTTTAAGATCTCAGTCCATAGTGTTAGTAGCAATAAAATAATAACTAGTGTTAGTAATAAGAGATACACAAGTACAAATACAAATATCAGCTGGTACGGATTCTTACCCGGAATCCTTTGCTCGATCTGGGAATCGATCCCAGGACCTTACACTCAGCGGTCGCTCTTGCGGCACTAGGCTAACGAGGTTACGGGACTTTTTTACCGACGACAAAAAACAGTGGAGGTTCTGAAGTCGACGCGTATATATTTTTTTTATGTATGACCACTCATAACTTTTTACAGAGTAGTCCGATTTTGATAATTCTTCTTTGATTGGAAAGGGTATAATACCTCAAAGTTGATCATAGAAATTTGGAACAAAAATCCAACTGTAAGGGTGGGAAAATGGGGGTGATTTATTGTTCACTCACAGATTTGAATGCTGAGTTGTGTATTATTAATCTACTCAGTGCCACATATGCCTGCCCTTTGGCAAACAATTAGTAGATTATAACCACAACAAATATTTTTTTTGTTAAAAAGTTAAATGAGCTAGCGAAAGTTCAAGGACAAAACACAGAAACGACCGCAAGTAGTGTATTTACACGAGTTATATTTACCAAATCTGTGGCTGTTTGTGTATGTGAGTTTATATGTCTGTAAATGCACCCCCGACGCAGGAGAAAAAAAAACAGTTTTCTTTTATTTTGTCGTGTTTAGGTATCAATACCCGGGTACAAGTGTGAATTTTACACAATAAAAAAATAGATTTTCTAAAAATACCTGCGGTCACTGACCCCACAGTTACTTGATGTTTAGGACTTATTTTGTTTAAAACAACACGTATATCAAGATTCTTCAGCTAATTTAGTTTGCCTTATATTATTGCAGCTAGTCATTTGACAAAATTAGAAAATTATCAATCCTACTAATTTCTGTGTCCGCATACTCGTACAATTCATTTTCCCACGACCCCCGCATCGCATCGCATCACTTGCCCGCGCTATTACTTCGTTGTGTTCGTCATTCTTTCTTTTGTCGGCTCGTATGAGTTCTAGCTTGATGTTACCCACGCTATTTATTCGTTGTCCCGTTCTTTCTTACTTTTTCCTTTGCTCGGCTCCTATGAGTTCTAGCGTGATATTAAATAGCCTATAGCCTTCCTCAATAATGGGGCTATTAAATTCAAAAATATTTTTTCAAATCCGACTGGTACTTCCAGAGATTATCGCGTTCAAACAAACAAACTCTTCAACTTTATTATTAGTATTAGTATAGATTCCTATTTCACATACTAACCATGTATCTTCCACTGCCATTAAATTAACCACATAATTACTGACCCATTTGATGGACACATAATTATTGATATATCACTACGCTTTACCGCAGGATCGGAAGGGGGTCAAGGTCACTAGCGTTGATGTCCCTTATGCCTTCTATGGGATGCGGAGCGACGCAATGGGACATGACGAGCATTTTGTATGGGATATTAAAATAGAAGAAGAACCAGCTAGTGGTCACAAGCGCCATGTCTGAGAAGAGGTTTAATTCCAAGTGTTATTGGGTTATTCTATCTGGAATTTCTCAGCAGCAGCCCTGAGTCTGGATTTTCAGCCGGTTAGTGGCAATAGGATTGCTGGCCATGCTGGACAGCCTTGGATATTATAGTGGACTTAAATGATGATAATGAAACCTCAAAGATCAAATCATAAAGTTAAGATAAACCGGAAAAAATCTTAACCACAGTGCGCAAACTGCAACCATGAATTCAGCATAAATTATTCTAGACCATCTATAGCGTTTTTCGTCGATTATCAATATAAGAATCAGCTCAAAAATAGAACAGTGCAAACCCTGCACAATCAAAATGTAAAATGGAATACCATTTTTTTTTTTGTAACGAACGTAAAATGTCAACTCCTGTGTTGAAAATTTTCGCCGGTTATTGGTTTAGAATTATGTGCTGAATTTATCAATGTATGCCACCCTGTATATTAGTAGATACACTAATATAGCCCACATAATCAATTAATAATTATGCACACTGTTTATTTATATGCATTTTACAGAAAGACTTTTACACTGCTTTTCAATATTCTAAAAATAACAGTGCAGCATCATTATCATTATGTTATTAATGTCTAATTTTAACATAACTGAATTAGTTTCTTAAAAAACTAAAAAGCTATTCATTTTGCATACACACCGTACATACGTACGTATACGTCAGCCAATGGTTCCTAAATTGTCACTTTATCTTTCACCGATTTGTTGCAAAACTATAAACAACTAACGCAATGAAATCCTCAACCCTCACACGTCCGTACTAATTTACACAAGCCAAATAAACAATGTTACTTACAGCTTTGTCCCCAAGTTGTTCAACCCTACAATGCAGGAACGCGGTCTGTCCGACCACGGTGGTGACGTTCCGAGGCACATTGTACTCGAAGTACGGAAATGACCCCACACTGTCCTCTCCGTAGTGCGCTGTACCTGTGGACAAAGAGATTGTTGGTTTAGTGTTGAATATTTTTGGAACGAAGTTCTTTAACGCGGCTTGCGGTAGGTGTAAGCTGATAGAAATCAACATGTAACGAACATGTGTTATGCCCCTTCCATGCGACTACGAAACATTAACTAGTTTTCATGGTGGTGCCACTGTTTTAAAAACAAGTATTAAATTCACACTTTCTCTCATTCCATTATATACGTGTGTGTGTGTGCGTGGGGGCATCGCGTCAGGAACTTCGTTGCTGACGGACTAATTAATACTACTTAATTCATACGTATCGTATACTATTTTTTGTGACTTAAATTCGCACTTAAGTCACGCTTTTCTGTGTAAAAATGGACTACTGCGCGTCTTCCAGTACGCGGTCGCCACTCCAGAAGCTTTCAGCCCCATCGGCCCTGCCCACTGCCACTTAAGTTTGGTAATTCACTGTGTGACCTAAACTCACACTTAAGTCATGCTTTTCTGCGACTTAAGTAGTACATTTTTACCGTATCCGTGCTTATCCGGGAAAGTATTTGTGTTATTATCACTATAATCATGCATTGCTGCATTTCGGGTAAAAAAAAAACGGTTTTAACAATAATAGGCATTTGAAACCATTTATACCGTACACAAGATTCGCGCTTGGACGTACAGTGCGGACATCAGTTCGTTACAACAAAACAATTTTGTCTGTTACGGGTATATATTTATGTTCTGTGGTCTGTTTGCTCGGCAAAGAATCGGCGAACTATTTTGTTTGACTTTCCATCATGTAGGTAGGATGTCGGCCAATGTTTCAACATTATCACTTTGCAAAAGTAAATAGTTACACAGCGGGGTAGTTGCGTAACACACTATCAGTGGCAATAGGTTTCATTTTGACAGTTCAATAACATTCATTGCGTTATTTACGTTGTTGAGCAAACACATTGTTCGAACATGCAATGCCAGCAATGAATTAGCAATATTCTTCAACATTATTCAAATAGTGATTCAAATTGTGTTATGCAATAAGGATGCTGGATTAATTGTATGTAGATAGTGTGAATTAAGACTATGTGCAAAAAAATTGTATTTAATAAAACCGTAAAGTTCACTGGTTCCAAAGGCGAATCAGAATCCGCCATAAACAAGTTTATTATTCTATTGAAAAAGTGAAAGGATACTCTTTGTTGTGTACGTCATAAATATTACAGATATCATCATCATCTGCCTAGCCTTTTTCCAACTATATTGGGGTCAACGTACAGTTTAACCGGATGCATGCATGCATGAAGCGACTGCCTATCTGACTTCCACAACCCAGTGACTGGGTAATACGATACCCCTTGGTAAGACAGGTTATCAGACTTTCGGGCTTCTGACAACCAGTAATGACTATCAAAGATCCACGAATTACAGATATAAATTTAGAAATTATAAAGTGGTTTTGCATACCACACTCAAATTGTTAATAGTGAGTAGTGAGCAAATAATCCTTTGAAATCTATCCAGACTACCCACTTTCAACAAACGTACTGGCCAGGTATAATTGTGTGCCAATATTTTGAAATCAAGCTGCATTCAATTCGCACTGAAGCCAAGCGGCGTTGACATTCGCTGCGCCAGTCTGTGCATACCGCGCTTATAGTCCCGCACGTCAACTGTTTATCAGATTCCAAGTTCGATTTCTGCTGTGGCCGTTATGGTTTAGAATGCCATTTCAAAATTAGAAGATAGGCTATAGACAGTTAACGATTTTTTTATGGATGAACTGATTCATTTGCTATTGTGACCTTCTGAATTAACATTTTTAAGTACTTTTTTTTCGATTCACTTTATCTGTCATAAAGTAAGTACTGTAGAGGCTTTAGCAGAATGGCTTTCTTATCAGACCCCCACGAATGTTTTAGCATTCGTGGAGGATTATAATAAGGAGTTAAACACTATTTCATAATCAGAGTGCGCGCAAAATAAGTCTGTGCGCGGCCAAAATCGGATAAAACCTTGACGTTTATGACAGGTATCAAGAGAGAATGCTGTATTCCGTGTTTTTCAAAGTAAATAAGCATCATCATAATATCGAAAGTGATTCAAAGTGCTGTCAGGGATATAACGATAGCGATTTAGTCCTAATTATCTATCGAATTATATATGCGTTTCCTTTTATGTAGTTAAAACCCCAGACCTAACAGTACATCACCTACAAGCAATGATAAAACCTTAGAGAGTGGTAAAAAAAAACTATTCCTAAATATACCTACATGAATGCGTGGCCAGTACGGCACTGTGCCACGTAGTATGTAGATATGCCTATCGCATCTTGATTGTTGCTTGCTCTAGATATCAGATATACTCGTAATACCATATAGACATCACGTTCACGAATGCATTAAGCGCCATCTGGGCTCATTCCAGATAATGAAGACTGCGCTTTACGGTGTATACACACACAGTCTACACCACCTAAATTGCTTATGATAACTGAGAAAATATAAAAATAAAAATCATTAAAAAGAGAGTATGAAATATTGTCACCTTGCCTTTTCCCAACTACATTGGGGTTGGCTTCGCTTCTGGTCTAACCGAATACAGCTGAATATCAGTATTTTACATGGAGCGACTGCCTATCTGACCTCCACAGCCCAGTTACTGGGTAACACTGGTTTATCAGACTTTCAGGCTTCCAACTATCCGTAACGTAAGTCAAAGATGTACATTTGTCACTTTGTGTAATTAATTTCATCAGCACTGATCTCAAAACGGTAAACATCGGAGGAAAAAACACCGGCATGTCCTAGAACTATAATTTCAAAGATGTAATAATATCTACCAACCCGCACTGGGCCTATGTGGTAGATTACAGTCCATTCCCTCTCGCTCTTTTAGAGGGAGAGGACGGCCTGCGTCCCATCAGTGGGAACATTACAGGCTGATTATGTTATAGCCACCACCATCCAGTGCCCTAACATGGTTAGTTTGGTATTTGGCTTCTAAGATTCTAGGTCTATTCCCTTCAAATTAACATCTTATTTGCATTCTATTTTGAATCCTTTTCCTAGATAAATTGGTCCAATTTATCTTCTTTGCAAGTCAAAATAGGAAAAGAAATGTTGGTTATCTTGCAGCGAGTCCGTAGCTATAATAAATTATGCGCAAAGGGTCACTTTGACGTTCCGAATACATGGGTGTTTGAATTTGTAGACATTCGTTCTCCAAAACTATTCCGGTTTTCCGATTTTGTGATTTCTAATTTATTTTATTTGCGCGTTTGACCATGTACCTAGATCATGTGTTTTACAATAATGATTTGTCGTAAAAACATTTCTAAGGACGAAATAAAAACTGTGACTCGTTTTTTTGCATGTAATTAAAAGTAAACAAACATAAATTAAAAGTCGAGAGGTGTCGCGGGACACCCAGTTCGAACGAAGTTCTTTATGCTATAACTTTTGGAGGACACTGTAGGCTCCAAAAGTTTGTTGAAATTTTTCTACTTCAGCTGCGATGCCACATTAAAAAAATAATCAGGTACTCCAATACCTACTAAAGGATCCCACAAGGATCTGTACTTCTAAAGGATTATGTGATTATTTTTTATGATAAGTCAAAGGTTTGAATTAGTCAATAAAAACGTTATAGCAGTTCAAACATTTGGAACACTAGAATTTTAAATCCTAATGTGGTGTGTCAAAGGTGATGGAGAAAAATGTCAAATTATACGCACAATTCATTATTTGAGAGTAACTATATGAAAAATAAGGCTCAGTGAAGTAAATTAACTATAGTAAAAGTTTTAACTATAGTAAAAGTGCCGTGACGGTCAAAACGTACACTTTTTTCGGTCTGACCCTCATTCGACAAGTGTGCAGAGCTAACATGCGTTAAGGAACTTCGTTCTAAAATACCAATAAAGACATCTCTCAATCCCTTTAGGTTTACCTACAATCTCTCATCATCTGCCTAGCCTTTTCCCAACTATGTTTGGGGTCGGCTTCCAGTCTAACCGGATGCAGCTGAATACCAGTATTTTACATGGAGCGACTGCCTACCTGACCTCCATAACCCAGCTACTGGGTAATATGATACCCCTTGGTAAGACTGGTTGTCAGACTTTCGGGCTTCTGACTACCCGTAACGACTGTCAAAGATCCACGAATGACGGCCGGGATCAACGGCTTAACGTGCTTTCTGAGGCACGGAGGGGTCTCGGTATGTAAAGATGGTCACCCATCCACAGACCAACTGCGGCAAGCGTAGCCTAATCTGATCGATCGACCGGTGTGGCTGTTATTATTTAGCCACGGGCCCCCGGCCCCGGGAGGTTTACAATCTCTAATTCCCAAAATGTCCACCGGCTTCAAAATGTCCATTTCCCAAAATTATTTTTACAAAATCTAAAACAAACTTCCACTTCGATGCTGGTGTCAGAAACAGTCGTGTGGGTGTAACAGCGCATGTGTTATTATTATAATTAATTTGTGTCTGTGAAAACCACCCACTATATGCCAGAGAATCGTAGTGCTCTTTTGATATTAAATATTATAACAAACGCAACGACTAATGCAGCTCATTATATCATACCTTGGGATTCTGTTTTCAGCAAAAAGAATACAAAATGACACAATTATACTAAAGAAAAGGTCGCGCTGATTAAGAAATTATTCAGGACAGAACTATAATGTTTCTGTTCAGGTAACGAACCCCAATTTTAGGGGTCATTGAAGCCCCTTTTTGTGGATGAGGAAATGCTGAAATGGACGTGGTAATTTAGGGTAAATATATATCAAGAGAGTGTCAAAGTGATTCGGCAATAATCCCCTTTATTCATAATCGTTGCTTAAAGTTAAGTAGTGATTAGCGACTGTTTAACCATACATTTTTGACGTTTAAGCGTCACTTAACTTTAGTCATCGTTTATGAATAAACTCCAATAACTTTACTGTTAAAAGACAACCGAGGGGCTTGTAACCGATCATCATCATCTGCCTATCCTGTCCCAGCTATTTCGGGGTCGGTTTCCAGTCTAACTGGATGCAGCTGAATACCAGTATTTTACAGTCCCAGTCCGGTTTTCTTTATTATTTTTCTTACCTTTTTTTTGTTTTTTTTTTGTGTCTCGTAACTACGTACACGAATCGTTAATTCCAACAAAAAGTAGTAGGTACATAAAATATTGCACATCATCATCATTTTAGCAGTAAGACGTCCACTGTTGGGCTCTTTAGTCAACTGAGGCCGCTCGAACTTATCCCGCGGGATGAGTTGACCTAATGAATGTTTTGAATCGGTCAACTGATTCCACTAATACAAGTACAGACTTGAAAAAAGTGTTAGACATTAGATTTACAAAAACGATCAATAATATAATCACGTGAGGACACTTTCTATATTATGGGTTTTGCCCTAACTATCGATAGTTAGGGCAAAACCCATAATATAGAAAGTACGCAAAAAAGTACGCTGCGAAAGTACGCTGGATGCGAGAAGCACAGAACCAGTCGAAGTGGCGATGCTTGGGGGAAGGAAGCCTATTCAGTATTCGATACTGAATAGGCTTCCTTCCCCCAAGCATCGCCACTTCGACTGGTTCTGTGCTTCTCGCATCCAGCGTATTTCTGTGGTCTTCAACAGGTCATCGGTCACCTTGTGGGAGGCCTTACAATGCTACGTCTTCCGGTACGCGGTCGCCACAACAAATAGTCGCACAAAGTAACATCAATTTAGTTTTTCCAGAACAAGATTTTTAGTGGTTTATTTCAAACTCAAACTCAAAGTATTTATTTCAAATAAACCAATTACAGGCACTTTTGAATGGTCAAGGGGTCGGTCAGTCAAAAAGATGAAGCTAGTGGCCCATTCCAAAGCGTAGTATAGATACCTATGGAGAAGAACGGGCAAGAAACTCCATGGACACTCATTTTTAAACGTTACCAAAAGTTAAGAGACGTTTAAACGTCAAAAATCTATGGTTAAACAGTCGCTAATCAGTACCTACTTGACTTTAATAATTAAAGACTAACCCCTTGCTTAAAGTTTATCCCAAAACACTATTATTAAATAATGCATGTAGCTTAACCGTAAGTTACTTCAGTCGCAAATAGTTACGGTTTATCTAGAACCTGAAAGTCTGACCACGGTCTAACCTTAGGATATCGGTTTTCGCTCAGTAATTGGATTGCGGAAGGAAGGCGCTTCGTGTAAAATATCTAGGTTTAGCCGCACCTAGTAAGCCTAGAAGCAGAACCAAGTATGGATTGAAGGAACTTGTCACGTCCTAGATGATAATTTTCTTCTTGTTTCTACATGTTCTTTAATGTTCGCGGTTATCCTAGAATTTCCCCTCGAGTGGGACAATTGCGGGCTAAAATGATTATTTCATATTTTAATGTTGAATTTTATTCTTTTAGGCCAAAAGAAGAAAGAAAGAAAATACATTTATGTGCGACAAACATGAGTCGTAAAAAAGAACACAAAAATAATAAGTGCGCGCAATCCGGGCTGAAATAATGTTAATAATGCTTTCAGTATTCATTCTCAAATCAAAAATGTATTTATTTTAATACACTTAATATTTTTTTATTTATTATTTATTTAACCATTTTTGTACACACATAAATATTAACAGGCAAGAAAATACAGAACAGACAAAATAGGTACAGAGGTGATGAACCTTAATGCGCTAGAGATAAAGTTGAAAATCTATTAAACAACTTTGACAGATTGTAGTAGCTTGATATGCTGGCCTCTGTACCCTAAAGTGTCTCGTATATATATTAATATATTTGGAGGTTTTACCTCCAAATAACGTGAAACTTCTCACTCACACAATCGCCATGTGTAAACTATGAAAATCACAGTCCGGGGCAGTATTTATGGTATATACATACGAGAAATTCAGCAACAACTGATTTCAGGTGATATTATTGTAGGTCATGCTTTAGACAAACGTTGAATGTTGTAAAACATTGTAAAAAAATAAAGTTTTAAAATTATAGTCAACCGAATTTAATTTCGTTATTTTACTGCAAAGAGATTCAATAAAACCGTAAACCAGTAGTTACCATACACACAAAGATGCAGTTGAGGTTTTTAGAGCTGGCAAGTTATTTTTTAAATGAATTGGACTACGGAACTCTCAAAAGGTGCTGTGGTCCAACTATTTTTAAAGTTGGACAACTGCCCCTAGTAAAGACCCATGGTCCAACTAGTTGGACAGAGCAGTTGGACCACTGCCCAGTACTGGAAAATCATTAAAAATGCAGTTATTACTAATAATTACTAGTGTAATGGCGTGAAGGTGTTAATGCCAGTAAAAGACGTTGATAACCACGAAAAACAGTTTAATGCAGCACACAACAACAATAATATGGTCTTTACAGTTTCACATAAGATTTTGGCGGGAGCGAACGAGAGCCGTGGACGGTACGAATGCGTTACGTGCGCTCGACGGGACGGGCGCGCGACTGAATCGGAACGCGGGAGCGACGCCGCCGGTGGCGCGTGGGCAGCGCGCATGCGCGGCGCTCGGCCGATGTTTAGCTAGCCTTGCGCTCGCGCGCTGTACTGTGTTTGAACCCGAAAATGCGTGTTATAGTCTCCCCCTCTAACCCTAACGAACGTCCTCGCGTTTGGGTTAGCTTCTACGAGGTCTCCCCCTCTTACGTTTCTCCTGTACTGGAGCTTGGATGCAACCAACGAAAGGAGTCAGTACAGAAGCATGGTACTTACCCAGTACCGTACCGTCGCTGAGGCGCTCGAGGGTGTACGTCGTGGGACTGACCACAGCCCGGACCTTGTATGGCCCGTCACGGCGAGGGATAAACTTTGACGTTTGCCCTCTGCCGGTGTCTGCCTTGTAACGCTGGCAAGGTACACAATTTTTAACGTACTGCGTAACGTAGGAACGCATTCCCGGCCAGTAGTACTTACCGACTAAGCGTTGCAGCGTACGTTCCGCGCCCATGTGACCAGCGGTGGGTGCATCATGATATTCGGCCAATACTTTGGCGCGTTCCTGTTCTGGGACTACCAAACTGGCGTCGTCGTGCTCCTCGTTCTCTGGGCAATATCTATACAACACACCTTCGGCGAGCACATACCCTTTGTTTGACCATGCCCTCCCCCTAGAGGGTTCGTCGGATTCCAGGGCCTCGACGATCTTACTTACCTCTGGGTCCTTCATTTGGTTTTCGCGCATGTCCCTCAGACTGCAAGAGGGCACGTCGACCACAGCGCAGCACAGGTCACAATCGGCGTCTTCGGCGCATGCCGGACGCGACAGAGTGTCGGCTATAACATTGGCCTTACCTGGTGTGTATTCTATTTTCAGGTTATACTCCTGAAGGGTCAGGGCCCACCTTGCTAGGCGACCACTCGAAGACTTCATACTCATTAGCCACCTAAGCGGCTGATGGTCTGACTTGATTACGACTTCAGCGCCATCTATGTACCCCCTGAACTTGGAGACTGCCCAGACGACGGCTAGAGCCTCCCTCTCCGTCGTGCTGTAGTTCTTCTCAGCGGCGGTCAAGAGTCGACTGGCGTATTCTATTGGCCGCTCGTCGGTCCCCTTCCCCTGGAGGAGAACCGCCCCGAGAGCATACCCACTGCTATCAGTTCTGAGGACGAAGGGTAACGTCGCATCAGCCTGACGCAGAATCGGCGCCGATACTAGCAGTTGCTTGATCTTCTCGAAAGCTGCCTGCTGCTCCGGGCCCCACTTCCATATACTTACCTTTTTTAGCAGCGTTGTCAACGGTTTGGCTACCTCTGCGTAGTCAGGGACAAAGCGCCTGAACCAGCTGGAGGTTTGCAGGAAACATTTCAGATGTTTTATGTTCCGAGGCGTCGGCATGTCCGCGATTGCCGCGGTCTTCCCTGGATCGACGTGACGTCGAATGACGTCAGAGTTGACCAGTTTGTGCAGCTCCTTCTCTAGTGCTTCTCTCTTAGGCGGCGACAATCTAAACGGAGGAGAAGCCAAAGGTTCCTGTGTCTCGCTTACCTTTATCTTATGGACGGCGAAGTCTGTAGGAGGTCCCGCGGTAGCGAACTGAGCGACTCTGTCTCGCAAGAACTCGTTGAGTGCGGCCCTGTGCTCCGGTGGCAAGCTCGTACCTTCATCTTGGCGCAGTGATACATCGCAGACCTCTGCTTGTGTCACGGCCGCGCTGTTCAATACATAAGATTGCAAAAACGGGAACCGGTCTCCTGGACTATCTGCAAAATGCCACGACTCCTGGGCTATGTCTAGAACAATAGCCGCGTTAGCAATAAAATCACGACCTAAAAGTGTTCTGGTGTCATCACCAGGAAATACCATAAACTCGGTGTCGACTCTTCGACTACCTAGGGTGACAGGTACCGCAGCGATCTTTACCATTTTCCTATGACACGAGCCATCGGCGAGCCCGATATAACGCTCCGTTTCTTGGAATTGGACGCCGTTATTCACTAACAATGAATACAACAATGGGCTAGCAACACTGTGCGTAGCCCCTGTATCGACTATCGCTACCCCTTCCTTACCTACTACGCTTATTGTTATTAAAGGATGTGACGTCGTTGTCGCGAAGAAGTCACCTTTTACGACGTTAAAATCGGACGGTTTGGTGGGCGCGGGTTTAATCGAACAAGTTACACACTTTGACTTCACTACCCCAGGCTGGCCGCATCCATAACAACGTATTGGGTTAGCATCCTTATCGCTAGTACCAACTTTATTAGCTTTATTGTCACTGTCGACTTTATTAGCCCTACGACATTCGTTAGCCGCGTGACCAAACGCTTTACAAAACGAACATCTAATGCGATTACGTTTCGAGTTCTCATTAGAGTTAGAGGTGAGTTTGGAACCGGTGGTTGCGCTCGGACTCGTAGTACCGCGGTCGGGAACGGTAGGTACATTCGGGTTATTCGCGGAAACGATCGGGTTTTTTAATTCCGTTATCGAATCTTCCACGAGTCTCGCTCTCTCTAACAAATTATCAATATCGCTAATGGTGTCTCGCGACAAACGTTTCCGTATTCGACGATGTAGTAAGCCGTACACAATATCCACTATCATCACATTTGGCACAACATAGGGTAATTGAACTAATAATGATCGTACCTTTGATATAAAAACTTCAGCGCGTTCACACTCACTCTGTTCCCGCGTGAATACCTCGCGCAGTATCCTGTACGCGGGCTTTTGCACGCCGTAGGCAGCGCGCAGGCGCGCGAGCGCGTCCGGCCACGAGCCGACGCAGGCCCGCGCGCCGCGCCACCATACCGCCGCGTCGCCGCTCAGCAACATGGAGAGGCCGCGTAGCGCGTGCTGGTCGGTCACGTCGGCGCACTCCTTGTATACCTCCACTGCATCGATGAACACCTCCAGTACCTCAGTGTCGCGTGACTGTCCGTCAAACCTCGCGGTGCACTTTGAAAAGTTACCGCCGGAGGTCGCGGGCGTGTTCGCCGTGGGCGATGCCGCCGGTGTCGACGCGACTGGATTCCACTGGTTGCCTTGATTTAGAGACCGTAGGGTTTCCACTAGCGTGCGGTTCGTCTCCGCCTGCATCCTGGCGAACGACTCCATCATGGTGGACAGTAGCCGTTCGGTGCTGAGCGCGGCGGCGGGTGCGTCGGCGGGTGCGGCGGGTGCGCCGGTGTGGGCCCCGCCGAGTGTGTGGTCAAGGGCGGCGCCCCCCTGGGCGCGCAGCTCCTCGGCCGCGTCTGTTGAGTCGCGTGCATGGGTGATAGCACTGGTAGCGGCGCCGGCATAGGCGCGCGTCTCCACCACTGAGTCACAGTCCGCGTCGGAGTAACCGTCGCTTCGTTGTTCCTCCGCATTGCGGTCGATTGCTGCTCGGGCAGCCCGCGTCGTTCGTGGCATGATAATAATGTCTCTGTGGTCACTGAATTGATAGTTAATTACACTTCACTGGGTTCGGTTTGCCGCTGTTAAAACTTAACATGGCCGCGAGTTGGGCGTCACTGTAATGGCGTGAAGGTGTTAATGCCAGTAAAAGACGTTGATAACCACGAAAAACAGTTTAATGCAGCACACAACAACAATATGGTCTTTACAGTTTCACTTATGTAAGATTTTGGCGGGAGCGAACGAGAGCCGTGGACGGTGCGAATGCGTTACGTGCGCTCGACGGGACGGGCGCGCGACTGAATCGGAACGCGGGAGCGACGCCGCCGGTGGCGCGTGGGCAGCGCGCATGCGCGGCGCTCGGCCGATGTTTAGCTAGCCTTGCGCTCGCGCGCTGTACTGTGTTTGAACCCGAAAATGCGTGTTATACTAGTAATTATTCCATTGTAGTATCTATTCAAATATTAGTTCAAATGTTGATTCTACTATTTAGGTATTAATATTTGCACTAATTTTTTTGCTGAATAGCAATGGTGTAGGAATACCATATTCTTCGCAACATCGCTTTTCGTGTCTATTTGTGTGACCGCGTTGTTCTTCTCAACTGCGCAACTGAAGTTGACGCTGTTTTCTTACCATCATTTAGAGAATTCATTCCCAAGGGATTACGTGTATAAAATATTTATATTAAACTTACATATTATAACAAAGTATAATTGTCCAGTCGTAAAAACCGAGTGAAGCAGGGGCAGGTTGTTAGTCTTCCTACTATTTCTAATATAATATTAGAATCTATACTAATAATAAAGCTGAAGAGTTTGTTTGTTTGTTTGAACACGATTATCTCTAGAACTACCAGTCGGATTTCATTTTTTTT
Source organism: Apamea crenata (assembly GCA_949629185.1). Taxonomy (NCBI): domain Eukaryota; kingdom Metazoa; phylum Arthropoda; class Insecta; order Lepidoptera; family Noctuidae; genus Apamea; species Apamea crenata. The sequence continues at coordinate 8,793,633 of OX451376.1, read as the reverse complement.
TTGCATTTGATAGCCCAATTCTCGTGAAAGGCTATAGGCTATTTGACAACACGCTAAGACACTTACATAAAAGCGAAAACGAAGTAATAGCGCGGGCAGGTGATGGGATGCGACGGGATGGGTCGGGGGAAACAAGAACACGCGGATGAAGTTGCGGACAGAAGTAATTAACAATTATTAATGGGATGTTTTGTATTTTTAGATATTTGTTACTCAATCACGCAAAAAACGGCTGAACGAATTTAGTTTGTAGCGGTATCTACAACGCCACATGCGAACAACGCTTCATACTGACGTCACGCAAATCCTGCATCTCGCAAGCAGAGTTTACCGCGCAATTAATATACCTACATACAAACTTCCCGATCGGTCGTTGGGGCAGTTGCCCGCCAGACACAACACCCGTCTGGTCGGAGGATCCTCCCTTTTCTATGGAGGATGAGTGAAGTTTACACCCTATTCCTCAGTCCTCTATAAGTTTATAATCTGGATTGACTCATAAGATACTTTTTATCCCGGTATTACTTAATTTCCGACCTATACGCGGGCAAAGCTGCGGGAAAAACTTAGTCACATAATAAAACTAAAACTACCGTGTAAGCGAAAGCATCACATCGCTAGAAGGCCAAACAAAGTTAGCAGTACTACATTACGTCAAAAATCATTTTAAGCAGAATATTTTAGTACTAAATGCAACTTTCCCGCTCAACTCGTTACCAACGCATAAAGCAAGTCAAATATTTATGCAATCGTTTGTATAACTTTCATTTACATCCAACCGAGCATGTTTTCACGGTAGACGACGTTTTAGACACGGAATACGATGTTTGATAGTGTTAGCATGTTTCATATGCATTTCGTTTTGTAGGGGCGCGTTGTGAAGGATCTCGTCAAAACTTACTTATTTCATCAAGCAGTGTTGCTGTGTTTCAATTAAGGCAAAAGCCTCAGGGTAACCCGCGAATCAGAATTAGATCAACATACAACCTGATACTGCAAACAATGTTAGAAAATTTGTATCCCCCATCCAGAGTATGTATACGGGTGCCGGAGTTATAAGGCAGACAGAGGTGCGACGTTTGTTTAATTGAAAATGCAACTTAATACTGAGTTACACGGTTCGATTTTAGTTGATCAACTCCTAAGTCTTCCTTCTCCTAAGACTTTAAATTTTTGTTAACTACGGTTTTAGAAATGCGATCACCCAATAGCATTTACCTTTCTAGTTTCAAAAACATTATTGACCTAAAAAATTGTTTGTATTCAACCTACTTACACAAATAGAATAAAAAAAAACATCGTGTGGCGTGTGGCTTTGTCCTAGAACCAAAAATTCGAAGACATCGTGATATCCGCGAACCCGCACTGGGCCCGCGTGGCGGATTATGACCCACTTCCACCCACAGAGAGGAGGCCTGTATTTCAGCTGTAGAAAGATTACAGGCTGATTATGGTAAAGCTATATTGTCTATGCCAATTACGTAATTAGGTACCTAATTATATTTATGTATGTATTAAATTCATCGTTGTGTCATCATCATTTCAGCCGAAAGACGTCCACTGGTGTGCTGGACATAGGCCTCCCCCAAGCACCTCCACTTCGACCGGTTCTGTGCTTCTCGCATCCAACGGTTTTCAGCAGCCTTCACAAGGTCGTCGGTCCACCTTGTGGGAGGCCTTCCAACGCCACGTCTTCCGGTACGCGGTCGCCACTCCAGAACCTGTCGAGCCCATCGGCCATCTGTTCTGCGAGCAATGTACCCTGCCCACCATGCTTCGACTGCATGCATGAACTTGCATCGTTGTGTTACTTAACTTTATTAGAGGAAAATACCTACTACAAAAGTCTGTGAACAAACAAACTACCAATTACTTGTAAAATGTTTTGCGACCCAGTGTATTGTTGCACTAACGTTTCATATTAGAAGTAGCAGCTGTTATTACATACCGTTGTTCAAGAAATTAAACTCATTTCCAGAAAATCGCGACCAATTACAACTGGACTTGAGTCGCGGGAGGTTTTTAGTTTTATCTAAATGTTTTTGGATTTTTCTGAAGATCTTGTGACAGGTACATCTTTTAAGTACAATTTTAAAACTGACTTGGAAAACTTGAAACAGAGTCCGAACTCAAGTCAGCCGCAGCCAAGACAATTTTAACAGGGACCCTTGTAGTTTTGTACCACCTAACAGTGAAGAGCAGCCCATTCAGCAATTAAAAAATATGCAGCGTCTCCCCACAGATCATGGCCCGCCCACCTTTCATTTTGCGCCGCATGCCCCTGTCACCTGTACTGTATTGTATTAAATAGGGGATGGAAGATTGTATAGAATATCGTAATTTTTGTTATACATTTTTGCCATAAATCCTACCGAGGGCACGGCTTGTATATTTTAAGAATAAGTTAAAAGTTAAATCGATGCCGAAGATAATGAAATCCTCTGAAGAATCGCGAAAAATATCGTATTTTTCATTTCACCATTAATAAATATAAATTTATTGGTTTCACTCTCCGGAACAAATGACGTGAAACTGTTGTACATATTTCGGCTGACTGGCAAACAACCGAATCATATGGTATTTTGATTCATTTTATTGGTGGTATACCGCATCAGTCGCTAATTATATGAACTTCAGTGAAACCCTTTCACATTCTGTCCGCCATTTTGCCAAATTGCCAGAATCAAATCGCACAGTTCACGTCTCATTTACCCTGTTTTCACGATTTTATTGCATGTTTTTAAAAGAAAAACTTCCACGGAAATTATATCATATAAAATCAGAAAGGCGTGGTCAAGTTTAAAGGTGTGTAGGCCATCAAACTGAACGAACAAGTTTCACCATGGGACGAATATTGACGGTTGGCGCAGTGGCTGAGCGATCGAATTCTCGCACGGAACAAATAATTGTATTGCCTACAGGCAGTTGTTCCGGGTCTGGCTGTTTGTGTATGTGAGTTTAAATGTTTCTAAACGCACCCGGGAGTAATTCCTAGAGAGGGGAAAAGTTGAAAAAAAAAAACGTAATTTTACCTATTGAATAAAACCGTCAGCCAACCGACTGCCGACAATGTGACAAAAGACAATGCCATAATTCGATAATTTTACAATTTTTTTTCATTTTTAGTGCTTTACTAGCTTGTATAGGAAATTGTGTGTCAGAAACGTGGTAATAATTTTTTTGCTTTTTTTCTAAAATTAAACTAGCCTAAGTTACTCCTTATAACATCAGCTACATATCTGCCGGTGAAAGGTTCGTCAAAATTGGTCCAGGCGTTTCAGAGATTACTTTTGTTAATACTTTCGTATGCATTTAAGTAAAAAGCTGTTATTTTGTTATTACAAACAGACACTTCAATGTTATTTATTTGTCTAGATGTATAGATTTATAAGGCGTAGAAACACAGTATTCACCACAATCTATAAAGCCTTGAAATTTAATTAATGTATTAAACGAAAATTCATGGCTATTAACCTATTAGCTGTCACGACTATCGATTGCTGAGTCCACATCCACACGACAACCTCGCAAGCCAAGTCAAAACACTTGATTTGTTTATCTTTCTCAGCTTTCACGAGGTTCTCATCATGCGGGACGGTTATATCAACAATCATTGCGCGCCGCTCTGATCGATCCATCACCATTATATCAGGCTTATTGGCAACAATAGTCCTGTCAGTGATGCAGCAATGTTTTCATTTTCGAGAACTGGGTCGGGCACATACATTTAGCAATTCCACGAGGCTGTATTTCAGAGCAATTTGCTGATGTATTATCCTGGCTACAAGGTTGTGTCTAGCAAGTATTCTCCGTTAGATAGACGAGAACACTCGGAAACAATATACCTAATATATGTACTTAAATACGATAGACTAATGTGCTCAGTGTCTTAAGATGAGAAGCAAACAACAATGATGAATGGCCGAAAAATATAATTAAAATAACAATTGAAGGTATTAAACATTGTATATTTATAATTAATTTAATGAAGCTCGAAAGAATCAACCTTATTCCACCTAATTAATTCAATACAACAATACCTACTGCTACAATTACTGAAAGTATAATAGATAGCATTACAACGGCTTCAATGTGATTATACAAAGGTAAGCATACGTAAGCCTATTAATAGTGTTTCTGCTACTATCAAATGTTAACGGTTGGATTTACTACTGTATAGTAATGTATTGTATTGTGTGGTTGGGTTTCTTTGAATTACCGGTCGTTATCCGTTAAATATTACACAGATGATGTATTTTGTTATATGTCCTGTTATTAGTATACTGGGTCCATCTATGTTTGCCATTAGTTGCAGTTAAAAGTCTGTTAGTATCCATGTGGTATCATCATCATTTGCCTAGCCTTTTTCCAAATATTTTTGGGGTCGGATTTCAGTCTAATCGAATGCAGCTCAATACTAGTAATTTACGTAGAGTGACTGCCTGTCTGATCTTCACAACCCAGTAACTGGGTAACACAATACACCTTGGTAAGACTGATTGTCAGACTTTCGGGCTTAACTGGGCTGTCAAAGATCCATGAATGACAACTAGGACCAACAGCTTAACGTTTTCCGAGGCATGGAGGAATTTAAAGATGGTCACCCATCCACGGACCGACCACGGCAAGCGTAGCTTAACCTGATCGGTCGACCCGTGGCTGTTATTGCTTAACCACGAGCCCCTCTAGTATCCATGTTGTATAATTAAGATAATTACCTACCTAATTTGTTGATTGAGTGGGACAGGATTCACACAATGTGATCATTTTTTTTAATCAAATATGTCTAGATTTCATAATTATCAATTAAATTTTGAACATTCATCGGTCAAGTTAAACATTAGATTCCAACACTATTAAGTCTTAATATTAATAACACACATTACCTACAATATATTAATAATCATACAAAATAAAACAGCCAACTCCTTTAAAAAAAGCCCACAAAACTCCAAGCTAACGAGAATGTCCTTCACAACCTTTTACGAAAATCGCCATCAAAGGAAAACATGGTCTCACGTATAAAATGCTAAAGGAAAAACCTTTTTGCATTCGCATCCTCAACCTAATGCGTTTAGATAGCTAGATATTAGTACTTCCTTTAAAGCCTAGGCTTAGTGTAAGACTATTAGGTCAAGTGGCCGTCGTGTGTGGCTTCTAGTTAAGCCTGTTACATTAATAAGAATCCTGGAACCTGCTGCAGACTTAAATGCAGAGAAATCTCTGTGTGGGTGCTGACTCGTTTTGGGATTGAGTTGATAGTAGTGGTTGAAATCCTTGGGATTATGACAAGTAGTTTTGTTAATGGAGATGAAAATTAATGATAGCGTGATTGTTGACAGAAGGAAGGGAGAATAGAGGAGAAGATCGTGTTGCACCAACCTAAAGTAATATAAATGCAGGAAATAAAATACGTTTATTTATGGTAAACATGACGCAGAGACAGATCTCACACACAAAAAGAATATCAATTTGGAGGAAAATATGCATCAAATCCACGCAAAACGGCCATCGCTCAGTATAATGCCGAGAACCTACTCGTATGCAAGACAGAGCTCCAGCGCTGGTTTTCAGCGACAGCCAGCGTTGACGTTTTGACGTCAACGGGTGCAGCAACAACATGAGTTAAGGGCAGAAAGATGACGGTGATAAAGATGAAAATAATAAAAAAGATAAAACGACATTTCATTGTTAAAACAGAATAAATTGGGATTCCGACCGGAACGTGATATCGCAAAACGAAATGAACTTTTTTATGACAAAAACTTATACACATTTTCACCCCAATTTATGAACATACATATACCTAAATACGGTCAAAGTTAATATACTTAGTAACAAATTCAGTATTAACAGAACACGTTTTCATATTACGTTCAATATTTGCTGTATCTTTTCACCCCAAAACAGCTTTGATGACCGTTGTTATTATGATTGTAAAATACGTAAAAACATTGCAAATAAGAACAGGTTTACCATTCAAATTTTCTTTTACTCTTATTGTTTGTTTCTTAATAGTATTAAAAAGATTTGCATTAGATTGGATCTGATTTTATTGTAAAGAGATTTTGCTATTCACAAAAGTTTTGACATAAAAGTGTTTGACAAACACTGGGAGTTTTCTCTCCTTGTTGAGTGATAATTCAATTATAATGAAAGTAGGATTTCCTGTAAAAGGTACTTCTCTTAGTAAAGTAGGTACTTTAAATTATTATGATTAAGGATTAGGACAGTAATTTCTTTCAATTTAATTATTTATTTAACATTTTTGAAATATTTCGTAAGCTCTTGAGAAGACATCACTCAAAATTTCGTGAGCCTTGATGGAACCTAAATTCATCTGCCATAAACAATTAACGTTATGAATTGGGACTGTCAAAAAATTCTCGAATATCAAAATTCAGCCGTTACAAGTTCTAAGATGAAAGAAAAAAATATATTTTACAATGCTATATTTAATAGAAAACCTTTTAGCTATGGTCTAGACCTCTATACCATAGCTAAAAGGTGTAGGCTCCACTTCTATCATTATGTACCTACATAATGATAGAAGAACAGTTAACGCCTTGACTACTCAAGGAAGTTGCAAAACAACTTTTGAGCATACTACCCAACGGAATGAGCCGCAGCAATGTCGAACCTCCCTCATATAGTTCAAAAGAAACTCAAACAACACTTGTAGAAACACCTGCCCTAAGCTCAAGGTTCAAACCTGAACGCAAGAGCCATCAAACGAAGTGGTAACGTTTTTGGTCGGTCAAGTGAAAGGTTACCGCAAAACGCACTTTGAATACATATTACCGTTTTTCTCGAGAGTACCCCAAAGTTTTCTAGGCATTAGGACTGTGGCAAGGTCAGAAGAGAAGCGACAAGCGGGCTAATCAATACTTTTTGAAAGAAACAGTTAATTGTTTACTTCAAATGTTTGTTTTTAGGTAAACAACTCACGTTCGTTCTCCCTAAAGAGTTAAACTAAGTGTGTTTTGTTCAATTTGCCGAAGAAGTACTTTTTATTTTGTTTTGTTATGTCTGAATTTTCCAATCTAGCTCCGCATTTAGGTACACCGATGTTATAAAAGTTGTGATGTGTTTAGAACATGTTTAATATATATACCGAGTTTTAGCAATTTTTGTTCACCTTTTTGGCAAGTTTTCTAGAAGTTTTTTTATACAATTAGTGTTTACAACTTGGTATACACGTTAACTGTAAATACTAGACACAACATTAAAAATACAGGTTTTATGCTTTGGGGTAAACGCGCAATAATCTTTATAATAGACTAATGTACTATTTTAGAGAGTAAAATACTGATTTAGTATATTTGTTCATTGCAAGATTAGTCTAAAAATTTATACCCAGGATTTGTCTAAAGATACATTAAAAATTCGCAAAGTTGAACCCGAATCCACATATAATTATCTTCCTTTAGACAAGAGACCTCATTACACTAGTCCTGTCAGAAACTGCTATATTACTCTAAAGATGATTTATACTTCCGTTTTAATTATTAACTACCCTACTTAGTACGTACTTATACGAAGCTCATTAATCATTAAAGTAGGTACTATCTCGGAGCTACTAATGGTTAATTTTCTGGTATTGTATTTTCATATTAATTATAATAATATTATCTGTTACTATACAGAGTGGTAGGGCTTTCAGTCTAGCCGGATGGTGCTAAATACCAGTATTTTACATAGAGCGACTGCCTATCTGACCTCCACAATCCAGTTATTGGGTAATACGATAAGACTGCTGGGTAACTAGTTGGTAAGATTTTCGGGCTTCTGACGACCCGTAACGACTGTCAAAGATCCAAGAAAGACAGCCGAGGCCAACGGCTCAACGTTCCTTCCGAGGCATGGTCTCGGTATGTATCGTCACACATCCATGGACCGACCACAGCAAGCGTAGCTTAACTTGATTGAACCCGGCTTCAAGTATTTATCGTTTTTATTCTCGTTTCATAGTCAGTTTTATGAATCCCAATATTCCTTACGACCCCGAATAAAGTGACCGTAATTGAACGTTTTGGGATTTTATTGGGTATTTGGTAGTATTTTAACAGTAAATTACAATTTTACATACATTATACATAAACAACTACCTATTACAGAACGCCATCTACTGTATAATTCTTACATACTCCTTTTGCTGCTGCTACAGCTACAGCTGCAGCAATTTGAAATGCCTGTCGCATTTCAAATTGCTGCAGCTGTAAAATTCTAAAACTCCGTGCACATGTATTTAGTTTCGAAAAAAATTCAGAGGTGTTACCGTACATGTTTGACTTCGACATCACAATAGTAAACATGAACCAGGTACCGAATAACAGTGGTCAAAGTGAGAATGTCTTTTGTAAAAACACAAGTACCGTGTTTGGTACACATGATGCAAAAGGCTCTAACAAACGTTTTGGTGGTACAGCCTCAATTTTTGAAGTAACAATGGGCCTGCCACGCTAAGCAATTTGTAAAGAGGTTTTTAAAGGACTTTCTTGTGTCCAAGTTCTTCGTTTCTGAATTTCGTTTTCAGAACAATTTGTCATGAAACCTAGTCGTAGATATCAGTATTATCTACGTTGAGATTGTACATTGTTACCATAGATTAACGACCGGATTTATAAATGTATACGAAGCAAAAGGAGTATGTAAGAATTATACAGTAGATGGCGTTCTGTAATAGGTAGTTGTTTATGTATAATGTATGTAAAATTGTAATTTACTGTTAAAATACTACCAAATACCCAATAAAATCCCAAAACGTTCAATTACGGTCACTTTATTCGGGGTCGTAAGGAATATTGGGATTCATAAAACTGACTATGAAACGAGAATAAAAACGATAAATACTTGAAGTCGGGTTCAATCAAGTTAAGCTACGCTTGCTGTGGTCGGTCCATGGATGTGTGACGATACATACTGAGACCATGCCTCGGAAGGAACGTTGAGCCGTTGGCCCCGGCTATCTTTCTTGGATCTTTGACAGTCGTGACGGGTCGTCAGAAGCCCGAAAATCTGACCAACTAGTTACCCAGCAGTCTTATCTTATTACCCAATAACTGGATTGTGGAGGTCAGATAGGCAGTCGCTCTATGTAAAATACCGGTATTCAGCTGCATCCGCTTAGACTGAAAACCGACTCCAACATAGTTGGGAAAAGGCTAAGCAGATGATGAATTTGCTTTTTATTTTAACCTTGACAATCCAAGACTATGTTTTGAAACATAATAAAGGATAAATAGGGCTCAGAATAAACAATGAGACACTGCCTTCATTTTTGCCTGCGAGCTTCTACTTGGATTCGCAAAGCTGACAAGCGGCATTGAATATTCGATGAAACAAAACAATATTAGATGCCAAAGCTATTCTGGTTGTGCGTGCCATACATTTGAATGCATAATACTGCTTGTCAAACGAATATTTCTGATGGAGAAATTATGCATTCATGTCCCAAAAAGGTAGACAAAACCATGATTTATTATACCGGAGCTTAGGTCAGGGACGGATCAAAAATGAGTATGAGATATGCCGATTCTTATTTGTTGAGTGTCTTATAAATGTTTGACCCACTTGCGACGAATGCAAAAGTTGAAGACAATCACTAGGAAGACGTTAAATGAAACTGAGTCCTTGAAACAACGATTGGTGAAGTGGAATGGAAAGAACAAGCAATGTCCGCTCGTAAAATGCGGAAAAACTTTCAGAACTGAAATAATTTGCTGAAGTGGTTTTAAATTAAAACTAAGATTTTTAACAACAAAACTGTTACTCCCATTTAAAAAAAATCTACTTTATAGCATAATCAGCCTATAATGTTTCCACTGCTGGTAAACCAACCTGTCTGACCAATCTGTGAGCAGGCCGTAAGTCACCACGCGAGCCCAAGAGTTGGTAGATGTCACTTGTCAATTGTTTTTTAATCTAGGACATGCCGGTTTTAACATACACGTTCTGTACGTATGTTTTGTTGCTGACTGTCCCAAATACCTGTCCTGTCTTTTTGTTACTTTTTTTTATATAATTTGTTATTTTTTTTTTATTGAGTTTAGTTTAGTTTAGTTTTATGATCTTTCTGTACGAGTCGCAGTAAATACTTTTTCTTTCTTTCTAAATATCTGTTTAGATAACTGAGGATCCGACCGGAATAAAACAAAAAGAAGAAAGGGATCAGAACGGAATGACAAGTTTATAGTGGGTCAGGATTAAAACGTAATAACAACCAGCAAGGGATCGGATCAGGGGATCAGACCGGAATAAATCTTCCTCACGATGTTTTCCGTCACCGTTTTGAGAGGAGTGATAATGAAAATTTATTTTTTACACAAAGTAAAGCGCCTGTCAGGGATCGAACCTACGACCTAGAACTCGGAGGTCACGTACGTAACCACTATTCCGCCACTGCTCATACACTGTATAAAAATCTCTTAAATTCACTGACTGGCAGAAAACGCACAGCATAACCCGCTGGGTCTAAAATACCTTATTTAACGTGCGCACAAAGTAAGGATTTTCGAAAATTCTTCCCTTAAAGAAAACAATAGGATTTATTTTAGGTTTTCATAGGAGATCGTCATTTTTGCTGATGCACATCGGGCTAAAAATGTGACAATAATTTTCCTAGTTGAATTTTAGGAACTATGTTCCCCAAAATTACGATAAAAAGTCGCTATGTCACACATTGGGAGTTTAAAGTGCTATTTAAACCCGGAGAACCTGGCACAGGTAAAGTGCTGCAGTGACACTTATTCAATTAAGGACTTGTCCATGACGCTCACGTTTATGGAAAGGTCTAGGAATTCTTCTTTTCTCTGCAAAAATCCATTAGGCAGCAATCTGAGTACTGCCAAAGAATCTTTTTCATAAAAGAGTCCTTTTAGGAAAACCTTTCTGATGAGCGTTGCCCGTAGAATAATTGAGGAGGTACAGGAGTATCTAATTAACGAAATGAAAAAGAGGTACAAGAATCTATAGAGGTAAGAGATAAATAATTCTCACTCAGCGTTTTTTGTGCGAATTTTAATGCTTGTTTGTAAAAGCCAATCGTTTTTTGGATTAAATGGCGTATCTTTTGCTAAGCAGTGAATATAGATTTGGATATGGTGTATATAATAAGCGAGGGGCTTGTTGTGGCAAAGTACACGTAGCCGCACAGGTCGATCGATCAGGTTAAGCTACGCTTGCTGCGGTTGGTCCGTGGATGGGTGACCATCTTTACATACCAAGACCCCTCCGTGCCTCGGAAACCACATTAAGCTGTTGGTCCCGGCTGTCATTCGTGGATCTTTGACAGTCGTTACGGGTCGTCAGAAGCCTGAAAATCTGACAACCAGTCTTACCAAGGGGTATCGTATTACCCAGCAACAGGGTTGTGGAGGTCAGATAGGCAGTCGGTTCATGTAAAACACTGGTATTCAGCTGCATGCGGTTAGACTGAAACCCGACCCAGTGAGTTGGGAAAAGGCTAGGCAGATGATGATGGCATAAATAAATGCAGTTTTATAACGACTTGGTTAGCTATATACATATATATCACTATAAGAACATATTATGAGTAATCTTTTAATACTCTTTTGGTCTTGCCCAAATATTTAAATCATTATCATCTAATTTCAGTTTCAAGCGACACTAACCAACATTACATCCTCCATCCACACCATTAAGCTCACACTCACTAATTCCAAGGGTGCTATGCCCACTCATTTCAAGGGTAACATACACCTCCATAATTTAATCGTACCTAAATGTTTGCCCATAAATAAAATTTCCATTAAAACCCCGCTAACAACATAACCTAGTCCTTACTAAGCTCATAAAGGCTGTATATTATAGCAGTATGTAATACACAGTGTTTGTTGAACGAGCGCAACTTTTATAATAAAGACGGAGAGTGGAGGAAGGCCTATAGACGCGTAAGTGGCTAGCTTCCCAGAAGAGAAATTCGAATGTACTTGAGTACTTTGAGGTATAGTATATGTTAATGGACGCACCTGCTGGTGGTAATGTAGGAGGCAATTTTGGTGGAGTTAATGACCGTGTTTGAGGATGTAGGGAGAATGTCAAGGTCTAGGCTGAGAGTGTAGGAAAAATTTAAAAAGATAGTATTTCTGGCTGATGAAGATACAATGCTTAATAGTGTGGAAGCTTTTGATAGAAAATGAAACGTGGAACGAAATATAATTATATTATTATCATTGAGAGTTGTAAATTAAAAATCATTAGTATCATGGTGATACTCAATCTTTACAGAAATAAGTTAATCTAAATAATGATGATAATATAATTATCTTCCCTGATATTGCAAACGGATAATATTTTGTTACTAGAATTTTGAAGAAAAAGTTGCAAATATTATTGTCTGAAAGATCCGATCTACTACCAAATTCGTTACTAATATTAACAGGAATAGTGGTTCCTTAGCATCAGTAATTTCTACCCCGGTTTCAATATTGGGATTGTATAACAAACATTAATTTCATCTCTATATAAATCCAAATTTGTCCAAAAATTATTGCTTTTTCCTTTAAAATTGGCAGTATTTCTTCTGCTATAAAAGAACCTTATAATATTATACAGCCTTAGCCTGTTGAGCGCACCGATTATGGCAATTACTCTCCAATTAAAGAGAAGCCTTGCTGCATCGGACGTTTCCCGACTTCGAGACGGACTGGAAGAGACGTGATAATTACTTCCCCTTAAATAATGGTCTTGTGACGTGACAATCTGTAATTATCAAGGTCTTTGAGCGTAGTGTTGTTACTGTTTCGTTTGTGGTCATTGAAAGAAATAAAGAAAGAAAAAGTATTTATTGCGACTCGTACAGTCACGAGCAAAAGTATGTATACACTCGGCTTTATTCAAAAGCGATTTACTCCTTTATTTTTGAAAGTTTTTTTTTTTTTTACGAACATAGCATTTTCGAACCCATAGGTTTATGTAATGTGTCATAATATTTCAACGTTGCATTCGTTATGTCACGAAATAATCGCAAATGAAACTTGTCAAGTGTTGACATATTGGTGCTCGTGACTATACAGGAAGATCACAAACTAAACTAAACACAGTCATAATAAAAAACAAAATTATGTATATAAAGAAAGTTATTCAACATACTATGAGTATGTTGTTTTTAAGTGGGGTCCGTGGAGTTGCTTGTCCGTTTTTCTCCTTAGGTACCTACTACGCTTTTGAATGGGCAACTAGCTTCATATTTCTGACTGACCGACTTCTTGACTATTCAAAAGTGCCTGTAAATGGTTTAATTGAAACAAATGCCTTGAGATTGAGACGTATGGTATTAGTACTAACAGACTAGTTTACTGGAAGACACTGGCATATCTATCTGCACCGCGGGCTTCTTAATATTTCTGAAATAGATGATACATTGATAGCAATATTGACAACATTTTGTCGAAATTAACTATAGTTAAAATAATATGAAAAGAGCTTTGACAACGTTTAGGTATATATACCTAGTGATGAGCATTATTAGTATCAGCTTCATCCAGTGGAACAAAGTATTAAAGGGCAAGTTGAGAGCTATTAACTGGTAGTTGATAGCTATTTAATAGTTTGAGAAGAGCTAAACTGCAATTTGATTTACGAGGTTAGAGCGAAATGGCAATACAAAAGTTAACAACTGTTTAGCTAATATAATCCACTCGATATAATAGATAAAGTTTTCAATTTGAGCGCACTCTAAAGTAAAATAATTTCTACTTTTGCGAAGAAAATCACACATGAAATAATCCCAAAAATATCTCAGCACAAAATATAACTCAATGCTTTGCGTATATTTCTACATACAGGAAGACTCTGCCGCCAAGATAAGGTAGGTAAGGTAAGGTAGAGTGAGATACACATTTCAACGCACTCAAAATAATATACAGCCGCAAAGACCCAAATATCTCACACAGAGATAACCTTTATATGGATTCTCAGCACACCTTGGGGACCCAGCTCGTAACATTGAGCAAGCACTGACGTATAAATGGGCGAATTTCTATGATTATGTCTATTTTTACAACCTTTCTCCCTACCGGGAAGTTTTAGGAAGAAGTTTTCAACGCACCGCTTCGTTTTCGGCGTTGTTTGAAATAGATTTGAATTTTGGAAGGATTAACCGATTTAGAAGTTTGATTCTGTTACTTTCGGGCGAAATACGAAACATCTTTGGCCTTGATACTGGATAAACACAGAATCAATAATCAAAATCAAAACCTAAGCATTATGAACGTCAAAGTTACATAAGATAGTCCCCAAAACGCCCACCCTTCACCACTTTATAGTGCTTTAGCTGGGAAGAAGAAGTGGTGCAACAAAATTCCCTACAGCACAACTGTCTATTCAGTTCGAACAATTTGATTCTATACAATATATTATGCAAAGTAATTATCACTACGAAACACAACAATTAACATTCTTTGCCATATGTCAGTTAGCACCCACAATATACATACAGTTAGTACAACAGACAGTTTGCTCTTAGCTCGTGCTAATCATAAAAGGAACAAGCATTGATCACCATGGTTGTTCAATTCGGTTTGGCTATTAAAGACTATTAATTCAAGTCTTCTTTTCCTACAGTTAGTCAGTAATGTCTAAGATTAACAAACAAAGCACAAATGATTTTGTTTTAAGAAAATATAATTGTCGTGTAAAAGTGTTTGTACAAACCCACTTAAAGTAAATAAATCATTTATCACTTATGAAACTGTTTTCAGTTTCAAATGTGACGGTAACATTGAGACATTATAGGACCTCATTTTTTAGGGATAGGGTCCCTATTACTAAGACTTCGCCGTCTGTCCGTCCGTCTGTCTTTCACCAGGCTGTCTCTCAAGAACCACGATACCTAGACAGTTGAAATTTTGACAAATTATGTATTTCTGTTGCCGCTATAGCAAAAAATACTAAAAACAAAATAAAATAAAAATTTAAGGGGGGCTCCCATACAACAGACGTGATTTTTACAGATAATGGTACGGAACCCTTCGTGCGCGAGTCCGACTAGCACTTGGCCGGTTTTTTTTCTTATGAAATATCTATCTAGTAACTGGGTTGTGGAGGTCGGATAGGCAGTGGCTCCATGTAAAATACTGGTGTTCAGCTGCATCCCGTTATACTGGAAGCCGACTCCAACATAGTTGGGAAAGGGAAGGTTGATGATCATGATGATCTATCTCATAATAAAAAAAACAACTAACAAACTTACTATACAAATAAATACAAAAACAAAGGACACTTGGGCGTCGAAGTACTCGTCTGCATCACTGTCATCCGGAAACGTGCCCAGAAGACTGGCAGCATTGCCTCGTTGAATGGCAATGCTAATTCTTTGGCCAAAGAACAACCTGCCCTCTGGTCACGTGAAGTGTCGACCAGCCGGTGAGAAATTTCCTTAAAGAGGAGACGCGCACTCGGGCCCCATGACCCGAGCGATTCTCAGCCATTCTCATAATAAAAATTATTATAAAACTAACCGAAAAACACACTTCGTTTAAACGCAAATGATCTGAAACGCGAAAAATCTTCGAACAAAATAAATACCGCGTAAAAAAATTGCAATTCTGAATGTTTACTTTGCATCCACAGTTTTATTGAACTTTTAATTCTCGTACAAATGCAATACTATCAGTTCCCAGTGCAAGACTTAATTCGATTTCCAATTTAAATGCTGATCGAGAATTGAGAGATAAAGATGAAGTTACGGAAATTCCAGAACATTCCGGAGAAGATTAGAACAATTTTCGTACAATGGCACGACTCGTTGAGATAGCTCCAAAGTTATTTTAAGGGTCTTTGACCCTGGCGTGGCCATCATTTTTGTAAGAATGGCGGTTTTTATTTTATTTTATTTATTTTCGGAAGGCTTACAGACTAATAACATTATAATAACAGTATTATATAACTAAATTGCTAATTACAAGGCTCCACAGATAAATACAAAAAGTATTACTCCTTAATAGTCTAAGTTACATTAGTTATTCCCTCAAAGTTGGTTTATTTCATTTGTTCAAATTAGGTAGAAAAATAACTATCTTTGGAGAATGAAATGATAAAGGATTTTCCAAATAATCCTCTTAGCGGATTATCGTATACCGTATGAGATAGCGATAGTATTTGACAGTCACTTATAAACTGGTACCTCCAGACTATCTACTGTAGTTTGGTAATACTTTTCAAAGAAATCGTTCCTTGACATTGTCGTGTCGTTATCTTGGGTCCCAGCTGTAGGCTAACAAGTGGGGCCAAAAAAAAAGTTTGCATCAAAATCGATATCTGTCTCGTTTACTCCTTCTGGATCTGAAAAGTGTGCTTGTTTCATTATTATTTGTATTTAGTGACTTGTTTTTTGCCAAACTTTGTCTATGTATGTAAACAAAATCGTGAACACACATACCTACACATAGCTTGTACAAAAAATAAGTGTTAGCCTATTAATACCACTTTAGAATCTCAACATTTTGTTAATGAAAAGGGTCGATAGACTAGCGGCGACTAAGACGTTCCATTAAGTTGTGGATGAGATTGATGAAGAACTAAGGAGTCACGATCCTTGCTAATGAGCCAACTACTCAGAAGGAAGAAAATTAGCTTTAGTTCAGCGCGGTTTACGAGAACAATGTGGGATGTCTCATGTTTTAAGACAAGGTAACAGTTAAGTACAAGTCATCAGGGACGCGCGTCGTAAACGTAAAGTACCTACGTTACGTTAACGTCACACGTTCGCGTTTTTGTTAAAACCGAACCGATTAAATACTAAAATGCTATATATAGTATATATAGTAAAGTTTTATATAGCATTTTAGTTTTAATTTTCGCATCAAGTACGATTAGTATCAACCAAACTGTATCGAACCGTACATTACCGACTCATGTGCCGTGCATTCTACACGCACAGCATTTGTAACTATTATTGCACAACTAAAACTCAAATCATTTATTTCAACTAAATCAATTACAGGCACTTGTGAATTGTCAAAGGGTCGGTCAGTCAGATAGATGAAGCTAGTTGCCCAATCCAAAGCGTAGGTACCTATGGAGAAGAACGAGCAAGAAACTCCACGAAAACTCTTTTAAATCATAAAATTGTTACTAAATATTTGATTACATCATACGTGTTGAAATTAACCACTTGAGAACGATGTAGAAAGATGTGCACGTTAAAAACGTCCGTTATAGAAAACACAAAAACAATTCAGAAATTAAGATAAGCCGTGGCAGCTAAGAGATGATCAGTCCCTACTGACATAACATATAAAAATATATGTATTTCAATAATTGACGTGTAAAAGTGTTTGTACAAACCTGCTTACAGGAAGTTGTTATAATATTCTTTGTAGATTGTATTAGACAAGTCTGTGTATTAGACAGTTTTTATTTTAGTATCGACCCATAATCTGCCTTCAGGTGTTCAGTACTTTTATTCTTTGCCTCGGAACCGTCTTTAATAATTTATAGTTCTCTGATCCTTTACCGAGATGAAAAAGTATCGTCATTTATTCATCCGCATCGATAGGTAAGTCAGGGTTGTCGAGTGAAAACCAGGAAACACCACAAAGTGAAAAATAACTTTAATTTCGGCAATCATTGTCTTTGTTTTTGTATAATTAGTTTTTTTGTTTCTACCGACTTCGGAAATTAAACTTATTTTTTACTTTGTAGTGTTTTTTTGGAAGTCAATTATATTTTTATAAAGTTTTTATTTTCACTTTTTCCTTGTGGTAGTTACTACCACAAGGAAAAAGTGAAAATAAAAACTTTAGTAGTAAGTAAATTACAGTGACAGGAAGTTATTATAACATCATCAACATACACTACGTGGAAAAAATACGTATTATTAAAGCTGATTCAAAAACCACTCATCAGAACTGGATCAAATAAAAAAAAAACCAGAGACCACCCTAAAAATGACCCCTATAAATGAGACCACCCTATAAGCATACCGTTTCAAACAAAACACAAGGTGATTGTTATATCGGTTTATAAAAGACGAAGTTCTGAGGTAACAAACATAAAAAAAAATACAAAAGAATTGAGAACCTTTTTTGAAGTCGCTTAAAAACCAGGAAATGCTTATTAAGGTCAAAGTGAAATCATTTATTTCAAGTTGGCCATTAAAATTTCTGCAACGACTTTCAACAGGATTGACATTTATGTTTTCGGTAGCATAATTATGTCAATCACATACATCTAAAAAAACATCAAGCCAAATAGTCCACGAAGGCATGAGAGCAGGGGTGGCTCAGTGACTTACGACTTGTAGGTCGTGGGTTCACCAAGCAGGTCATTTACTTTGTGTAGATTATTTCATCACCACTACTCTCAAAACAGTAAAGGAATCTCATCCATGCCTCTGGGGCTGGATTGAGGTCAAAAGTGAGCCCATTGTCAATAAAAAAAAATATCATCGTCATGTTCTAGAACCAAAAAATCGAAGACATGTTTTATCTACCAACCTGCACTGGGCCCGCGTGGTTGATTATAGCCCACTCCCTCTCGAAGAAAGGCCTATGTCTCAGCAGTGGGAACATTATAGGCTGATTCACCACGCTTGCACAAGGTGGATTGGCGATTGCAGATTTAAATCCAGGTTAAGAAAAGAAAAAGCAAAATATGCACAATGTCTCGAAAAAATCTGTGTGCCGACCCTGATTGTGGTAAAGGTAACTCAACTTTGCCATATTCTTTTAGTGCTGTCAAAGGAAATATCTCTTGTGACGTAAATACTGTTTCTCTAGTATCCATGTTTTTTCGTTCAAGAGGGTCGTATAACCCTGTTAGTTTGATAAACAAGTAAATGTTTTGTCTAGATAAAGTTGTTGATTTCTTTCTATTTTTCTTTCTTTACTGATACAAACTATTTGTATAACAAGGGGCCGCCCCTGCTCGGCAAACAGATTTCTTTATTATATCCATTAAAAGGAATCATTAAGTGGTCATAGTGAATTAGGGCCTTGGTTTAATATTTAGTGATTAAAGGAATTTACCTGTAAGCGACATTCGATCATAATTATACAAAGCGTTTCGTCGGTAGAAATTAAAACATCATAATACACATACATAATAGTAACTTAAGTGACATCATTCAGACACCGTAAAGTTCGTTTTTTAAACCCAGATACTAATTCGACAGGTGTAATCTCAAATTTCTATACTAAATAAACGCATACACCAATGACTTAAATGTCAGTTAGTATCTGGGATTATAAAACGAACTTTAGTTGAGTTTCTTTTGTTTTTTACTACAGGTATCTCTGTTTTCTTGATTACTTGGGTTGGAATCTCTCGACATTTAGTTAGGGATACACGTTGCTTAATATTTTCTAAAAGAGAAGTAAGGGCGTAGCAGAAGCGTGGGGGATTAGCAACCTCCCAGCTAATCTCTTAGTTCACCTAATCCTTAATTTAGGAAGCCGGCCTAGGCTGGAACTCCCGACTTACAAAATTATGAGTTCGAACCAATTTAGGTAAATTATTTCATCACGGTAATGTAAAATATCGTGAGGAAACCTGCATGTCATATAACAAAAAAAATGAGGACATGTCACATCTACCAACCCGCACTGGGCGTGCGTGGTGGATTACGGCTCACTCACTCTCACCGAGATGAGGCCTGTGTCCCAGACGTGGGAATATTATAAGCTGATTATGCTTATGCTACAAGAGACTTTACCAAAACCAAGATGCGTGTCTTTAAAGAAAAAATCTTCTACTACCACAACTAATTTTTAAACCAGTCTCAAAAGAAAGTGTATTCTCTCTCCTTTTTGTAAAGACACAAAGTGCCCAGGCATTTAGTGCTTACATGTCTTACAATCTAATCCATAAGACTAGGCTCTAAAGTGTTAGCCCATTTGTAGTAATACCCTCAGTGAAAAGGTGGCTAGATTGGAGACCATTAGGACTTTCAAAAGACTTTTATATTTCTATGAAAAGTAATCGTTGGAGGTGAAGATGTTAGACCTCGTTTTGTTATACTCATTGGTTACAGATAATTTATAGAACAATGACGTCAATGACTACAGTCCGGTCGTCGAGAGAATGCATTCCTAACACCTGTCAGGGCGACAATTTTAGTAGGTAACTATAACTATGGAACCGGGAAGATACTTATACTATCAGTTACAGCATTAAAAATCTAGTTTTAGTTAAATCACTATTAGTTGTTATAAGAACTCTGCAATGATGACGTACTCATAACCATTTTTAAATCACTGGCAGTTTAGCATTTTGGAAATCATCAACGTCAAGACATTGCTACTTTATAAAATTGTTCCACACATACCTCAAAACCTAAGACAATGATATTAGCCTCCCGACCGATTCCGGTCAGGCCACCGTGACCGGAATCTCAATGGAGACGAGCCAGGTACGCAGGAGATATTATAGTGCACAAGTGTGTGCGCAAACACAGGTGCACTCTCTGTTCCTTTACTCTCATAGTCCGATGGGACGGCAATCCGACACGACCGGGGACAGATCAGGCGCAGGACCAACGGCTATCCGAGGCACGGGGGTATTAAACCGCCAACTTCCAAACCCCGGAATGTTACTAAGAAATTCCTAATCGAAAATCCAATAACACTTTGTCCGACCCGGGAATCGAACCCAGGACCCCACGTTCACCAGTCGCGCTTGCAACCTGAGGCCGACGGGGCAGTCAAAGAGACAAGACAATACATAACCCATTTAGTCTCAGTATCACTAACCCTTTGGCTTCGACACTTCTCGACCTTTGCACCGTCACGTCAAAAGGCACGTGCATCCCAGACATGTGAGCTTCAAGATGACAAGCATACGTCTATTGTTACAATGTGACATTGACAACGTCTTTATTTCTTTGCAGTAAGAACGGTTTTCGCAGTTCAAGTGTTGGTAGCATGCGGTTGGGTATAAGAACCCGTCCGTGATCGACACAATAACCCTTTTTGCTTCCATGGGGGTTGTAAGCAGCTTATGTGAGTACTCTAGTGTATGTAGTTTGTTTGTGTACGTGTAGGGATGTGATGTTCTTTTGTTTCATCGATTATTACTTCCACTAATTCGACGAGGGTCTCGTGGCCAAATAATAACAGCTACACGGGTCGGTCGAAGATTAACTAACGCTTGCCGTGGTAGGTTCGTGGATGGGTGACCACTGACCATCCATTATATATCGAGACCCTTCGTGCTTTGGAAAGCACGTAAAGCCGTTGGTCCCGGCTGTCATTCGTAGATCATTGACAGTCGTTACGGGTAGTCAGAAGCCCAAAAGTCTGACAACCAGACTATCGGTATCGGTATTGGTATCGTGTTACCTCCATGGAAAATTCTAGTATTCAGCTGCATTTATTTATGTGTTTATTAGAATTGTCTAATTGTGTATTGTATGTGCCGGGGTTGGTCCAGTGGTCGCAGGCGTCATTGCTGAGCATGGGGTCCATCAGGTATTTCTCAGTAGCAGCATTAAGCTTGGATTTGTGCCCGGTTAAAGGCTCGCCCCCTATGATACCGGATTTAAAAATAACTGTACAAATGTGGCAGAGGTGTACACTTCTGCCTAACCCTTCGGGGTAATCCCTGAAAGATTAGGCGTAAGTGTTATGTTTTGTTTGTAAGATAAATATTTTATTTGATTTGTGCGTAAAGGGTAATTTCGTGCATTTTGTAATTTGCTGCTGGTGACTTGGTAATTGATTCTCCAATCTCTACCTTTTCAATGATGATGAGGTCTCATATGGCAAGAACTTTTCATTTATTGGGTTACTAGCTACAGCCCGCGGCTTTGCCCGCGTGGTGGTCTAAAGTTATCCCAAGGGAACGTACTGCCGAAAGGCAATATCCTACATATTATGTGTTTCTCTTAGGGCTGATTTTTCATTCGACAGATAATTTTTATTTGTGGAATAAAGTTGACGTCTGACAGTTGCATGGAAGAAATGTCAAAAATTCAAAACTATTCCTCGGATAAAATTATCTGGCGTTGGTAAAATCAGTCCTTAGTTATAAAAATATATACCTACTACTTAAGAGCCGGTACAACGGTCCACTAGCGCCACTCCTTTAAAAAAATATTATCTCGTGACTGAGAACGAATTATGAAAATCTGCTCAATCAGCGACCTCGGTAAGTGTGTCTAGAATTTTCTAATACCTTTTATTAAGTTTCATATTGAGACACGAAGCAACTAAATACGACATATAGGAATGTGGCCGCTTTTCTTTAGATCGAATTTTGTTGCTTCGTGTCTCAATATGAAACTTAATAAAAGGTATTAGAAAATTCTAGACACACTTACCGAGGTCGCTGCTTGAGCAGATTTTCATAAATCCTTCTCAGTCACGAGATATTTTTTTTTAAGTAGTGGCGCTAGTGGACCTGTGAGCGCCCTCTTAATTGCATAATTTGATTCACGATTTGGATGTAGCATACGGATGAACCATGACCTGGGTTTAGAACATAGAATACTTTTGATCCTCGTAGTACCTACAGTCCCGTGGGAAAACATTCTACTTTCACGCGGGTGAAGCCGCGAGCAAAAGTTAGTTTTTAATAAAGCCTCCTTCAATTATAATTAGTCCGTCATTAAAATAATTCTGCTATTTTGAACATAATTTGTCGTAAAAGCGTTTGAAATTCAAGATATTTATCGAAATATCGCAAGTCAACATATAATTCTTGAACGAATGAACGTATTTGAAAATCCCGTAATTAGTTGAGTTTCTTCAACTTTATAACTCGTCTTTCCATTTTCATAAATATTGTTTATACAAAGATTAAAGAGTCTATGGATATGGCAAGACTTCAAAAAATCCCGAAGGATTATTTTAAACATCCGGTTTGAACAAATTCCCTTTTGCTTGAGCACACTTTTGTTACGTAACAAAAGTGTCGCGACGATCAAAATTATATTTATTTATTTATTTATTTAAACTTTTCGCACAAAAAAGGTACAAAGGCGGACTTAATGCCGTTATACTTTTTAGGGTTCCGATCTCGAAAAGAAAAAAATGGAACCCATAAAGGATCACTTTGTTGTCCGTCCATCCGTCCGTCTGTCTGTCTGTCAATACCCTTTTTGTCAGGAACGCGTGGAGGTATCAAGTTAGAATTTATATCAAATACTCAGGTCTACTGACACTGGCCTTTTTCACAGCTCCAAGAGCTGTGAAAAAATCAAACTTCTAAGCCAACGTAATTAAAAGATACAGCCGTTTATGCCGCAAATTTCCTCAAATTTTTGACACTCGCAAGGGAATCAAAACCTACAGGGTACTTCCCGTGAACTCAGAATCTTGAAATTTGGTACGAAGCAACGTCTTATAGCACAGATAAAGGAACAATTGCTTAAACCGTAAAGTTTTTGTTACATCATCATATACTAAAAATATTTTTAATAATTTTAAATTGTACGGAACCCTCGGTGCGCGAGTCCGATTCGCACCAGCCGGTTTTTTTATCTATCTCTCATTCGCTTAGTGTGCAGTCTTCTTCGTGTCGCTCGCACGACTGTATTTTAAATCTAGTTTTCCCAAAACTTTGCCACTTCCACGGCGTTGTCGGTAGCAGAGGTCACATTGACTGCACGTTTTGGGACACAGATGCCAGGATAGGAGCTGGAGCATGGTTTCTGACATATGTAGCTCCACAATCAGACCCTGCTGCCGTTCCGTCAATGTAGCCCCACTATACCAGGTTGGGCTTACATCTTCCCACCTGTGTCCGGAGACGGTTCGGGAAGGTTACACCTTGCAGGGAGATGCTCATTCGGTGGTAGGTAGTAACTAGGAGGGGAAGAGTATCCTGGCACAGTTTACAACGGGCATCAGTCGGGTTTCCTGACAGAGACGCTGTCGATTTTAAGACTATGTGTCTGCTTTTTAGCTGTTGCGTTGGTAGCTGCGCGCCAGATAGTGGATATCTGGTACCAGATTCCTGTTTGGGTTTCTTCACTGAGAATGCCACTTCAGGTGTGCAGAGTATGTAGGGCGATAAGGAAAGTTCCAAAAAAACTTTAGCTTGTAATAAATTGCTGCTAATTATTATCATTATAACAATACCAAGCATGTGTGTATGGTATAGCCTGCATGATCCGAAGGGGTAGACACAAGAGCATACCAAGTATACCAAGATTACGCAAAATACGCGCATTGTCGTGGAGTTGCGGACACCAGCCCGTTTTACCTATTACCTATACCAAGATTCCGCTCATAATAAATAAGTATGTATTTATGTATTTATAATTTTGAATATATATATATTTGTCTATTTTAGTGTTTTGTATACATAACATTTGCAACTACGACAGTCCCATTTTGTGTCCAGGGAAATCGCTGTCCATACTGAGGTTGCCTGGAAGAGATCGCAGTAATGCGATAAGGCCGCCCATTGTATATTTTGTAGTGTATCATGTATTTTTTATGCTATGTATTTTTGTGGTGTACAATAAAGTATATATAAATAAATAAATATAATCAGAGGGGTAAATGCGTAACACACTAACAGTAGCAATATGTAGCTTTCATTTTGACAGTTCAACAACATTCATTGCGTGATTTGCGTTGTTGAGCAGATTTTTTTTCGAACATTATGAAGCAATGGATTTCCTTCAAAGTGATTCAGATTGTGATTGATAGTGTGATACGCAATTAGGGTGCAGACTACAATGAAGTCCACACTGTTATTATCAAAATAGCTTAGCCTGTGTTACTTAATAACTAAAACAGATCAAATTCTATTCTAATACTAAATAATAAATTATTGAACAGATTTCCATCAATTTTTTATTTATTCTTTGTAATGGATTTCTGTTTAAGAATTCCATGAAATTTGTTTACTTTTTTAATTGAACGTTCGTGCTCATTTCGAGTTGTTAATAATTCATTTCATGATTCGTTTGTGAGTGAGTCTTAAACACTTTTTACTGAGTCAACTCGAAATGAGTTCTGTCAAATTATTTTCTGCGGAAAATAATTAGCTTTAATTTCTTTGAATAATTTGGATGTTACTTAATAATTTTGATGTTATTGTTATTTATTATCAATTCGTAAGTGATGGCATGATTGAGGGTGGTAATTACTAAAGTTTATTCAAACGAATGTTTCAAATTGATGTTATTTCAAGTTAAACAAATATGAACTTTATTTTAATGCCTTTAAGTTGATTTCAGAGTGACAAGCACTATTGAAAAATGTATACAAATGTTTAAAGTTGTAGCGTAAACTGAACTTTATGGCGTAGGGATTAAAGTTATTTTTTCATAAACTCATATTTGCTTACATTTTTGGCTAATAAATCGCGAATGCAGTATAGATTCTTTGAAAAATAAATTGTACTTTATCAAATGATTCAATTTGAATGCGGAAAGATATTCATTTTTTTTTCCTTTTATGCATATTGTACACGTGTTACATTTTTGTTTGGGACTCCGTTCAAAACCATCATCTCTTAGTTTGACTAAAGCCACTTTTAAATAAATGTAATCAGTTTAAGAACCTCACTTATTATCATGATTCTAAAATAAATGGAACGGCTATCTCAATGTTATAGTTTTTGACCAAAGAATCAGCATTGCCATGCGTGGCAATGCTGCCAGCCTTTTGTGTAATTTTCCTGTTGAAAGCGATGCGAACGACTTTTTTGATGCCATAAAAATGTATGGTTGAGCATTTATCGAGCAGATTCTTAACTTTAAGCAATTTTTATAAGGGAGTTCATTATTAGTATTTTAAGACTGTTAGCTTTTAACTTATGTCAATTTTACATTAAATGGAACTAGCAAGTCTTAATCTAAAAATATCACTTTTCTCAAATTGAAATGGCTGCAAACACATAATTATGAACACAAAAACCTAAACCGAAAATCCCTTCCAAAAACTACGCTCAAATTCTAACCAGTTTCACTCTAACGGATAGTGGCAAATGGAAGCGCCATTTGCCACTATCCGTGCCCCCTCACTAATGAAACACATTAATAACATCTGCGCTCACTAAAATGTCTTTTGTTCCTTACGATTTCGGAAATTGTACCCTCTTTTGTTTTGTTATATTCGGTTAATCACTCCGTATGTAGCGAAATATTGTATAGAAACGGTATGGAGGCTTATGGTCAGTAATAAAGGTCGTATTGTTTACAAATAAAGGTGAAATGGCCAAATATGTGACAGTTTCTATTTCGGTTTCGATGTGGGCAATCGAAATATAATTTACATGTATTGCATATGAAATTGTTACGGTCAAACCTTATTTTGAGGTGCACCTCAACATAAGGTTTTAATCAAAGCGTGTTTTAATATACCAGTTTAGCCGAGGAAAAAAATCTTATCAACTTTTATCCCTCTCACCGAGAGGAGGCCTGTGTCCCAGCAGTGGGAACATTATACGCTGACTATGCTTATGCTATTAAGTCATAGTCGGCTCTAGTTTTAATAGGACGAGAAGTATCCTAAAACAGATTTAATAATACTTAAAAGTTTCTTGAAATCCATACTGTTCCTCCAATTAAAAGGACGTAATAAAATATAGAAATAACAGATAAAATAAATACAATGTTCACAACCGTAGCACGAAATACAAAAAGGGGAAATATTTAACTGATTCTCTAAAAACTTATGAATCTTCTAATGATATGATCTAGGGAACAGGTATTTTTTGGGCACGCTCGTTCCATCATAGACCTCATCCATCGCTTTTTATCAGGCGGGATCGAGGGCTACAGATTTTTAAATGATTAAGCCTCTGTTCAAATACAAATTCATTTTGTGAATCGTTCATTTATTCATTTTGTGTACTGTTCATTTATTAATTTTGTGAACTTAAGGTACAATTTTTTGTATAACATCTGTATGATGTTATACAAAAAATGTTGGTCCATGCTATGTCCCACCAAAAGGCATACAAAATTATCTTAGGTAATCGAATGTCAATAAATTAACAAAATAAAAATAAAGTTAATAGGTAAGTAATATTATAGGTGTCACAATTTCATGCACTAGTTAATAATAATAATATGTTAATAAATTAAGACGACACATAAACAAATAGGTAATTAGTCACATTAATTAAAAATTATCAATGCAGTAAACAAAAATATTTAGGGCTGTTTTCCAATCGACTGATAATTTTTATTCGTGGAATAAAATTGTCGTCTGATAGATTTTGCATGGCCGAACTGTCAAAAATTTAAAATTATTCCTCAGATAAAATTATCTGGCGTTGTAAAATATCAGCCTTTTTTTGGGTGGGAAATCATCAAATGACCTCATCCGCTCTGGGCTGAGCGGATGGGCATGTCAGACTTTTACTGACTAAAACCCACCCGTATTCCTTCAGATGCCTGTGGTGCCAGGGGCCACGGTATCTCTTTCGAACAACCCGCGGCTCTGGCAGGCATCGACCCTAGCGGACCCCGTCAGTAGCGTTTTATCACAGTTGGTCGCATTATCTTTTTCACAGGTGTCGCGATAACGGCTGCGCAGCGCTACATTGAAGTTAATCACAGTTTTTTTTTTACTAGCCTACTCTGTCCCACTCTAGGGTAAAAGCAGGTCACAGTGACTTCGGCATTTAGTATTTTTATGTCCCTAATTTGGGAATTTTTTGAGGTTCGATTTAATACAAGTCATAAAGAATTAAATAAGATAGGAAAGTACAACCTTCAATTTTTGAAATAATAACTTCAATTCAGCAAAGTTCTAATGAAGTAACTGAACACAACGTACTAATTGAGACAATGTTCCTTTTAGTACAACGAACTAACATTATATCCTATTAAGAAAGATCGTTTAATTCCGAAAGGCCCCTAATTAAGGGTCTTTTAGAAAGATCCCAATTATTAGAAGAGAAATTGATATAGTAAACGCGTCTGGCTTTCCTGATTATTTTATTGTTCTAATTATCCGTTTCTGTTATATATATATATATATAACAGAAACGGATAATTATATATATATATATATGTATATATATTATATATCTTTATTTATAGACGCGATTTTGTATTCATTTATGTTCCTTTTTGGTCTATTGTAAAGGTTATTTTTGCTTGAATAATTGGATTTAAGAGCACTATCAAAGCTATTAACAGTTTCGTTAATAGGTTGCTTTTTGTAAATATCGTATGAAAGGTACGCGCTTGGTAAATGGAGTTGACACCAGCCCGATATACGAAAAAATAAAAATACCTTATGAACTTATTAGGTATGGAAGACCAAGCTTTAGGAGCCATTTTGAATATGGCTACGGATTTATATGTACATATATGCCGAGCATACGCGATTCAGTGTCACTGACTGACTGGAGCTGAGGATACCCGATACAGCTTCACTGACCAGAGCGTGGTGGTTCAGTTTCGATAACTGTTCAGCAAGAGCGCAAAGTAAATATTTTCAAAAATAATAAAATAAATGTTTCAAAAGTATTCTTATTAAAACTGTCAATTAGATCCCACCAAAACGAGCCACGAAACAAATTCCATCACGAAATCAAAACGGTAAGCCAATAGAAACGTTAATAAAATAACTTATAATTGAAAATCAATTCCGATAAACTTGTTAGTGGCACACCACTGAAACAATAGGAATCCAAGTTGAAACCACCAAACAAATGTGACAAATCATATCCAAACGTTGGAAGTAAAATACATTCTGAACAAGGCTCTCCATATATTGTAGTATGCGAGTGAATATATTTGAACAAAATAATCACATTAGTTAGACAAACATATGTAGTGGTGCACAAATATTGTAACTCTCTATGCGTTATTTGTTGATAAATACGATTTGATATTTGCTGTGTTGTTTATTTTATTTTTTCTTGGTATTATGCATATTATTCTGAAAACTTGTTTTATTATTCGGAATTTTCTCTGTATCGCTTTGCGTTTACAAACGCAAATCTCGCAAAAACTAATATCACTTTCTATACAACATCTCAATAAAGGTTATATGTGTGAATTACTGTCTCTGATCCCTGGCCCTGACATCAAGCAATGGACAAATTGACAACTTTTTATAAGTATGCTTTAGTACGAGACTTTTGGGTACTTTGTATCGTCTGCCGTACAAAAACTAGTCCCATAAGGACAGGAATCATATTCGCGATCCTTAGCAAAGTAACCAATCACTCAATCATTATTTCATCAATACCATCAAAATACATTGGAACCGTAATCCAATGTAGTTAGATGGTATCGATGACGTCAGAGCCTTCTATCATTTCAGAACTTTCGCAATATTCAGCCATTGATGTGTCATAATCATCACATTTGGTAGGATTACTGATCGTGAGAGAGATTAATGCGAAGGCATGTTGGTCTGTCTGTCCTTCTGATATAGGTGTTAGGTAATCCTTTTGAAGCCGTTCTACCTCCCTCATTCATATTTGATGTATATCATACGGTTTAGGAGTAATAATATGGTTGGTTTGTTGTTTTTTGTAATATGGATGTAACGCAAAATCATTATTTTTTTCAGCATAGTTTATCATTCATTTTCTTTTTTTCGTCTGGATTGGTCCTCTTCTTCAGTGTTTTATATTGTTTGACACCCAGTAGGTGGTCACATAGATTGCGTCATCATTGTTATTCTATAGGTCATCATGACTGTGTATTATATACATTAGTGTGTATAAGCCTATTTGTGTAAGGATGGATGGATAGATGGATGTTTGTTACTCTTTCATGCAAAAAGTACTGAACGGATTTGGGTGAAATTTGGAACACCTTATAACCAGGAATAACACATGAGATACTTTTTATCCCGATATTTCCACGGGACCGAAACTTGTGCGGGTGAAGCCGCGGGGTGCAGCTAGTTTATAATAAGAAATGCAAAGGAGTTAACATCCTGTACCCCATCTCACAACAGTAGCATAATTATTACATAATCACAAAATGTCGAGTGTAGTAGGTGTATTAAAACTTTTAGAAGCACAAGGCCCAACAGAGGTATTAACCGTGTTATTCAAGCCGATATAATAAAAAGTAAAATTGTTACTAACCCAATGGACTCCTGTCTGAAATAAAAGTTTTCTATTCTATTCTAATATGTATTTGATAAGGTCCTATAGATCGATATTATATTAACGTGTACCATTAACCATTCACCTGTACTAACACAACATAAAATTAATATACTAATTTTATTTTGTAGAGGGTTTTATTTTTAGATGGTGAGTCGAATCTTGTTACGCAACTTTGGAGAGGCCTCTTTCTAGCATTGGACATCGATAGAATGAGTTGGTTTCGGACCACACGGTTTTTTTCTAAACAAAACTTTCTTCTTTAAGATAGTTTTTTTACCATCCAACACCCGAGGGACAATCTCCATTCTTTTAAGAACGTTCGCATTCTATTATCAGTCGCAATATGTCAGAAACAACTTTAATTTGCTTAAATTTTTCTTGACCGTCTTGTTTCTGAAGGTCTAATTCGGTTATTCGAATTAAAAAGTAATCCATTTACTCGTAATTTGATTGTCTACTGTTATTTACGTCAACAATCCACAACAGTGACCAGTCACTAAATAATAATAATAAGACGCACAATAGATAGTAGTACCTGACTACATTAGATAGTACCAGTGTTCAAGTGAGTGTAAAATATTTTCAGACCTTATTTCCCATCTCATAAGGGCTATATACGCTGATAGCTAATCTATACAACTACTACCATGAGTTTTGATAGCAGATTTACGGCTCAGATACTTGATATTCAGAAATCTTACAAAGATCTTGTCTATTAAACTAAGATAAGCAACTGTTGTATGATTAAACAGCAAGTTCTAACGTGAGGTGCCAAATTAGTTGGTGGCTTCCACAAACTTAGCATGGACAATGCCAAGTTTATCTAGAGCTTCTAATTATTCTCATCTATTGTGCTAAGTTCGGCGATATCTTAGACTATTAGTAAAACAGCGTATTTGTGTATTTAGGGACTACGCTGGGAATGTTTATTGATGATCGGGATGACCTAAATTGCTGTTTCCGTTTCATCCTTGTGTTAATCGCTTTTGGCATGCGGATCTCTTTTTGATAGGTTCATAGAAATAATGCTCTTTCTAAGACTTTTACTATACCTAGTATAATCCCGCTCTAACTGATCACTGCTCTTACTTTATCTGAAATCCGTAAATTACACAAACTCCCCAGCAGCACAGCTGTCTATACAGTTAGAAGAACTTGATTTTATACAATCAATAAAATCAAGTTCTTCTATAATATAGAAGAACTTGATTTTATTGATTGTATAAAATCAATATTATTCTGTATATACATATATAATAATATACAGAATACAGAAGAAGGTGTATTGACATTACGAAGCACAAAATATTAAATTAAATTATTGCCATTTGTCAGCTAGCACACGTCAATGTACCAACAAAAACATTGAAAACTATGTAGTAATTGTTACAGACGTTGTGACTAAGAACGAGACCCATATTTCAATTTAGTTGACGACAAAA
The DNA here is from genome assembly GCA_949629185.1 of Apamea crenata. Classification (NCBI taxonomy): domain Eukaryota; kingdom Metazoa; phylum Arthropoda; class Insecta; order Lepidoptera; family Noctuidae; genus Apamea; species Apamea crenata. Next base: position 8,762,185 of record OX451376.1, on the reverse strand, counting down.
TATCTATTGTTTTACAGCAACTTTCCCACTTGTAAATACATCGTAGAACTTTAAAATATGATCATTAACATTCACGCTATCTAAAACTTAAACATAGCTTAAACACCTATAAATTGCCTATAGCAATGACTGAAAACCCACTTTACCAACTCACTCCAATAATCCCCAAAAGACCATTAATTGCGCTCGCAGAACGCGAAACACAAATTCATAATATCAAAGTCTATAATTTCCCAGAGTTTACTGGTCCATACTCAACAGTTTATGGTAGCCTAATAGCCCAGTACGTTAGGCCACTAAATCTAACTTATGATCTAATTAATGAGGTATTAGGAAACATTAATTACGACGTTCCCAATGATGCAGAGCAAATGGATTTGACGTGTTTACACTAGTTAAGTGGCTATTGGAATGTGGTTCGAGATATTGGTAGCATTATGTATGTGGATGACGATTATGACGGTTAATATTGTGAATTAAGATATGAACTATATAATATCGTTCGCAGTACAGTTTTTCGATGTAGCGAAATATCGCAGTAACAAGACGTCGATTTAACAAGGCGTCGCAGTATAGAGATCTCTTTGAAAGGTTTTCGAAGAAACAAAATTCGATGATACGGCTTTCGCACTCAAGTAGGTATTCCATATTATAGTATTACTATTATCAAGATTGTATTAAACTTTTTTCAAACAATAATGTCTTAGATAACGAAGACTAGCTTCATAACCAGCGTCAGACACTAGCTGTCTGTAATTTTTGGTGACCTGGGCCTTTTTGGTGCAGCAAACTTTCCTGCAAATTTCATACACCGGACTTAACACTTTCTATTTTATTTTTATTTGTTGCAATTGATGTATATATCTAGTGTATTGTGTGTCTTTTAGTCTGTGCTAAATAAATGTATTTTCTTTCTTTCATAAAAAACGGTACCTTTACAAGATCATATTTTTATTCGTCTGTCATTGAGGTTTTTTTCTTGAAATCTATGCAACATAGGAATTCGAATTATGGCATAATAATTTTGGACGACACGGTTGTCTGAGCGATCGACTGCTGCCCTGGGTGTCGCGGGTTCGATTCCCGCACGGAACAAATATTGGTATTGACTACATGTAGTTGTTCCGGGTCTGGATATTTGTGTATGTGAAACGCACCCACGGTACAGGAGTAATTACAAGTGTGCACACACATTGCCGTTCAAATACTATTTTTTTTTTTAATATTTGGCCTAAGTATAACTACCAAAACTACTCAATCAAATCATCGTCAAAAAATAACACATAGGTAGGTATAGCACCATTATGCCGTAAAATATTGTTATAATTATTATTCTCATCATTTTTGTTCTCAGATGCATAAATCGTAAACTCCTGTTTCTTATGATAATTATCTTCGTTAACAACACCGTAGTCCTTACTTAAAAGACTAGGTAATAGCACTTAAAAGTTATTGCTTTCAAGTATTACCCATTACTTTCAGCTCAAAGCAACCTGTTTTCTTTGTTAGTACAGTAATTAAAATATCGATTATCGTTTTCACTTTGAATTCGGAAACTTGCTTTTACGGAGAAGAGTTTCACAAATGTTTCTCAAGACCATCCTTTTATACTGGATGGCAGGAACATCGACTCACAAACTGAACATGACTCTGAACAAAAAAAAACTTGTTGAGCTTATCAAGATATCCTATATCCTGTATAATATCAAAACATTAACATACAGATCATAAAATATAAGTTCAACAAACTCACCTTGACTTTCGTTAAAAAACCCCAGAACCATGATGACAATGACGACGATACCGATCTTGAGTCGGTAGCTGAAGCCCATGGCATGCATATCGACCCTCCAGTTCAGCCCCGGCATGACTCAACCTTGCCTCATCCATTCGTTGTACAGTTTTGTACTTCCAGTGTGTTCCTGTTCTTTGTTACTCGAATGCATCATCTGGAACAAAAGAGAAGGGTATAAGAGGGATGCTAATTAGAAGAGGAAATGTTACTTGATAACATTATATTAATACCAGCTATTGCTAAATATTATTGTCTCACTGCACAGCGAAAGACTGGTTTCATACCTTAGATTTATTATATACTACGATATACTAAACCTATGTCTTATACAGAGAAGGTATGAGCATTGGTCACTACGCTTGCTCAGGGTGGATTGGCGACTATCATTTTATTAATGTTAAAACAATTTATTCCGGAAAGTTTCAAGCATGCTTTACTTTCTTTATTTGCACTAATAGACAACACAGCCTAAACTGCTGGGTGCATGAAAGCATGAAATTTTCACAAGAGTTCCTTTCATAACGAAAAAAGGATTTTAAATTATTTTTTTTCTGAAAATTCATTCTAGAACTTAAATAGGAGATAAAAGTTTGTACGGAAGATCATCATTTTTGTGAACACGGCTTGTGTGTGTAATTGTGTATCATACACTAGCAGCGCCCAGCGGTTACACCCGCATAAGTGTCGATCCCACAGGAATATCAGGATAAAAAGTATCCTATGTGTTATTCTGATGTATAAGCTATATTACTGTAGAGGGGCTTGTGGCTAAGTAATAACAGCCGCACGGGTCGATCGATCAGGTTAAGCTACGCTTGCCGCGGTTGGTCCGTGGATGGGTGACCATTTTCACATACCAAGACCCCTCCGTGCCTCGGAAAGCACGTTAAGCCGTTGGTCCCGGCTGTCATTCGTGGATCTTTGACAGTCGTTACGGGTCGTCAGTAGCCCGAAAGTCTGACAACCAGTCTTACCAAGGGGTATCGTATTACCCAGTAACTGGGTTGTGGAGGTCAGATAGGCAGTCGCTTCATGTAAAATACTGGTATTCAGCTGCATCCGGTTAGACTGGAAGCCGACCCCAACATAGTTGGGAAAAGGCTAGGCAGATGATGATGAAGCTATATTACTGTAAAGTTTTATAAACAACCGTTAAGTAGTTTTTGCGTGAAAGAGTAACAAACATCCATCCTCACAAACCTTCGCATTTATAATATTACTAGCTGCGCCCCGCGGTTTCACCCGCATAAGTTTCGATCCCGTGGGAATGTCGGGATAAAAAGTATCCTATATGTTAATCCTGGTTATAAACTATCTGTGTGCTAAATTTCGTCAAAATCTGTTCAGTAGTTTTTGCGTGAAAGAGTAACAAACATCCATACATCCATACATACAAACTTTCGCATTTATAATATTAGTAGGATATATACATTATAATTATATTATACATATAAGTTACACAAGTTAAGAAGGATTTATGTTTAACTTAGATATAGCACAGAAATCTAGATGTTTTGATAAGTAGATCAAACCCTTGCGAAACAACAGCGGGTCTCTAGTAATATTAATATGAAAGTAAGTCGGTCTGTATTGTGATCCCCAAAGGATTACGCAGAGGTGTAATGTAGTAACCTACATTTGTAATGACCTGATGACGCAAGTAGTCCCAAGCGAGAGTACAACAAGTACAACAAATTCACAGATGCTTTCAAAGCCTTTTTAGAACAAAATTTCGGGCATCCAAAGTTCGCTATATGGTAGAAAAAGTATGGCAGCAAGAAATGTCTGCCAACTGTTTCAATGTTCACGCATCAAAAAACCCAATGAAATTCGCCATCTGCACTATTTTCTAACGCCTGCCTTTTACTGGAATGCATTTAATAATTTATGGTGGTTATGTTAGCATTTGTGTCTTAAAACAAAGGATTCTTCCACCAAATACTATCTGAGCCGAGCTCTGAAGATGCGAGAAAGTTGTTCGACTTTATAGCCCTGATATGTTAATCTCATTAGTTTGATGTGTATCCTGTATTAGGTAACGATGCGACTGACATACGCTGTGCGTTATAAAAGTCCCTAAAATTTAAAGAATAAAAAAAAAATAGCAAAGGATTCTTTGAGTCACAAATTCTAACTGACACTGACGTACAATAATTTTGTAACTTAGATTACTGTTATAGAACTGTTATCTGACGAATAAGTAAGTTGGTAGTTTGATTGCTTTTGTATAGAAAATATGTCAAACTGTCATAATAAATTATTCTAAATAAAAGTTATCTGGCTGTTGAAAAATCAGCCCTTACGGATTTTCATTGATTATCAAATTCAACTACACCAATTTGCCGCGTTTTGGCCATTTCATACAATTATAAAAAAAATTGTTGGTAGTCAATTTGCTAAACAATGAATTTCCCAACTATTTGTTAAACAACAAACTTTAAACATTTACATATTTAATACATAACCCAACAGACTTAAAATAAAATGTACGTTTGTGTATAAAAAAAGAGGGAAAAGAATCACAAGGCATCAAAAAATTCGTCCGCATCGCTGTCAACAGGAAAAGTGCCCAAAAGGCTGGCAGCATTGCCACGTTGTATGATAACAATAGGTCATCCCTCTGGTTACGTGAAAAGTTGACTAACCGCTTAGCCTTGTTCTTAGTTGCTTAACCTTGTGGACACCCAGACCCATGGCCCTAGTGTTTCAAACCCAAACTGCTTGAACATAACTAAAACTCCCAACATCATCATCTGCCTAGCCATTTTCCACCTTCGTTGAAGTCGGCTTCCAGTTTAACCAGATGCAGCTGAATACCAAGATTTTATATGGGGCGACTGCTTGTCGGACTTTCACAACCCACTTATTGGGTGATACTATAACCCTTGGTAAGACTGGTTGTCAGAATTTCGGGGCTTCTGACGATCCGTAACGACTATCGAAGATCTACGAATGACAGCCGGGACCAATGGCGTAACGCGCTTTCCGAGGCACGGAGGGGTCTTGGTACGTAAAGATGCTCACCCATCATGGAACAACCGCGGCAAGCGTAGTTTAACCTTTTTTTTTTGTTGCGCGTTGGAAATCCTCATGGATTTTCTCCATCGTGGGGGTGACAGAGGGCTATAGGACTTTTACCGACTAAAATCATAGCTTAACCTGATCGATCGAACCGTGCGGTTGTTATTTCTTAGCCACAAGCCCTATATAACTCCCAGCAATAAACTTAAATTAATTATCCAACTGATATTTGTTCTAAAATTCGTTTGGCATTTGTATTTTGACCCACAATATTAATCAAGCGAAACTTTACGAAACTAACTTCATTAATGTCTTTAATTTATTTCATTGAATAAACTGGCTCAGGCACACTCAGGCAGGTACTGTTTCCATGGAGCAGTGAATGCTTATGCGAATCCCGCACCCCCGGCCATAGGCAGAGGTGGAACACCGCGGTGGTTTTAGCCGGTAAGAGCATACCCCTCTGTCGCCCTCACGATGGAGGAAGTCCATGAAGATTTCCACCGCGCATCAAAAATAAAGGTACTGTTTCCATCCAGAGAATATGTCGTTGATCTGCTGAACAGCACTTCGTCATAATTATCATCCAAAGTTTTTCTCTGAAAAGATTATTATGTTACAAAGTTACAAATTAATGACAAAGTTTGATTTTCATTAAATATTTCGAGGATATACAAGCATTTTGACTTGATTAGAGATTATTTCATGTTAAACTCATATTTAGATAAATGTATAGGTATAGAGGAAGGGGCTCGTGGGTAAGTAACAGCCGCACGGGTCGATCGATCAGGTTAAGCTACGCTTGCTACTGTCAGTCCGTGGATGGGTGACCATCTTTACATACCGAGACCTGTCCGTGCCTCGGAAAGCACGTAAGGCCGTTGGTTCCGGCTGTTCTTTGACAGTCGTTTCGGGTAGTCAGAGGTCCGAAAGTCTGACAACCAGTCTTACCAAGGGGTATCTTGTTACCCAGTTACTGGATTGTGGAGGTCAGATAGGCAGTCGCTGCATATAAAATACTGGAATTCAGCTGCATCCGGTTAGACTGGAGGCCGACCCCAACACAGTTGGGAAAAGGCTAGGTAAATCAATTAATATACATCATAATTGCCGTTTTCCGCTTTGTTTTATGATAGTCTCATACGTGTCTGTATAGTTGTATATTTCCTTAGCTTTCATCTTATTCATAATACGAGTATTTACATTCAACTCCGATTTGTAGGTTACTTTCAATATTAATCACGTAAAAAACTTTAGCTGCAACTTTAGCAAGTTTCAACTTTTTTCATTTTTAATTTGTCAGCGTAGGTAACTTCTTCTTTTTAATTTGCAGTTTGATGAGAGGAGGCTGCCTCGCTTAGCTTAGTTCAGCGACACACCTACTTCTGCGAACAGCACCCTACTAAAGTCTATATAATCCAATCCTAAAGTTTTGCTGTCTAGAAACTGTTGAATCTGATCGGGGTTCAACCGATTTTACTTCTTTGAGCGCACCTACTGTTCACTTGAAACAACTCTGTATACATGAATGTTCCCACGTTTTTGTTGTAGGTAAATAGGTCCTTGCGAACAAAAGTGTTTGTGACAAAGGTTTTAGATTTTTGTTGTTCCGCAGAGCTATCATGACAAACACGAGAAAAAAAGAATGAAAAAGTATTTATTGCGACTCGTACAGGAAGATCACAAGCTAAACTAAGTCAAAAATAAAAAAATAAAAAATGAAACAGAAAGTGCTATACGAGGCCAAAAGGCGCCTATAATTTTCCCACTGCTGGGACACAGGCGGAGCTACCTCAGCATGATGCTGCGACACTTAAAAAATAAATGTCACAGCGCTGGTATTCTGATAGGGCCCGAACACTCTCTCTCATGATTTGTAGAAAATAGTCTACAATCAAAGTCGGATGATGATTTTGACGTCATCCTAATATCTACCATGACCGCAAAACATAATGTAGAGAATAAGAATCATTACCAGCACCTATATATATATATACACCACACAGTAATCAGCAAGTTACCAACTTATATCGTCAAAGAGCACCACAAATTACTAGACGTCCTATAAGGGGAACGCCAACTCCCTCTATCTCTATACATTTAATATCATGCAAAGTCCAGAACTAATTATGAACTTTAGACTTTAAACATGGAGAGAGTTTCTAATACCTAGTAATTTGATGAGTATAGACAAAGATCAGACGTAGTTGGGAAACTTAAAAATAAACATGGATACAAAATCTTATACATAAACCAGATTAGTGAGTGGCATACAACACACAGCGTACTAAACCGATAAATAAAGAAATATTACAATAATTGTAAATTAAACACATAAATTTTGGGGATAATATTTCTTAGAAGTTGTAGTAATAATTATGTCACATATTAGAGTACAGACGCCAGCACATCAAACTACCTGAAACTGTCAAATTTTCCCAATCAACTTTGAACCTAATGCTTTAGCGATAAATTTGAAAATCTATTAAAGAAATTTGACAGATTGTAGTAGCGTGATGTGCTGGCGTCTGTACTAAGAGATCATAAAGAAAAAGAGATAGTGACACATGTAGGTTGAGAAACTGAATCCATGAGCATATCAGGAGGTGAAAGTTGATATGCTTAGCTTGTGAAAAAAAAGAAGGTGAAAACTAGTTCAAAAGAAACAATAAAAACAGACCTTGATACGGTTAGAGGAGACAATAAATCTTTATTTACTCTAGCGTTGCTCTGGCGTAAGGATTCTCAAGGACATACCTACAATAACAAAAGATTAAACACTTAAAATCTAGAATAAACAAATTAGGGCAAATTAACTACTAAATCAAAATTAGACTCATGATAACAAACTCGGATGATGATATAAATAGGGGAATAAATTGAAATAATACCGTCAAGGGTATTGAAAATGGCTCTCAACGAGTATATGCCTAAATATACAACCCACGTAACATAATATATTTTTATACAGACACCTTGTCTGGAATCTAAACTAATACTTTTATTTTAATCATCATCTGCCTAGCCTTTTCCCAACTATGTTGAGATCGGCTTCCAGTCTAACCGGATGTAGCAGAATACCAGTATTTTACATGAAGCGACTGCCTGTCTGACTTCCAGAACCAAGTTACTGGGTAATACGATACCCCTTGGTAAGACTGGTTTTTAGGTAGAGTTTCGGGCTTCTGTCGACGCGTAACGACTGTCAAAGATCCACGAATGACAGCCGGGACCAACAGCTTAATGCGCTTGCCAAGGCAAGAAGGGGTCTCGGAATGTAAAGATGGTCACCCATCCACAGACAAACCGCGGCAAGCATAGCTTGACCTGATCGATCGACCTGTGATAGCATAATGACCTGCATAATGCTGAGCGATAACCGTTTTGCGTGGATGTGATGCATGTTTCCCCCAACCATTTTTAATTGTTTTTTTTTTGTCTTTTATGTTCTTTTTTGCGTCATATTACCGCAAATAAACGTATTTTCTTTGTTTCTTTCTGTGCGGCTGTTATTTAGCCACGGACCTCTCTTAATACTCTTATTTTAATATGAAAGATATAAAAATATAAATGCGCTGTTGCCATTCATCTAATTTAATTATACATAATAACTTTAGACAGTAGACAATCATCACATTAAAATTCCTGACACTTGAGCCCATCAAAATTCTCTGCCCTTTACAAAATATTATCCGAACAGCGTAATCCGAAACAGCTTCGCCCTCTAATCTCGAAACTTTTCAATTAGTAAGTTCACTGCTTCGGAAAGTGGTCCCAACTTTCTTTGGACCATTAAAACAGTCTTTTAGAATCGCCATAGTACAAGTTTTAATGTGTCTCACGGATTCCCTTTGTGTTGGTCGTTCGGTGGGCAAACAAAAAATTGGTCAAGTGCTACTTCGGTGAATATTTTAAAGCTTCCTCGTCTAAGTAACGTCTATTTTTGTTTTAAAGTGCAGAGTTTTTAAAGTGTTTGTCTGTTGCGGTGGATTTTATTTTAATACCATTTTATACGGGTTGTTTGTTTCTTGGTTTGTATGTACAAAAAATGTATAAATAAAGCAAAATAATAGTTACACCATTTATAACTGAAGAACCGATGAACCAATTTTTTGATCTTTGATTTGTTGGATTTGTCTCTGCCCCGAATAGCGGAATAACTAATAGAACATGGGAAATATTCACCAAAAAAAGATAATTCATTTTCTCGTACATTTGTTCTGAGGCGATTCTCAGTTCAGTAAATATAATGTAATGTATAAAAATACAAAGAGTTTTGTGGGCAAAAAGAAAACGTGATGACCGACAGTAATCTTAAATACACACAATTAAGTTTGTATACATCACAATTTATTGGTTTGGCCGTTGACTCCCAAACTAAGCAGGGCTTGGATCTTAGGGGTCGGATTGCGAATGAGCAGAAATAAGTCTGTTTTCAAGGCTAGTTTAATAAATCGAGTATTATTTTGAGTGTGTGTGTTTGTGAGTATATCTTTTTAATTAAAGGATCTTAACTCTCATAGTTAGTATCGTAATAATTTTATTGTTAATTTAATATTTGAATGGTTCTCTTTTTTACTTTCATTACGAACACTTTTAACGTCATGCAGCGTTCTCATAATTATGCATAATTTCAACATTAATGATGTACTTAACCAATATTTTGTAACCATATTGTTTTGATCTAAATGAGCGTCTGTGGAGTGTCTTGCACGTTCTTCTTCATAGGCATCTACCATGCTTTGGAATGGGCAACTGGCTTAATATTTCTGATGGATCGACCCCTTGACGATTCAAAATGAAATAAATGCTTTGACTTTGAGTTTCGAGGTAAGTTTATCGATGGTCGTTTAATATTCTGTTGCCGGAGACATCGTTTTAATACAAACTTCATTTCCATGTTTGAGATAATCAAAGACGAGTTGCGTAAAATCGTTTCATGTTGCCTTGCTATGCCCTCTAAGAAACATAATTTAAAGTTTTTGACTAACTCCAGAAGTTATCGCGGCTAGTTAATGACGTAACTATTGTACTTCCAAAGGAGATAGATTTCTCAGATCCAAACTTAAATAATACGAACTACAGTTTCGTGACTACCACGCAATGAGAAACAATGTACCAATCAGACGCCCACGGAACCTTAACATCGTTAGATAAGCCGGACATCTTGTGGAAACGATGGCAATTCCCATAGAGCATGACATCGACTTGAGGCGGCAGTACTTTGGTATTTTTAAGTAACTGATCGCATTGTTTTGTTAAGTTTAAAATCAAATTCAAACGATTTATTTTCTCTTCACAAACAATGACATTATAAATTTAGACAAGCTTAGAAACTAATCGCAGTTTGATAGACACTGGTGTGTGCACTAGGAATACCTGTATAGCAGATCACCGGGGTCTCACCACACGGTATGTTAACATAATTCATTATTTAGTAAATGTGCTCTTTATTTATTTAGAGGCGTTTACCTGACAAAGGTACGTCAGCCTCATCATACCCTAATCTAAGTAATTATTACACGTAATTATAATATTATTAATACAAATATATTATTGCGTAAGCGAGGGAGATAGTGATGCAGCAACCATTTCATAAATCATTTTCACTTCTCTCGAATTTGGTTTAGATCATACATATTAACTTTTAACTCACGCATCACTATCTCCCTCTCTCTCCTGTTCTTTTCACATTCCACCAGCAAATGTTGGACATCTTCGACTTTATTACACACTTCGCAATTAGGGGAATCGACTTTTTTCATTAGGTATCCAAATTTCCTGGATGGAAAATGACCAGAACGCAATCTATGTGCCATAACAACATACAATCTCTTTGCTTGACTTTTAGCGAACCAAGGGATCCGAGGAGGCTCACTTTGCATAGTCTTTCATAAATACCATAAGTATGCCTTTTTCTTTATATTTCCTGTCGAAATACTCTTTAAAAGAAGGTAAAGGAATGTGAAAGGATATGGGGCATAACATAAACTCAATAAAAACACACAGATTAATAACAATAAAACAAAATGAGAAATACATAAGGTGATCTAATATGTGTAGTGAAAGTAGCGGTATAGGCTATTTTGGATTAGATAGTAAATTCTCAAGTTTAGTCTGTAGTGTGATCCCAACATAGTTTTTAAGACCATTGGAACTAACAAATTATTGTGGATGTACTAACACTGGTGTGTAAGTTGTAGTAATTACTAACAATTGTGTTTTATGATCTGGAAAATAAATAAATGATGATGAGAACTACTCATATTCTGCCGAAAGACGTCCACTGCCGGACATAGACATCGCTACGTCTTCCGTTACGCTGTTGCCACTCCAGAACCTTTCGGCCCCATCGGCCATCTGTTCTGCGAGCAATGTGCCCTGGCCACGGCCACCTAAGTTTGGAAATTCTTCGGGTTTGGTTATCTTGGTTCCTGAGAATAATGTAGTGTAATCAGAGTAAAATCGTAAATCGACAAAATTCTGGAGTATATCTCAAGTGAGTTTATTTAACATACACTGATTAATTACTATTTTTACAAGCGAACACTAAAATATATATACAATTATATACAAATCCAAAACTGAGACTCTCTCTCTGACTGACTGTGTCCAAATAAACTTTTTTTCTTTCTTTTCTTTATACAAGTTACTAAAAATGGTGACACGCCTGGTTTGTACGGGAAGTGTTGATAATGCCATCTAGCACTGGCCACTGAGGCTTCTCTGTGCTCTGTGGTTCCCCATTGGGAATTCTGTTTTATGTATTATTCTTAGGAAAACGACTTTATCTCTGTACGGAAGGCGGAAGGTGAAAAGTTTTGATAGTTTTGCGGTAAACACTTTTAGTTATTAGGAAATTGGTTACACTGTGGGAGTTTTATTAAAGTGAGTAGGGAAGTTTATGTCGTACTGTTTACTGTTCTGAGAGAGACAAGATAAGAGAAACAAAAACTATCTGTGTGCCAAATTTCATCTGTGGCGTAGCCACAATACATTACTATAATAAACTTACATAAACTAAATAAAACATAAATACATATAAAAAAAAAACAAAAAACATATAATAAATGTAACAAATATGTACTAGAGTATATATAAGTATACCTACATTTATATCTATCATAATATGTATTTATGTTTTATTTAGTTTATGTAAGTTTATTATAGTAATGTATTGTGGCTACGCCACACATCCAAATCAGTTCAGTAGTTTTTGCGTGAAAGAGTAACAAACATCCATCCATCCATCCATTCATCCATACAAACTTTCACATTTATAATATTAGTAGGAAGTAGGATAGTAGGACTAGTTTCTACCCGCGACTTCTTCTGCGAGAAATTTCTTGTTCACCGTCACACCCCGTCACCCATCCGCTCTATTACTTCGTTTTCGCTTAGCGGTCTTTCTGACTTTGTGTTTGCTCGGCTCCTGAGGGTTGTAGCGTGATGTTACGTAGCCTATAGCCTTCCTCAAGGATTAGGCTATCAAAAGCAAAAATATTTTTTCAAATCCGACTGGTACTTCCAGAGATTAACGCGTTCAAACAAACAAACTCTTCAACTTTATTATTAGTAAGTATAGATGTACGTTATTTTTTGAATGAGGACGAATTTCACCAATGAAACCAAACGCGGAACATCTAATTCGCGATCAGTTTCACAGGTGAAATTTACACTAAATACGCTTCGAAGTGGCAATTGATGATGGTGATAAAAACTAACCACACAATAACTATCAATGATTGATTATGTGCTAATTACTTTTCCCGCATTATGTAACCTGTAGGTCATCAGTCTGTCTGCATTGTTTTTCAGATTAATGGTCGGAACATTTATATTATGCTAGCTGCGCCCCGCGGTTTCACCCGCATTAGTTTCGATCCCGTGGGAATATTGGGATAAAAAGTATCCTATGTGTTAATCCTGGTTATAAACTATCTGTGTACCATCCAAATCCGTTCAGTAGTTTTTGCGTGAAAGAGTAACAAACATCCATCCATCCATATAAACTTTCGCATTTACTCGTATAATATAGTAGGATTCTGGGCCTAAGCAATTAATCTGACATTAGCTGGATTCACATCGAAGGGCTCGTGACTGCCAGGGCGGCGGGATCATCCGAAAGGGTTACCGCTGCCCTGGAACAGAAAGGGCTAAGGAAGGAACACGGGTGAGTTTTAGTCAGTAAGAGTCTGACACTCCCTTCCGCTCCACCCAGAGCGGGAGGGGTCAATTGATGATTTCCCATCCACAAAAAAAAAAAGGGCTCTTCTACATAATAACAGCCGCAAGGGTAGATCGGAGGTTAACATACGCTTTCTGCGGTAGGTTCGTGGATGACTGACCATCCAGTGACCATTGAGACCCCTCCGTGCCTCAGAAACCACATTAAGCTGTTGGTCCCGGCTGTCATTCGTAGATCTTTAGCAGTCATTACGGGTAGTCAGAAGCTCGAATGTCTGACAACCAGTTTTACCAAGGGGCATCCTGTTACCCAGTAACTGGGTTGTGGAGGTCCGATAGGCAGTCGCTCCATGTAAAATGCTAGTATTCAGCTGCATCTGTTAGACTGGAAACCAAAAGGCTAGGTAGATTGATTTACTGAAACCACATCATCTGTATGCAGTCGTTTAGGACAAAAATGTAACATACATCTTCTTAATCAGCCTATAATGTTCCCACTAATGGGATACAGGCCCCCAATCAAAGAGAGGGAGTGGGCTGTAATCCACCTCACGGACCCAGTGCGGGTTGGCAGGAGTGCCGCGGCACCTGGAGCTTTGCGTGCCAGACCGGTATGTGTAGAGGCGGCGACGCCCGCCCCTGCTTGCTGTGCCTGCAGCCAGAACCAACCTACTGGCGAGAACCCCTCTCACTAGAGCCATGCGTGTGGTGAACGAGGTTCACGAGAGAGTTGATGTATTGTGGTGCAACTTGAGTGAATTCGCAAAAGTTACATTATATATATTATGTTATTTAGATGTAGGTTAAGATTTATGATATTGTATGTAATTTTATAGGATGTAGATTAAGGATTTAGCACGTAAGGCCTCGCTATCGCATTGGATCGCTGATCTGTAATGGTAGTTGTAGGTAAGATATAAATAAATAAATAATAAATAATATCAAACGTCTTCGAATTTTTGGCTCACAGACTTAACGGTTTCCTCACGATGTTTTCCTTCACCGCTTTGAGAGCAGTGGTGATGAAATAATTTACACAAAGTATAGCGCCTGTCTGGGTTCGAGCCTACGATCTACAGCTCGTACGTCGCGCCAGTTACGACTGGGCCACCACTACTAGAAAACGTGACAAATTAACTTAAGTGTTTTGCTTTTGTAAATAATACTTCTCGCTTTCAACACAGACACAAAGAAATGTCCAACTCGTTAAAAGCTAAAGAATTTTTCAGTATTACTTCCACAGTCTAACTGAAAAACACACATTCATAATTTTTAACTACACTTGCAGAGCGAATAAAGCATAACCAAGACGAATAATAAGAGAACAAACATTGCTTTGATACAAAAATACATAGGAAATGTGAACGGGACTTGTCTACCGAGTTGCTTTTGCATCCATTTTCGTGTTGAAGAAAATAAAAATACCCAACTAGCGTTATGAGATTTTTTGTTATACGCTTTCGTTGATATTTTTCGTTAGAGTGGATACCCTTTATTCATATGAGCTGTTGTTTTAAAAGGATTTTGAAACATGATTTAGAAGTAGTTTAAAGCTAGGTAACTAAACAAGAATACCATGCTATCCTATGCTTGCGGGGCTTGTGGCTAAGTAATAACAGCCGAACGGATCGATCGTTCAGGTTAAGCTACGCTTGCCGCGGTTGGTCCGTGGATGACTGACCATCTTCACATACCAAGATCCCTCCGTGCCTCGAAAAGGACGCTAAGCCGTTGATCTCGGCTGTCATTCGTAGATCTTTGACAGTCGTTACGGGTCGTCAGAAGCCTGAAAGTTTGACAACCAGTCTTACCAAGGGGTATCGTATTACCCTAGTACCTACTAGTAACTGGGTTGTGGAGATAGGCAGTCGCTCCATGTAAAATACTGGTTTTCAGCTGCATCCGGTTAGACAAGAAGCCGACCCTAACATAGTTGGGAAAAGGCTAGTTGATGACCATACTATCCTACGTCTATATATACTTTGAAAGGTCGACCCTTCCCTAATCACGCACAATGTATACTAAAAAGAGACTCGCGTCTCTCTTAAAGGCTCCGTCTACAGGATACTTAGTCTGACATGCAAATCCATATTTTTGCAGGTACAAACTATAAAAAAGGGTTCAAACCCGATGCGTTGTTCCTGAATACTAACACACACGTTCTGTACGTATGTGTTGTTGCTGATTGTCCCAAAAATCTATTGGGGATCCGACCGAAATAAAACAAAAAGAAGAAGGGGATCAGACCGGAATGACAAGTTTATAGTGGGTCAGAATTAAAACGTAATAAAAACCAGCTAGGGATCACATCAGGGGATCAGACCGGAATAAATCTTCTAATCTTACCATGCTAGGAAATGAAAAAAAAAAACACAGCGCAACAGTTGCCGTCCATGCAACTTGAAATAAAACAAAAGAAGATCTCGTCGATGTTCCGAGGAGGTTGCAGCAATCAACTGACTAGTTTGTTAGTCTAGTTCCTTTTTCTAAGTCCAGTATTTCTAACAAGGTCAAGGATTCTAACTGAACGGATTGAAACTGAATGACTGAATGAAAAGTTCAGATTCCATTACAACTACAAATCAACTTAGAATACATTTCACTGGTTACTGCGGCGATAGAATGTAATTATCTATGATTATAAATACTGCTGTAGTTTGTTAGTCTAGCTTATTTTTCTTTAGTCCAGTATTTCTTACGTACGTCAAGGATTTTAAGCTAGACGGTTTAGATCTAAAGAAGACAAGATTAACAAGATCTACCTACTCTACTACTTATTTCCTGTTAATATCTGTCTGTAGTTGGGACTTCTAACATCCGGAAATCAATGCAAAACAGTTCTACACATTCATTTAGCGGTTTAACGCAAATAAACCAAAAACCTCCACCATAATAGTGTGCAAAATGGCGGTAGTTTTGATGCGTGTAAAACAATAGAGACAACGTTACAATAAAACTTTACGACAGCGGCGTGCCATAACCACGCGCTGACAGTAATGTACAGACGCCAGCACAACAAGCTACTACAATCTGTCAAATTTATTGAATAGATTTTCAACGTTATCGCTAAAGCATTAAGGTTCAAGATTAATTGAGAAAATTTGACAGTTTTGGGTAGCTTGACCTTCTGGCGTCTGTACGTTGTTTAAAAACGACGATTTAATATCTAGTATTATGGAAAAGTTTTTAAGGCTCCTTACCAAATGGTAAAAAAAAAAATCACAGTCGCATGCACAGTGACCGCTGGGCAACAGTCTCCCCACGGTGCGTGCCTGAGGATGGACGGCACCGCCGAGGCCCAGGAATAGGTGGTGAGACGATCTAGACGTGAACCGTAAGGGTTGAATCGAGGTGGCAGAAAAGGATGCCTGGAAGGATTTGGGGTAGGCCTTTTTTCAACAGTGGGACAGTGTGCCCGCACTGACCAACTGATTCATACAAAAAAAAAATAGTACTTGGAAGATAAGTCCTAAGATCACACCCAAAGTCACACACTCTTTTATGATCACGATGTTTTCCATTACTGACATTGGGCCAGTAATGTCATGTAGGGACCCTACACTGAATATTACAAAAAAAAAACTACTGTTAACACATAGACGTAAAAAACGTCTTTAATTTGTGGTTTCAGCCAAGTTATCCAAGCATTTTATCTGATTTATTAGGTTTGAATTTTAAGAACTAGCATTAAAAAGTTTTAGCACATATTTTATTCAAGGGTCTTAGATTCTAGAATTGCTTTTAAATTAGTTTTTACTTATGTCGTCAGCCGCCTAAGTTAAATAATTTAAGTGATTGTAATCTTATTTATGAATTAAAAGTTCAGGCATCTGGGTGTCCATCTATTTTATTATTTTACCATCGTCTTTTTTCTCCTGCAAACATAGCTATTTCTTTTCAATCAACTTTTACAACAGCGGGTAGATATATTTCGTATTTTCTCTGTTACTCCAAGACCCGGAAAAATCCGGCTAATAAACAAAAGAAAATCGTTGAGCCTTCATCTTGCTTTTCACTTCAATCGCATTTTAGGGTTAGGTACGTATTTCCAAATGAAAAAAATAACAGCTTTTATGAACTTTTTTGACTATAAAAATTGTCTAAACACAAATTAAAAAAACATACGTAAGTTCTACCTACTTGACATTTCACGTTTTTATTTTATATGTCATTAGTGATTAATTATGTCGGTTTTGTATTCACTAGCACCACTTCAGCTTATTAAAACGCAAAATACTAGCGTAAGAGACAAGTACTGAGCAAGAACGACTTAGGTCGTGTTAACTATGCAGAAAACAAAGATTCTCTGTGTATTCCCTTACATAACATAATCAGCCTATAATGTTCCCACTGCTGGGACACAGCCCAGTGCGTGATGATAGATGTCACATGTCTTCGAATTTTTGATTCTACAGGACATGCCGGTTTCCTCAGGATATCTTCTTCACCGATTCGAGAGCAGTGGTGATAACATTATTTACACAAAGTAAAACGCCTGCCTAGGTTCGAACCCATGATCCACAACTCGTAAGTCGGGGTCATAACCACTGAGCCACCACTACTCTCGTATTCGCTTAGTAGTTACTAATAATTAGTACTTGTTACCTAAATATAAACTTCCCTTCTTTTGATTTTGATGCAGATTTCACTATTATTTAGCTCGTCAAAAGCTTTAGTGTACAATATTTATATGCTCAAGTACGGAACCCGTACCGAGTGAACCCAAAACGCACTTGAATGCTTTCTCCCTTCAAGCTTTACTCTTGGCAGCATACAATGAAAAAATAATATCAAAAGAGTGCATGTTCTAATTTGCGAATATGGAAAGTTTATCCTTTGTGTAACTTATTGTTTTTTTATTGTTAACGTTTGACTACACTTGACTTTATATTGCTGACTAGCTTTTATGTTAAAACTGGTGTTAATAATAGCTTCTATTAGTATCCCACTCTGTCAAAGACAAGTAATTTATTTCAAATAGGCACATAAAAAGCACTGTTCAACGTCAAAATTTACAAGAAAATAGAATTGATTTTAACTGTCCAAAGGGATATTTACCACAGGGCCGAAGCCTGCCGGGGCGGCGGGATTTTCCGAAAGGTTAACCGGTGCCCTGGAACAGAAAGGGCTAAGGACGGAACACGGGTGGGTTTTAGTCAGTAAAAGTCTGACACTCCCTTCCGCTCCACCCAGAGCGGGAGGGGTCATTTGACGATTTCCCATCCACAAAAAAAAAAAAAAAAAAAGGGATATTTATAGATTGTACCTTCAAATACATCAATATTGCGGCCTTTAGACAGGTGACTATAGCCGCGTTTAAATGGCAATTTGACTAGGCCGGAGGTGAGTAAAATCGCAAGTTCCAAAGTAGAGTAGGTTTCAACTTTTATCATGTAGCAACAAGTCGCATGCGACGGGTGACTAAAATCGCCCATAAATATGCTCAGTCGCAGGTGATCACCCACCGCATGAAGGTCGACATTTTGATGCAAAATGACTACATAGTCACCTGCGATTTTTATCGACTTGTGTAAATGGGTTGAGAACATCGTGCATAAAGCCACGAATGCCTTAAAGGGAAACGACCTTCTGTAATGAAGTACACGACCAAGAAGGAAGGTGAACGGGGTGGCGATTTGGCTTGTGAGGAGATCTGGAAAGCGACCACCCGCACAGCGAAAATCGACCTAGTGTAAATCCAACATTAAACAACATTTTTGGTACAGACGCCAGCACGTCAAGCTTCCCGAAGCTGTCAAATTTTCCCAATCAACCTTGAACATTAATGCTTTAGCGATAAAGTTGAAAATCTATTAAAGTAATTTGACAGATTGTAGTAACTTGATGTGCTGGCGTTCTACTCGCTTGACACTAAATGCGTCCATTTGGTACTTTTTTTTTTAACACACGTTTCGCCACCAAAAATCCATCTGCGTTGCCATTTCCCGACTATTATTTTTAAGGATCGGCTTCCAGTCTGACCAAATACAGTTGAATATCAGTACTTTAATGGACCGACTACCTAGCTGACATCTACACACCAGTTAACGGGTAACACGATACGCCTTGGTAAGGCTAGTGGTCAGACTTTTGGGCATCTGACTACTGTAAGTTATGTCTCGATGTGTAATGGATGATCATCCACGAACCGACCGCAGCAAGCATAGTTTAACCTTCGATCAACCCTTGCGGCTGTTATAATTTAGCTACGTGCCCCCATTTAATTATATTATTATAAAAAAAAAATCTCACTCTTTCAAATAGTTGGTTGATTAATCAAACCAAAATCTATGTTATTTACAGATCAACACAAAAATGTATCTTTCCCCGACAAATAAGTTGACACAATTAAAAGCCTCGACACAAAAATCTCAATAAGGCCCTGCTACCGAATAAGAATCCAAAAATATATCCACATAACACAGTACCGTAGTCATAAATTTTCTATCCACATCTTAGCTCGTTGGATACACAAAACGTTATTGGAAAGGATCGAGTAAGCCGCTCTTAAGGAATCTCGAGAATTTATTCATGATGTTCGCACAAAGGGTGGAGAGGAAAAAATATTTTTCTCCTCACATGACGGACAGGGAACAAAAAGTAGTGAGACAGTTCAGAATCTTACGTCATGCAATATTGATTGTTTAGGAGAGATTTCTATTTTCTCGTTCTTTGTGTGTGAAGATGAAAGGAAAATCTTCGCAAGTGAGTACCGAGTGTGTGTGAGTGAGATTCTTATTCCCTTTCGTTTGTAATAATACTTTGGGCTAAGATGGATTTTGGTGGAATGGAGAGGAATATTGTTTGGATCAGCTGTTTGTTATTTCACGATATTTGATAGAATGATTCCGGTGACTAGAATAAGTTGTTTTTTGCATGTATTTCCTACAACACTCTGCCTTGAGTTCTTTTATATAGTGATGTGGTTCTGTTTCACACCTGTCTTTGAATCTTATGATCGATTTTGAACCGACATCACGCAGGTAATCTTATTGGGTTGCTTTGCAAAATTGTCAGTAACTTTTTTTATACCCGAATGCATAATCGGCCTGTAATGTTCCCACTGCTATGATACGGGCCTCCTGTCGGTGAGAGGACGTGGGCCGCAAACAACCACGGGGCAGTGCGGGTTGGTGGATATTGTGATGATTCTTCGATTGAGATGAGTTGATGTGTCTTCGATTTTTTGGTCCTAGAACATGGCGGTTCCCTCACGATGTTTTCTTCACCGTTTTGAGGGCAGTGCTAATGAAATTATTTACACAAAGTAAAGCGCCTTTCTGGGTTCAAACCTACGACCTACAACGCGTAAGATGCGGCCGTTAACACTGGGCCACTATTGCTCATACACGAATGCGATGAATCCATAAAGACGCTTAATATTTTTCATTCATTTTCAAAATCAACTATGATTTTCCTTACTTTATTTGCTAATGCCCCAATTCTTTTTATGTCGACGCGAACCAAATATTTAAAATAAGGAATTTATTTTGTAGGTAACATTAACCCACGGCTTCGTCCGCGTGAAATTTCATATATTAACATAAATATGACACATCTAGAAGGCGTCACGGCAGACACCGTAGAAGATGGCGGGACGAGCTGGACAAAACAAACGACCAATGGTCCACTTTAGCCCTGGATTGAAAGAGCTGGAAGTCGTGGGCCCTTTGCCCAGCAGTGGGATGATGCGGGACATTAAAAGTAACATAAATATCTTATGACACTCGGAAATAACAGCATTGGCGAGTGTCTTGGGTATTTTTGACTTCACAACTAAGAAGCTACAAGGCTTTCCATTAATGAAGGAATTTTCAGAAACGATTTAAGAGTTCTGAAGATTACCCCAACATACAATTTCACAACTTTATAATATACATAGATCACATTAGATACATAACTAGGTGCTCAAGAAAACGAATATCATTCCCTTCTAAGTGATTTCCACTTTACTCAAAGTATATTCCCGGACCTCATTAATGCAGGCACACGGAAACTTCCTTTATCCCGGATATGGTAAAATTTCGATTGCATGTGGAAGGATGATATCCGAACTTTCCAATTAAGCAAAGTGAAATAATTTCAAGATGGGAAGAGGCAGATGGGTTTAGGGAACTTAAGATTATGACAGCTATGTGATCGTGTCACGGGCTTGTGGCTAAGTATTAACAGCTGCACGGGTCGATCGGTCAGGTTAAGCTACGCTTGCCGCTATTGGTCCGTGGATGGGTAACCATTTTCACATACCAAGACCCCTCCGTGCCTCGGAAAGCACGTTAAGCCGTTGGTCCCGGCTGTAATTCGTGGATCTTTGACAGCCGTTACGGGTCGTCAGAAGCCCGAAAGTCTGACAACCAGTCTTACCAAGGTACTCCTTGGTAAGACTTACGATACTTCGTATTATCCAGTAACTGGGTTGTGGAGGTCAGATAGGCAGTCGCTCCATGTAAAATACTGGTATTCAGCTGCATTCGGTTAGACTGGAAGCCAACCCTAACATAGTTGGGAAAAGGCTAGGCAGATGACGATGTGATCGTGTCATAAGGGAAGTAGTACAGTGTCTAGTGCTAATTCGCCAATACCCCGCATGTGCAAACTCATAAACGAACGCAGCGACCTGGAGTGCGATTCTGTAAACATCTCACCGTGAAAACTTAGGTGAAGTGAGCGTGGAGTGAGCTGTCATTCCAACTAATGCTAGGGATTGACACTATTGACATCTCACTCTAAGCTCATTTCACCTAACTTTTCACGGTGAGATTTTTACAGAATCGATCGGCTGATTGACGTCCACGCAGACTCAATATTGACGTTTGTCAGACGCCATTAGTATTAGTATTTAATATAATCTAGAATTTAAGTACATACATTGAGTCTTTAAAATTTAATTTATAACTACAAAGAGCATTTTGCATGTGGTGTTTGCCTGTAATTGGTTGTGTAGTTAGATTTAAGACACAATTACTTATATGTAGCTATGTATATGTATGTATAATATCTGTAACAACTGTTGGTAAACCTTAATTAAATAAATAAAGCACCGCAGGCAAGAATAGCACATGTGGGAGTAGGTACTAAGTACCTACTATAAATCTACTAGGTACCATTTACTGGGTACGTCTTTCATTGTCTTGAATGTGCCCTGGCGGCTGAGAATATATCATGCTCAATCAAATGTCTCGCTAATAGTGGCGTGTGTGGTGAATCATTAATTTCCCTTCAAAATGGTAGAGCTGAATAGTGCTGATACATACGTCATATTCGAGAACGGGTGCCGTCAGTAGGGACTGGTCAGCTCTTAGCTGCCGCGGCTTATTTCAATTTTTGTTTTTCTATTAACGTCCACATCTTTCTACATCGTTGTCACGTTTATAATATCATCATGGATAATGTTACCAATATTTTGTATTATTATTTTGATTGAAAAGGGTGTCCGTGGAGTTTCTTGCCCGTTCTTCTCCATAGGAACCTACTTACTACGCTTTGGAATGGGCTATTCGCTTCAACTTCCTGACTGACCGACCCCTTGACTAATCACAAGTGCCTGCGATTGGTTTAATTGAAATAAATGGTTTGAGTTGGACGTATCTGTAGTTTTGTTGCTGATATCGTGTCGATATTGACAAATTAATAAATGGTTTGGAATTTTTGTGAGCACTACGTGGATGCTCAAATAGCATAATCAGCCTATGATGTTCCCACTGCTGGGACACAGGCCTCCTATCGGTGAGAGGGAGTGGGCCGAAATCCACAACGCGGGCCCAGTGTGGGTTGGTAGATGTCACATGTCTTGGTAAATGATTATGTTGAGGGCACAGACTTTTCAATCTTTTTGTCATGTCGCTCGGCTCCTAAGGGTCATAACGTGATCTCAAATAGCCTCAAAAATTGGGCTATCAAATACAACAACAGAATTTTATAAATCCGACCAGTAGTTCCAGAGATTATCGCGTTTAAACAAACAAACGAACTCTTCAGCTTTATTATTAGTATAGATACTAAATTTGAATCGCGACATATTCGCCAAAAATGTAACCAAATATGAGTTTATAGAAAAATAACTTTAATGCCTACGCAATAAAGTTCAGTTTACGCTACAACTTAAAACATATTTAAATATTTTTCGATAGTGCTAGTTATTCTGAAATTAACTTAATTTCCATTAAAATAAAGTTGATATTTGTTTAACCTGAAATAACGACAATTTGAAACATAAATAAAATTTTAATAAAGATGAGTTGGGCCCAGTACGTGACCAGGCCAGTCGTAACATCATCTAGTACAATATTTATGCCAATATCGGTACTCGACTATGGCAGAGAAAATCTCTTAATTATTGTCAAGAATGAGAACTTGTTCGCTTTGTCACATTGTTGGCCATGTTAAACGAAACAGTACCTAAAGCTAATACCTACTATTAAAATTGAAATTAGTCTATTCATTTGCCATAGTATATTCATAGCCATGTTTTGTCTTTTAATCGTTGTTTTCGTATCTTTATGGAAAAAAAACACCGCATTTTAATGTTCACGCTATAAAACGATCCGATTCGATACCGCATCAATTATGCAAGCAAGCTTGTTCCCGGTAGGTCAAACTGGTGACCGAGTTGTAAAATATTCCCGATTTAAACTTATTTTGGGAAATCAAATAGGGCTGCGCAGCTGTTCTCGATTTTTTAGACATCAAAAGTGTATTTCATAAGGTATACGTTGATACTCGTATTTATATTGTATATGTTTCACCGTATTAAAAGAATACTAATAAAATGTGTTAGGGCTGTTTTTTACAACGATAGATAGTTTTATCCAAGGAATAATTTTGAATGTTTGACAGTTCTTCTATACAAAATCTGTCAGACGTCAACGAAAATTTTCTGTCGATTGAAAAATCAGCAGTTATTGACAAAAAAGAGGTATTTTAAATTCAATTGAAGCCCTGACTTCTAAGCTGCGTGGTACCTGTATTACAAAAGTCCGTTTTTTTAATATTAACAAAATATGAAATAAAATTAAATTATAGTAAAATTAAATGAATTTAGTGTAAGCAGGCTTTGTGGTGTGTATGTTTGTTGTGTGTTGCATGTATATGTGCGTGTATTATAATTATTTTAAAGAGACCTTTGTTGTTGTATGTACACCAAGCCTTATTATTTTTTAAACCATTGATAAAAGACAGGAATTTGAAGGCTTGATACTTTTGTTTATTTGTGTTAAGTTCTAACGAAAGTTGTTATGAACGGGAATAATTCGTTTAATCAAAGAAAACCCAACTACCAAAAAAACATAACTGTCGATCGATTCTGTAAAAATCTCACCGTGAAAAGTTAGGTGAAGTGAGCTTAGAGTGAGCTGTCAATAGTGTCAATCCCTAGCATTATTTGGAATGACAGCTCACTCCACGCTCACTTCACCTTAGTTTTCACGGTGAGATGGTTACAGAATCGCACCGCTGATCACACCGTTGACACTCGTCTTTGAAAATCATACTCAAATTCAAAACCGTAACTCACAGCCAACACTCACAAACATTGCTTCCAACCCTTGCCACAAATATCAAAGTGCCCAACACGCTATAAGATACAGCACTACGCTCATAACCATGCTATTTAGCGTACATCGCGCAATATTTATACATATTTGGACAGAATCCAAATAGGTTTCGGGGTGGCGTGACCGTTTTATTTACGGTACGGAATATTTAAGATACCTACTCCGGAATATTAACGTAAAGTATGAAATATATTTACATGTCGTGCTTTTGCTGTTTGAGAATTCACTGGTGTTTTAATTAGGTACAAATGTGGGAGTTATGTTATTTTTATTTTTGTTACGGCAAAGCTGAAATGAAAGTTGCAAGCTGAGTATATTTCGTCACACGAAAGTCCAGCGGCAATAAGTGGAACCAATTATGATATAGTTAGTAACGGTGCGGACGAAGGAGCTCGAAGAGAAGTGTAGGTGGTTTACTTTGTGTTAATTATCTCTTCACCAATGCTCTCAAAACGGTGAAGGAAAACATCGTGAGGTAGCCGGCATGTCCTAGAACTAAAACGTTGAAAACAAGTGACATCTACCAACCCGCACTAGCCCCGCGTGGTGGATTACGGCCCACCGAAGCCCCCGGCTCGGAGAATACCAGCGCTGCGACATTTATTTTTAAATGTCGTAGCATTATGCTGAGATAGGAGCCTTTTGGCCTCGTACAGGACTTTTTTGTTTCATTTTTCTTTTTGTTACTTCTTTTTTATATAATTTGGTTTTGTTACTTTTATTATATACTAGCTTCTGCCCGCGGCTTCGCCCGCGTGAATGTCGGAAAGGATAAGAAGTATGTCCTTCCCCAGGATGCCACATCTATCTCTTTGGCATCTGCTGGCAGGCAATTTTATCGAAATCCGTTCAGTGATTTAGGCGTGAAATTGTAACATACCTACAGACAGAATATATAATTTTATATAGTACCTATAGCTGTTGCCCGCGACTTCGTCCACGTTTCCGCCGTTTTTCGTAAAAAAAAGTAGCCTATGTCCTTCCTCACGGTTCAGTGGTTTTGATGTAACAGACAGATTAACTTTCGTATTTTAGTAGGGAAATATAATATGTCAATCTACAATACTGTTGAAAAATATCGCAATACGGAACCGCACAATATTATTGTTAATAGCTGTGCCCGCGACTCCGTCAGCGTATAACTCCTTGTGTGTTATTAAGTTAATGTAGGTATTGGTAATATTGTTTAGATCACGTTCACATGAGGCTTAAGTACCTATAGAAGGGGTAGCGGGATCGCCCGAAAGGGTTACCGCTGCCCTGGAACATAAAGGGCTAAGGAAGGAACACGGGTGGGTTTTAGTCAGTAAGAGTCTGACACTCCCTTCCGCTCCACCCAGAGCTGGACCCTCATTTGATGATTTCCCATCCAGAAAAAAAAAAAATTTACCTATAGAACGAAAATACTTCAGCGCAAAGCTTCCGGGTAAACTATGTTGAAAGTTGACCCGTCCGGCACGTGAACATAAAGATTTCTAGAACTGCTAACCCGGGAAGACCATGCGAGAAACAACTGACACCGAGATCTACTCCAGCAACACGAAAAGTTTGCCCTTGAGCCTTATTAACTGTCATTGCATAACACACCGATATTGGGAATTGCGTTCTTTTAAATTGGAATGGAAAATTATTTGGTATTATGGGAATTCTGGGAATAAAGACGGAACTGCTAAGCTATCGGGAGTTACACGTGTTATTGTGAGTCAACCATAAAAGATAGACATATGCTGTCATGGGATATTTTTTATATAATTTTAAGGAGAACATTTCCGTCATACATGATTTCTGTGTAGCTTTACCCATTAAGGTTGCACACGCGACGGAAGCGTAAAAAATGGAGTAACTTCTCCCGTTTTCCCAACATTTCCCTTCACTGCTCTGCTCCTATTGATTGTAGCGTGATGAAAAGTATACTATAACCAGCTCAGGAGTATGAAAAATAATTGTACCAAGTTTCATTAAAATCCGTCGAGTAGTTTTTGTTTCTATAACGGTTATACAGACAGACAGACAGACAGACAGACAGACAGACAGACAGACAGACAGACAAAAATTTTACTGATTGCATTTTTGGCATCAGTATCGATCCCTAATCACCCCCTGATAGTTATTTTGGAAATATATTTCATGTACAGAATTGACCTCTCTACAGATTTATTATAAGTATAGATAATTTGTTTTATTTTTTATTGTGTTTAGTTTAGTTTAGTTTTATGATCTTTCTGTACGAGTCGCAATAAATACTTTTCTTTCTTTCTTTCTTTCTTTCTCCCTCTCACCGAGAGGATGCTTGTGTCCCAGCAATGGGAATATTATAGGCTGATTATGTAGTTAGCAACAGTCCTACAACAACCCTCCTACCTCCTACGCCTTTCTCTATTGAACATTGTGCATTTTATTAACCAGTGCTTGTAATATTATGATGTTGAGATAAATATATAAATAAAGATTTGTCTCCGTCGTACGCCTGTGGTGCCGCGTCTGCGGGGCTTATTTCGTGTGACGGACTCTACGTACTTAACTGATTTCAATCAATAAGATGTTTTTAGTTTAATTTGTCTTTATCTAGAACGTGTTTTAAGTTATTGATATCAAAAGCAACTTAATAACAATATGGCGGACACTAGGCGTAATTGTGAGAAGTATGGTGTGTTCCAAAAGTATCAGATAAATATGTAAGCAAATGAATCAATAATTCCTAGAGATCCCTAGCATCATATGGAATGAAACTTCACTTCAAGCTCACTTCGTTTAAGTTTTCACGGTGAGAATTTTACAGAATAGATCGGCTGCATGTGACGTCACGTGTATTCGATGTGATATAGAATTATTGACTCTGATAAATTCTTACTGTGAATCCACGGACGTTGCTTCTTAGCAACCTAGACCATAGAGACGGCTGTTTAAATTTTTCGCATCGCGTTGACTTTCACAAACGAACGACAAAAGGTTAGAAAAATACCTAACGTTACATAACTCACAAAAATGTCTACACTGGATTATTCGTGACCGAATATTATGGTAAATTCATTGCACGACTAAAACCCGCCTCCGCTTCTGCTGCTTTGTTGGTCACAAGCGCTACTGTTGAGCATGAGGTCCTGGGTTTGAATCCCGGGTCAGGCAAGGTGTTATTGGATTTTTTATCTGGATTTTTTCAATGGCAGCCCGTAGTCTGGATTTGTGCCTGGTTAATGGCAATAGGCACGCCCTCTATTACATGGGACTTAAATATAACTAGCGAAATTGGGTGTACTATAGGTGCCCCTCTTTTTCACAATAAAATTGATGGTCGCCTCACGAAGCAGGTTCTCCGTCTAAATAAACTAAAGCTGCGTACAGTTACTGCAGCTTTATTACCTCTATGTCTTAGGAGTAACAGACAGTCCGCTGTGCAGGGCCTGCATGGAGGATGACGAGACAGCGGCGCATGTGCTGCTAAACTGCCCGGTGGTCGCCACGTACAGGGCAAAGTACTTCGGTAACCCAGGTACCCTACGTGAGACGGTCAGTAACATCAAGGCATTGCTGGCCTTCCTTGAGGAGCTGGGGTGGATCGAATGATCGATTTTCCTACCCGTACGCAAAATGCGCGCATTGTCGTGGAGTTGCAGACACCAGCCCGTATTACCTGTTACCTATTAGGTGCCCCTCTGAATAACTCTTCGCGGAATACAGGCGTTGTTGAGGATGGCTTTGAATGATGCTCATTAAAACTGGAAACACGATCACGCTTTTTTTGGTATACAGAGTGGCGATTAGGTTAGCACACTAAATAATACAGCGGTCATTACAAGTTGTTAAAAGTCTGTTGAAATTATAAAATTAAAATTTTACTAAAAATAGAAATAAAGACAAATAAAATAATTAACGTAAAAATTGTCATGAAATAAACCATCCTTGATAATAATTCACTACGTTTTGACACCCGTGAGGCAATGGTATCAAGAATTCAACACAAACTTTATGTTATTGTTACTAAGTAAACACAAATTAAGTAGACTAAAATGTTAATTGTTATTAATTCTTTTAATTGTGTATGTTTAATACGTTACGTTACTACGTTATGTGAATACGTGGTTTCAATTCATGTGATAACCTAATCACCACGCTGTATATTTTTCACAGAGTCAGAGGGTGACAGTCAAAGACATAAGAATAAATTTAATAAAAAGGAAACATAAATATGAGTATAAAAAAGGTTGGTTGCTGGTCGTCAACATGCGTGACGTTATGTTATGTTATTACCAAAACCCTTAACATCAAATCGTACAGTACCTAGCTATGATAGTATACGAACTCATTACATCATAAATGAAATGTCATCACTCGTGTAGGTATGTGATTACTCATCATCATCTGCCTAGCCTTTTCCCAACTATGTTGTGGTTGGCTACCAGTCTAACCGGATGGACCTAAATACCAATATTTTACATGGAGCGACTGCCTATCTGACCTCCAGAACCCAGTTACTGGGTAATACGATACCCCTTCGTAAGACTGGCTGTCAGACTTTCGGGCTTCTGACTACCCGGGACTGTCGAAGATCCACGAATGACAGCCGGGACCAATAGCTTAACGTGCTTGCTGAGGCACGGTGGGGTCCAAGAAGGTCACCCATCCACGGACCAACCGCGGCAAGCGTAGCTTAACAAAAATAAATGAGTGTCATCACTCGTGTAGGTATGTGATTTGGTTACTGTGCAGTCTAAATTGGTAATTTTCAGTATTTGGAAAGGTGCCCGGTAAGTAAGTGATGCCAACACTCCACCTGATGGGAATTGGGACCACCAATTAAAGACACCTGCAACATTTAGGTTTAGAATTCTCTTAAAGATACATAATCAGCCTGTAACGTTCCCACTGCTGGGACACAGGCCTCCTCTCTGTGAGAGGGGTGGGCCGTAATCCATCACTTGGGCCCGGTGCGGGTTGGTAGATGTCACATATCTTCGAATGTTTGGTTCTAGGACATGTCAGTTTCCTCACGATATTTTCCTTCGCCATTTTGAGAGCAGTAGTGATGCAATAATTTATACAAAGTAAAGCGCCTGTCCGGGTTCGAACCTACGACCTACGTAAGTTGCAGCCGTTACCACTGGGACATCACTGCTCACGCACTGCCACCACTACTTACGAGAATTCTCTAAGAGAGATAGTTGTAAAAACTTATACAATGTGGAGAAAAAAATACGACACTAAATTAAAATACTGGTAACACTAGCAGAAAGGAGTATTCTGGAACTATCAAATTTTAAAATTAAAAATGAAACAACCTAAATAAATAGTGATGGGCCAACTATGGCTTTTTCCGATGACTAAACTAGAAAGAAAGAAAGAAGAAAGAAAATACATTTATTTAGCATAGACTAAAAGACACACACTACACCAGAGACATGCATCAGATAAAAATCAAATAAAAAGTGTAAAGTCTGATGTAAGAAATTAGCAGGAAAGTGTGCCTCCCGGCTGCGCCAAAAAGGCCCAGTTCAGACAAAATGGCAGACAGCTAGCGCCTGACGCTAATTTTCAACTGGACCTGAACTATCTGACATATTTGATAGAATGTTTGTATGCAGACTTGGAATTTCATTGGTTACATGTAGTTCAAATTATTCTTCCTTCAAAATGGAAATAATTCTACCCTAACTGACCCATTTTCAGAGACCAACTAAAAATAAAACTCAAATATTTCAAACTTTGAACTAAGTTTTAAACTGCTCTATTTTCCTCACTGTTGCAGAAGATAAACTTATTTTTCCACTATGCTAACGTTTTCCTTCATAATACCTGTCAGTCTGATAGTAGAATACCTGCGGGGTAGTTGTGTAACGTACACAATATGCGAACAGATCGCAATGCCTTTTATTTTGAGATCCAGTGCTTCATAGTTTTGAAAAATTCGTCTGCTCAGCAACCTAAAAATTCGAGAACTGCCCCTCTATTTAGTTTGACCAACGTCAATTTATTCTGGTAAATAAACACGTTCAAAATCTAGTCGCAATCTCATCTCAGTGTCAATCAATGTCAAAAACTTGTCAAAATTGATGGAAAATTAGAGATATTTTTGCCAGATTGAGACTGTAATTAGAATGCAAACGTTATTAACAATACGGAAATTGCCCCTCTGATCACATTGCTATTTCGGCCACCCAATCACAGAAACCAAACACGAGATTGGAAGGGACATCAACTGATCAACGACTAGATCAGCCTCCCAGAGACAAGGGGATAATGAAACAAAGCAGAACAGTTACTGATTACCATTCGGCCCAAAACACTGGGAACTTCGGACTACATTCTCGTCAAACTCAATCCATCACGGGCGAACAGTACTGACATCTGACGACACTGAAATTAAGCATCCGAATCGTTTTTTAAACGTACGAGCGTACCCATCAATCATTCCGGGCTTTGTAATTTTTCATTGTCTGTTTAAAAAAGGGGGCCTGTAGACTAAGATCTGCATATAGGGCGGGAGATGTGTTTATTGTGGATTAGAAAGGAATCTAATTTAATCTAAGATGGCTGCCACGTTAGTGCAGTGATTGCCAGTGTCACCATCATCACCCTATAGCAGTCCACTGCTGGACATAGGCCTCTCGCACTCTATTGCACGCCATTCAACTCGATTTTCGGCAACTCTCATCCAGCTGCTACCAGCCATCCTGCGAAGATCATCGGTCCACCTAGCGTGACGGCGAACTGCGGCGGCGACGGCCATATAAGCAGTAGAACAGATGGCCGGTGGAGTCGAAAGGTTCTGGAGTGGTGACCACGTACCGGAAGACATAGCTTTGGGAGGCCTAAGGTGGACCGATGACCTTGTGAAGGCCGCAGGCATCCGCTGGATGTGGGAAGCACAGAACCAGTCGAAATGGTGGTGCTTGGAGGAGGCCTATGACGTCTTTCAGTTGGAATGATGATAATGAACGAAACTTTAGGAGATTTTGATGCGTGTGTACGATTATTATATTTGATTTCTAAAACATAAAACAAATGAGAAATTATGGTATAGATTGTATACGTTTTGATTCATAGGACGATCCTCATTGGTGTAGGGCAAACCCTGGGTTACATTTCTGATTGGACAAAGTGTAATGGTGTTTTTCTATTAGACAATATTCCAGTAACAGTTTGAAGTAGCAATACGTGCCCGCTTTATGACAATAAGCATGCCCCCTTGGGGGTCATGGGAAGGATAATACAGCTGTCTAAATGTGGGTTGTACTAAATACGGCTGCTTAGCCTGTCGGGGATCACAGGCGTGTTGCTTAACTTTTAGTTTGACTCAAAAATATCCTCATGCTAGCCTTACTTAAAAACATCGCTGCCTAATATTCTAATAATCCATACATATTCATATTAATAATTATCTGCCTAGCCTTTTCACAACTATGTTGGGGTTGGCTTCCAGTCTTATCGGATGATTATTTTACATAAAGCAATTGCCTATCTGACCTCCACAACCCAGTTACTGGGTAATACGATACCCCTTGGTAAGACTGGTTGTCAGATTTTCGGGCTTCTGACGACTTGTAACGGCCATAGTAATAATGAATAGTTTTATCATAAGCATAATCAGCCTACAAAGTTCCCACTGCTGGAACACAGGGTTCCTCTCGGTGAGAGGGGGTGAGCTGTGATGAAACACATGAGCCCAGTGCGGGTTGCTAGACGTCACATGTCTTCGTATTCTTGGTTCTAGGACATGCCGGTTTCCCCACGATGTTTGCCTTCACTGTTTTTAGAGCAGTGGTGATGAGATAATTTGCACGAAGTAAAGCGCACCTAAAGAAAGAAAGAAAATACATTTATTTGCGGCAAAAAAGTCGCATAAAAAAGAACAAACTCACAAAAAAAGAAAATAACAAGTTGGGGGTAAACATGCGTCACATTCACGCAAAACGGCCATCGCTCAGCATAAAGCTAAGACCCTATAAGAGACAGAGCCCCAGCGCTGGTGGCCACATCTGGGTTCGAACCTAGGAACTCATAAGTCGCGGCCGTTACCACTGGGCCACCACCCCTCTCACATAAAATGTTTTATTAAAAATGCGAAAGTAACTCTGTCTGTTAAGTTTTGACGCCTTAACGGCTGAATGAATTGAGATGAAAAATGGCGCACAGGTACACTATGACCTGGACATAGGGTACTTTTAATCTCAGAAGTACGGGCACCAAAGGAGATAAGTAACCCTGGGGGTCTACTCCGAAGTAGTATCGGCCGAAGGTTCGGCCGTTACCTGCTACGAAATTACTAGTTGGTTCGGTCGTTCCCGATCCTACACTCCTACACTCTTTCGAATATTGACTATGGTCCCGACCCAACTGAGCCGATCCGAATTTTTTCGCATTTTTCAATAATATTCGGTTCGGCCATGTGTCGGTCCGATCCGAACATTCGCACTTTGCACTTCGGAGTAGACCGCCAGCTTGTCGTCGGATATAGTCAAAGTTTAGTAAGAAACCGATGGATGTTTTCAATTATAAAATTCAATTTAATTAATACAAAAAAAACGGTTAATTTATCAAATTAAATTTCATTCGAAAACATCTATTGGTTTCTTACTAAACTTCAAATAAATCCGACGACCCTGGTTACTTATTTCCTTTCCTGACTGTATATTCCCGTGGAATGATTTCCGCCGATAACCTATCCCGGGCAAACCCGCGGGGAAAATCTATTCCATAAGTGACTGAAACAAATTTTAATAAATACCACTTTCCTACAAAAGTAGGATAAATTGCAAATTTTTCTTATTAAATCGTAACAACGTAATAATTTTCCCCCTTAAAGGGGTAATATCAAATAATCAAAGCAATATTTCTTGCCGCGGTCTCGCGGTTATGTGAAATTAGAATTTCGCGTTTGGTATCAAAGGACCTACTAGGATCTAATAACTGTGATAAAACAAAGTCTTGCTGCTATCTATATACAGGGTGCAGTAAAGGAACCTAAAAAAATATAAAAAAAATGGCAAGATCAACCTAATTTAGTACCTACCAACTTAAAATAGCAATCGTTTAGAATTAATATTATTTTATTTGTATAAATGCTTTAATTACTTACCTACTATCGAACGCGTTGTCGCGTGAAGTGAATGACAAAATGACATGATACTAAGGGCCGGCGCATTATTTGCTACTGAAAACGGCTCGCGACAAATGGTGCAAGATGTGCGCCCCTAACGCTACACCGGTATGTAAATTACAATTCCAATTTTCCCTTCGTACTATAACGGGCTGTAAGTTGATTTTAATTCATTGTAAATACCTACCTACTTGATTCCATTTTAAATTACCCACTCGTTCTTCTACTGTTGCTGAATACCTACTAGTTAAACAATTTTTTTTAATTTGTAGGTTTTCATTTTGAAGGAGATAAGCACGCTAAAGTAAGAAAAAGAAATACTTGGAATTGTAATTTACGTACCTAGTTACCTATCCTTCACCCGGCGTTATGAAAGTGTTCCGGCGTAGGTATTTCATTGCCTTCGATAGTAGTTATAGGTAACTCTAGGAAATTATTAATTAGCATTTAAACAAAATAAAAACTTATTTAAACCATTTTTTTTATCAATTCTAAATGATTGCTATTTATTTGGTAGGTTCATCTTATGATAATTTTCATTTATTTTTTTACTTTTTTTAAACGTATTTTTTTTTATTTTTTACGGTTTCCTTTATCGATATTGAACTCAACCTGAACCTATGGTACGCAATTTCTTTAACACCCTGTATATCTAAGACCTTTTAAATCAAGTTACAAGAAAACCTTCAAGAACATTTTGTTATCTTAGCGATTAAGTGATTGGTTTCAGCGCTTTATTCCCCCTTCAAATCAAAATACGTTACAAGAAATTTATAACTAGCCATACAATACTGTAATACACATACTCTGTTACATACTAAATAAATCTAACGTTATTGGTGGTCTGAAAAAAGAAAATAAAATGTTCAAGTACATTAGTTCTACTGAATAGGTACCTATTTTAAATGCACGTTCTCAATCAACTTGGTTGATTTCACTGAGTAGAAACTGAAGTAAATAATTATATAACGGTTTGTTTCCAACAGTATTTGTATTTCATTATTATTATTCACTGGCTGTTAATTATGAAAGTTAAATATTTAAATTATAAGTAATTCAATTTTCTCTGTATTTGAGTATGAGTATGTGCTTTTCTGTCTGTGTCCTTGGGGCAAATTTTATTTGAAAAAGGTATCATTTTCAGAACAAGAGTTACCGACATAGCTTGCAGAGTAAGCAAATTGAAATGGGATGAGTCCTGCAGTGGAGACCGCGTATCGGCAAGCGTAGTGTGAGACGCCCCCCAGCTAGATGGACTGATGACCTAAAGAAGGTGGCTAGAACAGAATGGATGCGGATGCCGGAGGACAGGGTGTTGTGGCACTTCCTATGTCCAGTAGTGGAACTGCAATACGCGGAGTTGATTGATCATTTTCATATGTTTTCTCTTTACTTTAATATATAAATAACTGATTTTAAGGGTAAAATATTCATAAGGAGAGCCAAAATTAATTTAGTTCAGTGCAAAAATTCCTGTGTAGAATGAATTTACATATTTTTAGAAACGAAGACCTTGTTAACTTATAATTATTATTTTAATGAAAAGCAGCAGCAGTATAATCAGTTTA
Source organism: Apamea crenata (assembly GCA_949629185.1). Taxonomy (NCBI): domain Eukaryota; kingdom Metazoa; phylum Arthropoda; class Insecta; order Lepidoptera; family Noctuidae; genus Apamea; species Apamea crenata. The sequence continues at coordinate 8,726,968 of OX451376.1, read as the reverse complement.
TAATGTTTCCACTGCTCGGACACAAGCCTCCTTTCTTCGAGAGGGAGTGGGCTGTAATCTACGAAGAGGGGCATCCGGGTAGATGTCACATGTCTTCGAATTGTTGGTTCTAGGACATGCCGGTTTCCTCACGATATTTTCCTTCACCTTTTTGAGAGCAGTGGTACTGAAATAATTGACACAAAGTAAAGCGCCTGTCTGGGTTTAAACCTATGAACTCGTAAGTCACGGTCCCACCACTGAACTCTCACATTTACTTATTGAAAAGGTAGTACCCAAATTCAATGCAAAAAAAAAAAAAATAAGTAGACAGTTGCCAATTTTGGGCACAAGACACAGACATTACACCGTATTTGCTGTCTTAACACGCTGACTGCCAGACAACACACAATAGAAAATATATTGTTGGCGGATACCGTGTGACCGCGGTGGCAGTCAATGACTTAAAGTTCATATTTTGCCTCTAACATTAAATTATTAACTAAGTATTAATCTACTTTAAGCTTTCATTCCGGAAAGCATCCCTCTTTTGTTTGTAGATTGTTAGGTACCTACAGAAAATAAGATAAAAAGACGTTTTTTAGAATACCGGTGACGACATAAATCTTCTTTAGCCACATGTATTTCCGTTTAATCATACAAGAAATAATATTCCTTACAAATTAGATTTTGTATGACATACGTTTGTACTTTTTAAAACATCTGGGCCTTGTCTATAATTACCTTATAGTATAGTATGTATCTGGTAAGGTAAAGGTAGTAAAAAAGTAAAGGCTTCACGTAGGTATATCTAATATACAAGTTCCATGTAAAAACAACGTACAAGTAAATTATGTTTAAACAAAAATAAATCTTATTTTACTTGTATACAGTATATTTTTGCAAAATTCAAAAATTCAAAATTCAAAATTCATTTATTTTGTGAACACAGGGTACAATGATCTTAAATGTATATAATATAGTGTTTGGTCCAACCTATGTTCCGCCGACAGGCATACAAAATAGTGATGCTATGATCAAGATTAAATTAATTGTAAAAATCTCTTAAACTCACAATGTGAACAAATATGAATTGTCAAAAGTTTAATAAAATAGTACAGATAAGATAAAACAATGTCAGCAATATTACATTCGTCAAAATTAATTAAATTAAATAGTCTAAGTGTAAAAAAAAAATATATATAATGCAGTAACAGTAAAAGACTTAATGTTTTATTAATAACACAATATTTCGTTTTCATTTGATGTCCCTGTGGAAGTCTGCTGTCAATTTTTATCACACACCGTTTGTTTCATCCCTTTGAAAGGGACGTGAGGGTTCGCAATTACAAAATAGATACCCAACATCCTTTTCAAAATGGGTTTTGAATTGCGGCGGTAAATTATTTTTACTCTCGGCTTAATGTGAATTCTGGGTTCATTGATGAAAGGAATTTAATATGAGATTTTTGTGTGCGACGATAAGGTATTTTTGAAATTGACAATCTTATTAACATGTCGATATTTTCAAAAGAATTTGTAATTCTTCTCACTCATACCTTCTTTCCACGGGGGTAAGCAGAAACTACTGGTCACACACTACTACGATCCCTAAATACTTCTTTAGCTTCGTTTACGTTCATAAACACATATCGGTATCGCGTACTACACGCACCTCATCTTTCTGAAGAACATCACCAATGGTCACTATGCATCTTTTTGGGGCGTCCTCTTGCGGATTTTCCACTCATATCTGCCTAAAACCTAAAATAACCATAAACCGTAATTTTTGGTTGTGTATAATGTCATTAAATAGAACGACCGCAAGAAAACAAATACTTTTTCTTAATGAACCAAAGCCAATGAAGCAAACCAAAGCGCGATTAATTACACAAAAAAAGTTCTCTAATGAAATAAAAGACAACATTAGAAAATAAATAAAAAAGTTCTAAAAAAAACAAATAAGAAATGCCTGAGGCGGTAAAAACAAAACAAACAAATTAACGATGTCTGACGTTGTACAAAACAAAAACAAGATAACAACATTCACGGACACTCTTCATAATACACAAACAAAAAGCCACAGTATAAAAAACCAGTAAATCTAATGGTGGGTCTCCACGTAGCTACATGCTCGATGAGCATGTTTCATCCGAGCATGGCTATCTACAAACATGCTCGACCCTGCTTCTAAAAGCTTGCTCGAAGAATATGTTTAGTGTGCGTTGTAACTCGTCAAGCAATGTACGATTCGTTGTTGTGTTTGGTGGGCATCACCTGCTACATTTATTGTCGGTGAAAATCAACGTGAAGAAAGCGTCGGTCTTTGGGTTAGGCCAATATAGCAAAGAAGAGAACGTCACAGTTATGTTAATTTGATAAAAAAGTTGGAACCTGAAGAGTTTTGTAACTATTTACGAATAAATATGCCTCTATACAAGAACTTCCAACGTTTGGTAACACGTTTGCTTCGAACATCGAGCAAGAATTATGGACGTTTGAATCTTGTTCGAATCGTTTTGGTTGGCTTCGAGTATTTGTCTTAAGACATGCATGGTACACACGTTCGTACTTGCTCGAGATCGAACAAATTTATCGAGCATGTACGTACGTTTGTACCCACCATATAAGTCCGAAGAATAGACTACAGTCCATACACAGTTATTTTATCTCTGATTTTGCATCACTGTCAATATTACAGTGATCTTTAATCTGAGGACAATAGGGTTGCTGTTGGGTGGCTGCAACTGTCAAGTCTATCAAAATCATTGTGATCTTTATTATGGTTGTAATAAAGTTGCTGTTTGGTTGCAGAAGTAAAATAACTGAAAGGACTGTAGATTAACGTCAAAAGTTTTGACATCAGATCCATCAAACCACATTCAAATATGGAACGATATACAGGTATGAAACAATAAATTGCTGTCATAACCAGGGATTTGAACGCCATAGGTAATACAATGTTCCCTAAAACCTTTTGTTCGATTTTTGAATCGGTGATGGATGCGGGAAGATTAGCGGGCGTCTGTCTATTCTTCAGGTTCTTTAAAAAAAAAATTTTGTTGGTTTTGAACAATGATTAAATTGTGGTGTGTCAGTGATCATACGATCCTTATCAGTATCAGTGTATCGCTCAGTGCAATTTTGTAGGTACTTACTATATTTTTACAGGTACAGACGCCAAGCACATGACGCTACTACAATCTGTCAAATTTATTTAATTTATTTTCAACTTTATCGCTAAAGTATTAAGGTTCAAGGTTGATTGGGAAAATTTGATAATTTCGGGTAGCTTGACCTGCTGGAGTCTGTACCTACTATATTTTATGCAAAAATTAATGAGTTTAATTTGTGAAAATTGTTTCAAAAACAAAAATGTTTGCTGATTTGGTCACTTTGAAGTTTCATCTCATAAATTCACCCTGTATATTACTTACCACATTACATATTCCAGGGTAGTTTAAGGTTGAGTAATCCAATGAGATTAGCATATTCAGTCTATAATGCTCCACTGCTGGGTCACAGGCCTCTTCTTGGTAAGAGGGAGTGGGCCGTAATCCACCACTGGTTCCAGTGCGGGTTGGTGGATGTCATATATCTTCAAGTTTTTGGTTCTAGAACATATCGGTTTCCTTACGATGTTTTCCTTCACCGTTTTAAGAGCAGTAGAGACAATTTTTTTTTTTAAACGTTGCCCCGCACTAGGAATTTTTCCTGAAACTGATATTTACACAAAGTAAAGCGCCTGGGCTGTCCGATGCGATTATCACTATTAAAAAATCGACACAAAATGTTAAAGAACTGAAATGCAACTCGTTAATATTTGCATAAGTATTCCAAAAATTATATCATTAACGATATTTGAGTATATATACACAGATTTCATGTTAAAAACTGCGACTGATATTAATATAAAATCGGTTAAGTATATATTTAAACGCAATATTATACAAAGAGAGTATCAATTTTATTACGAAATTTTATGCAAAAGAACATACATTTTATCGTGGCAATATTTTCAATAGATTTATGTATGTAGTGAATTTATTAGTGCGATATTATCAGCTATATATGGACTAACAATACTTTTGAAAGCCTTCTTTCAAAAAAATATTCACTTGCATCGTCACAGCATTTAGCTTTTGAGGCATACCTAATCAGTCTGTACGGCTGCATAAAAGTGCTACGCGGTCGCTACGGCGTAGCTTCACCGCTACGCTTGCTACGCGATTGTAGCAATTCATGCCTACGCGTCGTCATTTGTAATAAAATTTCTTTGCCTTACTATTCATATAGTTAATTAAGTACTTAAAAGACTAATCTAATAAGATAACTCCATGGATAACCACTCCACCCACAACATTGCATCCTCACCCCATACTTTAGGCTTTTCACAATTTTATGACGTCATAAAAAGCAACATTTAAAGGTTTAAACCATAAGACAGTAAGCACCGATAAAACCATTGTTACGGCTGTATAAAACTCGACAGATACTCAGTTCACTCATTTCATTCGTCCATAAACGATTCGAATTGAATGAGAGCATATTCGTTTTATTTTCACTCTGTTTGCGGAATGTTCCTTATTATTTTTGAGTGAGCGAGTTTTTTTAAGGTGGAAGTTGGAAATGTTTTGTTTTCGTGAGTCGGTGAATTGACAGAGCAGTTCGTTATAAATATACAATTTATTTTCGTCTTTTGTAGCTTTCTTTTAAAGCAGATTTTTAAATGCATTAGTTAGCGAGTTTCTCCACAACACCACCCTGCGCTCTATAACTCAAGTAGCTAATGTTGGAGAGATGGGCAAATATCGTCATTCAGTGGACTCTTGACCAGGACATCGCCGTTGTAGGCAGACCATGATGAAGGTGGTGTGACGATCTGAGAAAGTTTGCAGGGCAAAAAAAAATGGCCTGAGATAGAGAAACGCTCATTCCATCCTGGACCTCATCCATCGCTTTCCATCAGGCATGATCGAGCTCAAGAGCAGTAAAAATAAGTAAAAAGTCAAGGAGTCAGTCAGTCAGAAATATGAAGCAAGTTGCTTCCATTCCAGGAAAACAACAATATTCACACCTATCATGTAATAGCTAACGGTAGCTTCCAACCGATATCGTCTATATTAAAAATTGTATTGAAAAAAAAAACATGTAAGCTATTACGCTTTCACGCCATTCGAAAATGGACGCCGCGCTTTTTTTTGTCAAAAACGTCAGAATAACAAACAGATGGATGGATTTTTGATATCAGTGCTAAGTCAATAAAATGTAATAGGTTTTGCACATGTTTGGTTATGGAAAGGTTCATTTTGCTACATACTACGAGACTAGAGTTGCCATAAAGTATAAGTTGATATGTTTCATGCATTTACTTCATTTTCTAATCGTAGTTGCTTAGTCCAAGATATAAAAAGCCAGCTAAGTTATTTATTTCAATCCATCAACTCAGCCTATTACAGTCCAGTGCTGGACATAAGCCTCTCTCAGGCTGCGCCACAATACCCTTTCCTGCACCATCCACATCCAGTCTGTCCCAGCCACCTCCACCTCATAAACCTTTAATTTATAACTGCCAGATCATAAAAAATAGAAAATTACACCTACTAAAAAATCACCCACAGCACACACACATACATAACCACATCTCGTACATAATCACACACTCACTCTCGTACACAATCGCACAACTTTCCACGACGCTGTACTCGCCGCATAATATATGGTAACGCCCTGACATTGTTCCTCGGCGTGGAGACCTGGTGTCCTGAAACACAGGTTTCGGCCTAGCTTAGGCACTAGTCTCCCACAATATTGTAACGTGTATTAATAGCTTATTACTAAGCAGTACTTGTTGACTTTTAAATATTGTGGTGAGAAAATAAATTTTATTTATTATTTATTTATTTACCTTCTTAGGGTCGCCTAACTACGCTTGCAGATACGCTGTCTCTAGTTAAAGACTCGTTTGCTTTACCGGCCATCGATCCTTCGACAATTAAACATGGCCAGCCCACTGACACTCCATTTTTCAAGCTATGTTGGCATGTTGAATTATTTCAATAAACAATTTCAATTTCGGTGCGCAAACTCAACTTGGGTTCGTCGGCCACTCTTGAAAGGGTTGCAAAAAGAAAGTGATTATCATAAGAGGTCAATGGTAATCGCAGTGTAACGAAAAATGTGACGTAGTGTGTGTCTGTGTGACTGTAGTGTGTGTATTGTACTAACACCATCTGAAGATAAATAAAATAAATAAATAATTTATTTCACCAAAAGCCATCACATTACAATATCCAAAGACTAAGTGTCACAATACTTTTAATTCTGACTCCTAAACTAGATGTAGGGGCTGTGTCAAAAGCCAGTGATTCTTCCTTAGAAACAAAGCCATATTATACTAACTCAGAACGTTTCAACAATAAGCAAATGGTGTAAAAGAAAACAGAATATACATAATTATGTATAAGAAACACAAATTAAAAATGTTTAACTGTGTGGTATGGTGAATTAATTTAGGGTCTGAGTGTGTGTGTGTGAGAGAGTAAGTGTAAGATGTATGTGTGTGTATGTAGTGATTAGGTGTAAGGAGAGAGAAGTGAGAAAGAATGGGCTGTAGTCAATACACAATCGTTTATGGTTAGATTTACATTCATATAGTCTGATAAGTCCCCAGAGTTATCACATGATGTACATTTCAAATCAGAACGACCCTGAACGTTAGTTCTAGCTCCAATTGCAACTTAAGCCCGCTTCCCTCAAGCGGTGCTTTTGAAAGTGCTCGAGTTGACAGCTTAGTGGATTCTCTAAGGAATTGAGCACTAAAACTTTCAAGAAAAGTAGCTTACGTTCTCAATTTTACTTTCATTATCTACTGGAATAGCGTTCAATAGGGCAGTAAATACAATGCCGTTCCAGAATGCCCGGGCCATCTTTTAAAGTTTAATTTACGATCGAGAATCAGTTAGTCTATCTACAAGATACTGGAGTGCATTCAAACTTGACACGATATTTAGATGCGTCCGATGAATCCTGAGCAATCAGCTCAGTTGCCGAACAGCCTTGATGACGGGCTCTTTTCTCGAGCTATTTAAATCATAATGAGTTTTTCTCTTTACTTGGAGTGTTACCTGTGCACAGTCAGTTCAAAGCTAATTACACAATAATGGAATCCACGACAAACTTAGAGACAGTTTCTACATAGTTATAATAACTAAAAATATACAGGGTAGCAGTGATATCGGCACGTAACCTGTTGTTACCATGGATTCACGGTTCTGGACACCCCTGCGTTTAAATTTTTCGTTTCGTATGAAAGTGACCTACGCGGTCAGAATGTATGGATCAGAAGGCCAATTCTCGTAATTTAAAACGTACAAAATCTAGTCGCAGTCACATCTCGGCGACAAACTAATGTCAAAATGTAGGGAAATTAGACGTATTTTTGACAGATTGAGACTGAGATCAGAGGGGCAATTCTCGAAGCTTAAGAACGTTCACAGTCTGATCTCAGTCTCAATCTGTCGAAAATACCTATAATTTCAATACACTTTAACAAGTTTTTGACATTTGTTTGTCGCCGAGATGAGACTGCGACTAGATTTTTAACGTTTTAAATTACAAGAATTGGCCTCCAGACTGTGAACGTTCTTAAAATTACGAGAATTGCCCCAGATGTTTTATATTTTTATAACCGATGAAAAATTTCAACCCATGGGGCTCATGGTAGCAGGTTGTGCGTCAATGTCCCTGCCACACTTATAAGTTCATCAACCAGAATAGATAATTTCCATAAAATACCAAAAAAGACGAATAAAACCAATAACTGAAAAATCAAATAATAAGTGAAATAAAATATTGAAACTGTTTTAAAAGTTGGAACGAGTGTTCCAACTTTTAAAACAATTCCAAAATTTTATTTCACTCGGAAATATTGTGTAAAAGGTAAACTTTATAACTGAAGTGCCTTCCGCCTTTTCATTCGACTTTTGTTACGATTTCAATGGTGAATGCTGTTCTGTTGAACTGGAAACACTAATCGGCTTACATTGCCGTTTTCCCAACCAGTCGTTTTTCTACAGTTTGAGGTTGGCAGAGTTTATTCCGTCCGCCTATGTTTTGACATAGCGTCAAATTGATAGTAAAGGAATTCGTTTTTTTTGCAGAGTTAGGTTGACTGAACGGATAAGCACATTAGTACGGTGTAAAATGTCTATAGGCATTGATTTTTACTTAAGTGGCAGTGAGCAGTGCCCATTGCTCGCAGAACAGGTGGTCGATGGGGCCGAAAGGTTATGGAGTGGCAACCGCGCTTTGGAAGGCCACCCATATGGTGGACCGACGGCTTTGTGAAGGCCGCAGGAACCCGTTGGATGCGAGAAGCACAAAACCGGTCGAAGTGGAAGTGAAGTGGGGAGGCCTATGTCCAGCAGTGGACGTCTTTGTCCAGGACAGTATATACTTATTTGTAAAGATTAGACGACAATAAACCATTGCTTATTGAATACATTTTATTTATAGTATTGTTTTGTCTTTGCTATTTCTGGGACAACTTAAACTCATCAGCAAATTGATTACAACAAGACTGCTCTGCTCACACCCTTTTCGACCGTTAACAATACCATACATTGTCTTCACTTTCCCATAGACGATACATTAAAGGATTACATCGCATGCACGAGCAGCTGCGACCACTAATAACATGATAAATTGATACCCAATATCAATCAAAATAGATCATTATCCGATAGGTACTTATTATGAAGCAGAGATAAAGTGATGGACTCAGTCAAGTGTGTAGCATAATCAGCCATTAATGTTCCCACTGCTGGATCACAGGCCTCCTCTCAGTGGGAAGGAGTGGGCCATAATCCACCACGCGGGCCCAGTGCGGGTTGGTGGATGTCACAAATGTCTTAGAATTGTTGGTCTCAGTTTCGTATGACGTTTGTGGATGAGATTAATTTTGTATACAGTGATGTAGTTTCCTTCGAACTAAAGTCATATTTCAACCAAAGATTTAAATCATTAGATTGCTCTCGCCGTTCTAAGTCGCGCGAAAATGAGTTTATACTGACAAGGCTGAGTTCACAAGTTTCCAATCAACTAAAATCACTGCGACATTGTATCTATCAAAACGAAACAGAATCTCACGATTTAAATCTATGATTCGAGCTAAATTCCCCGAGAGTGGAAGGCAGAGAGAGGGGTAGATGTATATTAGTACACCTACACCTACATTTGCCAGTCATGATTTTAGTTCCACGTATTAAGAGGCGATCTTATTGCCATCAATTGAGCAAAAATTCAGACTTCGGGATGCTTATAAGAAATTTGGAATGGAAAACTCAATAAATCTTTGCACAAGCTGAACAAGACCCGAGGCATAGACCACCCAACAAAGAAGTCATAATTAGTGTGATGTACATAAATTGTGATTATTTGATCTAAAATTTATGTACATTAAGTCTCTTAAATTTAATTTATAATTACAAAGAGCATTTTGTATGTGGTGTTTGCCTATAATTTGTTGTGCAGTTAGATTTAAGACACAATTACTTGTATGTTCCTATCTTTATAATATCTGTAACAACTGTTGGTGAACCCTAATTAAATAAATAACTTCCCATAAAACCGTGTTCTAAGTTTGTCGATGAATGAAATTGAATAGGTACTATTGACTGATGGTTGTTGGGACGGACAGGATGCGGAAGGTGGAGGATAGGGCGCAGCCTGGGCGAGCCCTATGTCCAGCAGTGGACTGCGATAGGCGTTGAGGTACTAATTATATAATCACCATATACATCAAATAATCTATAATGCATTCAGGTACAGACTAATAAAAATCCGATAATCTAGCACCTCGATATAACAATTCACGGTTTCCACGGCAACCTATCCGGATATATAGCACAGGGAAACAATTTGGCGGATTGATATTGAGAACATAGCGAAAGGAAACTGTGGAGGAAACACATGAATCGTTTGAGGATACAGTCATTCGATTTCAGAGTAATTCAATCCGTTGGATGACTGTGGATTACTCCGCAATCGGCAGGTTTGAATTTATTTACTAAAGTCATCAGATTTTGGAAGGGTCTTAAGAGCCTTTAACAAGTTTTATGACGAACAAAAATATACAGGGTTTTAAAATACTGTTACTGCTTTATAATATCATTCTGGGCCCACCTTGTATGGGATAGTTATCTATCTCATATAAGGCTTAGTTTTGCGGCAGTTCCATAGAAGACGTTATAGCTTGTGTAAATGGTCTAAAATAAACAGCAATGCTAACTGTAACGAATGCCATCTTCACAGTGGCTATTTTATTTTACAAGGAATACTCTCAGTTATAAATGAACAAATAATGGATAAATAGTTTTAAGTACCTACACGTCATTATTTATGATACAAATAACGTTTGTAGTCCATGGTATCTTTAGACAAAATCTCATCATCATCATTTCAGCCGAAAGATGTCCACTGCTGGACATAGGCTTCCCCCAAGCACCTCCACTCGCATCCATCGACAACATTGAATGTACACAAACTCAAACTGGTTGCAAATTTAATTGTAAAATTTATTCTTCTTCCAGGGATTTATTATAGGATTTATATATATATATATATTTTAATGAAAATCGACCTCTTTAACTATGTTATGTGTAAATATATGAGCACCATTTATCTATCACATAATTAATTTTTCTGTCATGATTTCATTTTTAATTCTTTTACCTATTGTGGAACAGTAATTTTTATTCTAGGTGAATCGTGTTAACATATAATTATAAAAATTAATGTATGCAGGTGGAGTTTCTTACCCATTCTTCTCCATAAAATGAAAACTACTTTTTGGAAGGGGCGACTAGAATCAATTATATTTTATTTTAATTTTGGACGTTCAAAAGTACCTTTTATGTGCCCATTTGAAATAAATGCTTTGACTTTACTAGGTAACAACTCAATAATGCAAGCGATATTAAATCAAAATGAGCATCACCTTTGTACGTGTTTCTTTTTTCTTGTCGGTTTATAAGAAGGAAGGCGTTTATTGTGTTGCTTGCGATATTGTAAATACGCAGACTTGAATCCCCCATTAAATCCGCTTAGAAGATGGATTCGATTTTTTTCTACACCATGGGAAAGAAAATATAACAATTCTCTGCGGTTGATAAACAGTTCCTTGAAACGTTTATATTTCTTTTGTTACCGTTACTGTTACCCTCCATCATCCCACTGCTGGGCAAATGCCTCTCCCCATGACTTCCAGCTCTTTTGATCCAGGGCTTAAGTAGACCACTGGGCGTTTGGTTGGTCCAGCTCGTCCTGCCATCTTCCACGGGGTCGGCGACGGCTTCTAGCTATGTCAGGGCTCCACGTGGTGGTTATTTTGGCCCACAGCTTATTGGGCATACGGCAGACGTGGCCAGCCCAGTCCCACTTCAGCATAGCGGCTTTTTGAGCAACGTCAGTAATCTGTGTTTTGGAGCGCAGTGTGGTGTTGCGAATATGGTCTGTCAATTTGACGCCTAGAATACTGCGCTCCTTTGCACGTTTGCAAACCCTGAGTTTGGACTTTTGAATGTTTGTCAAAGACCAAGTCTTGGATCCATAGGTCAGAATTATTTATTTCTATTGTACAGGTGGTAAAAATACCATTCACAAAGCCGTCATCTACTCATTCTATACATAAAACTAAGTAATTTTATGAAAAAATATTGTTATTATTTTTGGTGTGAAAATCCCCTGTTAACGGTAGTGCGCAACGTAACGCATAAAATATTGTGCTCAACGGTACAGGGATCGTGACAGTGTTTCAAGTTAAGTTACAAAATTTAGAACTAGTTTTCGTCGTCAAATTTTTTTTTTTTACTTTCTCCTTCAATATCTTCGTAACCAGAAGGTTTTCAGGTAAAGTCCAGCAGTGCTACTCTGTAAAAATTGCTCGATGAAAACTAAGGTGAGCTGCCATTCCACCTGACGCTAGGGATTTAAGGAGGAGGACATTTCACTTCACCTAAGTATTCACGGTGATATTTTTCCAGAATACCACGGCAATACACAAAATGATCATATTAAGAGGAAGAACCAGTGACTCTCGGCTTCGTAAAGGGTATTTTTACATCCGTTATAGAACCATGATTTTAATAAAAACATTTATAATATTTGTAAAAACATTCGTGACAAGTTACAGTTACACTTAATAACCTTCTTGCCTAAATTCCTAAAATGTAAATGTATTTTTAAGGCCCAAAAGTCTTTAATAGCCTGCCTACTATAAAAGGGTTAAAGGTATGTAGGCTAACGATGTTTGTTGAACGTTAACTATGTAATTTTAGGGAACTAATGGGTTAGGCCTAAAATACAGTACTATGTTATTGAGTCAGGATACAAAGGAAGGCCAACGCGCCAGTGTGTTAATAATATTCTTAGCATCAAAATACCTAGGTAGATGTTGTATCGTTTGGCTTTATTTATTTGGGAAATGAAACAGGTACGCGCTTTTTAGTGCACATGTAATGATAAAAAGCTTGGCTTGGTAGTTTAAAGAATGTGTTAAAATCGATATAAAAAAATGTCACTATGGCCCATTTTCATTAGTCGATAAATCGGTCGATATACAGAATGTGTGGATTCCCGCATGCTACCGTGCAGTGCGGTGCGGGTGGTGCGTTTACGGTTGAGTTTTTTGCCCATTCTTCTCCATACGAAAACTAACTTTTGGAAGGGGCGACTAAAATGAATACTATTTTATTCAAAATCAAAAATCAAAATCAAAAGTCATTCATTCAAATTAGGCTGAGAATCAGCACTTTTTGAACGTCAAAATTACAAAAGACAGTCCCCCAAAAACGCCCGCCCTTCACCACATCCTAGTGCTATCGCTGGGAAGAAGAAGTGGCGCAACAAACTCCCCAGCAGCACAAACTCCCCAGCAGTATTGTAATTTTTGACATTCAAGAGTAAGTTTTATGTGCCTTTTTTAAATAAATGCTTTGATTTTGACTTTCCCCGCAAGCGGGATAATGAAAGTCATAAGTAGATAACGCGGTCGTTATACCGTGTGCGGGGATCTCCGTAGCGGACCTAGCGACCAATGAAATTCATGGGTCGGTAAAAAGCATGCGGAGACTCACCAAATTGACCAATAAAAATGAGTCTTCAAAGCAACTGCCAAACGCATGGTGCAGGTTGTCTGTATGTACCACAACCATTCCCTATCGACTAAACCAATGAAAACGGTTCCCCGAATACGTGCCCTATGGCATGCTTTACAGCTGAAACCTCCCGCACGCCGCATACGAGCAACCTCAACCAAAGAAAATTAACTAAAGGCTCATTTTCATTGGTCGATAGAGCAGGCACACTTGTTTGGGTTGGCGCATTCGATTCGGCAGTAGGTATTTGTTAAACAACAAAGCCATCCCAAAGCAATTACTACATGTAAGTGTTTGATTTTGCGGTCACAAATGTATAGTACTGTAAGAATCATCTGCAGATACTGACGGTGCAAACATCATATAAAATAATTTGCCAACATTTTAAAGTATACGGAGATATGCAGGTCTAAAACCCCAGGCGGGCGCGGGAGAAAACCGTGCAAAGAGTCCTGGTTATTCCACTGGGATCTAACGATGACGCAAGCCTTAGTCTCGGCCTTTAACTGACCATAGTCTCTTGGAGCCCTATTTCAATTTAGCTGAGAGTCTGTGTCATATAAAATGTACGAGACAAGAGCATGGGCACACTTTTATGTTATTCTTTAATTCCCACGCCGGTGACGGAATATTATTCTTTGGTAGCGTCTCTGTGTAGCTGTGACATTGTTTTTTTACCCTACATTTATAGATATTTTTATTATACTTCAGTGTTTCACTTAAAGCTTTTGTAAAAGTCTTGGTTCTAGGATATGCCAGTTTCCTCACGGTGTTTTTATTCAGCGTTTTGAGAACAGTGATGATGAATGAATTACACAAAGTAAAGCGCCTGTCTGGCTTCGAGCCCACGATCTACGTCTCGTCTGTCACCGCTGCTCTCTGGTGTGAACACAAAGACGGTTAAATTATATTCTAACACAGAGCACGGAAATGCCTCGAGGCCCGCTGCTAGAGGCAACACTTTTTACCACCGTGTCACCGTATCCTTACACTCGTACGAGGAGATGGCGCTATTCAAAGACTTTAGTTTCTGTAAGCCATTTGTGTCGACAAATGACGTATACAAACTGACTGCTTTGAATGGCGGCCCATGACAGAAGTAAGAACTTAGCGCACCTACGGCGCCACGAATTTTATTAGTACTGTGATCTTTAAACGCTGCCGGCGCGGTGATGGCATGCTCTGTGTTCTACTTCTACAGATTAAACAACAAAACAAATGACTGTGCATACCTATCTGATAATGTACGTCTTCCAACGTTCTCAAGGTTAATGCCACTTCCAAAAGACCAACACACACTATAAAGTATAATGTTACTGCAAAGTCCCTCATTACCATTAGAGCCTACGGCCCCATTCCACTAATTTGCTTGGCAAAATTCTTGGCAGTACACTTACGTATAACTTCCTTGCGTCCTTCAAAACAAGGGAACAACATTAGTCCATGTTTCGTGTAACACTTTAGGGTTGCTCCTCATTTTATATTGTCTGTCACGTTCTACCCTGGTGAGAGTTCTTAACCACGTGACATTTGTGTAATCAAGGTCAGGAGCACAGCCCTTAGCAAGGGTAAAGGAAATTCAGAAGGTGAGTTGAGGGCTATGTTGCTATGCGACGTTTCACACACTCGTTTTTTACAAGCTTTTATTTAGTTTCACTTGTCCCGATGTTTGTCTGTAATCAAATCTTGCATGTTAAATTTGATCCACTTCCCGGTTACCGATCGAGCTGAAATTTTGCATGCATGTGTAAATCGGACGACAGTGCAAAATTATTATCACATGGAGCTGATCTGATGTGATTGCAAAAGAAAAATAATGAAGGTGTAAATTATATGCTAAATGTTCTTTAATGTTCCATAAAAATCTAAAACGCTTTTATTTAGTAGGAACCACTTAAGTAGGAAAGGAAGTACTTAATAAAACTTGTTTTTAAAAAGTTTTTTTATTTTAATTTGTTTTGGCTTAAACCTGTAGCATGATGACAGATCTTCGAAAAGAGTAAAGGTAAAACAGATTTCACCACCTCAGGCTGATATTGGTCTATTAGTCTTTTCTTTTGTGTTTTGGGCAAAGGCCTGTTCATCACCTACTTGGATCCAACTGCCGTCTTATTCTTTTTAAAAAAGCAGCCGATAAGCCAAGGAAATATTCGGGTCTACCTGTGCTAGTGCTGTCAGTAGCATTCGGTAAGCGAAAGGCCAGAAGGAGTTGTTTCTGTATCTGATTTAGTAAGCAGTAATTTCTGCCATTCATATCTTCTCGGTTTGAACTGACTTTACTTTGGCTTTATTCGGCCATTGCTCTTAAGATCTCAGAGAAACTCCCTCAAACCTCACCATGCAGCTCACTTTGTAGGTTCTCAAGAAGACCAAATTAAAGCATTGTTCAGACTAAACCTTCTGAATCCTCCATTTCCTCCATATCACAATAATAGCTCTTAACTGTTGTGTGGTAAATTTTATACAGGGTGAATAATGCATAGAGGCGTTCAGCTAAAGTGACGCGAAGGGGATGTGGGGAGACGTGACGTCATAGAAATTAGGCTAACAAATGTGTACTCCGTGATTTATTGTTGTATTGCGCACATTTGGAGGTTGTGAGAACTGTGGGGAGATGAAAATGAAAGGAGGTCTAACGTTTTCGTGGAAATGTTCTTAGGAGGAGGTGTCACGAACTTTAAGTGTTTTTTAACCGAAGAAAAAAGGGAACTGATCTAAATTCGATGTGTATATTTTTTTTTCAGAAGCCTATAGATGTAGGTAATAGGTAAAACGGACTGGTGTCCGCAACTCCACGACAATGCGCGTATTTTGCGTACGGGCCTATAGATGAAATGCCTCAACGTTTTTTGCAAAAATACGGCGTTCCGTAGCACCAATGTATCTAAGATTTACTACATAAATTAGTGGCAGTGGTTGGGTGTGTAGGCCAAGACAAGGTGACAGTTACACCACACAATCTACACTTGGTCCAAAAATGTTTGGCAATTCACTTTTTGTCCTGCTGTTTATGAGTAAGGAGGTATAAGGAACAAGGTGTAAAATTCACTCATCCTCCATAGAAAAGAGAGGTCCTCCGACTAGACGGATGTTGTGCCTGGTGGGGAATTTGTCGGGACGTTGTATATACGCTACATATCGGCAAACTCTGCTTGCGCGATGCAGGATTTTGCAAGACCATAGCACACTATGGCTGCCCTGGATGCTACTTTACATCAGGTAAGCCATCCTCAAGGGCAATACGCTAGAAAATGATATCTGCGTATCCATTAGAGACATTACTCACGCTCATCTACTCCGCTTAGCAACTAACGCGGCATTTACCGCGTATAACTCGACATTAACCCATGTTAATAGTGTATTATCCTCATCTGCATAATAAGGCGGTTCCACCAGGCTGTTACCAGATACAGATGGTTATTTTTGTATGACCTGAAGTGGTGTTCAGCTAGAGCAGGGCACGTGCCTTTACTCCCCCAAATCTCCACTTTGTTTCAACTTTGCTTGGGATGGTTTGCCTTGTCATTTATAATTCTAGCTTTCGTTAGTAATTTTTTCGATAAAAGTATCAACTAAATTGAATGAGTCATCCGTGAGCGAATACCCTTCTAACAGCTAAGTTGATTAAATTCACTTGTGAAGCTCTCCCTTTGGCGTCGTCGAAAATCTAGATTTTTCAAACATAATATTAGGTTTGATTAAATTTGATTTAGAAATCTACTTTTATTAAGTCTTTTGATAGTAATTACTGGGCTCGCGGGGTGAATTATCTTTCAAACTGGCGACAGACAAAATCACAAGCAAGAAAGTGTAAACAGCTGGAGGTTCATTAATCTGGTGGTGTATAGTCGCGAAATGAAAGATTTGATCACCTCAGAAGCAAAGCTGAAGAGTTCGTTTGTTTATATGTTGGTTTGAACGAGCTAATCTCTGGATCTCCCAGTCGGTTTTGAAAATTATTTTTTACATTCGAAAGCCCCATTGTTGAGGTCACATTTATTTTTTCTTGGCTCCTTAGGAACCTAGCATGTAGGTTCCTAAGGAGCCAAGAAAAAATAAATAAAGTCAGAAAAAACGCTAAAGCGAAAACGAAGTAATAGCGCGGGCAAACTATGTGATGTGACGGGGTTGGTCAGGGGAACATGAAATTTCACACGGACGAAGTCACGGGCAGAAGCTAGTAACTGCATATTTTTTTCAATCCGTGAGTATACCTACTTAAAACCCAAATTTCATCAGACCTCAAATGCTGATACGCTAAATTAATTGTTTGACTATCAGTCCACCCCTACTTGCACCACCATCTAGTCGCAGCCTTAGCTCTCATAAATTCCCGACATGTTGCATCGATGACGTCAGAGCGTCAGTTTACATGAAGTAGCTGTTTAATATGCTGTTTCAATACTGCACTCCAGTAACATTAGTATCAGATAGATTTGTTTTAGAATGCTGTTAGGTATGTATTCAGGTCAGTGGTCTTGTGTCATAAGTTAGTTGGAACTTGGAAGGTTATTTTGTGTGGGATTGAGAGGATATCGAAAATATTTACTTTTCTTGCGGTAACAGCAGTATACAATCTAAAAAAATGAGGTGCATTTTAAGGTCTTTAAGCACTCTTAAAGACCTTAAAGTGCACATCATTTTTTTTAACCCAAGTATACCCACTGGTATACTTGGGTTTCATCGTCATCATTCGCCTATAGCAGTTCACTGCTAGACATAGGCCTCTCCTATTGCACGCCATTCAACTCGATTATCGGCAACTCTCATCCAGCTGCTACCAGCCATCCTGTGAAGAGCGTCGCTCCACCTAGCTTGAGAACGTCCTTACGTTTACCGATTCGCGGTCTCCACAAGAACACGTATACCCCAATGGTCATCGGTTCTACATGGCTATACGGCCACGGAAATTAATTGTTTGTCAAATTGATACACTACGTCAATTTAAGTGTTGTAGTATTCCATACAACTGTCAAAGTATATTGTGATTTGAATGAAAGGACAATAAAATTTAAGTTTGCAGTCAATTTGATTGAAATAAATAAAATCCCTGACTGCTGCCAAAGCACGAGCAATGAGTCGCTACAAAAAAAAAAGTGTGCGGTTGGGGTACCCCCGTCAGAAACGAAGTTCGATACTCGCACGCACACACACGTCATTCACTCGACACCGAGAAAGAAGGAAAGTCGGAGGAGGCATAAGGCTTTTTCCTCACGAGACATTTCTACCGGAACTTCTTTCCAAAAAATGAGTAGTAAAAAACCACCTATGCGTAATGGTAAAAGGAAGATTTAAAAGCCAGTGACATTGACATTCTGGTGACTAAAACTCATCGGGTTTCTTTCTGACTGTACTTGAACAAAACCACAACCAATTTTTCTTCCAATTTTTGCTCCACATTTCACACAACCACCATACCAGCGACCACGTACGTTATCTCTTCAGCGGTTCAGTATAATGACCGTGATTTATGCTTAACCGAGTAGCCGAAATCAATACCTCTGTTTGTCGACGCGTTTACTGAATACCGAATGAGACTGGTTTTTATCAATGTAATGCTTAGCCGGTTTGATTTAGAATGCCGTGGTTTCGTTGAAATGTAAGCTGATTTATTTCGGGGGATCTGGAAATGGTGAGCGAATTATTATGGTTGCGGGTATCGATTTGGACGACGGATTAAGGATGAAAGAAAGTGACTCAGGGACGTCGTTTTAAAAAATCCTCAGGGGTACTCTAGGGAAGATGAAGCGGTGTCATCATGTCACTCTAGTGACAAGTCCCCATTCTTCTGGAATTTCTGATTAGTAGAGTCAGAAAGCTATTATCATTATTTGATTGACGATGACATTGTGAAGGCCGCAGAAATCCGCGGATGCGGGAAGCACAGAACCGGTCGAAGTGGAGATGCTTGGGAGAGGCCTATATCCAGCAGTGGACGTCTTTCAGCAGAAAAGGTTTTTTTTTATCCTTTATTAAAAATAACCAGGTTCTTAATAATTAATTACAATCTAGCCTATAAGACTAATAAGCAATTTTAATCTAACTTAATTTACTACGTGATAATTATTTTAAAACTCAGAATAGTTTTTATTGTACAGACGGCAGCACGTCAACGTAAACCCTATACATAAATATAACTACGACGCGCTGCGGAGTGTTAGAAAGAAAGTATCCTTGGCACGATTGGTGGAGTTTTCAACGTTTTTAAAATTGCCCAATGGTTGCACATACTAAAAATTGGGAGCCAATTATCATGTTTTACTAGGAATAAGCCACACCCACTCGCCCCTGCGCGTCCGCCGCTGCTCCCGAGTTTCCCCGATCCTTCACGAAATTAAACGAAAGTCACTCGTCCGTCGTCACAATTCACATCGTTAGTTTACGTCAGTCAGTTGCGTACGCATTTGGAACCCGTTAGGTTAGGGTATATAAGTTCTGTGATTTGGAATCGTACTGTGTGCTGTGCTGTGCTGTGAACTTTCTTAAAACAATTTATAAATATAATGGCGCCTCAGTTGACGCAAATTCAAAGAGAGCGCATCATAGCGCTTCGATTGAGTGGATGCCGGGTGATAGATATTTGTCGGCAGACGGGCATAACGGTGAGTAATATTTTTTGTAATCATAATATTATAAAGGCTAATATTGAAAAAATGTATCAATGGTGTTTTTATACAGAATTTTCGAAATTAGTTAATGCTGCGCGCTGTTCCAAGCGTCACTAAAAATGTAGAGTAACCGTGAAAGCTTAAATTCAGAGAAATAATGATACATAGGTAATGTAAACAGAATTCGATGAACTATTGTTTTTGATTCCATTTAGTCATGACTCATATTCTAAACAAAAGTTAATCCAGTAGGTAGTGATTGGATTCTATAGTAAATATCTAAGCAATTACGCACTTTCTTTTTGTCCAGGGCCCAGGGGCTGCAGTCTCGACATTCATCGATCGCTTTACGACCGAATTCGGTCGCAACTCGCAAAGTCCCGGATTGACAGGTGTAATGTATGGAGTGACAGGGCTTTGCGACCGAATTCGGTCGTAAAGCGATCGCTTTGAATGTCGAGACTGCAGCCCCTGCTTAGTTAGAATCTAGTTACCACGTTATCGCATTGGGTGTAACCCTGTAATGATAGCGATGTTTGTGTGTAATTAAACAACTTAATAACTTTATTATTGTAGTGTAGGGAATTATAAGTATTAATACATCTTTGCCTATTGTCATTGAGTAATAATGGGCAAATAAACTATAGCTATTTGTTTCGTTCCAGAAAAAATATGTTTACTTCTGGCTTCGGCGGTGGGAAGAAAGCGGAACCATAGAAGCCCATCGTCGCCAACTCTACGCGAGATCCTAGTGGATCTCGCGGTACGACGGCAGACGCCGCACACTCTGCCGATCCTTTTCTGACCACACGAATAACATCAACTTCGTACAGGGTGAGTCCATCTGTAGCTTGTAATCATACCTACCTTATCAGCTCAACTTATTCATCACTTTCATAAAATATGGTTTTCTTAAAAAGTGAATAACAAAATTGTGATTAAAATCATACCTACTACATAATAGACATGTAGTAGGTAGTTGGAAGGGCGCTCGGCACTCACGCAAACCGGATTGACGCGCGCCGCGCGGCCAGTCTGAATTGTTATTACTTACTACTTATTATTATTACCTACTATGTATTATAATTAGATACATCTTCAGTTCTTTACAACCCACCTCAACAAGGGTGGAAGTTCTCAATTCGATAAATTGTTTTTTTGTTTATGTTTATAATTTGAAGAATATTTTTTTACCGTCCCATACTCATAGTCTATTCAACTAATGCTTCAAATTGATGTTATTTCAAGTTGAACAAATATCAACTTTATTTCAATAGTAATTAGGTTGATTTTAGAGTGACTAGCACTACTAGACTAGCAGTAATAAAATGTTTGAAGTTGTTGCGTGTAGGACTTAAAGTTATTTTTCCATAAACTCATATTTGTTTACATTTTTCGCAAATAAATCGCGAATGCAGATTAGTTAAATTGGCCCGTACTATTTGTCATATTACGGAATCCTAGGTAAGTATTAAATTGACAAAATTTTCTTTGTTTTAGATTTCAATGGACACAGTCAGGAGGCGCCTTATGGACGCCGGAAGACCACTGCCGCGTGCACACCTGCAGGGTGGTGCAGGCGTGGTTCGCGGCACAGGATGACGTCATCCGCCTACCATGGCCTGCAAAGAGCCCCGACTTAAACTCAATCGAGAATCTATGGGGTCTCATGTTTCTCGATTAGGATGCTTCAGAAATCCGCAACAATGAAAACTTGCGGCGAGAAGCCCATACTACATGGGAGCAATTCAGAGGCAAGGACACCTGCTGGAACATGGTGGCCAGCATGAAGGACAGGCTGGTTGCCGTTTTAGACGCGCAAGGTGGTCCGACCAAATATTAAATACTTATATTATATTGTAAAGTATATATATTTTCATTTCATTTCAACAGTCATTAAATTTTATAGTAATATTAATAAATAAATACCTATATTTGCTTAAATATTTGTATTGATATGTTATTACAATTTTGCAGTATCTTCTAGGTATAGTTATTAGAGGTTAATTTACTTTTTATTTATAATTTAATTCAATCAAATCATTATATTGTTTTGGCAACGCTTTATGCTCCCATGTAGTAGTATTTCATAACAACTGAAAGGCCGATCTTGGTGCGTATTTCTGAGGTCAAGTTTGGGCTATTTTAGGTCATGGCATATTCTATGTCGCTAATAAGACCCGAGCGAACTTAGTTTAGTCTACAACACTATAGGCAGTACACTCAATGTCACCGACACTGACACCGTGTCAGAACACTTAGACACTCGGTGTCGCAAGGTGTAGGTATTCGTTGAGTTTGTGTGTTCACACATACAGACACTGCACGGCGTATAGTGTCGTAGCCTAAACTTACCATTAGATGACGAACTCCGATTCTACGGCACTATTAAATAATGCACTTCAATCACCCGGGTTTCCGTTTACATTAAATAGTAGCACAGTTTTACAATCCATAAGTTAGGTATATTTTAATATTGTAATTACCTATTTTATTTATCAAAATAAAGGTATTTCCAACCACTGTTTCTCAAACGCTTATTCTTCTAAAAGCTTGTAATAAATAAATATTGTCTACTTATTTTTAATCTATTGTATAGTTTGGTTTTATAAATTTTGTTGTAAGTAGGTATATTTAAATTTAGAGTAGGTATAAGTTTATTTGTTTTCAATTAATATTAAATAAAAAGATTAAGATTATTATTCCCCATTTTATTTTGAGATTTTTTCGAACGTTCACACGCGTTCCCGTAGTAACCTATCCTATTCCTATGTCCTTTTCTGATAGGTACTCGTAGGTATGCAAAATTCCATGATGATCGGTTGTGTAGTTAAGGCGCCAAAAGCAGAGGTCGGAGCGCAGGCCACACCGCCAGCTTGGCGGGCGGGCGGGCGAGCCGAGCGAGGCATCGTTTCACCTTTTTTCATACATGGGTTCACACCGCGAACTACAGAGATAAGCTACCGAAGTATGAAAAAAGGTGAAACGATGTTCGCCCGCCTAGCCCGCCCGCCCGCTAGCTGGCGGTGTGGCCTGCGCTTTATACGGGGCCCCGACGGCATATTTATTTATTACTTACTCAAAAAAACTTTTTTGAAAAAAAAAAACAATTGACTTCCTAAATTATATAAATAAATTTCGAAAGTCGGTGTCGTTTGGTTCGCATTTTCGTTGTTCGCCACCGGAAATTAAAGTTATTTTTCACTTTTTAGTGTCTTTTTTGGAAGTAGGTTTTTTTTTTGTAAAAAAGTTTTTACTTTCGACTTCAAAAAAGGAGGAAGTTCTCAATTCAACGGTATTTTTTTTTTTTCTTGTGTGTTTGTTACGCGATTACTCCGCCAATTGTGAACCGATTTCCAAAATTCTTTTTTTGTTCGAAAGGAGATACTTCTGAAGTGGTCCCATAAAAATGTTGTCAAAATCGGACAAGTGGTTTTTGAAAAATCAAAAAAATTATCACAACAAAAAATTGAAAAATAAAAACTTTTTTACAAAAAAAAAACAACTGACTTCCATAAAAACACTACAAAGTGAAAAATAACTTTAATTTTGGAAGTCTGCACCGACTTCCGAAATTAAAGTTATTTTTCACTTGTAGTGTTTTTTTTTCACTTTTAAGTTGTAACTTTAACCAGTGATTTAAGTTTAAAAACCAAACTACTGAACCGTTTTTGAGGAAATTTATATGGGACCAATCTGAAAGTATATCCTAAAATTTTGGAAATCGGCTTATAAATAACGGAGTTCTGAGGTAACAAACATAAAAAAAAATACAGTCGGATTGAGAACCTCCTCCTTTTTTGAAGTCGGTTGAAAACGTCACTGTCCTTTTGTAAAAGACCCCACCAAGGTAGTTTGATATGGGCCCCATTACGGCTAGCTACGCCGCTGCGTGAAGACTGAAAGCGTAACAACTATACAAACTCACTTTCGCATTTTATGCGGCTTCACCCGAGTTCCCATAGGAATAGGTTCCTACGGGAACCCCTGCCCTTTTCTTTTCGAAAATCGAGTTGAATGGCGGCAATAGGAGAGGCGGCAGTCCACGGCTGGACATAGGTCCAGCTGTGGACTGCTATAGGCTGATGATGATGATGAAGTAACGATAATAATAGATTAGAATTTTATTTGAAAATTCATAATCTTCGAAATCGTATCTTATTAGTAGCGCAATAAGGTTGAACTTGCATGTAAAAGCAATTTCGGTAGGTATAGATAATTACGTTACTAAGTTCAAACTTATTATTTTAGTAGATAATAAGATCGTGTCGCGGACGTAACGTTAATCTCAAACACGGCGGACTGACAAGAGACTCTAAAGGTATAATTAATTGGCTAAACTTCACACAGGTTCGTGATGCGGTAAGTATCCATATTTATTTCAAAATTTCAAGGAGATTGTGTTATGGGCTTTCAGCAATAAAAGAGCAAGGAACGCAAGAAAACTGTTGACCGCCAGCCCGCCAGTAAGTAGGTAACAAAACCCGGAAAAGGTTATTAAAAGCTGCTTGAAATGAAAAAAAAAAAATGTTTTTCTCACATCGGATTATACCTACCTGGCTACTTAACAACATTCATAATTGTGTAACGGTGTACCTATACCATTCCTACCTACCTGTTTAAATGTAGGTAATACCTACCTACTTAATAATTATAGGTAATACATAGAAATAAATATGTAAAAAGGAAGGATTAAGAAGATATAATTTCAATAAAAATTGATTATCGTATCATTGCGCGGGCCGCCTGTTTTTATTACCATGCCAGTATTTCTATTCGATTCAATTCAAAAATATTCAACCTGCTACGCTATTTCTTATCGCATAGTGTCTTATTCTACACAACGACGCGCACACGCACACACCCTCACGTACTGCGCACGTACGCGCTGCAGCACGAAATATTACGAGTAAGAACTGACAAAAAGCTATACATCTCTTTCGCACGATTCTCGCTGTTGTTGCTCATAACGCGTTCAAGGTCAAAGTGGGGTAACTTGATGTGCTGGCGACTGTACTTTACACAAGTCCGTTCCACTTTCTTAGAGTCTGATAATTATGATGATATAAGCTATGTTCATGTGTTATTATGTGTGTCATTGGCACTATTATTTCTACACTTTTTACACTACACTAACTCAAAAGGTTTTGTCCGTTTTAGTCTTCGCACTATATTTGTTTGGTCTAACAGTTGCATTGCCTCGATGTTCACATGTCGGTGGAGTCGGTGTTCATGGGCCTCAGCAAATTTTTGGATTATATTAGTGACTGGTTCCATTTTTTTAGGTCACGATGGAGGTCGTCATTTCTTATATACCAGGGCGCATTAACAATGCTCCTGAGTACCTTATTCTGCAATGTTTGTATAATTTCGATGTTGGTCGGCTTAGTACAGCCCCATTGTTGGATGCCATATGTCCATATCGGCATAAGGATATGCTTATATAATAAAATTTTGTTGATAGGCAGGAATTCCGTCCAATCAACCAATACATGTTTTTAAAACGCATGTCTAGTTCCTGCCTGCTGAAAAGATGATGATGATTATTTGATTAGGGACACTAGCAGCTAATTAGCTGATGCGTGTGTATCAAATAGCTTGGAGATATTTAATCTGTCCGGTCGATTCATGAAGCAGTTCGGTTTGGGAGCCGCTGCATACGATGAATAATGCTGCATCGAATAGGCTCCCGGAAAATTTTGTGACGAGAACTTGGTTAGAAAATAATTGCTTCAATGGCTTTTTCTTTGATAAATTTTCCCATGACTTTAGGGAATGCCCATGCTAATGTTTGTTGGCATTTAGAGTGTAAAGGTCTTGATGGCTGAGTGCTTCGTATTGCTCTGTAAGTATTTTGTACGTCTCAGTGAGCCTACCCCTTTGTCTACGCTGTTCCAGTGTGATAAGGACAAGGTCTAAGGGCGCTGTTCATAAGAAACATTACGTATGGCGCGAATTACCTTGGTTTCCCTTCTTTGTACACTATCAAGTAAATTGATGTATTATTCTAGGGTTCCGTACCTTAAAAGGAAAAACGGAACGGAACGGAATATCACTTCGTTGTCCGTCTATTAAGATCCTTTTTCTGAGGAACGCGTGGTTATCAAGTTGAACTTAATATTAAATACTTGGGGCTGCAATCCCTTGAAGCAGTGAGAAAATCAAACTTCGAAGTCAACGCAATCAAAAGATACGTTAAAATATGCCACTTATTTTGACACTTGCAAGGGAATCAAAATCTATAGTTTATGGCTTACTGAACATGACACATATAAATTGTATTCTTACTTTTTGATGAACAAACGTTATTATTGAGTATTTGGTATATGGCGCAAAAAAAATGCCCGGCAGATCTGGTAGCCTCGTCTGACGGGTCGTTGAGCTCCCTAAAATGGGTTGAGCTACATGATGACTGTAGCATGCATCTGTTGGAAAAGACTCACATAAAATAATATAATGCACGGACTTTAAGAGAAACCATGTCCTCTGAGTTTGTTTCGGCATTTTTTCTCAGGGATCAGTCAGCTAGGAAATGCCGGCGCCATCTATTTTTAAAATATTGTCCAACGAAATATTAACATATTGTGTGTCTTAGAACGCCTATTTACAGAAATAAACATTTCATTCATACTATTCCTACTTCAGGCACCAGCTCTTACAATGTAAATTTATATAAAAAAAAAGCCCATTAAAATCGACTGCAGTATATGGGACCTCTAAACGAAACGGTACAGTCACGGGCGAAAGTATGTATACAATCGGCTTTATTCAAAAGCGATTTACTCCTTTATTTTTGAATGAAATGTTATGTTGTTACGAACATAGCATTTTCGAACCAATAGGTTTATGTAATGTGTCGTATTTCAACGTTGTATTCGTTTTTTCACGAAAAAATCGCAATTAAAAGTTGCCAAGTTTTGACATATTGGTGCTCGTGACTGTACACCTCTACCTTACCCTTCGGGAAATAATGATGTTTGTGATATGTTATAAGTGTCAGATTTAATTAATCAATAAAGGTTATAAAGGCGATAAAAACAGATACTGGCGGCAACAACCAACTTTACCCAAAGTATTTAGAACCCGCTTGTTTAAACATTCAAATTAACACTTCCAACCGTCTAAGATAAATGTGAAGGTCTTAAATCAAAGTCCTCTTGTCTAAGTTTATCTAGCTTACGAGAATGTTTGAGATTAAGTCAGATTATTGAATCAACAGTGAAACACCGCGAGGTTTAGTTCAAAAAGCACCTGAGGGTAATATTCGAGATTGTGAAGGATTACCGTTTTAGAGAATAAGGTGTTTAACGGAAGAGAATAAGGTGCAAAATTAGAAAATTAGGAGTGCTTGTGGTTTTTCCTGCAGTGTACAGAATGTTTATGTTTTGTGTGTGTGTTTGGAGCAGTATAGTAGCTCAGTGGGAACAGCCGCGAATTAAGATTTGTAGGTCGTAGGCTCGAACCCAGACAGGCGCTTTACTTTGTGTAAATTGTTTCATCACTACTCTCAAAACGGTGAAGGAAAACATCGTGAGGAAACCAGCATGTCCTAGAACCAAAAATTCCAAGTCATATGACACTTACAAAATAAAATCATATATCATTATCATTTATCTACCAACCCGCACCGGGCCTGGGTGGTGGATTACAGCCTACTCCCTCTAACTGAGAGGAGGCCTGTGTCCCATCAGTGGGAGCATTATAAGCTGATTATTATGACCGATTGATTTAGGTTAAAATGAATCCACATAAAGTCAGGAAAAGGAAGTTAACAAAAGCCCATACAACTTTTTCAAAGCCCAAACATATGTATACCTTGAGGTACACATGTGCCGTAAATCGTAAAGAAAAAATAGAGGAATTCGAAAATAAATATATTTTTATCCTTAAATTCATCAACTTTGCATGAACAATTGAGTTACATTTGCTTGACACTTGGGTTGACATTATTTCGTAAATGTCATTCAAACAATAAGAGTTGTGAATTCAGATTGAATTATTTATAAATATGCGAGAAGAAACAAACGTGAAACAACAATGGCTGAAGCCGACAGCAGACAGCTGTCAACTTGACAGTTCTATTTTTAAATAAGTAAGGTAGTTGTGCTTGTGCCAATGATATAGTACCAAAATGGCGTGCTTTTTTATTATGTTAAAAGTTATTTTGTTTTCATCCACGGGTAACCATAAGAAAAATATATAAATGCAATAACTGTAAATTTTGGTGACATTCTTTACCGTAAAGCAAATTGACTCATCATCTGCCTAGCCTTTGCCACTACGTTGGGGTCGGCTTCCAGTCTAACCGGATGTAGCTGAGTACCAGTATTAACATGGCGCGACTGCCTATCTGACCTCGACAACTCAGTTACTGGGTAATACGAAACTCATTGGTAAGACTGGTTGTCAGACTTTCGGGCTTCTGACTACCCGTAACGACTGTCAAAGATCCACGAATGACAGCCGGGAGATGAAAGATAGTCACCCATCTGCGGACCAACCGCGGCAAGCGTAGCTTAACCTGGTCGATCGACCCGAGCGGCTGTCAATACTTACCCACGGGCCTCTCAAGTGTAAAGCAAATTGACCATAATCTTAGATTGTCCGTATATCCAAATCACACCTGTCATTCTTAGACAGTTCTACGAAATGGCTATAACACGGGAAATTGGCTAGGGGGTCAATATATCCCTGGTTGTACATATATCAATAAAATCCTAAAGCGTTTCATAACAAATTGTCACATAATGTTAGTAACCGAAAATAATATGTATCATAGACATTTTAAATTGAAAAAAAAAAACAGATTTAAATTGCTTCTTTATTATTTCTTTTATACTGTGATATATTACGAAACATACAACTAAACATACCCACACACACCCACACATACACCCACACCACACACACCCATTCCTTGCTTACATAAATTTTAATAAGTGTTAAGTACTAATGTTTAACTAAGTTTTACGACTGCCAAGTGCAGAAAATTGTCAATGAACTGAGAGGAAGGCGCCTGTGTCTGTAACACAGTGTATACTAGCACAGACACAGACGTTCACTCTGTCTCAAATAATGCACAGCGTTGAAATTGATTGTTTTATGTTTCATTGAGATGGACCAATTGTATTTGGCTTTTTGAAATAAAGATTATTATTATTATTTTGATAACACGAGAAAACAAAACATTATGTATCGATACAGTTTCAACTGCACTTCAAACTATTCAAAGCTAATCCGATTGTTAATGAACAACAAACTTAGCACGAACAAAACGGATAACATGCAGATATTAAGTTCAAAGACTTTGAATGTATTGTTCTTCAACTTTGACGTTTCAACAATAGAGTCTATTTCAGTGGAGCTTGCAACCGTATGACGTTGAATTGAAAGAATCTTCAGCACAATCTTAGAACTAAGGCTGAAAACAAAAGAAAATATTTTCTTTTGTTTTTGTTGGTACGTCTTTTATGTCAGTTACATGGTATGGTGAAATGACTTGAGATTGAAGGAACAATGGATGCGAAAAAGTTATTTTAATATCATTTTCAGTGCGTCACGTGAAGTGTCATGACCCCAGAAGCTTTGGTTGACGTGTCCTGACGTATGGAAATTGACAAGAGGTTGACTTGGAACTTTACACAGTGTATAGGTAGGTGTTCGTCGGTCTATCTAGCTGGGGGCGTCCCACACTGCGCTTGCCAATACGCGGATTCCACTACAGGGCGCGTCTGCTCCACTGGCCACCGGTCCTTCGACAAAGACAGACGGTATAAAGCCCAAAATTCTGATAACCAGTCTAGCCAAGGGTTTCGTGTGACCCAGTAACTGGGTCGTGGAAGTCAGATAGGCAGTCGCTCCGTGTAAAATACAGTTAGTCAGCTGCATCCGGTTAGACTGGAAATCGACCCCGAGATAGTTGGAAAAGGCAAATTGATTGTATAGGCGTATTTGTATGCACGGAAAATAGGCCCAATGTGTTTGGTATCATGACAGACCTACCCACGATTACTTAAATCCTGATTCAGTATCTATCAATACCTAAATTATGTTAGCTGATGTAATTCCTGGACCAAAATAGTCGTAATCAATCACTGGTTGTCGTTAAATTGACACTGGGAGAAATCAATCTACATGATAAGTGTTCATATAAAGGAAAGGAAATGTTTTGTATGAGAATAAAGGTAAATGAAAAAACTTTTTATTAGCACTATACTGATACTGTTAGCCTGCATCATCCTATTGCTGGGAAAAGGCCTCTCCCCATGACTTCCAGCTCTTTCGATCCATGGATAAAGTGAACCACTGGCCGTTTGTATTCTCCAGCTCGTCCCGCCATCATTAATAGCGCTATAGCTATTTATTTTGGAAATGTTAAATACAGTGTACAAGCTAACATAAAAATATTATTTACAATGTACTAGTGTACAGGGTATCCTACGCGCAACCTGTCACCAAGGATTCAGTACATGATAATAATAATAATGTAGCGGTATCTACAATGCCACATGCGAACAACGCGTCATACTGACGGCAGCAAATCCTGCATCTCGCAAGCAGAGTTTACCGCGCAATTAGCATATATACAAACTTCCTTACATCAATCGTTGGGCAGTTGCCCGCCAGATATAACACCCGTCTGGTCGGATGATGCTCCTTTTTCTATAGAGGATGAGTGGACTTTACACCCTGTTCATCATACCTCTAAAATTATAATCCCCCTGACCGATTTCGGTCACGGTGGCCAATCTCAACGGAGAATAGCCAGGTTCGCAGGAGTTATTAAAGTGCACAAGCGTGTGCGCAAACACAGGTGCACTCACTGTTCCTTTACTCTCATAGTCGGATGCGACGGCAATCCGACACTATTCTAGAATCATGTGCTGAGTCCGTGGTTACAGTTGGCGCGTCAATGTCCCTATAAAAAAGGAGAGCTCATTGGGCATCAAAAAATTCATGCCAATCCATTGACTTCTAAAACAGCATTCCCAATTATATTGTAGCTTTTCAGATCCACGAGAACGCCACGACCACGTTTAAAATCTTATCACAGCTAATTTATGTATATACTAACACTAGGTATAAGGTATTTTATTAACACAACGGATCTTTGTTATCTGATTATTTGAAATAAATAAAAAATAAAATAATAATAGGTACCAGTTTCACAAACGATGGTGCACTTAACATCATGTCTTGTGTGTCTGATACCTGCACAAATATAAAGATTGTCATGGACACACTGAGATGAAGAAACAGTATTTACCTCTTAAACCTATTTTCTAAGACAACGAAGCTTAGGGGTGATAATTCTTAGACATAGACAGATGATAACAAGAAATAATAGGTATATACATAACGTGTTGACGTAATGTATTACCTTTTATGTATTGACGTAAAAGGTAAAACAAAAGAAGATAGATAGAATTTGTTTTTACCTTTTCATTACATAAAAACAAATTCTATCTACGAGTATCTTTACTAATAGAACCGCCTTAGTGCGATTGGTCTCTCGCACAAACGGTTCCAACTGGTTTTTTCCTAATTTTCCTGTGTTGGGATTTATTTCCAGTGAACTCTCTATCAATAACGGTTGAAAGGAAGCCCCTATGACAGACAGGTAGACTCTCTTAATTTAGTAATAGGATCTCGATGGTACCCTTCAATATACAGGGTTATTTGTAAAACACCAGCAACCTCTTAAGAGGTCATTGTACTCATCATTATGAACAACTTTTACTATGGGACCAAATCTGAAATCGCGAAGAAAAAATCAGCTGTTCCCTACATTTGCGTTCCCATAACTCGTCAAAATGTAGGGAGCAGCTGATTTTTTATTCGCGATTTCAGGTTTGGTCCTGTAGTAAAAGTGGTTTATAATGATGAGTACAATGACCTCTTAAGAGGTTGTTGGTGTTTTTGAAATAACCCTGTATAATACTGAATGAACCCAAAAAAAACACAACGATAAAATCAGTCATAAATAGAGCAAGGCCTTCAAAACGGGACAAATTTCGTCACGCATCGTCACGTGATACGCTAATGGAACGTCATTCTCATCGGAAAAGGTATTTTGATGTAGGTGAGCCCGTGAGATATTATACGCGAATGTTTTTGACAACATCCTGACAACAAGGCGCCGCTCCACAGTGGACCATAGCTAAGCTATGCACTTGTCCTCTTAGCTTTGCTTTGTATGAAAATGTTGGCGTCGTCCACAGCGATCCACGGTCAGGCTACGCACGAATTTGGCTGATGAACAAATGCACCGCGCAGCTTAAAGGCATTTACAGACGCGTCATCATCTACCTAGCCTTTTACCAACTATGTTGGGGTCGGCTTTCAGTCCCACCGGAAGCAGCTGAATACCAGTAGCAGTATTTTACGTTGGAGCGACTGTCTATCTGACCTCCACAACCCAGTGACGGTAATACGACACCCCTTGGTAAGACTGGTTGTCAGACTTTAGGGATTTTGACCACCCGTAACGACTGTCAAAGATCCACGAATGACAGTCGGGACCAACGGCTTAGCATGCTTTCCGAGGCACGGAGAGGTCTTTGTATGTAAAGATGGTCACCCATCCATTCCACCAAAGATGAGCGAGGTTGCTAAGCAGTGAAGCTAAGCTACGAAACTATTAATATATGTGTCTATATCCACCAGAGGTGTAGCGGAGCGGTTAAGTTGTTCTATGGAAATTAACTTTACACGAGGTAAAAATTTAGCTTCGTTGAACTCATTTCCATCAGTGTTAAGCTGAGCTAAATTCAAATGATCCTATTGGTTGGTTGTATTAAGTACTGTAATCCGACCGGTAGTTCCAGAGATTAGTGCGTTCAAACAAACTCTTCAGCTTTAGGTATTATTAGTATAGATTACACACATCCTTCGCTACACGTAGCTTAGCACATTCTTGCTGAAAAGGCCGTATACGACAGGCGTGTTTGGATAATATAATCCATACATAATGTAGGCTGAAGGTTAATGCACGTCTGTTTTTGATGTCAATCCTGCTGTTGACAAAATGTGATTATGCTTTCGGATTAAGTGGCCTATTTTTGATGTTGTTGAATAGGGATGTGAAAAGGTCGCTTGTTTAACACCGGCGGGGTAATTGCTACTGCAATTTCTTTCATTTTGACAGTTCAACAAGGTGACGAATTTTTCGAACGTATGATGCAATGGATTAGCAATATCCTTCAAATTGATTCAGATTGAAATTGATAATGTGTTGCGCAATAACGGTGCTGATCCTAGTTATCTTATCAAATACAAAGTCTTTCTATTTTTATTTGTAATAAAAATAGCTCTTTGTCCTGAAACTCTGCACCGCTTAAACAGCGCTGTCGTGTTCTTATTTTAAGAGTATAAGTTATCTGTGTAATTACTAGCACATGAGCCAATTTAGCTTTGGCGATAGGATGGCAACGCAAATGCGATGTCCCTGCGGGGTGATCGCGTAACACACTTACTATGGTAATTCCTTTCATTTTGACAGTTCAACAACATTCATTGCGCTAGTTACGTTGTTGGGCAGACGAATTTTTCAAAAATTATGACATGAAATTATGGATGTTTGTGTATGTGAGTTTATGTCTGTAAACGCACCCACGACACAGGAGAAATTCCTAGTGTGGGGCAATGTTTTATAAAAATAATAAAATAAATAATGGATTAAAAATTTCCTTCAAAATCCTTCATGTTGTGATTGAAAGTGTTGACCATTGGCGGCGAGGTCTATTTACCATCAAGTGGGACAACAAATAATATTATTATAAATAATAATATGAGATGAACTGTTTTGAAGTGATAACAAGACCTAACCAACAGTATAAAAATTACTGATGCTTGGCTGACTGTTAACGAATAGTTCGTTAACAGTCAGCCAAGCATCAGTAATTTGTTAACTTGACCACAAAGGCAAGTTTGAACATCTCTCAAAGTATGAAAGGGTTAACAACTTAACGTAACTTCAAATAATACTGAGGAAGAAATAATTAAAATTAAGTCATCAACATAAAGTGTATAGAGTAACGAGGAACAGGGTGTAAAGTTCACTCATCCTCCATAGAAAAGGGAGGATCCTCCGACCAGAGGAGTGTTGTGTCTGGTGGGCAACTGCCCGCCGATTGATGTCAGGACATTGTATAATATGCTACTTGCGCGGTAAATGCTGCTTGCGCGATGCAGGATTTAGCGTGATGTGACGACAACACTACGATTTACTTGTTTTTCTAATAATATGTCGGTTCGAATAAAGTTATTTAAACCTTCGAAATTCAATTCACAAATTTTGTTGAACATCTATTGTTCCTTTTCACTACTGTACTGTTCCTAGCAGTTATCTTTAAAAGCTGAGGTATCACACAGCCGTGGCGATTGGATATTTTGGCATGCAATAAAACCCTTGACACATTTTCAGCTCCAACACCTCAAATTCCACACTCAAAATAAAGCTTTGTCTCCTTCTGAAACAGTCCAAAATTGCTTGTCGTTTCAGTAACCAACTTCCAAACACGAATGTGCTGGCTTTTTTTCGTTAATTTTGTACGTTTGTGGTGTTCGGAAACAGGATCATATCTGGCTTTTAGCCATTTTACATCTGATGTTTTGTTGTGGATATTGTTAAAACATGTGAAAATATTTGTGTTAACAGCAGTTTTATTTGGAATATTACGTTGGTATTTAAAAAAATGTTTCCCTATATTGTGAGGTTGTTTTACAATGCCATTTTTTTGCCATCGGTGTGACGGTGCGGTCACCGGTGTGGTTGGTCATCGGTGTCTATAGGTGTAATTTTCTGAAAGTAGATAATTATATATTCACCACGCTTGATAAACCGTAGAAGACTATTGATAGACAAACACGAAACTAACTTTTAGCCTGGTTTTTTTAAAGAAACACACATTAAATATGTCAAGCATGTCACTAACTTGATCAGAAGCTATTTTTAGGAAAACCGTCATTATTATTCTTCA
This sequence comes from Apamea crenata, assembly GCA_949629185.1. Lineage (NCBI taxonomy): Eukaryota > Metazoa > Arthropoda > Insecta > Lepidoptera > Noctuidae > Apamea > Apamea crenata. The sequence continues at coordinate 8,692,243 of OX451376.1, read as the reverse complement.
CCTCCCACTTCCTAAACAAGATACCTACATCAATATGATCACCTATATCATTACAAAAATATAAACGTACGTTAGAAAATAAAGCCGTACCCAAAATTGTATCACACAGGGAATATAAAAATAATTATGCTAAAAATCTATGTAGGCTCTGATAGTACTGTCGCAAAGATACCTCATTATGTATGTCCTAAGAGTCTGTGAAACATGGAACGAAAATTTAATATGAAATGTGGAGATAAGGTTGGTAGCATAGAAGGAATTTCTGAACAAGTAAGTAATTTGAATAAAGGTGTAGAACTTGATAATGATGTTAGTATCAAAGCACTAGGTAGTGTTGGATTTTGTGTGGATAAAACAGTAAGGTACCTACCGGTTACTGTTAGCCTGCATCAACCCATTACTGGGCAAAGGCCATGACCAGCTCTTTCGATCCATAGCTAATCTGAAACTGGTCGTTTGTTTTCTCTAGCTAGTCCCGTAATTTTTTACAGGTTCTGCCATGTGTTATGTTGGCCCGCATCTCATTGGGCTTATGGCAGACGTGGCCAACTCTGACCCACTTCAGCTTAGTCGTTTTTTGAGTAACATCAGAGTAGATTACAACATTAATTACCACACTACATGTAACAAATTCCCTTAATCCAATTCTCGTTACTTCCAATGTGGTAATAAATCGAAATATCTTAAAGTTCACAAGGAGAACCACAGACATCAAACCTATAAATATTATTAGAACAGAACCAATAATTGGATTATCATCTATCAAGATCTCTCTCATAAGTTTCGCAGACGCAGACTGGAATATTCAATTCAATTACATTCCGTAAGTTACTGATAAACTTAATTAATTATGTATGTTCTAACAAGTTTCTATCTTGTAATCCTGCGTAAAAATATCCGAAAAAATAACGGTCCTTTTTGCCTTTTACGTAGAAAATTTCGACGGAGTGTTCAATTTTTCACGCTTTATCAGGCAGCCCTGGTCTGACCCTTCTAATTTGGTAACCGTTACTACCCTCCTTTATACATTTAGAACTAGTTTCATAGTTCTCACACGTAATTCACCCCGTACTTCTATTTACTTAGCTATTCGTGCGTTAAAATTAAGGTCTTGTAGGTAGTTTCCCTTTTTATCTTTAGAGTCAATGTTTGCTAAAACTACATATTTAAGCTTGGCATTTACATATTTCATGAATTACTTCGTTGGGTTTTGACTTTTGGTCGCACATTGTATATATTATGTACATGGAGCTTCTTATTTGCTTACTTATTTATTTATTTTTAATCAAGACCTTACGTTATTCCCTTCGTAATTAACCAATCTCTATTCATGAAAACTGTAGCATCTAGTTAGTCCGTGAGATTGCCTACAATGATTTTTTTTGTCGGTTTTTTTCCATAGGAAATGGAACCATGTTCATAAACTCAGTAGTCTGAGTTTAATATAATATATGTATGTATATTCAAATTTTATTTTGTTTCAAATTGACGTTATTTCAGGTTAAACCAATATCAACTTTATATTAATGGTAATTAAATCGATTTCAGAGTGACTAGCACTATTGAAGAAGTTATAAAAATGTTTGAAGTTGTAGCGTAAACTGAGCTTTATTGTGTAGGAATTAAAGTTGTTTATCCATAAACTCACATTTGTTTACATTTTTGGCGAATATATCCGGGTTGTTGATTAGGTATGTATTTATGGGTCTATATCCTATTATAATAATGGTGTAGAAAACCAAAATAATACTGTTCGAACTTTTATTCTCGAAAGAACATAATAATATTGTTGTGCTGTAGATTGGAGAGTGTTTAAACAAACATATTCTTGTCAATGAGACCAAACCTAATTCCACGTTTTGTCAACAGTATCCTCGTATCATTTTCCTCAAAAGTCTTAAAAAGCGGTTTAATAATAAATTGTGTTACATTAACGGAGAAAGTCATCCCCAAGTAAACAAATAAATAATATCTGACATTTCAAAATTGCATTCGGGCCTTCCCGTTAATACTATTTTCTTGAGGAAATCATAATCTACACTAAAACGTTCACTAGTGATGGATGTTGAACACATGAAAATCTTTTGAATTCCCAACGAGCATGTTATAGTTGGTTGGTTGCTTATAGGAAAGCGTGCACCATCGTCAATCATATCATAGCTTATGTCGATCAGGTGAGATTAAGGTCAAATGGAAAATTAATATTTAAAAAAATTATGTCAGAGATCAGGGTGGGTGGCAGGAACTTCGACGCACAACCTGTTAATCCATGGGCTTAGTACATGATTCTGGGAACCAAAACCATGTAATAAATCCAGCGTCGCAATTTTTCGACAGTTATTTAAAAAAGAATCAGCTGTTTCCTAAAAAAGTGCAAATCCTACGCGGTCAAAATGTAGGGAAACGATTTTTTTTTTTAATATAATCGTCGACCATTTTAATCTTACTAGAAAATTATATCCTAACGAACAATTACCCAACAACGTACAAATTGATAATACACTTAAAGGCAAACGAAATTTAGACGACATCAAGCAAACACTCCGAATATACAACGTCTCTGACGGAGCGTAATCAACTCTTCCTAAATTAATATTGACAGGAGTATTACAGAACACTAGAGGATTCGTCGACATTGTACCTAAGGGATCGTTGTATAATTGTTTACACAATTATCTGCGTAATAATTGAGTTTTTCGTTTCCGTGCTCAGTTAGTTCGGAATTTGTTGATGCTATATTGGATATATAGCGGTTTGTATACCTTATCTGAAGTTCCATTAGATGTTATGTAGTGTTAACTTGAGACGCTGTATCTGTGGGAAACTAATTATGCGGGAAATCTTGAATTTGATAGACTGGTTAATCGGGTATCGGTATTATACACAGATCCTCTTGAAAACACTGTCATGTAGAACAAACTACTTGATGTTAATACAGCAGGTGTTAATTCAGTAGCTGTAATAGGTTAAGAGTTCATCAATACAATAAAATGATCAGCCTATATGTGATGATATAGTGTTCCCACTGCTGGGACACAGGTCTCCTTTCTTCAAGGGACTGTAATTTACCACGCGGGTGCCCAGTGCGGGTAGATGTCACATGTTTAGGACACGCCGGTTTCCTCACGATGTTTTCCTTCATCGTTTTGAGAGCAGTGGTGATGAATTAATTTACATCAAGTAAAGTGCCTCTCTGGGTTCGAATCTATGTCCTACAACTCGTATGTCGCGGCTGTTACCACTGGGCCACCACTGCTCTCATAAATACAATATCAGACAATAATACACATTAACCACAGAGAAGCTACACCAAGCAAAATTTAACCCCAATAATGAACAAAAACGGTTCAATGATCAAGAAGATAGTTTCAACTCTAAAGAAAAACCAGAACGCTTTAGTGGCTTTAAACTAACTCAACTTGCAGAAGTCAACTGTGTGGATTAAGATACAAATGTAGCTCCAACGTCTTTGTGAGATCGTAAATTCGCTGGTGACTTAACACTGACCAACTTAGCTAGTATATTTTAACTGTATGTGGTTAAGCGGTTGAGAAGTGTAACAGACTATGATACTATTAGAAGTTATAAGGAAAGTGGTGTTAGAGTTGAAAGATGTGGGGAAACTTTGAACATAGTCTCTGATAGAAAACTATATGATAATAGATGTAGTGAAATAAACTTTTCTTTTATGGAAGTAGTAACTAAAAACGATGATTATACTTATTTTGATATTAATGCCTAATGAGCCAAACTCCAGAAATAACACATTAAACTTAATACATGGAAGACAAATCAGAACAAACATTCACATTACTTAATCCAAAAGTTCAAGAAGGGTTGTTGATTAAAAGCTTGTGACGACGCACCAATTACTAAACAAATACATTACAAAGGCAGCACAGGGCTTGTTTTTGCAATCTATCCTTCTTTCAATTAAGCTAATTGGTCGGAAAACACAGGAAAATTTAGAAGTGGTTGTGAACAGACTCATTTATTTAAGAGCTCGAATTTTTATTTAAATATAGCCCAGGAAAGAATATAAATTAATGAGGGATATTTTTGTCCGATTGTAATTTAAGATTAATTATATTCAGGATTTACTTCGTATGCCCTTATTTATGCAGGATTATAACTAATAATATTATGAATTGGCATTGCCATTCAACTTGACAATGCTGCCAGTCTTCTGGGCACGTTTCCGGATGACAGCGATGCGGACGAGTACTTCGACGCCTAAATATCCTTTATTTTTTATTTATTTATTTGTTTAGTAAGTTAGTTCTCATTTAATTTAGTATCTAGTGTAAATAGTTAGTAAAACAAGACCACATAAAAGTAACCTATTATAAAATGAATTGCAAAATTACTCAATCATTTCTCATAAATTACTCTCATAGTACCAGTGTGACTTCTATTAATACAAAATACTCGTCATTCCCGCATAAAACGTCGATTGAAAAATCTACACCGTTTATTTTTTTGTTAAAGCTGAGAACTCTTTGCCTTTGTGCCTCCACTTTGTCTCATTTTTTTATAATCTGGTCCCTCAGCTTTCACTAAAGCCCTGTTTTACATCTCAGTTAGACCTTGATAAATCATCTTAAATTAACCGCTCAAGATCGCCTTTGTTGAAGTTCGTATCCCGACGATTATCTTTAAGAAAATTATTCGGGGTCTTTTTTCGCCTAGAACGAATTACAATATTACAGGATAATACTCATTCAGCGCCTTCTACAAAACTTCTAACAATATATTCTCAACTTAGTTAAAATGAAAGCAATTTAAGGAAACTTTGTTCACTATGTTATCGGCTAAGGAGTTGGGGACAGAATTTATACAATCATTATTAATATTTCAACAAGTAAAAGTAACGTTTGTGACAAAAGGGGATCCTGTTTGTTCGGGAGATGCGGAGGAAGTTTTACAGCCGAAAAGAAACGGACATTTTTCTTGAGGGGTGTTGCTTGTCAAATTATTATTTTTTGCTAAGACTGCTGGTAAGTTTTTTTGTAAGACTGTTGGGACCCGGATTATGACAGACAATGTTGATGAAGTTCTTTGGAAATTTATAGACATCGATTCAATATTTAATGTGGCTATGAATGCGAGTTTCGTCGAGTGGATCGTAAAATTTAAATTTCAACTGAGGATAATGGTTGATTCTGGTGCTCGTAAACAAGTAGCTACGACGCATTCAGCACTCAATTGTTTATTGCATTCCCTATAGAGGTAGATAGAAGTGTAATTATTGCATCATAAATAAGTACGAAAAATATACAAGATTGATATCTTTTAATCAGAAGCGAAACGAACAACTTAAAAAATAAATGTTGTTAGTTACGTTAGTGAACCCCCGACACAAACAAAAACCTCTTAAAAGTAAAAATAAAATCTTTTGGCCCCTTTTTTGTAGTTAAAATTTTGATCTAAATATCGTCGCGTCGGGGGACGGCTAATTCGGTTACTGTGGTACTAATAAGGTTACTATAGTCACCGCAACATTTTAAAACAATTATAAAAACGATAATGACAACGGCAATCATCATAATCTGCCTAGCCTTTTCCCAACTATGTTGGGGTCGGCTTCCAGTCTAACCGGATGCAGCTGAATACCAGTATTTTACATGGAGCGACTGCCTATCTGACCTCCAGCACCCAGTTACTGGGTAATATGATACCCCTTGGTAAGGCTGGTCGTCAGACTTTCAGGCTTTTAACGACCCTTAACGACTGTCAAAGACCCATGAATGACAGCCGGGAGGTTCGGTTTATCGTGCTTTCCGAGGCACGGAGTGGTCTTGGTATGTGAAGACGGTCACTCATCCACAGACGAACCGCGGCAAGCGTAGCTTAACCTGATCGATCGACCCGTGCGGCTGTTATTACTTAGCCACAAGCCCTTCAATGAAGACGGTACTCATAATCTATATATATAAAAATGAATCCCTATTTCCCTTGGTCACGCCATAACTTGAGAACCATGCACTTTACCGATGTCATCCATTTTTTTTTTTACAAGTTTTCTAATACTTTGTAGAAGGTTCTTACGGGAGAAAAAAAATAAGTTGCGCAGAAAATTAGGAAATTTCAGAATTAAGCTTTTACGCTAAAACAGCTGAACGGATTTAGATGCAATTTGACCGTGTGTCAAACTTCATTAGACTGGACTGGACATAGGCTACTTTTCATCCTGGATCGCAGACGAAGTCGCGGGCAACAGCTAGTTCAAAATATTTTAGTGATCTGCGAAAGAACTACATAAAATAACTACAAGGAAAGTAACAATTTCCGTATTCCGTACATAACATTGTGCGTGAGTCCAAAGTACCTCGAGATAATATCGCCAAGAAAGATAAATAGGTCAGTACTTTTCTCAGCACTACACTGACACTATTCTTTTCTAGACAGTTTAGTATAAACAAGACTATTCTGCAAGATTTATTTGACAGAACCAGCACACTAAAACTAGAGCACTAGATAAGAGTTCAACTTTAATTAAAAGATTACTCGACGATTATGGCCAACTGAATTACCGAACAAAGTCCGGTGTAAATCTACGTTGGATCGACGCACTCTTGTCAAAACAAAAATGTTATTTTCGTCGAGAATTTTCTTGTTTTCGACGAAGTTGGTTTGTTATATGTGTTTGTTTTTCCGTCTGCTGTAATTTATTTGAACAACGCCGCAGTAACACGTAGTAATGACGTATAATGCACACTTCAGGGCTAGTAGTGATGTTCTAATAAAAGGAATATATAGCCTGCTCACCGCTGTAAAAGGTTTATGCGTTGTTTTATTTTGTTTTGATATAGATAATGAGGGTAATATTGTGGTGATAGACTAGGGTAATAAAAGTCTTTTGTGGTAGTTTAAGTACAGTAATTTTTGTTTTTATAACCTCTTCAGTAAATTATTTCTAGATTTTTTTCTTGTTGAATGGCCCTGCTCTTGTTCTCGTTCACGCCTGATAAAGGCCTGGCACTCAGGTTAAGAAATAGACAGTATAATAGCAACTAAGATTTATGATTAGATAGGTAGAGAGCTAAGATTATTATTTATTTATTTATTATTAAACTTACTTACACACACTATCTTTACAGGATGACCCCCAGTACAATAGTGATTTGCAAATACACAATAACGCCTAATATATAAAAATCGAAATTTTAGAAATAAAAAGCATAATAATCTTTATACAATACATAAAAATCAATACTTTCACGAAAATAATATGTCAATTCTCTCATGGACTTCATTTAATACACATATTGTGCGGATGAGGGGTGTTTTTGACAGCAGGTTGGTTTTGGCAGCAGGCACGGCCAACAGTGGCGGTCGCCACCGCCTCCACACGGTAGTTTCCAAGATAGTTTCTTTATTTGGGAAATCTGCTTCATATGGGAAGGTTAGGTATTCAACTTTTAGAATTTCAATATTCAATATGTCAACACCAAAAATATATTTATGTACGCAAAAACGCTAACTGACAACGATGTACAACACATACTATTTGAAAACGGCTATATTGATCAAAAGTAAATTTTATAAATTACTTATAGCTTTTGCAAGCGACTTCGTCCACGTGAAATTAAGAAATTTCACAATTTCATTCCCCTGATCGATCCCGTCGCGTCGCATCGCATCGCCTTCTCGCGCTATTACTTCGTGTTCGCTTAGCGTCCTTTCTGAGGTTCTTCTTTTCTCGGCTCCTTACGGCCCTGGCGTGATGTTAAATAGCCTTAAGCCTTCCTCATAAATTGGGCTATCAAATGCAAGATTTTTTTAAATCCGACTGACAGTTCTAGAGATTAGCGCGTTCAAACAATCAAACTCTTCAGCTTTATTATTAGTACTAACTATTATATCACGCGGACAAAGTCATGGGCAGACGCCATGACTTAGTCCGCGTGATATTTATTGTACCGGGAGTACAATAAATATCACGCAGGCGATGCGATGCGACGGGGTGGGTCGGGCCCACCCCGTCGCACCGCATCGCCTGCCCTTGCCTGACTTTTTTTGGTTTTTGCTCGGCCCCAGCGTGATGTTAAGTATTTGAATGTATTTATTTAATCTTTACGCACACAAAAAATGTACAAAGGTCCACCTTTGTACATTTTTTTATGCATTAGGTCCACCTAATGCATAAAAATAACTTACGCGATAATTTTGCTGTTTGACATATATTATTATTATCTTAGGGCTGAATTTTCCAGCGCCAGATAACTTTTATTCGAGGAATAAAATTGAAGTTTGACAGTTTTTGTAAGAAATAACTGTCAACATTTCAAAATTATTCCTCGAATAAAGTTATAGGAAGGCCAATTCTCGTAATTTAAAATTTAGTCATCAGTCTCATCTCGGCAACAAACAAATGTCAAAAACTTTTCAAAATGTAGGGAAATTATAAGTATTTATTAACAGATTGAGATCAGACTGTCTAATATTCTTAAATGAAATGGCAGGGGGTGACTTGTACATTCAATAATGGGCCCCCGAAAACGGTCGCTAGCACACAGTGTCGTAGCAACAAGGGTGCAACATGTCCTGACGTGCTTGTGAGGAGTGGATAGGTATTCCACAGCTATCAGGACAATCCCGGAAGTACGGTCAAGTTCCCTACCAGCATCTTACTCGAATATTGTCTTCCTCCGAGCACGTTTGCTCTTGTGAATCTCCACTCAAGCCAGCCAATAAAGGCAAGAATGAGGTTGGAGCTCTGTTCCTCGTCAGTATTCACTCCAGCCGGCCAATAACGGCAAGCCAGATGCTCACCTCTGGCTTGTCTTTATTGGCCGGTTGGAGAGAATACTGGCTAAGAGACGTCTTGTTCCTCAGAACAAGACGTCTCCCGGGAGATTAGTCCGTGGGGTTGCTACTGCCCAACAGCACGCCGTGTAGATAATTATAGATTCTCTGACATTTGTATCATTTGTATTTCTCTCAGTTACTATCAGCTACTTATTAACATATTACTCTAATGTATACAGCACACAATTATAATTACTCAGATAGCAGTACCTACGCAAGCAAGCGTGAATTACAACATCCTATTGTTGTACGCAGATCAAAATTCCCGAAACCATATTCCATTACTTATCTACAATCAAATTGAAGCCGAAAACGTTTAAAATTAATTCTACCTTATCTTTGTACTGTGAAGTTAGGGCGCTTACACACGTGACTAGTTTCGGGGTTGTGTAATAATGGGTGTAATCTGCATTCGCGATTTAATGCCAAAAATTTAAACAAATATGAGTTTATGGAAAAATAACTTTAATTTCAACACAATAAAGTTCAGTTTTCGCTACAACTTCAAACATTTAACTAACTGTAACATGTAACTTTTTCAACAGTGCTAGTCACTCTGAAATCAACTTAATTATATACCATTAAAATAAAGTTGATATTTGTTTAACTTGAAATAGCATCAATTCGAGATTATATTCTCACCAATCAGCAATAATCACTATCAATCGCGGCCCGACCCGTGAGGACAGTGAACGAGATATTCAAATACAAACGGCTAACGAGAGAGCACGCTAGTGATGTTTGTATTAGTAACATTTATTGTAAAGATTTCAACAATACTACAACAACACCACACTAGAACGATAACTAGGCATGTAGGCGCAAAGTATGAAAATCATCATCTGCCTAGCCTTTTCCCAACTATATTGGGGTCGGCTTCCAGTCTAACCGGATGCAGCTGAATACCAGTATTTTACAAAGTATGAAAATACATCGCTTTTTTAACACAGACCATATTTTGCCGTCCAACCGCGTGGACGATATTAACCACAACGCAACCACCAGGAACACAAAGTTTATTCTTAATCGCAGATAATTCTATTTTATCGCCTTTTACTCAACTTTATACTTTAGTGTTAATATTATGTATAATTAAGTTGATTTTTGAGTGACCACTTATAATAAAAAACCGTCCAAGAGCGCGTGTAATAGACCACGTACAATCAAGGGTTTCGTAGTTGGGATGATTTTTTTCCAAGAACAAAGTTAACACACACATATAAATTAAAAACGTGTTCTCCCATACATTTCAACTGCACACGCAAGTTTGCACTTGCAATCGAGAGATTTACCATGTTATTTTAAGATCATATTTTCCGTGTTGTTTAAAAATTTTAGCCTTGGTTTCGTTAATTGTCATCTATTTTATTAAATTAATTATACTTTAAAATGATCTATTTTCAAATTATAAAAAAAGCCACCAAAGTCATGCCTTTCATTTGATATGTCACACGGTAGAGTTTGCAACCCTTTTTTTTTCTTATTCGGCTCCTAAAAGTGATCCTCTTAATCAAACATTCATTTATTTGTTTAATTTACGTTACGCGTACGTGTTTGGGTCACAAAAGTTTATTTGTGTACCAAATTACAACTTAACGAGTCCATTCGATTCAGAGCAATTGGCAGTGACAGACGGAATACTATATAGAATACAATACAATACAGACAGACACATGGGTGATCCTATAAGAGTTCCATTTTTTTTTATTCGGACGTACGGTACTCTATAAAAGTACACATTTATTTTGCAATAAAATTTAAACTTCAAAGTTTGTTATTCCCAAACTTGATAATTATCTCAGATTCTGAATTCAATTACAGCAACTAAATCGCAAAGCCACGTTTATGTTAGATGCCACAACGCTACTACAACATGATGCAGCAAAAATATTTCACATGTAACAACAGCTTGCCCAATTTTTGTCGCTGGAATCTGGTGCGGACCACAGTCGCATGTAAACAGGCCTTAAGGGTGTACATCATTAAAATGACAATACTAGACCCAAACTTACATACAACTTGCTTGTTAAGATTCTCGTTTACCAGTCATGTTATCTCCCCTTGAAGAGTAATCCTTTACAAGTTAAATTGTGCTCTCATATCTGGGCTGGCTCGGTACTGAGTCTTGAATAATTGTGTAAGTTTCGATACTGTTTTGTTTAAGTGAAACAAGTTGGGAACTATTGCAATCTCTGGATGTTCTGTTATTTGGTTGATAGGTTAGCTTAGTTAGTTTTAATAGTGGTGGCGGTGGTGGTGGTGGTGGTGGTGGTGGTGTTGGTTAGCTTTGTTGGTTGGTTTTGGTTTTGATAGTTATGTCACTGTTTAAATAACCGGTATGTAACTGACGATAACACAATTTTTTTACGCTATAGAGGTATGACAAACTGGGTGTAAAGTTCACTCGTCCTATATAAATGTTGACTTGAAAGAGCATGGCAGTTGAGAATATGTCATGCTCACTTAAATGTCTCACTAATGGTGGCGCGTGTGTTGGATCATTCGGTTCCCTACAAAATGGTTGAGCTAGGTGGTGCTGATCCACGCGTCATGTTCGTGAACGGGCGCCGTTGGTTGAGACTGGTCATCTCTTAACTGCCAGGGCTTATTTTTAATGTTATAAATTGTTTCTTTTTTTTTACATTGTTCTCACATATAGAAGCAATAAGAATAATGTACCCAGGATTTTGTAATAATATCTTGATTTAAAAGAGTGTCCGTGGAGTTTCTTGCCCGTTCTTCTCCATAGAGATCTACGTTTTTGGAATGGGCGACTAGCTTCACCTTTCTGACTAACTGACCGACTATTTAATTTTGACAATTCAAAAGTGCCTGTAAATGGTTTAATTGAAATAAATGATTTGAGTTTGATAGAAAAGGCAGGTAATGATTTACAAAAATCTAAAAAATAAACTTTCTGAATTTATAATTGAAAATAGTTTTAATAATTTATCAATGAGAAGAGTAAATTTGTGTTTACCAAAAATAATACCGCAGTAGTCCATAAACCACTCAGTCATGTTATGATGACTGATTTTATAAAACCACTAGCAGCGCCCCGCGGTTTCACCCGTATAAGTGTCGATTCATTGGGAATATCGGGATTACAAGTATCCTATGTGTTATTCTGATGTATAAACTATATTACTGTAAAGTTTTATTAAAATCCGTTCAGTAGTTTTTGCGTGAAAGAGTAACAAACATCCATCCATCCTCCCAACTTTCGCGTTTATAATATTAGTAGGATACATCGCCTTTGTACGTATTTTTCCGTTCGTTTCTTCTGGTCTGTTTATATGTGTACATAAATAGTTAAATAACATAAATAAATACCTACTTGAAGTATAATATTCTACATTATTTATGGTAAAAACAATACATACAGAGAAAAGGAAAGCATTTTATTCTTAGAAATATTTGTGTAAGTATAAGTATTTATGTAAGTTACTATGATTGTTTTTACAAAGAAAAATTTGTTACCAAAAGCTTTATCCCTTCTTAGAATAAACAAAACAATACCGAAAATATCTTAAGGAAACAACCCTCTCAATAGAATCAATACACAAAAAAAGAAAAAGAAAACGCTATTTGGTAACAAACAACATTAAATATTTACAAAGAAACCTTCGTATTTCAAAACGGTGTAGGAAAACATCGATCGTAAGAAATAGGCATGTGCTAGAACTAAAACTTCTAAAGCATGTGACATCAACGAACCCACATTGGGCCCGTGTGGTGGATACCAGCCCACACCCTATTACCGAGAGGAAGCCTGCGTGCCAGCAGTGGAACGTTATAGGCTGTTCGTGGTTAGTAGAGCAGTGGTGGCCTGACTTTTTAGTCGTTGGTCGTGAGTTCAAAAAAAATGTAAATTAATTTATCACCACTGCTCTCAAAACGGTGAACGAAAACATGGTGAGGAAAACGGTATGTCCTGAACCAAAAATTCGAAGACATGAAGCATCCGCCAACCCGCACTGGGCCCGCGTAGTGGATTATGACCACTCCCTCTCACAGAGAGGGGGCCTGTGTTCCAGCAGTTACACAACATTATAGGCTGTTCATGGTTATGTTTCAGCACTTGAAGCCACAAGGCACAATATATTCTGGATTAAAGCTGAAAGTAACTCTCCTCGAAATAAAGCTATTAGAAAACATTGCCCCGGGGACTGCTTGCGAGTCCCTTTCCTAGGAGTAGCCAAATATAAGGGCTTTAAGTAAAATTATACAAAATTAAATTTAGTTTAGGCCCCGGTTAGAAGGGACAACCTAAACAAACTTACTGATGGTGTGTGGTGTATGGTTTGAGCAAAAGCGAGAGGGAAACCAAACTATCAAATTATTTTTGAACATCATGTCTATAAATGATAGTACCTATAAACAAACTCTGTTCAGGGTAAATTCTTACGCAATCACTCACGAAAGGGATATAGTAACACATTCATCTGTATTAAGAAGGTTTAAACTTTATACCAACATTTATTGTTTGAATATTTATTTTCATTTACAAGATAACACTAAAATAACAAAATTATATCCTAAATTAACTAAAACTATTTACAAACTAAAATATAGCGTCGAAAAATTCATCCGCATTGCTGTCGACTGGTAATGTGCCCAAGACGTTGGCGGCATTGAATGTTTGAATTATATGATTAAATTGTACGTACCGTCACCCAACATAGGCACTTTGCTGGGTGACACCACCTTCCGGCTCGCTACTTGTCTGCGTCTGGGCGCCCCTTGTGTGGCTCCGCATCGCTGCTAATGCGGTGAAGGTGTCGACTGCCATGGACACCATGGGTTTTACTGCAGTAACAGCGCAGGCCAGATAGCACGGCACGCCAGTATCAATATATCATCCGTCGTGCTCTTGTCACCGGCTGGGTGCCAGCTGTTTTAGAACCCAATGGCTTGGCACGCGACGATGAGAAGAGACCAGGCGGAATGTCCATAATGCCTTGTAAGGTAGGTAGGCCTTTGGTGCAAGATGCACCGTGTGTCGACACCCTTGCACCATCCCATCTTCCAAGCGGTGGGCTGTGCTGGGACGGCTGCTGCAGGTGCGGAAAACCTCAAATGGCGCAAATACTCCAATATCTTTGGAACTCATATGTTCGAGCCGTTTGGGGTTGAAACAAGACAGAGATCAGACTCATATGCTCGAGACATCGCCAAGCGGTTGTTCGACTCTTCACGTGACCAGACGGCTGGCCTATTTTTTGGCTAAAGAATCCGCATTGCCATACAACGTGGCAATGCTGCCAGCCTTTCGTTAGCTTTGTAATTATTTAAATATTTGGGTCAACTCAAACTGTCAAATGAAAAACATCTCCAAATAAACAATCCATACACTCAATTTGTAAGTGGTACTATAAATTTGGCATACACATTGTACGTTTTCTGATTTATTTTCATCAGATACTTTGGAGCAGACTATTATTACCATTATCTTTCTCACAGCAAACATATTAACACTACCTTTATTTTATTTCAATCACTGAAGAGCTATCTCTTTAATTCATACTGCAAAAACTACACTTCATTATTGTTGGCGTCGAAATATTTACATCTAACTGACGTATGCCTTTGAATGGGAGCAACATTAATCTTTAAGCTCTCTCGAATCATATCTATTATTATTTCCCCTTTGTTGCGTAACTTTATTACTCCTAACGAATCCATCCATATTTACACAGCACCCTCAAAGGTTTTCCAGTATCGCTCATTTCACACATTGTCTTAAATCTACTTGAGTTTACGCCAAAACTTTGCACACGTTGATATATATCTTCGAATTAACTTTAATGTCTTCCGGCATCTAGGGGGTAGGAGGCATGTATGAAATTCGCTTAAATCAGATAGGAACAGAAGGACGGCTCCTTACAACGAGCGAAAACCCACGCATAAATAGAAGAGCCGAAACACACACACGCCACGATATCGCAAAGTCACACGACGTCGCAACGGGCCACGATATACAGCACGTCGTCGTGTCGTGAAAACTACTTATGTAGGGCCAAAAATATACACACGATACGATGTCGCATCGTAGCACGTTGCGACGATAACAAATGCCTGTCGTGAGTACGCTAGCACTCGCTATTCGTGAAGCGTGTCTATGTGTGCGTGCGTGTGCTCGGTGTGTGTGGAGCCGACCTTCTGTACCTCTATCTATTTTATGAAACTCGTTTGGTTAAAACGTTTTCCCTAAACAAAGAGTACGTCATCTTTGTTAATTACATGTCTGAATTATTACCGGATACTTTCTTCCCATAACTTTAAGGGCCTTTGGAGTACGTGATTCGTGTTTTTGACGGCTGCTCTTTACGGGATTCTGCTTTGAAAGGAGAAGATTAAGGTAGTAATTAAGTAAGGATTTGCTGCATCGTTTGAAGTTTGAAACGCAAACTGTTTACGTGGTGAAAGTATTTGATATAATGTTCTACTTACCTATGAATCCTTTTGTGGTGTTTTTGGTTTGTGTTTTTATTAAACTAAAGCCTTAGTAAAAGCTTGGTCTTCAATAGTTGATAAGTACCTGAAATCAAAACAAAAATTCATTTGAAAGTCATACTTTGCGTACAATTAGGAAAACTTAGAACCAAGTTTTGGATTTCAAACGCCGCACTGATTGGCCCAATTTTCTTGAAATGAATTTTTTCTCCGCCATTTTTTTAATGACTCGTTAGAATGTTTCGTGTAACGAGCCCAATCAAGATTACTAAAAAAAATTCTAGATTGTTAAAATCTGTACTTTCTTCGAAATTCTTCTTCTTCTTCTACCTTCGAAATTATGAAACTACCATAAATTTTCTTTTCTTATAATGTCGACTAAAACAATCCAGATTGCTGAAAACTTTTCACCTTCTCTTATATTTTCAAAGAAAATTCGTGAATATCGAAAAACTGTTCATATTTTAATGGGTATCATACCCAAAGTTTGGGATCGCTGATGCTTATCGCTTAACTTGAACCAAACTCGAAGTTCGTAACGCAACTTTATTAAATTACCCGACTTGGCAAATGTATAAATTGTCGAATTTATAGCTTGGGTTCTCAGTGTGTAGGTTACGCGCGATGACGTCGGTCGACGGTCATTGCTTAGTGTAGTTTGGTTGACCATATTACGGTCGTGTGGGTTAGTTTTTGGTCGCCCAAAATAGGAACTGCTTTTATTTTAAGGCTGAAAAGATTTGGCTTTCATTATTAAGTAACTAAGGGAGTTTTACTAACTTTTTATATAACTAGTAATCTTATACAGATATAGACAGCTTTTCCATAGAAAAACTGACAGACTGCAAATATTTATTCGCCGAATACGACTTAGACTAGTACTACTATAAAATTTTAGTAGAATTCGCCCTAAGTGTGATTTATGTAATAAAAAGCATTTTGTAAAAAAAAGGCCAATTCCTAAATGGCCGCCAACACAGTTAGGTACTAGTTTTCTATTTCCATTGAATTTCATTAGCAGATGACACCGCCTAAAACCCTTCTCATGATAAAATTCACAGACATCAAAGAAATTAGCAATATAAGCCTAATAACCCTCCACATTTCAATATCCAACATAATGTCGTGTTCCTATGTCACCTAAAGGCACTACGATACTGATTCTATGTAGATCCTCTGATTAGCTTCAGCTCAATGCCGAGTTTCGCAAACACGAAAGTTTCACCGATCGTGACATTTCGGAAAATAGCACTAATGTGTATTGGAGTGCTGACACAAAGCCTAGGTTCGAGCTGAAAGGAAAACCGCTAGAATAGCTCGACGTGTGACATGGCAAAGGTCATTATCGTCATCATCAATAGCATATCACAGTCCAACGCTAAATGTGGTCCCGAAACTACGACAATGGATGGTTTTGGAGCCTACATGAACTGACTCTTTAATAAGGTTTTGCTTACGTTCCTTCATAATGATGAAAGTTTTTTTTTAAGAATATAAATAGATCTTGCTCAGTATAAAAAAATATACGGGGTAGCAGGGACATCGACGCGCAAACTATAACCATGAATTCTGAACGCTCCTGCGTTGAAATTTTTCGTCGTTTATTAAAAAAATATTTTCCTGCATACATTTTGACCACGTCAGTATTGCTTTTTTCTAGGAAAAAGCTGATTTTTCAGCCCCTTATGGTATCGTATTACCCAGTGACTGGGTTTGCGAGGTCATACAGATGGTCACTACATGTAAAATACTGGTATATAACTGCACCCGGTTAGACTGGAAGCCGACCCGAACGTAGTTGTGAAAAGGCAAAGATGGTGATGATGACTATAAAACGCTCAGTGGTATTAATCTCTCTTTATTAAAATTCAAACACAAAACAGCCACATACTCTAAAACCAATGAAACCCATAAAAAAACTCATAACAATCGTTTCATTTTTAAACACATCCAATTGCTATGAATGACCCTTACTCGCTTAAAACCAAGGCGATAGTTTTTAGATGGCAGTAAATATAAAAGGGAAACATGAGGCACTAGCGCTTGCCAAGTGGGGCAAGCTACTGGCCAAGTTTCATGAACAGCTGATATTAGTTCACTGTATATTTTTTGTTGGTAATCCTTTCGCGTTGGGAGACGAAATATTTCGTTGGTCGGCCTGATTTGTAGGTTTCACCTTTTTTTGTGAGTTGTGGCTGTTGACTGGGAGGGTTTGGAATTGTATGCTGTAGTATATTGTAGTCTTAGTTTTACATAGCGATTTTTTACTACTAGCCCGGTCCTGGATTTTTTCCCGCTTGATGGCAATAACATGGTGCCACACGCCTACCCTACCTACATACATACCGTTGGAGCTGCTGAAAATTTTAAAATACAATTTTTGCATTATATAAATTCAATCTCATAATAATATATTGTACATTTAATTGCATAGCACATATGTGAGTACTATGTACATACTATAAATAAAGCTACCATTTACTGGGTACGTCTTTCATTGACTTGAATGTGACTTGGCGAGTATGTCGCATGCTCACTCTAATGTCTCGCTGATGGTGGCGCATGTGTTGGATCATTTAGCTCCCTTCAAAATGGTTGAGCTGAACAGTGCTAATCTGTGCGTCATGTTCGTGAACGGGCGCCGTCAGTAGGGACTGGTCAACTCTTTCCTGCCATGGCTTATTTTAATTTAATATTTGAATTGTTTTTTTTTATCTTTTCATTAAGGACGCTTTTTACATTCTGCATGAATCGTTCTCACATGCATAATATTTTTAACATGAATGATGTAACCAATACTTTGTAACCATATTATTATGATATAAAAGAGTGTCCATGGAGTTTCTTGCCCGTTCTTCTCCATAGGGTACCTACTACGCTTTGGAATGGGCAACTAGCTTCATTTTTTTGACTGATCGACACTTGACAATTCAAAAGTGCTTGAAATAAATACTTTGAGTTTGAATAAATAGGCTTGCCCCTATTACCTAGGACTTGAACATGACTGCCAAAATGTGGTGGTGTGTGGGGTGTACTTATATGTAAGTACACCCCCACCTAACCTTTCGGATATTATAGGAATGATGTTATGGAGATATATAAATGTGTTGTTGTAATCTTTTCGCACTTGTGGACGAAATAATTCTTTGGTGCGGTTGATTTGTAGGTTTCTCCTTTTTTGTGAATTGTGACTGTTGACTGGGAGGATTTGGGATTGTCTGCTATAGTATATACTCGTATATTGTAGTCTTAGTTTTACGTAGGGATTTTTCAGTAGCAGCTCGGAGTCTAGATATCTACCCGGTTGACGGCATTAAGTCCCCTATTAAATGGGCTCCTATTAGAGCCTAAAATGTGGATGTACTATAGGTGAGTACACCTTCTTTCTAACTCTTCGGTGATTACAGATTATATTTTTGTTGTATTCCTTTCGCGCTGGTAGATAAAACATTTCGTTGGTGTGGCTTGATTAAATGATTTTATTTTGTAAATAGGTCTGAGCAAACACTGTTACACGTCAATCATATTTAAAACTAGATGAGATCGGCGTTTCCTGTCTGACTAGTCTAAGAAGAAAAGCCGAAACAGTGGTGGTGGAAACAGTGGTTTTGTGTTTGTAGTGTGGCTGTATGAGTGTATTTTTTTTGTATTATGAGTCAGTGATACTCGACTTAAAATTTTATTTTTTATTATTATTTGAAACATACTCAGAGGACACAGTCTCTTTAAAGTCCAGACATAACCTTGATCAGATCATATGAAGACCATGTAGTTCGATGTCTGAGATGGTATTTTGAGGAAAGAACCACACAGATCGAGAGGACTTGTCCAGTCAGTGCACGCATTTGTCAGAAATCGTGCAGCTCAACTCAAAACTTAAGGAGCTCAACGAGATTTGTGGGTATCTTCTTCTTCCGAGTTGAGGTCGTTGACTGGGAGGATTTAGGATCTATAGGTTAGGTCTGCTATTAGAACTTTAATAGTCTTATTTAATTTTCCACAACTATAACGTCCATCCCACGCTACTATATTCCGGTCTCACGTCTACTTTTTTAGTAGTATTTACTGGTTAGCTTACCAGACAATTTTTACCATGTAAAGACATTGATTTTTATCAAATTAACACACTACATCAGTGTAATACCTAGCCCTTTCATACAACTGTCAAATAATGTCAGTTGTGATTAATGAAAAATTTACCAACTAACCGACTTTACGTTACAAGAGTCAGTTCCTATCGTTACCAGAAACGACTAAATATAAATATTATACTTGAAGCCACTGCCATCTGAAACCCATAACCCAATTACTGGTTAATACCTACATTCAGCTGTGGTTAGATTTAGCTGTCAAACTCCGAGCTTATGACCACCCGTAACGTTTACTATTGCTATTTCGATGAAAACTGGAACCGAGAGGGTTTAATCTACCTTTCGAAGCACGGAATGATATCCACTAGGGCAGCAAAATTTCATAGATTGATTTTATTTATCAACCAACTCTTAAAGCGTCTTGCGTATTTTAACCTATTTTATTTCCATGCCATATGGTTTCTCCGTAGCCAGTATTGCTATATTCACATGCATCATCATCTGCGTAACCTTTTCCCAACCATGTTGGGGTCGCCTTCCAGTCTAACCGGATGCAGCTGAATACCAGTATTTAACATGGAGCGACTGCCTATCTGACCTCCACAACCCAGCTACTGGGTAATAGAATACCCCTTGGTAAGACTGGTTGTCACACTTTCGGGCTTATCCGTAACGACTGTCAATGATCTACGAACGCCATTTGGGAGCAACGGCTTGACGTGCTTTCTGAGGCACTGAGGGGTTTCGGTATGTAAAGATGGTCACCATTCCACAGACCAACGGCGGCAAGCGTAGCTTTATCTGATCGATCGACCTGCGGGGCTGTTAATATCTAGCTACGAGCCTCTGCTGCATTCACCTGGATCCAAATAAAACCATTTCATATTTGCAGCAAAGATCACGTATTCTAAAAATGAGACTTTCTGAAAATAATTCTATTTGAAAACTCTTCTAGCGTACCCCAGCCGTTAATAGTGTCTCAAGTCATAATTTATATCTCGAAAGACGTCATAACTTTCTGCAAAGCTCGAGTTATTGTAATAGAGCATACCTACTCTAAATTCTAACTACGAAGCCTTTGACCTCATCTTATAATGTTAGTTTGAAAATATCAGAAGAAATAGAACGAATGGAACGAATTCTTTTGTTTTTAGGTTCCTTTCTCGAATTGTAATGTGTATTTCCCGATGGAATTCCTACATGACTACGAAGACGTGTACTGTTGATGTAACTGTCTCGGTATGACAAAAATCTTTAAAAAGTTCAAATGATGAAAGGACTTGCTTGATACAGCATAAGAGGTTGATAAGAATATACATTCTGCATGAATTTCTGTTATATAATTTTAGACTAATGTAGTGATCTGTAAAATATTGTTAACAATTTAAAAAGAAATAATAATAACGCAGTTTTAAGTACAACTCGAGGAAGGCTATATGCTACTTAACGCCACGCTAAGATTCTTAGCAGCCCAGCTAAATTAAAAAACCGGCCAAGTGCGAGTCGGACTCGCGCACCGAGGGTTCCGTACAATTAAAATTTACGATTTAGGACGTATTAAAAAAAAACTACTTACTAGATCTCGTTCAAACCAATTTTCGGTGAAAGTTTACGTGGTAATATAGATTATATATTTTTTTAAGTTTTATCATTCTCTTATTTTAGAAGTTACAGGGGGGGGGGGCACATTTTACCACTTTGGAAGTCTCTCGCGCAAACTATTCAGTTTAGAAAAAAAATTATATTATAAACCGCAATATCATTTTTGAGGACCTATATCCATAGATACCCCACACGTATGGGTTTGATGAAAAAAAAATTTCGAGTTTCAGTTCTAAGTATGGGGAACCCCCAAAATTTATTGTTTTTTTTTTCTATTTTTGTGTGAAAATCTTAATGCGGTTCACAGAATACATCTACTTACCAAGTTTCAACAGTATAGTTCTTATAGTTTCGGAAGAAAGTGGCTGTGACATACGAAAGACAGACAGACAGACATGACGAATCCGTTTTTGCCATTTGGCTACGGAACCCTAAAAAGCAGGCAAGAGATGCAATGCGACGGGGTCGAGGAAACAAGTCACGCGGACAAACTCGCGGGCCCTAACTAGTCCACTTATATCAAACGTTAGGTATTTATGATATTATCAGACAAGTTAAAATCACAAAAGGCTAGTAGAGAAGACTGACCGTGCTATACTGTATCAGCTACAAGTATATTATCTTCAACAAGCTCCTCATCAGAGTACTAAAAATGTATGATGTACCATAAAAAGATATAAGCGTATGTCTAATAGGAGGTTTTGAAATGTTGCCACGCTTTAGTGCGCTGTACCGGTACAGCGTCCTAATAATTGTTTACGAGTACTGCACCGGGCGACGTCATTAAGTCGGCGCCGGCTGTCGCTGAAAACCAGTGCTGGGGCTCTGCCTTGCATAGGGTCGCAGCATAATGCTGAGCTTTAGTCATTTTGAGTGGATGTGACGCATGTTTCCTCCAACCATTTTTTTTTTTGTGTTTTATGATCTTTTTTGCGTCATGTTTACCGCAAATAAACGTATTTTCTTTCTTTCTATATAAAACTAAACACAACTGAACCTCGAAATAGCACTCACGCCTTCGTTTATCTACCTAATGAAGCAGTTGAACCCATAACTGATTAAAGCCATCTGTCAAACCATCTAATGTACATATATGTATAATTGAGAATATGTTAATATTAATACTGTGCTACATAGATCATTAATTTAGATAATTACGATGCTATGAAGAGAACGCTATGTAGAGGAGCTTGTGGCTAAGTAATAACAGCCGCACGAATCGATCGATTAGGTTAAGCTACGCTTGCCGCGGTTTGTCCATGGATGGGTGACCATCTTCACATACCAAGACCCCTCCGTGCTTCGGAAAGCACGTTAAGCCCGGTTAAGCCGTTACGTTAGTCCCGGCTGTCATTCGTGGACCTTTGACAGTTGTTACTGGTCGTTAGAAGCCCGAAAGTCTGACAAACAAGGCCAAGGGGTATCGTATTACCCAGTAACTGAGGTGGTCAGATAAACAGTCGCTCCATGTAAAATACTGATATTCAGCTATATCCGGTTTGACTGGAAGCCGACCCCAGCATAGTTGGGAAAAAGCTAGGTAGATGACCTTTGGTAACATCCTCTGAACCTGTGTTATGCAAATAAAGTATTTGATTTACGGTTTACCATCAAATGAATTAAACTTGACAGCAGTATCCAATATGATGTAGGACAACACTCAGTGGGCCAAACGAAGAATGAATCGTATAATCTTACGATATAATAATATCCTGAATCGTCAGTTGCTTTGATATTTTTATGAATTAAAACTTTATGCACAAGTAATAAATATATAAAACAAATACACATATACAAAACAGAATAAACTTTGTCGGTAGAAATAACGATAGGTAGAGGAGAAAAAAAAACCAACAAATCGGCGCTGGGATGACTTTACGAACTTTTTACGGATATGGTCACGTGGCTTCCAAATTCCAATTAAATACCGCCTGGACAAAGAAATAAGAGTAAATAAAACCAGAACGGCGAGGAGGACTTCGTTGAAGACGATTGTTGACTCCTATTTATTTAATGATTTATGTACACGCAGTAAAATTGCTACAGATTTTTTTGTGTTGATGAATTTGTTTTTGTGACTTTCTAACTTTTTTTTAAATTTTTATGAGCCTCGTTGGTCTTTCTAGTCGGCGCAAGCGTTACTATAGGCCGACCGCTTAGCTGAGACATTGCCTTAGGTAGCTGCGCGGTGCGAGAGGGGTGATAGTTGTCACAAGTAGACAAATCTCTGAGCTCTCGCATCACGTCACCACACCCCTCCCGCACCGCGCTGCTACCTCAGGCAACGTTTCAGCTAAGCAGTTGGCCTATACTGAGTATGAGGTCCTATGTCCGATTTCCGGGTCGGCAAAGTGTTATTGGTTTTTTTTTTATCTCGAATTCCTCATAAGCAGCCCGTAGTCAGGATTTTTGTCCGGTGGATGGCAAAAGGGTCGCCTTCTATTATAAGGGACTCTGCATAACCCTTTGGGGAATAGAGGTGTGAATGTACTGCCTCAATCGCAGTAATTCCTCTATTTTGCTGTCCAGCCTACCGTCTATAAGACAATTATCTTAACTGCCAGGGCTTATTTTTAATTTTATTTTTTAAATTGTTTCTTTTTTACATTGTTCTCACATATAGAAGCAATAAGAATAATGTACCCAGGATTTTGTAATAATATCTTGATTTAAAAGAGTGTCCTTGGAGTTTCTTGCCCGTTCTTCTTCATAGAGATCTTTAGCTTCAACTTTCTGACTAACTGACCGACTATTTAATTTTTACAATTCAAAAGTTCCTGTAAATGGTTTAATTGAAATAAATGATTTGACTTTGAATTATCAGCGATAAGACTGCCATTAAAAAATACATAATATCTTTTACTTTATTGCTCATTACATGATTATACTATATCTTTCAAACCCTCTTTAATAACTGCCAACCATATTAAAGTAAGGTATCTGTTAATAGTTCTACTGGTATAATATGTCCTGCATTCTTTGCCTTTTCAAAACCCCTTTTTATCGCCCATGCCATAGTCCCTTACTTATTTCTACCATCTACTTCACTATATTCCAATTTATACGCAGAAATTCCTCTGCCTATCTCTATAGTCATACATAAAACCGCCTCTTTGTAGTTAGAGAGACAAAAACAAATTTATTGCACGATCACAATGATTTTGACGTGGGTTCCTGATAGGGGTTTCGTAAACACCCTTATATTAATTGATGTAATTTATATGTGTTCAACATTGGGGCTTGGAGCCAACGTTATTGCTCCGTTTAAACTGTTTCTACCTTGCTTTGTGTTGAATTTTGAAGGTTTTAGAGTGTTAGATGATTTTATTAATTGTATCGTGATTGTTAATGAATCTATATCATCATTTACAGTCCCACTACACCCACTGACACTAGACATATGTAAGGTTTGTTTTTAATAACATAAACGGCGTTGACAACTTTTTTGGTTGGCAACTGGATCCGTCGACACGTTCACGGTTGCAGTTGCTTCTACCGTTGATGCGTCTACAGCTGACTATGACGAATGTCGATGGCTGCAGTCGGCTCTGTCGTTGGTAACGTGCCGCTCGCGTAAATATGCACTAAGTCAGTCAACAAGATTCACATTTCATAAAAAAGTCAAAAACTCTGGTAATAAATCCTAAAATATCATTCATGAGGACCTCGACTAGTAATGACTTAAGATAAAATATGGATTACCTCACCCTTCAAAACCTGAATATTAAACTGCCGTTACTTCACAAACTGTTGCCTAGCCTTAAGGACTACCTAATTTAATTATTCATGCCAAGCTTAATGGACCAACTTAGCTCTAAAACAAAGAAGTAAGAGGAGATTAACATAAAATTAACTTCAAAAATATTCATTGTAAAAAATGTCCGAAAAATAATGAGAGCACGCAGAGACAACCACCAATTAAAATCTGGTTAACCACTGAATGAAAACAAAGAATTCTGCGAACCGACAAAGCTGGGCCATTAATCAACAAAACTACTCCATAATCTAATAAATCATGAAAGAAAGAAATGAAAATGTAAATCACGAACCACCATTTAGGGAATTATAATTAAAAGAGGTTTTTACCCTTCGTAGGCTTTTCAATCTATTGCTTCAGTATCCTTTTTGCAATTTATAGTGTAAATTGCTTTTTGTGATTCAGAAATTTTCGTGGGTATGTAATTTATTTGCAGAAAACCCAGACATAAATTATCAATAAAATGAACAGCTCATACGATTTTAAGTCCGATCGTAAGAATAAACCGTATGACTTCAATTTAACAGTAAAATACCTACGTGATTTGAGAAATATTATTACCTATGAGCTCCTGAAAGATTTTTCACCCAATAAAAAAACCTTATTAGAGCAGTTGAGCATTTATGAGTTGTTAGAGCATTGTTTTTGATTGTATGTATTATTGTTTTGTCTCCTTTACTATTTATTTAAACTTTCGCACAAAAAAGGTACAAAGGCGGACTTAATGCCTTAGGCATTCTCTACCAGTCAACCAAGGGTGGTGAAGAGATTAGATGGCAGGTGCTTTGGTTGAGAGGGACAATGATAAAAAACTTAAAACTATGTATATAAATAGGTTATATTATACACATACATACTATTACTATAATATATACTTATAATATATATATATATATATACAAAATCAAGGAAGAGAGGTATTAAGATGACTCTACGCTATTTTTTAAATTTGTTTTGAAAATAACTCTGCAATTTCCGCTTAAATGCATACCGACTGGTGGCCGTCCTGATATCAAGAGGAAGCGCATTCCAAAGAAGAATGGACTGAATATGAAAAGAAGAATGAACAAAGTCAGACGTATGAGAAGGACAGAGTAAGAGGAGATTGTTAGAAGAACGCAGATTCTTAGTGTGTGAAGAACATAGATATTGGAAGTGAGATATTAGATAAGAAGGAGGAGTGGGAGAGTTGAGAAGGGAGAAAAGCGTGGTCAAAGCGCGCAAACTTCTTCTTTGGCGAATGGACATCCATTTGAGCTCAGACCTATAGCTTGACACATGGTCATATTTCTTGAGGTTGAATATGAACCGGATCCCATTGTTAAGCAATCTGTCGAGCTTATCCAGCAACACCGCATTCAAATCAAAGTAGCACACGTCACCATAGTCGATTAGAGGGAAAATCAAAGTCTGCACAAGCATTTCACACGCTGTCTACATCTCCTTATCTATTGTCCTGTCTCGGGTGTGCTGGAAGAGATTTCTTGTGAAATAAGCATCACCTCTGTACCTATTTTTTCTGTTCTGTTTTTCATGTCTGTTTATATGTGTGTACATAAATGGTAAAATAAATAAATAAAGAGATGAAGAAGTTTAATTAAGAATTGTAAATCTCACGGGCCAGTAACTTGACACACTACTTGACTTTTAAAATAAAAAACTTAAACTTAAAATAAAGAATACATAGGTAATTTTGAGTCGGCGCCGAACAATCAATAAACAAAGGTCACTAAATTGCTTTAAATTTAAACGGCGCCGACTCAAAATTATTTAGGTACTTTTACATTAGGTTAAGAACTTAGTTATTAAGGTTAAACAAAAAAGTTTTATTATTTTTGCTTTTCAGTTTTTTCGGTGGTTTAATTTGTTTGTTAAAAAGTTTTTATTTTAGAATTTTTTGTGGCTATAATCTACTAATTGTTTGCCAATGGGCAGGCATATGTGGCACTAAGTAGAGCAATAATACACAACTCAGCATTCAAATCTGTGAGTGAACAATAAATCACCCCTATTTTCCCACCCTTAGGGTTGAAATATTTTTTTCAATTTTATATGCGACCAACTTCAGGGGTATACCCTTTCCCTTCACTTTTAAAAAAAGAACTATCAAAATCGGACTACTCTGTAAAAAGTTACGCGTGTTCATACATAAAAAAAAATATACGCGTCGACTTGAGAACATCATGCGTTTTTTTTTCGTCGGTTAATAAAAAAATTCTGAACTTTGGCCCTTACTAGTAATTTAAGAAAACCAATGACTGTAGAGAGCAGTAGTGGCACAGTGGTATCGGCTTCGACTAACGAGTTGTAGGTCGTTAGATCGAACCCGGGCAAGCACTTAACTTGGAGAATTTAATTTCATCACCACTGCTCTCAAAACGGTGAAGGAAAACATTCTGAGGAAACCGGCACGTCTTAAATGTGACATCAACCAACTCGCAGTGGGCCCGCGTGGTAGATTGTGGCTCACTGCCTCTTATAGAGAGGAGGCCTGTGTCTAATCAGTGAGAATATTTTAGGCTGATTGTACTATGATTTTGTAAAGTGAATTTCATCTATCATCTTGTTCTATCATATCTTCACAAACTTTATTTATATGAACACGTCATGCCGTGATAAAAATAAATCACAAAATAAAAAACTAGTTCTGTGCTTGCCAAGACTCCCATAAAAAATCCTTAAGCCAATAAAACCCAGGCTGTGCATCGTAAACTTGACCTCCAATATAAATCAATCGCCAGTCATTAAACTAATAGTTTCAGCGCTCCCGAAACTAGCAATAAATTCAGATCCGTACTTAACATTTACCTCAAAAGGCTATAGCCAGTTGCAAGAAGTAAAGTCTATAATAAAGACGACAAATCCAAAGGCTGTAGGTAGCAGAGGTTTGGACGCTTGCCAAATCATTTCGCTACATTTTCCCTGCGTAACACTGTGTGGTGCAAGTCAAGAGTTTTCGTTGGTATACCTTCATATGAAGAAATATTATAATATTTGTTGAAAATAATGGATCTTCCACTTTAGCTATAGGAAAATAGTATACTTTTGCAATGTTTGTAAATATGACAGAACCATGTATGTATGACATAATTTGCGGCATAATTTTCTATAAATTGCGGTACTGTAATTTTACTCTAGGTGCATCATCTTCACATACCTATAGTTATGAAATTGTTCATTCTCCTCCATACAAATTTACCTTTTGGAAGGGGCGACTAGAATCAATTATATTTTATTGTAAACTAGCTTCTGCCCGTGACTTCGTCCGCGTAAAGCCACTTTCTTACTTTCTTTATTTAATTTTATTTTTTTCCCGTAAGAACCTTCTACAAAGTATTAGAAAGCTTTAAAAAAAAAATTATACACACAATTATAAACAAACGATCCGGAATAAATTCTCTAAATGATGGTGAAAACCACGTGTGAAAACCGCATCAAAATTCGTCGCGTGGCTTAGAAGAAAAACACGTTCAACAAATAAACACGAAAAGTGACTTTAATTTAAAATATGCATATATGCGTACTTATATTATAAATGTGGTTTATCAACCAGCATTTTAATTTTTAAGAATGGAATTTCCAAGAGTAGATTTTTCCATTTTTTTGCCGACTCATTCATCTCTTAGCATTCTTTCAAAGTGAAGTTGATCACAATAATCGTTGTCTCACTTGTCCCAGCCATCTATACAGGCTCGTGCCAAATCAAATCAATCGTCCTCTTAAACCCATGTTCGACCCCTGTCTCCTACAGTCGTAAGCCAATGTTCGCTCCCAGGAGAGTCACCCTCAGCTGCAAACAACTGTCAATGCATTTTTATTTGAAGCTGATTGGCTTTTCTATAGACCAGTGATAGAAATTGTAATTTATTTTGTTTCCAAAAATAACGTCAGCATTCCTGTTCTTTTTACACTATGTATAAGCATACCTATATACGCGTGCAAAGAAAAAGAAAAAGTATTAGCAAATACAATCGTTTCTCACGCAGAGGGGTGACACCCGTTTTTAAACTGTCATTTTCATTCACAACGTTGAAATCTCTCACTCGATGTACCTTACCTTATAATTTATTGCCGCGGTTGGTCCGTGGATGGGTGACCATTTTCACATACCAAGTCCCCTCCGTGCCTCGGAAAGCACGTTAAGCCGTTGGTCCCGGCTGTCATTCGTGGATCTTTGACAGTCGTTACGGGTCGTCAGTAGCCCGAAAGTCTGACAACCAGTCTTACCAAGGGGTATCGTATTACCCAGTAACTGGGTTGTGGAGGTCAGATAGGCAGTCGCTTCATGTAAAATACTGGTAGGTATTCAGCTGCATCCGGTTAGACTGGAAGCCGACCCCAACATAGTTGGGAAAAGGCTAGGCAGATGATGAAGTAGGTATAATAATTTAAGTCGACGCGTACCTATATTTGTTTTAATGTATGACCACGCATAACTTTTTACCGAGTAGTCCGATTTTGATAATTTTATTTTTTTTTTGGAAAGGGACCCCCCAAAGTTGATCCCGTATAAATTTGAAAAAAAAAATCCAACGCTATGGGTGGGAAAATAGGGGTGATTTATTGTTCACTCACAGATTTTAATGGAGTTGTGTATTATTACTCTACTCAGTGCCACATTTATGCCTGCCCTTTGGTAAACCATTAGTACATTATAGCCATAAAAAATTAGTAAATAAAAAAAAATTAACAAAAAAATTAAACCACCGAAAATCTGAAAAGCAAAAAATAATAAACCTTTTTTATTTAACCGTAATAGTTCTTAAACTAATGTACCTAAGTATACCTAAATAATTTTGACTCGGCGCCGTTTAAATTTAAGGCAATTTAGTGATCTTTGTTTATTGATTGTTTGGCGCCGACTCAAAATTACTTAGGTATAGTTAGGTACATTAGTTTAAGAACTTAGTTATTAAGGTTAAATAAAAAAGGTTTATTATTTTTTGCTTCTCATTTTTTTCGGCGGTTTAATTTTTCATACCACGGTGATTCAGAAAGCAGAAAGAACTAGAACAGTTCTCATTCAGTAATATTAAAAGTATGCTGTCCTAACAGTGTATAAATTATATTTTATTTCTTTGCTTTTAAATTTAGTTATAAAAAAATACTTTAACATGTCAAACTAATATTTTAAAACTAGATGAGGTCGGGTTTTCCAACTGGCTACTCTAAAAAGAAATACTGAAAGAAACTCACTGGATAAACATATCAAATCTTATTATTTACACCACACAATCCGAGAAACTGGGTGAAAGTAGGAATAAAATGAGAAGATTTTAATATCAAAAACTTTATTAGCTTGAAAAATATTTTGCACTGGCCTGATTGTTTAAAAACTCTTTCGGAGTTGTTATAATAAAGTTTCTATCAAATTAAGGGTTACAAACGGAGGCGTTTTGTGGGTGACAGATAAAAGTACAAGAGATTTTTTCCTAGGTTATCTTTATGTGAAGGCAAACATGATACTCGTAGATAAATCAGCAAAGCATGGTACAAAAGGGAGGGTTGGGTCCAGGCTGCCAAAGATGGACAAAATATTGTAACAATTAGATTGAAAGTGGATTCCTAGTATTATATGAAAAATAAGGACAAAAAATAAACATTTATCGATGGTTTTGAATAACAAGAATAGATCGCAGTTGAACTCAAATGATCCCAAAATAGATCGCTAAGGCAAATTGGGGTCGGAAAATCAAATGTATTAGGATGACAAAAATAATGGACCATTACTCTAAATCTGAGCTCAGCCTTAAACGTAGGCTGAACATAAGGATAAGATAAGATAATGTTAAGAAGGACTTTCATATTTCGAAATTAGGGTTAATGCCCATGAGTTTGTTCATCCTCTTTCAAAATAAATATATTATGTAAAAGGTTTATAGCCTCTCTTGAGTATTCTAGCGTGTGCTTCAATGTATGATATTGGTTTCCTGAAGGTTAGGCAGAAGTGTACCCATAGTAGGTAGAGTCCACATGTAATTTATATTTATATATATAATTTAATATAATAACAGGGGGCCAGCTTATTCCCATAAACTGGGCAGTTCACAACGAGCAGGGCATGATGTGCGACATTACATAGTCTAGGGGTCAGTTTCATCCTATACCCCAACTTCCAGCAAACCCATAATCCATATAAAAGTTATTTTAAGAAATATAGCTCTCTCGATTAAAGTTGATCAGCGTGAAATTAGTGTCTCATCATTCAAAAAGGATATCATTCTAGTCCACGTAACGCAAGTTACACACGTAAAAGATAAAAACACCCGACCACATATTAGAGGTATGACTGGGAGAATTTACGCGATCAATAATGACAACGCAAAAACGATGCCCTTATTAATACCGCAAAACAAAAGGCGGTGGGGTAGATATAGTACAAAATAGATTGGTACAGAAGGTCGGCTCCATGCAACGAGCGAAAACGCATGCACATGCGCAACCAGCATATAATAAGCAACCAGTTTGGTTTTGTCTAAGCAAACAGTTTGATTTTGTCTATCGTGTCTATAATGTCTATAATTTATAGTGGCTTTCAAAAGTTAGTTGACAATTTTTCACTTCAACTGTAATGCCACATCATCTGCCTAGCCTTTTCCCAACTATGTTGGGGTCGGCTTCCAGTCTAACCGGATGCAGCTGAATACCAGTATTTTACATGAAGCGACTGCCTATCTGACCTCCACAACCCAGTTACTGGGTAATACGATACCCCTTGGTAAGACTGGTTGTCAGACTTTCGGGCTACTGACGACCCGTAACGACTGTCAAAGATTCATGAATGACAGCCGGGACCTACGGCTTAACGTGCTTTCCGAGGCACGGAGGGGACTTGGTATGTGAAAATGGTCACCCATCCACGGACCAACCGCGGCAAGCGTAGCTTAACCTGATCGATCGACCCGTGCGGCTGTTATTACTTAGCCACAAGCCCCTTAATTTTCTTTACCTATTGTGGCATATCTTATTTTATTATGTATCGTCTTCACGTATACATAGTTAAAGAAAACAAAATATTGTAAAACATTTTAAAAGAGTAACGGTGGAGTTTCTTGCCCGTTCTTCTCCATATGAAAATATATTTTGGAAGGGGCGACTAGAATCAATTCTGTTATATTGTAAACGATTGAAAGATTTTGTCGATCAAAAGTGCCTTTTATGTTATTGGTATTTGAAATAAATGCTTTGAATTTGACTTGACTTCTTTACGTACAGCGAGTGCAAGTGCACTCGCGACTGGTATTTGTTTGAGATCGCCGCACGTACGCGTCTATACGTGCGTGTGCCTGTTTTCGCACGTTGTATTGAGCCGACCTTCTGTAGGCCTATCTATTTTGTGGTAAATATAAGAATAATAACGTATAGATCGGCTGTTTTCGTCCATTGATTGCCTTTCTCTTTGTTGGTAGAAGAGGTACGACGCCATTGAAATTCAAATTTAAAGCTCGCACCGCTGTTGGTTATTTGTTACTTTGAAATTAATAGTTTGGTGCGTTTGTTAGACTGGGGTGAACGAATTTTTGTTTGAACATCTCTCGAAGTATGAAAGGGTTAACTAACGAACTTTATAATATTCCATAACAGCTGGCAACTTAAAATAATAATAATAATATCCCTGGACATTTCACACAGCACCATTTGTCCCAAGCTAAGCAACCTAATGCTTGTGTTATGGTAACAAGATGGCTGATAAACTACTTATATACAATTTTTTTTTTGTAAATACATACATATTATATAGATAGAAAAACACCCAGACTCGGAACAAATTCATTTAGGTCATACAAATATTGGTCATATAATACTGAGGAAGGAAGAATTAAAACTGAGTCATCAACAGAAAGTATATAGAGGTATGAGGAATAGGGTGTAAAGTTCGCTCATCCTCCATAGAAAAGAGAGGATCTTCCGACCAGACAGGTGTCGTGTCTGGTGGGCAACTGCCCGACTATTGATGTCGGGACGTTGTATATGTGCTAGTTGCGCGGTAAACTTGACTTGCGCCATGCAAAATTTGGTGTGACGTCGACTTCGCGACTTCGGCATCGCGACATGCTACTATATTTTGACGGCAACGTTGCCGCGATGTCCTTAGGCATCATCATTGAAATTTCAATTTTTAAGTTATATTTCTATTCTTCGCATAGAGATCCCGTGCCTCCAGTTTGTCCACCCGCCACCGTCAACGAGACGTCAACGAGAAACGAGATTCTTCGAACCGAGCGTGACATCGTGGTGACGGCGTGCCGTGGACACGCAGCTATGTTAAATGTATAGTCACGAGCACTAATATGTCAACACTTGGAAACTTTTAATAGCGATTTTTGCGTGAGATAACGAAAACCAAACAATGAAATATGACACATTGCAAAAACCTATGGGTTCGAAAATACTATGTTCGAAGCAACATAAAATTTTATTCAAACATAAAGGAGTAAATCGCTTTTGAATAAAGCCAAGTGTATACATAAATATGCTCGTGACTGTATGTATCGCTAGTTCGGCACCACCATCTCGTTCTCGTTGATGTCCCGTTGACGTGGCGGTGGACAAACGACTTAACACTTCTGAAATAGATCTAAAACTTATTATTATTTCCAATACAACTCCGGTTGTGATAATAAGAAAACGAAGTATATTTTTACACGAGAGAAGATTAATCAAGCCGGATCATGAACCGAACTAAAAGAGAATCTAATCATGCGTGTCCGATCTGTCCGTAGTGATAATACACCCTGGATTATTTATTGGTAACGTTTCGTTTCTAGTCTATTTCTTACTAGCTGTGCTTATTTCGGTCGCGCGGATGTCGGGTATCAACAATTTGTCGCTTAAAGATCAGACCACTCCTCCATTGAAAAGCAAGATTTTTTATCTCTTTTTAAGATTTTTTTTTGCGCGGGATCCTAATTATTTTTCTATAAAGTATACTTGGTTACTCCTTGTAATATCAGCTATATGATCTGCCAGTGAAAGTCCTGCCAAAATCGGGTTACGGAAATTTTCCGGAACAGAGACAAAAAAATTAAAAATAGAATTTTTGTTATAGTAGTTCCGTATAAACTTTCATAATTATGCATTTAGTAAACACTTTTTGAGATTGAAAATACCAATACAATTTCATAGTTAAAACATTAAAAGGTATATTAGTAAAAGGTTTTTAGGTGGTATTTTTTAAAATCTCAAAGAGCAGCCAGGGCGTTAATTGTAGATAGACTTTCGCTGTAATAGTAAAAATGCTCAAGATATTATTTCCCAGAAGAAACTGGTTTTTTTTTTCTGGCAACTTAAGTTTTGGGTATAAAATGTTCGACACATGAATGATGTCATTTCAAGGGGACGAAGTTACGAGCGGACGCTAGTTATAATAATAATTATGCCGGTTTGTTAAAACAACAATTATTCGGAAAAGGTTTTTACGTCTAAAATATTTTCAATTATGAAAAGATTGTTCCTGGAAGTTTAGTAAGAATATTGTCCTTGCCAAGTTATACAACGATAATTGGACTTCTGAGAAATAGGCCTGAATGAAAACTAATGGAAAGGGTTTGGCAAAATGTCAAAAGTATACAAAAATATTATATTGAATTATTTATACCGAGGAAGTAAAGTTCTAGAAATATAATCATTCATTTCTTTTTCCGATGAACCGAGCCAAAAATATGATTGGTATTTCTTTTGTTTTCATGATAATAATAATGGCATCCTTATATTATTTTCCTATTCATTTCCATTCAGACCATTAAACTTCGTGTTTTCTCAAGATTTTTTCCTTCATACTTGTTCTCATACACCACATAGGTACCTACGCACTTACAAGGTAACTATGTGGTGGACGAGGATACGTGAAAACATCATATTAATAAGAATATATATAACACTATTATAGTTAAAGCTACTAGCTAGTTTTCTATAAGAGCGGTGGCCGCCACATAGCGTCTGACATTAACCGCCGAATGACGTCACTAAAGCGTTATCTATGAAAGTAAGTTGATGTGTCTTCCTAGAGAGCGTTTTTTGCCACCATAAAGTCAAGTTATCTTCTTGGTCTTTATATAAATCATCTGTATGCCAATATTGGCAAAGCATAGCGCACTACTAATTTTTAAGATCTCTGTATGTAAATTACCTATGTTTTAAATAAAATAAAATATTCTTGTTCTTATTCTATTCTTATTCTCATAGAGCATTTTTGCGTACATTTAGCATATTCATTTTAAATGTATATGATCTAGCTATAGAAAGACCGTTTCATAGCGAAACGGAATTTAGACCCTTGAGCACCCTTTAAAAAGTTCTTAGTATGACCACATCATGATTTCAGTCGGAAGGAAGTCAGGGGATCTAGTCCCTAAGCACGAAATCCGTAGTTACGGCTGAAGTCACAGGCGTTTCCTACTCCGTATCACCTACGGACATAAGATTACTTTGGAGCCCGAAATAAGAATGAATGACAACACGATTTGACAGTTGTCCTTACTCCCGATGTGTTTTTGCCGTCCGAAAAAGTTAATTAATGGGGAGTAGGGTTCATTCCGCAGTATCGAACTATTTTCTGACGGACCTGTGACTTTGTTGACGGACTTCGAGATATTAGTCCCCCTTATGTTATAACCCTTTCCAAAATTGAGGATATCCATGGACCTCTTCATTCTTGAAAGGGCAGTTAGGGCCTAATGCATATACAGGCTGACTGGTAATTCGACGTATTCCTTCCAGGACGTCACAGTGGGGCCCATTTGCGACAATTAAGTACTCCATAATGCCTAGGCGAAAATTCATAGGATTCGAAAAAACCCTAATTTAATATATTTTTGAAAATTTCCCAGAAGTTGTGACTAAATATCACTTTTCCCTAAGCTCACCACACTCGCCCACATTCTAACCTTTTGATCCTAAGTCTCTAATTTGGTCTAGAAAACACACAAAACAAGTAATCAAAGTAACAAATTGGAGCTTATTGAAATTATTACGCAAACCTTAAGCAAATATTTAGAGAATAAAACCTATTTGGTATCCTTTTATGTATAATGTTATTCATAGTAGTAACTACGGCGTATATAAGCTGAAAATATTAATATATTACATGATTAATTATTTGGAGAACCGACAGTTTTACCTATATGTTCCGTTTCATGTGAACATGAAACGGAACATATAGTCTTCCCTTTCCTTATTAATTTCTTGGATCCGGTTAATTTTATCGTTCCTCAGAAAACCAATTATTTTCTTTAATATTGATTTTCTGTTTTTCCTTAGTTTTGTTATCACGCAAAAAAGATTCTGATGTAATTCAAAGACAAAAGTGCCTTTTGAAGTGGCACATAGAAGGCACTTTTGAACGTCAAAAATTATATAATAATTTCTGTGAAGACGATGCACCTAAAATAAAATAAAATTACTGTACCACAATAGGTTAAAGAATTAAAAATGAAACCATGACATATAACTTAATCATTTTACATTTCTCAGTATTTCAAAGTCAAAGTCAAAGCATTTATTTCAAACTAGCTATTGCCCGCGACTTCGTCTGCGATCCAGTACCCATATGCCAAATTTCATCCAATTCCGTTCAGCCGTTGTAGCGTGAAAGCGTAACAAACAAACTTGCTTTCGCATTTATAATATTAGTTAGGATAGGTACTTAGAAGGCACTTTTGAACGGCAAACATCACAAGAGGCGTTTAAACATCTCATGTCAGAAGGAAGCAATATCGTAAATGCTTAGATCCAGGCTAGACTGAAAAATGTAATTCTATCTAGATAATGTAATTCTCATAACATTCTCAACCAAATCACCAATGCGTTTAGCGCTAAACTTATTTAAAACATCGTTCTGTTTCTATCAATCACTCACATAATCAGCCTATAACGTTCCCACTGCTGGGACACAGGCCTCCTCTCATTGAGAGATAGTGGGCCGTAATCCACCTCGCGTTGCCATTGCTGGTTGGTATAGATGTCACATGACTTCGAATTTTTGGTTGTAGGACATGCTGGTTTTCTCAAGACGTTTTCCTTCACCGTTTTGAGAGCAGTGGTGATGTAATAATTATCATAATATTATAATTGTCGTATCAATCACTTGAATATTATGACCAAATCAAAAGTCATTTATTGAAATAAGGCTGAGAATCAGCACTTTTCGAGTCAAGATTATATAAGACAGTCCCCCATAACGCCCTTTACCAATTCCTAGTGCTTTTACTGGGAAGCAGTGGCGCAACTAACTCCCCAGCAGTGACCCTGACAGAATGATGTTTTAAATATCATTTTTAGCGCTCACAGTATTTAGTAATTTATATGCTTTCTAATTTCAAATAGCAGAAACAAAAGAAGAACGAAAATTGTGGCAGTTGTAAAATTCAACATGAGAGGAGAAAGTGGAAATGTGAAGCAAAGCACGTGCTGAAGAACTTTTAATAAAATCTCCGGATTCTTTCAAGATTTAACTTGTTCAACATTAAAATGTTGACTTGTTTCAAACCATAAATATTTTTTGGACTAAAATCTGATACGATTGATATAAAAAAAGCTTTGTTTCAACAGTGACGATACAAATCAGTATAAATCTAAAATGCATGGAAATAAGAGATAGCTTTGTGATGTTTTCAAGCAAGAAAATTTTATCATTTTATGTTTCTGTACTACAAAATACTTTCAAATATAATATAATTACGTATATTATAATATTTCTATTTTATACCTCAGTCTTGCCAATGTTGAGGAGCTTGTAACTAAGTAATAACAGCCGCACGGGTCGATCGATCAGGTTAAGCTACGCTAGCCACGGTTGGTCCGTGGATGGGTGACCCTCTTTACATACCAAGACCCCTCCATCCTCCTGCCTCCGAAAGCACGTTAAATCGTTAGTCCAAGCTGTCATTCTTGGATCTTTGGCTTACGGGTCGTCAGAAGCCCGAAAGTCTGACAACCAGTCTCATATTATATGGGTTTCGTACTGCCTAGTAATTGGATTGTGGAGGTCAGATAGGCAGTCGCTCCATGTAAAAGACTGGCGCTCAGCTGTATACGGTTAGACTGGAAGCCGACCCCAACATAGATGGGTAAAAGCTATGCATGATGATGAACTTTGCTTTTGGCCATTTTTACATTATCTCTGGCGCTCCGGGCATTCAGATTCACTTCCAGCTTAAATGACCGGCTCATCTTTTCTTCCGGACATGGCCTATTCTCATATGGCTTGTGTTGACCAGACACAATAAAAAGACGTAGTTTTACTCATAAAAATGTTTTTCGGAGATTAAACTGGGGTTTTCTTATCTGATTTTGTTGAAGAAGATATAAATGTTCTTAGGCTCAATTTTAAAAGAAACGGGGGTAATTTTGGCGATGTACTGTATCAATTGTATAGTCGAATACTTTGTTTCTACACAAAACTGTTACTTTATAGCATCATTTTTAACCCAAACGGTTGAGCTAAATAGTGCTAATCCATGTGTCATGTTCGTAAACGGGCACCGTTAGTAGGGACTGGTAATTTCATAGCTGCTACGGTTTTTCTTTTTCATTATAATATTTCAATAGTTTCTTTTTTATGGACGCTTTTAACGTTCTGCATAGTTCTTTCAAGTATAATTTCAACAGGAATGATGTAACCAATATTTTTACCCATATTATTTTTATCTAAAATCTACGGACACTCCGTAGAGCTTTTGCCCGTTCTTCTCCATAGAAACCTACTACGCTTTGGAATAAGCAACTAGTTTCATCTTACTAACTGAACGACCCCGTGACAATACAAAAGTGTCTGTGTTTGGTGTATTTGAAACAAATGCTTTGAGTTTGAATTTGAAACATTTTACAGAAACCTTTAAAAGTCCGACAATTTTGACGCCCTCTCCCATCGGAATTCCGTTCCAGCCATAAGGAAAAAGTGCCCAAAATTACTCGTTCCCAACTAAATCTTTTATGTAAATTTCTATTGCTTTTCGCACCAAAATCTTACCCTGGAGGTGACTCAGATACCTTAAGTTACGTTAGAGTTTTTCGCCAAGCATTAATCCTGTTTTTATTACAATTCGTAGACCTATCAACGTCGGAAGATTAAATTGCTCGTGTGACGACTAGCAAGTTTATTGGCCAATAAATTTCGGAGCAGATATTTTATTAAGAGCGCAAATATTAAAGGGATTACCTTTTTGGTTGTAAACATAAATTGGTTTGAGAAGTTTCTATAATAGAATCTTCTTGTATCTGCTTGTGACATATCTTCTGTTATAGACGCGATTATATATTTTGAAGATCAATGCCGTCATTTTAAGGAGGAAATTTGAATATATTATGTATATTTATATAATTTCATCTTTGTAATCATTCATCTCTCATTCATCTTTGTAATTTTATCGTTTTTTTTTTCGTTAGATATTAAATTATGAGTTTCAGTGACAGTGTTTTTGTTCTTTTGTTTTATTTTGAAGTTAATAAGACGAAATGGTGTAAAAGAGAAAACAGAAATGAAAAATATTACTACTTTCAACTTCAGTTCAAGTGTTAACATAATTATATCAAAAAAATATTTTTATTTTAATAAATTATTAGAAGTGTTATGCGTTAATTTAAAATTGCCACTGGCAATATATTATTTATACAAAACTACTCCATTCACTGAAAAACTATTCTAATCAATCTGTTTTGAACTGATTTTATTGGCAGCTTCAAACTAATCACAATTCAGCTCATATAGATTTTCCTAAACATAGATCAGGGTTTCAAAACCCAGTAGGAACGGTACGGAAAATTAATCAGTGCATCTTCTAAATACAGACACCGTGTGCAAACTGCTACAGTGAATTCAATGAACCGTATATAATTAGCGAAATAGGACACTAACACTGAAAACTAGGTGTTCCTGATGCAACTACGTATGATTCGCTTACAGGTTATCTTTACCTTTATCTGCTATCAGCATACTGAAAATAAAAAGATGGATGGATTTAATTAAGTTAATCTTTATGGCATCCTAATGTACACATACAGGTCATCATCTGCCTAGCCTTTTTCCAATTATGTTGGGGTCGGCTTCCAGTCTAACCGGTTGCAGCTGAGTACCAGTATTTTACATGGAGCGATTGCCTATCTGACCTCCACAACCCAGTTACAGGGTAATACGAAACCCCTTGGTAAGACGGGTTGTCAGACTTTCAGGCTTCTGACGATCCGTAACGACTGTCAAAGAACCACTGATGAGAGCTGGGACCAACGGCTTAACGTGCTTTCCGAGGCACGGAGGGGTCTTGGTATGTAAAGATGTACATACACAGGTGTTAGGTATAAATCAATAGAATCAATTATGGACCCTGTAGGGCACAGCAAATTAATTAAGTAGGAGAGAGGAACAGTTCGTTTATGGTTTTCCTTATTCATCATCGGCCTAGCCTTTTCCCTACTAAGCTGGGGTCGGCTTCCAGTCTAACCGGATGCAGCTCAATACCAGTATTTTACATGAAGCGACTGCCTATCTAACCTCCACAACCCAATTACTGGGTGATACGATACCCCTTGGTAAGACGGGTTGTCAGCCTTTGGGGTACTGACGACCCGTAACGACTGTCAAAGATCCACGAATGACAGCCGGGACCAACGGCATAACGTGCTTTCCGAGCCACGGAGGGGTCTTGGTGTGTGAAAATGGTCACCCATCCACGGATCAAACGCGACAAGCATAGCTTAACCTGATCGATCGACCCGTGCGGCTGCTATTGCCACAAGCCCCAATATATAAAAACAAATACCTTGTTAAAAACAGATTGAAAGGAAATAAATATTTAAGAGGGGCGTGTGGCCCCTCTTAAATACATATTTATTATATTTCCTTATTTCAATACATATTTATTATTTTTCCTTTGCTTTTTTTTTCTTTATATTTTTTATATTTTCTTTCTTATTTTTCGATCAGGTTAAGCTACGCTTGCCACGGTTGACCGTGGATGGGTGGCCGTTTTTAGATACTAAGACCCCTCCGTAGTCCGTGGTAAATTTACCATACCAATTTACCATTTCACACAATGAGCGGTCTTATCGCTAAATTCTCTATGGTAACAATTCTAGTAGCGTGGTCACGTCTTGAGAGGAAATAAGTAAAAACTATCAGAGCACGATCGTTTTCATTCTGAACAAAGGTTCGTCCAATTCACTTTTAAAAATTCCTCTGAAAATGATATTCTGTGGTCACAGACCTTTCGATGAAACAGATTTCTTTTAAATTACATGAATATACTGCCTTTTTCCGCCACTTATCCGACACAGTGGTATATGTATAGGGTGGTATGTTAATACGGGGGAGTTAATTTTCTTAGTACTATACTCCCTGAACGTATGTCCCTCGTATACCTAACAGTCTGTATACCTTTTCTTTTCATCTCGGGTAACCACTGAAAATCAGCGCTGTGCTATGGGTACAGCAAACAGCACAGCATCATGCTGAGTGGAAGTTTTTTGTTCACAGTTATGACATGTAGCTGTCGACTATTTCTGTTTTGTGCGTCTTGTTCTTTTTAGCGTGTCGATGGGAATCTAAAAGGAGTCGGCCCAGAATTTTGCTACGTGTTTTGCGCCAAACGGACTTAAGTTTTGTGCCGTTATTTTTCGAGTTAATTATCTTTTTGTATGCACGTGTTTCTGACAAAAACACCTATTTTTTTATTTACCATTTGTGTATTATTTATTTATTTATTTATAGTTAATTAAAACGGCACAGGTCCAATTACATTAATTAACGTGGAATTATAAAAAAAAAATAGAATAAAATAAGGATTCAAATAACATACAATACAAAAATTAAATTCAAATTCAAAGATATACAATTCGTGGATACAATTACTAATATTTGTTTAAGTAAATGTTAAATAAATTAAATACAACAAAAAAATAACAACAACAAACAAACAGCAAACAACAATTAACAACAATAATTAATAACAACAATGTGTACACACATATATAAATATACAAGAAAAACAGAACACAAAATAGGTACAGAGGTGATGTTTAATTCATAAGAAACCTCTTCCAGCATACCTGTGATGGCCAAAACTGATATATACAAAGATATCACCCCAAAAATTAATAACAGCCACAGCATTATAATTGCTGAATAAATAACCAACAATCTCTGCGGTATCATTCGCTCGTTTATTACAAAGTACTTCAAAAAGCTAATAATAATCTTTGACAAAGGAACTGAATGAGATGGCTTTGTCAAAGGTGCTGTTCTGATATTTAGGTAATGGCAACAGAATTGTATTTCTTAACGTTGAATTTGTTTCATCTTGATATATTGTCGAGTCGTTAAATTTTAAGGCTTGTGACTGATTTCTGGGAAATGGTTTTCATTTAAAAGCGTAAAGCAGAATTAATTTGATACCTGATAAAATGGAATATTTATAATTAAATGGAAACGCCTCCAAACGAATATCTTCCTGCAGGGTGACCTTTCGTGGTCCACTTGGAAGTTCCTGAACCGTTTTCGGATGCAAGTGGGAAGATGTAAGTCCAACCTGGTAGTGGGGCTACCTTAACGGAACGGCATTAGAATGTGATTGTGGAGCTCAGTTGCAAACCATGCTCCACCTCCTAACCTACCTCCAGTGTCCCAAAAAATGCAGTCAAAGTAACCTCTACGCTGTTACTGATAATGCTGTGGAAGTGGCAAAGTTTTAGGCCAACAAGACATAAAATTCTTTCATGCCAGGGGCATGAAGAAGAATGGCAACGCCATTTGGAACCGTGTATTGATACTTTGCATCTTCATTTTGTGTCTACATAAGGTCTAAATAAATAATAATCTATTTTATGTACAGACGCCACCAGCACATCAAGCTACTATTATCTGTCAAATTTCTTTCAAAGATTTTCAACTTTATCGCTTAAGCATTAGGTTCAATATTGATTGGGAAAATTTAACGGTTTCGGGTAGCTTGACCTGCTCGCGTCTGTACACCATGATTCACTTAATTTGTACGTATAATGGACCAGCAACCCGCCTCTGCCTCATACGGTTTTTACGGCTTGACAAAATATCGAGATTTCTTTTGCTGTACGTAAGTTTATTATTATGTATAAATTCTCAAAATTATGTTGAACCCCGCATCAAAATCCGTTGCGGAGCTTAGTAGAACACCGCGGTCACGCAGACAACAATGAAAAGTGACTGTAATGTGTATAAATATAATATAGATAAACGATACACAATGTACAAACCGCTGGCGTGCCCACGGCTGAGACATTACCCAACCTACATAA
Source organism: Apamea crenata (assembly GCA_949629185.1). Classification (NCBI taxonomy): domain Eukaryota; kingdom Metazoa; phylum Arthropoda; class Insecta; order Lepidoptera; family Noctuidae; genus Apamea; species Apamea crenata. Next base: position 8,649,262 of record OX451376.1, on the reverse strand, counting down.
TGTCTGTTCCAAAACTATTTGATGAAAGTGTAAACAAAACCTGTTCAGATTAAATCCTTACGCCATCTCTCACTAAAGAGAAAGTAACACATTCACCTGTATTTAGAAAGTTTTAACTTTAAATCTGACTACCTTTTCCATCAATAAAATTATTTTTTTAACAAATTTATTTTATATTTTTTTAGTAGCCGTTAATGTCCCACTGCACGGCAAAGGCCTCCCTACTCTCCTTCCACCTCTCTCTGTCTTTTTTTTTTAACTAAATTATTTAATTGTAATTGAAAAGTTATCGACTAAAATCGATGTAATAAAGGTAACCTCAAATGTCACACGAAAAACCAATTTAAGGTGGTCTTAAATTATAATTTTAATGTTATGTATTCAATTGATTAAATCAAAGCGCTCAATTTGTAAGTGGCACAACAATTTAGCATCCAAAGGTATCCGTCCACGCGCGCCTCAAAGAGATGTCAGCAGAGGACGGGGCCCGATAGGGCCGAAGCCTGCCAGGGCAGCGGGATCGTCCGAAAGGGTTACCGCTGCCCTGGAACAGAAAGGGCTAAGGAAGGAACACGGGTGGGTTTTAGTCAGTAAGAGTCTGACACTCCCTTCCGCTCCACCCAGAGCGGGAGGGGTCATTTGATGATTTCCCATCCAAAAAAAAAAAAGCACCTATCTGGGTTCAAACCCACAACCTACGTCTCGTCTGTCGTGGCTGATACCACTCAGCGACCACTGCTCCAATTTTTAAGTGGAACCGTTGAGCTTCCACAGGTAAGTTTTCTGATCCATTCGTTTACATTTTCATCAGATACTTTTGGAACAGACCGTGTTATGTAGCTTAAGGTATACAAACTACTTAAAAAAGTACCTTAGTAATGTCGAAATAGAGCTTATTGTTCTGTGTTTCTATGATCACATAGTTTCGTCTAAACGAAGCTTCACCTAAGTTTCTTAATCGTGGCTACTAAATTGCTTTCTAATACTTGCTGTAGCACGTACTTCCTAAGTCAACAAGATCAATATAACTAATGAAGGTAATATAGGAAGGTTTGGTACAAACTTGCTAAGGTCAAGCCAAAATTAAAGAGGAAAGCATGAACTCAAGCGTATATTCCTCAAAAGGAAAAGTAGAGGTAACAGTCACGAGCATAAATATGTTATACTTACGCAAAATTAAAGAGATAAATGTCTCATGATTGTGAAATAACGATTGTATCTTTGAGAATCGACCTATTTCATAAAATACAAAAAATAAAAAAATGTTTATTTCGTGACCTTAATTGTTTACATTTTGTTGATGAATGGCGTCTCCTTTTAAGCAGATAGTGCCTGTGTTAGAATACACCGCTCTTTCTTAGGTAGGCTAAAGGTGATAAAAAACTACTTATGACATTTTACAAAAAATATTGCTATAAATATTTTTACAAAGCTTTTATATCCCTCCCTCCATTACAGTATAAGTGTGAGAGTGGTGCGATGTGATGTATAAAAGTATGGTTCCAAAAAAACTACGTTCGTAACAGTTCTATAGTTTACGAGAACATCAGCTTTGAATATTGCTTAATTTTAAGGTATTTATGCTCATGACTGAACACCCACATTTCACAAGTCCTATGAATTTTATTCCCTATTTCATAGGAAAAACAAAATTCTCAATAATCAATTAATAATGAGAATTTTGTTTTTGAAACGTAAATATTATATACAAAACCAATACGTTTGCATTAACAATGGCTCAATCCCCCACTAGGCTTTATACCAGCTCCTATAGAGCACACATACACTATTCAAAAGGACAAATAGCCCGATTCGGAACAGCAATTTGTAGGTTAAACAAATGTTTGTCCCGATGTGCCAATTGAGTAGTCAAATGATGTACTGAAACTAGGGCAGGAGTAAGCTTGAGATTAGAGGCTGATGAATTCAAAACTTGCTGAGATCTTCGCTCTGTATAAGGTTGTGTTTCCATTGAAGCGCGAGAGCGGATCGAAGTGACAAGAGGGTAGTTTCCTGGGTAAAAAAATAACAATTATATTTAGTCCGTCAGTTAGATTATCGAAAAATAATGGACACGTATTTTTTATTTTGTCAATCAAACAAAAAATGACAAAGAAGCGCGTCAAAATTTGGGAGTGGGGGTCGTGATGTCATGCCATGCTAAAAAGTGTCGCAAGAAAGTGACGTCACGCGGAACTTTAACGGGCGATATCTTCATCATTTTTAGGGTTCCGTACCTCAAAAGGTAAAAACGGAACCCTTATAGGATCACTTTGTTGTCCGTCTGTCTGTCTGTCTGTCTGTCAAGACCTTTTTTCTCAGGAACGCGTGGAGGTATCAAGCTGAAATTCATATCAAATACTCAAGTCTATGGTCTCTTGGAGCTGTGAAAAAATCAAACTTCTAAGTCAACGCGATCAAAAGATACTCCCGTTTATGCCGCAAATTTTCGACACTCGCAAGGGAATCAAAACCTACAGGGTACTTCCCGTGAACTCAGAATCTTGAAATTTGGTACGAAGCAACGTCTTATAACACAGATAAAGGAAAAATTGCGAAAAGCATAAATTTTTAGTTACATCATATAATAAAAATATTTTTAATAATTTTAAACTTATTACCCCTTTACTCATGAACGCGTAGTGGTATTATATTGAAATTCTTAACAAATACTCAAGTCTATAATATCTTTAAGCTGTAACAAAATCAAACTTCTACGTCAACGCAATCAAAAGATACAGCAATTAAAGCCGCATATTTTGAAACTCGCAACTACTCGCAAGGGAATCAAAACCTAAAGGATACTTCCAGACGACCTGGAATCTTGAAATTTGGCATGAAGCAACGTTATAAAGTACACATATAGGAAAAATTCCGAAAATCTTAAATTTTTAGTTACATCACATAGTATATTTTTTTTAATAATCATAAACTTACTAGCTGACCCAGCAAACGTTGTTCAGCGATTAAAAAAAAAAACAGATGTTGGCCGATTCTCAGACCTACCCGATATGCACACAAAATTTCATGCAAATCGGTTCAGCCGTTTCGGAGGAGTTTGGAAACAAACACCGCAACACGAGAATTTTATATATTAGACTTGCTGACCCAGCAAACGTTGTTATGCGATTAACAAAAAAAAAATGGCGCCCGTTCACGAACATGACGCGTGGATCAGCACTACTCAGCTCAACCATATTGAAGGGAACCGAATGACCCAACACACGTGCCACCATCAGCGAGACATTTGAGTGAGCATGACAAACTCTCAATTGCCATGCTCGTTCATGTCAAAAAAAAAAAAACAAAAACAGTTACATTATACAGTATGTAACAAAAACCCTGTTGTTCCAAGTAGGGACGTTTTCAGAATCGATATCCGATGGTAATTACGTAAGTCAATTAAAAAAATATTCAAGAAAAAAAAATCAAAATAAATATTTTATAATAAATATTTGAAAAGTAACACTGATTGCTCACCCCTGCAAAGCGAAATAGGTAGCAACCGGTCGCTTTGTCGCCGCCCGCCGCCGCGCCGCACACTACCATACTACACTAAGGTCATGAACTCGTCACGTGTCGTTCACATCACTCAGCTGTTTGACTGATAGATAACACTTTGGGAACGTTAGTTTGAATTTTTCAAAAAGTTGGCTTATCAAGTTTGACGATTGATAATTACACACACACAACCAGGCCTCCGTCACTCCATGTACTTGCACGTTATAATTACCTACCGCCCGGCCGAGCGGTCCGGGCCGTTTGCGGCCCAAATTCAGTACTGTGGGATCGCGCCAAAGAGTATAATAATAATACGGGAATCGCGCGGTGTGAAGCAATCACAACTGTACGTTTGAGTATTTAGGCACATTTTAGCATGCAGAGGTTGCTGACGAGACGGAGTAGGCTATTATAGCATTAGGTAATTTTCTACTAAGTATCTGTTACGTAGTAACTATTTAGTCATTTATGACATAACTAACACTTAAAAATTAATTTATTTACCCACAGAGCACGTACTTCCGTAGGGTCTTCTTCAAACATCACGAGGATTTCTTCCTCAATGTCATGGTCTCGAGTCCTCGGTTATCCTTCGTCAATACAATGTTGGTCTCGACCGTGCACAGACCCAATGTTGAACGTCCGTATGTGGAGACGTTGGGAAGCCATCGTCGACGCAAAGTTATGTTCCTTAGAGTTGCGAAACGTTCTTGGTACACTACAATATTCCTCATTTGAATAAGACATTTTGGAAAAAAACGCACACACAGAATTCACTCACAAAATCACAATAATTTGGTTCTTTTTCTAATGCTGTCAACGTACGATACATCCGTCCGGAAGCAAGTTGCGCGGGCGACTGAGGGGCAGTGAGGCGGACAATCGGCTAGTGGCGGTCGTACAAAAGGGAGTTTGTGCGTGCCGCCTGCTTTGTGTTTTGGCGCCAACCTGTCTAGCTATCGCGAATCAAAGGGGCCGCCGCCGGCGGCGGCAATCTTTATCGACCGTAGGCTAGATCCATTAGTACTTGTAAGTTCAGATGTTAAAAACATTTTGTAACAATGTATCGAATTTAAAAACTATCAGATTATGGACAATGTTCGGCCACCATAGTTTTTTTTTTAAATTATAACTTCAATAATGGTAAGCCTATAGGTATATATATACGCTCCTAGAAGGAACAACAGGGTTTTTGTTACATACTGTATTACACGTGGTACTCATATTTACAAAATAAATAAAAAATGCTTCGAAGTTATACAATACTATAACTTTTCAAAAGTTAAAAATAAAAAGATTAAACATTTACTCCAAAAAAAAAAAAAATACGATTTAAAAAAAAAAAAAAAAAACCATGTTTATAAAAATAAAAGGGAGAGCATCTCTTCCAAATATAAAATAAAAGAAAACTAATTAGTGGACCCAAGTGGCTGTGACTGTGGAGCAGGACCAGCATTAAGCCAAGCTTTTTTATCAAGGATATAATCCTCTAATTTATAATATGCTTGTCTACACAGTGTGCGTTTTATGCATGTTTTAAATTTTGTCTCGTTCAGTTGTAGAATCCGCAGTGGTATTTTATTATAAAATTTTACACAATTCCCCATAAAAGAATTTCGTACCTTAGCCAATCTAAACCGAGATTGATCCAAATTGTGCCTATTTCTAGTATTAAAATTATGTCTATCACTTCTCTTCTTAAAGAGATGAAGATTTTTCCGAACATACATAATGTTTTCATATATGTATTGACAAGGTACCGTCAGCTTTCCACATTGTTATGTTATGGATTTCATTTAGCAATAAAAATACCATAACTTTTACTTATATACCTACAGGTTTGTACGGAACCCTCGGTGCGCGAGTCTGACTCGCACTTGGCCGGTTTTTTATATAATTGATTTAAAAAAAAAATATTGAACCCGTGTGGTTCAATATTTTTTGATAATCTACTGACGGACTAATTAGATTTTTTTAGGAAACTAGCCTATTGTGCAGCAGATGACCAAACACGTTAGTGCACATCCACAGGAGAGTCCACACTTAGTTGAAATCTACTTCTCGTCTTCGCTCCGCTTCAATAGAAGCAGTATACCAGACAGCTGTGCAGAGAACTGTTTTATGTAATTTTATCGTTCAAAAAGTGCTGATTTTCAGTATAATAAATGACTATATTATATTTTCTAGTGTCTGAAGTATGGCATGCAGAGTAGCACGGAGCAAAGTAAAGCGTAGAGAAGCGAGATACAGCTGTACAGATCAATTCGTATCCGCTTGAAAGGAAACACCCAGTTCTTTTCATAGTTTCGCTTCGCTCATTTCGGCTTATGCGTATGGATACGCTTCTTGAAGGGGCCTTTTCAAATAACTCTTGATATGTGTGGCGTGTTAAGTTCAAATGCGTGTCAAGTTTCGATATTATGATTTTCAATAGAATTCGCACGTCATAATAAAGCGACCACCTTTCATTGTTATTGTTTATTCTGAATGAAAATTTCCTTTAGCCCTTCGTTTGAACGTGGATCCACGTGAGCCATAATGGCTTTTGAATTTTTTGCGGTTTTAAGGCTTTCAACCGGTTAAGTTTGATTTTGATACTAGTCAATAACTGATGAAAGAACGGAAAATAATTCCGACATCCAACATTGCTACAAAAATATTAAACACTATCATTTTGATAACAAATAATCCTTGAAACATATATTTATTCAGGCTTGCATATTCAAAATATTTAGTCATGGAATGGAATGGATAGTTTAGTATTTAGTATTTATCTATCTTTGACAATTTTTCTGTGGTATATATTCTTCTAAATCTATAAATATTCATCATCATCATCATTTCAGCGGACTGACGTCCATAGCTGGACATAGTGCTCCCCAAACACCTCCACTTCGACCGGCTCTTCGTGCATCCAACGGAATGATGGGAGAAGAACAGAATCGACGCATGTTTTCTCCCAACTTGTTATTTTTTTTTGTGTTCTTTTTATGCGTCATGTTTGCTGTAAATCAACGTATTTTCTTTCTTTCACATAAACGTCACAAAATATAAAGACGTTATTTTTTTTTAATAAACCTCTACAGATCGCGGCACGTAAGTTGAACCAAAATGGCGGTCATCCGCGCAGGTACAATTATGGATTGAGACCCGAAAATCTGTTACGACGATCTGTTTTCAAGGTCATAGTTCAACTTAAGTACCGCGAGCTTTAACACATTTTCGGGTCTCAATCGGTCTCAATCCATAATTGTACCTGCGCGGACGACCGCCATTTTGGTTCAACTTACGTGCCGCGATCTGTACAAAAAGTCTCAATGCTTTGACATGTTGCCACATTAGTAGATCGCACTCGTATGAAACTAAATGTTATGTAAGCCCATCAGTTCATTACCTATGTCAAAGTTTATCAAAGTTTCTGCGTTCGCCCCTTGTTCCTGACAGTTTTCCTAAGGAAGTTTGTTAGTTCTATAAATTGTGAGATATTTTTGTCCAGCTTCGTTTTATGATTTTATGTGACTTAGAATTTTAGATTCCTTAATGCTAGATGTTGTTTTGACGTGACGTCTCACTGTTTTATTGCGATCGTAAATAATGTCGTAAACTAAAGTGATCCGAGTTATTACTGAAGCTTTTTAGTGAAAAACAAATTCAGTGGTTTTCACAAAGAGATAGGTCGTGACCAGTTATAGTGAATTGTTCACTTGTTTCTTTACGTACTATATTTATTTTTATCTATTTATGAAATCAATTTGACACCAGTAGGGCAATTCTTGTAATTTTAAGAACGTTCACAGTCTGATTTCAGTCTCAATTTGTTAAAAATACCTCTAATTTACCTACATTTTTGGTTGATTGCGACTAGATATTGAACGTTTTTAATTACGGGAATTGGCCTGCTGATGTTCGAGAAACGTACTGTGGCCAATGTTTGACAAACGTTAAACCAACATTTGACAAAATATGTTGACCAGCGTTTAATCAACCTAAATTGACAAATATTTGACCAACATTTGACAAACGTCTGACAAACCTTTTTTTATCAAAATTCATAGTAGCTTCTAAATGTTTCTATTTGAAAATCAAAGCCAATTTACTGACTCAATATGGTAACATCCAACTGTCTTTGTAACAGTACCCAGTTATCTTGGGAAAAATGCCATCTGAAACCGTTTTCCTACATTCTTGATTCACGAAAACATATTTATCAAAACATCGTCCTGTTTATTCGAATGACTACTACTTCTTTGAAAAATGCTCAGATATTTACTTAGATATGCATACGAAAAGTTTTACGAGAATTCTTTTTGTTGATAAAGCGAAGATGGGCTAACTTCCATGTTGATTCGGAAGTCGGACGTGAAAAGGGCAGGGAATGTATCAAACTATCTATTTATCATTTGCGCATTGCGTAAAAGTGTGTTCGGGAGTTTTCGTTTAGAACATAATGGGGGATAGTGCGAGAAACAGTGAAATGAAACGAAATGAAATGGTTTATTCTGGAAAAAGGATATCGGAATCACTTTTACACGTCTTATAAAAAAATCAAAGCTTTGAGTCGAAATTTCGTACCTGACTATTATACCCCTGATAAGAAATGGTGAAACCAACTCAGGGTTACAGCCTCTTTTAAAATCAAGATATAATCTTGGTCAGATTATGTCATGTGCCTAGATGGTTTTTGAAAATGTGTACCTACCTATATTTTGTTTTCAAAGGGTTAGTTTGTAAAAATCTAGCTGCACCCCGCGATTTCACCCGTATAAATCTCGATCCCATGAAAGTGTCGGGATAAAAAGTATTGTAAGTCGTAATTGATGACTGGTCGATGGTCGGTCTATGGGCCAGATTTCATCTAAATCCGTTTAGCCGTTTTAGCGTGAAAACAAAACAAACAGACACAAAAAATCTAATATTTTCTCTTGACTAATATTAAGATAAGATAGCTTTTCAAAACTAATCAAAATTGGTTAGCCGCGATTTCTATTTTGTTAATCTAGTTATTAGGCCAACATATTTTAACAAAATTCGTAACTTGAAAGCCAATTAAACATTTTCGTGTAAGTTTTTCAGCGCTATTAATAATGCTGTTTGATTTAAAGTCTATTAATTGATGTTATTTCAAGATAAACAAAATTCAACTTTATTTTAATGGAAATGAAGTTGATTTCAGAGTGACTAGCACTATTTAAAAAGTTATAAAGATGTTTCAAGTTGTAGCGTGTACTGAACTTTATTGTGTAGGTGTTATAGTTATTTTTCCATAAACTCATATTTGTCTACGTGTTTGGCAAATAAATCGCGAATGCAGATTAGTACTACCTGAAGGGTAATTCTCGTAATTTTAAGAACGTTCACAGTCTGATCCCAGTCTCAATCTGTCAAAAATACGTCTAATTTCCCTACATTTTGACAAGTTTTTGACATTTGTTTGTCGCTTAGATGAGACTGAGACTAGATTTTGAACGTTTTAAATTACGGGAATAAGGGCCCTGTTCTCATTTATTAGTAATTCCATTGTAATCTAACCAGCGAGTACTAAGCCTATAACAAAGATAATATAATCCAGATGAATTTCCTGCTAATCCAGGGAAAACAAATCAATATTCAGAGAGCAGTGATAGCACAGTGGTGACGGCCCCGTCTTACTAGTACTAGTGATTGTAGATCGTGGTTTCAAACCCAGGCAGGCGCTTTACTTTGTGTAAATAATTTCATCACCACTGCTCTCAAAACTGTAGTACGTCGGGGATGTTTGCGTAGGCCAACACCGACTGCTGTAGGGCTATTTTGCGTAAGAGAGTGGCCTCCCTGATGTGTCATGTGCGGGGCCAATGGCCTTCTAAACACCATAACAGAGAAGGTGGAGTGTCCTGTTGTGAGGCACTGGAATAAGGTGCATAGTTCTGGTGCTGTCATATTTAATGTCAGTTAAATGAATTAATAAGTAGTTTTAAGGTACTCAGATAGTTTTTAAGCCGTACTAATAATTTTATATGGAATTATGTTCTGAAATAAATATTATTATTATTATAAAACGGTGAAGGAAAATATCGTTAGGGAACGGGCATGTCCTAGAACCAAACATTCGAATACATTTGAATTCTACCAACACGCACTGGGCTCGCGTGGTAGATTACAGCCCACTCCCTCTCGAAGAGAGGAGACCTGAGTCCGAGCAGTGGGATCATTATAGCCCAGCGTGGGTTAGTGGATTACACATTTCTTTGGATGTTTTGGTGCCATGCCGGTTTCCTCACGATGTTTTCCTTCGCCGTTTTCAAAGGAGCGGTGATGAATTAATTACCCTACAAGTTAAGAGCCGCTGTTACTACTGGTCCACCACTTCTCATAAATCACATAAAATGCTGACTAAACATTTAAACCTCTGACACACATAACGGTTTGCAAGCAATACCTATCGTCAGCAGGTTTATGCGAATTATAATATAATATCCCTGGATATTTCACACAGCGCCATTTGTCCCAAGCTAAGCAACCTAATGCTTGTGTTATGGTAACAAGATGGCTGATAAACTACTTACATATATACATATATATTTTTTTTTTGTAAATACATACTTATTATAGATAGAAAAACACCCAGACTCGGAACAAATACATGTAACCCGCGAACCCGCGACACGCAGCGCAGCAGTCAATCGCTTAACCACTGCGCCAACCGTGCCGTCATTTGTATCGGAGCGCGATTGTAGAATTGATCACTGACCACATTAACTATTTATCGTCAAACGCATTTGTCGCCGTTTGTCGATTGTTTTCCATTCACCGATTCCTTGAAACATTTTGGACGGCACAAATATTACGCTCGTCCGTCGTCGCTCGTCGTCGCTCGTCCTCATCCTTACAATTGTGTTTTGATGATGTGCTCCATAAATTAATTATTCTGTCAATTTATTGATGTTGCCAGTTATATGGCCAGCTACAGTTTGAACGCATTCGCGATGGAATTTGAGTCATGCGATTGCCTACAACGCACGAACGATCTCAGAACCTACAAGTATGGGAGCTCGCATTCTGTACGAATTTAGTCGTGCGTATACGCGCGTATAATTCCGACGTCTGAGGTCAAACCGTACTTGTGGCATGTTTTGCTTTGTCGTGCGTGTCTAATACAAAATGGTTACAAAGACTGCCATCTTGAAGGGAGAATACATAAAGTGCCACTGGGATCTTTTGAATGGCGTTGAAAAAACAAGATGGCGGCTTAATTCCAATTTTGGCCACGCACCAAAAAATCCTTACGTCGTTGTAACTATAATGCGTACTCAATATGCATGACTTGTGATGTATGTGTACTTACAATAAAAACATTGTCCACTCTCTAGCTAACCTAAGTCATTAATGCTATTCACTATTACACTAAAATATTTTCCGGGTAGTGGAAGGATTTTTGGAACGAAGTCCTTTAACGCTACTTGCGGTAGGAGTAAACTGGTAGGTATCCTCACGTATGCGACAGAGCTTCAATTTTCATGGTTTTCGAGGGTGCTGAAGGCAATAGTGAATCAAAATGAAAATCCAAGATGATGACCACTTGACGGCTCTATATTAAAAACGCGTAATTAATTTACACTTTCACTCTCTCTTTCTATTACATACGAGTGTGTGTGCGTGCGAGTATCGCGTAAGGAACTCCGTTCCTGACTGGGTTTCCTCAACCGCATACGTTCTTTTTTTTATTTTCTGCCTCTAAACTAAACGATTTCGACAACTGTATAAACAAAGATCACCACGAGTTTCATTCCACGATTCCGCGAAAATATAATAAAGGGTTCGGTTGGCAATTGCATTCTCTTTGAAGAACGGAAATACCAAATAATATGTTATGAACACAATTACAATATCCGTTCGATTAATTAAACACGCAGACGGTAATCCTTGTAATTAGGTTTGAATTTAGTTTTCCATTTCCTATAGTTATTTTGGGAAAATTATCATTTTGATTAACAATTCATTCGATTCTGAAAGTTATTAGTTTTGGTGCATATTGTATAGATATTATGTGTGTTATAGTTGGATTCGCTTGAGAGTTATAGTTTTATTATGCTTACAGTACAACAGAATTTGATCTATGAAATAAAAAAGGTTGTTTTTCATATTTACCATAAACATAGTACTGAAAAGTAGGTGATTGTGATTTCATGAGCATATCTATGGTTGCAATGAAGATAGTATTTACGAGCCTTCATAAACACAGTTACCAAAATGAACAACCAATTCGGGACCAGGCCTTACTAAAATATCTTACTCGACAAATTGAGCAATTTATGAACATACGGTTACGCCAATTTCAGGTAATAGCATAATCAGCCTATAACGTTCCCCCTGCTAGGACAAAGGCTTTCTCTCTGTGCCCGTAGGCAATAATCCACCACGTGGCAGTGCGGGTTGATGGATGTCACATGTCGTTCTAGGACATACCAGTTTCCTCACGATGTGTTCCCTCACCGTTTTGAAAGCCACGTGATGAATTAAAATATCTACCTTAAGTAACGAGCCTGCCTATTCGAGCAAATAATTTTGGACAATAACTGGCTGATATTATGGCACAAGTGCCAACAGGACGATCCAGAATTCATGTGCGAAGAAAACTGTCTGTCAGTTACCTTTTCACGCCTAAACGGCTGAACGGATTTGGATGAAATTTGACACAGGGATAGACCAAGACCTCAGTTAGGACATGGGATACTTTTATTTCGGTACTACGTTTCCGTAGGAAAGAAAAATAAGAAGAAAATAGAAAGAAAATACGTTTATTTGCGGTTAACATGACGCAGAGAAAGAACAAAACACAAAAAAAGTTGGGGGAAAATATGCGTCACACCACGTTAAATGGCCATTGCTCAGCACAATGCTAAAGCCCTATGCGATACAGAACCCCAGCGCTGGTATTCAGCGACAGCCGGCGTTGAAGTGATGACGTCAACTGGGATAATTTCCGACCTCCACGCAGGCGAGGTGCGGGAAAAAGCTAGTCCTAAAAAAAGCATGAAAAATAATACCCGCATTATCTGTTATTACGATCGTCTGTCAGTACTTAAGTGGACGTTAGAAGCTCTATCAAAATAATTAGGTGACCTCTTTAGGATGGCTTCCGGACGCCTGGGGCTAATTTGTCTTCTTAGTGTGAGACGAACGTTCTGACACGTCGCTCCGGGGACGGTTATCAGTTTGACTGACATTGGCGTTGAAGGGTAGTTGTGTAGCATGTTCGTTAAATGTGTGATAATTTTGAGAATGATGGGTACAGGCTATGTGTATTGGGTTGGGGCGTTAAATTATACAGCGTTAAAGTTAATACGTTTATTCCAAGTGAAAGTGTTTACATGAACGCGCCTATATCATCACTGTTTTTTTCCAAACAAACAACTAATACAACTTTGATAGCTCATTCTAAATTCGCTTGACTTGTTATTTTCGCTTCGGCCGTTAAGGAAACCGGGGTTTCGTAACTGGTTTCCATAATGCTAACCTGCATTAAGTAAGGTCGACTTTTGCAGACAACCTTTACAGTACATACTAGCTAATACAAAAAAAGACAATTTTCCAAGCAAGCGAGCAATCATGTTTGGCATCTATTAGTGTAATATATGCTTGAAGCCTGTATTCCTCGAAGGGTTAAGCAGACGTCTACCTACCTATACTACACCAAGAGATATCAAACATGCTTGCTTGCTTGGAAAATTATTACAAAACATAACTGTTACGTAATAATTTGGTAGTCATTTTTGGGTGCATTTAAAATGCACCCCAATGTAACACTGGCCCTAAAGCATAAATGGTTGAATCGATTTAAAAAATATTTCATTCTAGAAAACTAAATGCATTCTGTGTATTATATATAAATAATGATGATTTCATTTTCCGTATAAAAAGGAAATAAAACACAGTATATTTTGTTGTAATTAAAATAAAATATCAACGTGAACCTCCACAAATATTTCTTAATTTAGAAAAAAAAAATAACTGCCTACCTTGTCGAACGCCCTGTTTACTGTGGGGTGTAGGAAGGTAATACGGGAAACCTGTATAAACAGGCTTTTTATAGAAAGCCTTTACTGAAAAAAAGAAAAACAAGACTATTTTTAAGCTTTGCGCTTGTTATGCACTATAGCCTTAAATTATTTATATATATACTTTTTTTCATTTTATATAAATGACAAAAATAACTTGTGTAAATAATTTTTGACAAGTTCCATACAAAATCAGTCAGACCGTCAGACGTCAATTTTATCCACGAATTAAACTTATCTGTCGATTGAAAAATCTGCCCTTACATACTTAGCTAAAACTATTTTACTTACATAACTACACGCTTGCAGGATAACGTATACGTAAATAAATACTTCTTAAAAACCAAATCGTTCCTATTTATTTTTTTAGACCAACCAGCAGGCCCTTCCAAAATCAATTTCGACCAATGTTCAGCTTTGTATACTTCAATATTATAGTATATCTAGCGAATCACAAAGAAGATAGAATATATTTTATCTTATTGACAGCCATATCATTGTGATACAGAACGAAAAATAATATCAATAATATTATGTTAGGTTGTTGCAAGGAAAAATAAATAATGCAATATTTTGAGTAGAATCTATTGTTTTTAAGAATGATGTTTATTATTTTTATTCTGGAATTGTTATTTTTGAGTCTTGTTTCGTTTAACCCTGCTGAACATATGTTGTTGGTCTTTAAGACCGAAGAAAATTATTATTGCTTTGTTGTTTTTGGCTCAATGTAAAAAGTTCAGAAAAAACATGTCATAATAATTTCTTATTTATCGATAGGAATGATCAATATGCGTCCAGTACCAAACAAAATATCGAGACTAGACAGAAAAATATCCATCAGTCTGCCCATCAATTTGCCCTTCCTGTCCCAACTTTGCCACCTTGTGGCGTAGAGAGGGGCAATTTCCGTAGTTGCAAGAATATTCGCAATGTGATTCGTGTCAATCTGTCAAAATTACCTCTAATTTCTCTACATTTTTGACATTGATTGACGCTGAGATGAGACCGCGACTAGATTTTGAACATATTTAACGGAAATTGGCCTTCAGATACCTCTCTTAAAAATAAATTAAAAACACACTGAAACCATAACTCCAGGCATCTCAGTTAATCTGGCCTCAAAATGAAGTAAAAATAAACCTTGTTCCAACACCTTTACGTAAAGAAATAAGTGTATTATATTATTCTTTATAATCTCATTTCTGGCTGCCGTAAAACGTCAAGATAAAAACAAGACGAAAGTCAAGTTTATGGTACATATTTTGTTACATTTTATATCTCAGCTTTACGAAACGGTCAATGATTGTTTTGATAGAATTTTTTTAATACCCGTTTTTTGTTTTTTATGACCCTCGTTAATTTTGAGTTGATCTTGTGGCGGTCATAACTCAAGAAACGATCTTAGGAGCTCCTTTATGGCTTTAGCAATCTTGTTCAAATAGATTTTTTTGTAGAAAACACTGAATTAAAGGTGGTTAAGGTGTGGTGGTTTGGCGTGGTGGTTAGGTGGGGGTGGTTAGGTGGTGATGGTGATAGGTGGTGTTGCTTACGAGGTGTTGGTTTTGTGGTGGTGTTTTTTTTTTTCAAGTCTAGTCAAATTATTAGCTTAACCGCCGCTAAATGTCCCCCGTTTACACCAAGTTATTTAAACATGACATGTAATCTACATGTTATTTAGTAGTAGTATAGTAAAGTTATTACTGCTATTCGTGTGTACAATAAGTTACCGCCAGCAATATTAAGCAATTAAATGGAAATATGTTTAAAAATAAATTTAAAAAAATGTTAATTGATAACGTATTTTATAATTTGAATGAGTTTTTTGATAAACAATAATACTTGTATGTACCTAATGATTTAAAATACTATTTCATGTCCAACTTGGGTAGACTGTTGAAACTAAAATGTTATGTTTATCATTAAGAACTTAATGTAAGTACACAGTTATGCAATAAATATATATTTATCTTTGTTTTTAATAATAGCTACAATGCAAACATTCATTTACTTCTCATTTATCAAACAGATTTCAGTTTCAGTTAAGATATTCACCTCATTATTTCAGCACCAGAACTTATAAATAATTTTGCATTTATTTTCATTCATCAAGAAATATAAATGAAATTAAAGTAAAACCTACTTTAAACAATAATGGAGTTTGTTAGGTATTAAATGAGCCAAAGAACAAAAGAATAATGAATGCGTTTCATTTCAATGTACCTACCTAAACTACAGGGTCAAATTAGCTAAGCTAGCGAAACTCCGCAGACGTGTAAGTCATCATCATCAGCCTATAGCAGTCCACTGCTGGACATAGGCCTCTCCTACTGCACGCCATTTAACTCTATTTTCGGCAACTCTCATCCAGTTGCCACCAGCCATCCTGCAAAGATCGTCGCTCCACCTAGCCTGAGGGCGTCCCACCTTACGTTTATCGATTCGCGGTCTTCACTCAAGAACACGTATACCCCAACGACCATCGGTTGCCGAATAACCTCGTTGCGGATTCGATCTCTTAGAGACTCCAAGCATAGCCCGTTCCATAGCTCGTGCTCATGATAAGTATTGATATTTAAATACGATGATCCGAAAAAAAAGTTTAAATGTATTTTTTGGGGTCAACGACTTAGTTACTTGAAATATTAGTTTCAAAATCTGTTTTTTTTGTCTGTGTAAACTTCACAGACGTGATGGGTATTGATATCTGAACACGATAAAACATAAAAAAAAAACAGATATTCTGAACTGCAACACGTTACTACACTACCAATGGTCACTGACCCCAGAAAAAACACATCAAATCTTTTGTTATCATTTAATAAAATAGTAACATACATTGTATATCAAAGTGAAAAATAATTCTAATTCTAATAAATAAATCTAATTTCGGAAGTCGGTATCGTTGGGTTCGCAATTTCATTGTTAGCAACCTCCTCCTTTTTTTGAAGTCGGTTAAAAAGTACTGGGTACGAGGAGTGGGAATAAGTATGATGCCTAAAATAGCGGTTTTAGAAATTTCGTCTGTTTGTCTGGATGCATGTTCCTGATTGGCTCAAAAACGGCTGAATGGATTTGGATGAAATTTGGCACACTACTACATACTTTTAATTCCAGTATTACGTTCCCGTGGGATATTTTCCAAAATCAACGCGTGCAAAGACAGAGAAAAGCTAGTTTAAAATATTGCTTTCAATCAACCTTTTTGTATTATTTTAGCGGGTTGAATGAAAAAAATTACAGAAAAAATAAAAACATTGTATCTCGCGTGGATCCACGTTCTGGATACTATGGGATACTAAGGGCTTATTTCCTATATCAGTAGTCACACTTCGCTTGAAGTTAAAGCAACAAAAAGCTACTCAGTTCTCGTTACGTTTGAATAACGACAACGTTTTGTTTCGTCGAGCAAGAAAAGCAGTTTTTCAAGCTGGTTGCTTACAAAAGAATCATCGTGAATTAATAATAACTGTTCTTCCATTAGCTACCTTTCTTCTCTTTCCTTTGAGCACAACAAAAGATATTTCTTTCATTCAACTCTTAATGCTTTTTAATGTACGGAAAAATGCCAATTAAAAATAACGGTGCATTATCCTTTATGATGGCCTAATTGCCTCTTGAATTTGAAAGACACTGGTTTCTTGATTCTTGTTTATTCTTCTTGTTGATTACTTAGGCCAAACACATGTACTATTGACGAAGTACAAATTTAATATATTATGATAGTACGTGGGTGCAAGTAGTGGGTATACTACGATATAAAATACATTACAAATTCGCTGCCCACCAATCCAACTGTTTTGGTTCGCGTCCGGTGTCCGACAGGTTCCGACTTGTCTCGACTTGTCGGGGGCTCTGCGACCAATCGCAATAGTTTTCTACAGAATACTTATTCATACAATCATACGATTAATTTCTATGGCGATTTCGGCGTTCGTTACAAAACCGTTAATAAATACATTTCTCTAACTAGCGCTAGAGACCTATGTGTCCCTATAGTCGACCATTTCTCTGCGTCTTTTCATCTTGACCGTCTTGAAAGCAGTGATGAGCGGTGGCCCAGTGGTAACAGACGCAACTTACAAGTTGTAGATCGTAAGTTCGAACCCAGGCAGGCACTTTACTTTATGTTTTATATCGAGCTGAATGGCGTGCGATTAGATAAGCCAAGCCAAGTCCATGCAGTGGACTTCTGTAGGCGGATGATGATGATGATGATAGAAACTGACGCCTTTGAAAGTGGTACTTGGCAGAAGCTGTGCTCTCAACGCACTTTCGCCGCTACGAATTTTAGGAATACGTCGGTACCGTCTTTAGACACTGCCGGCGTAGTCATTCCGTGCTTTGTGGTATTCTCGCACATTTCTTAGTATTCGATACTAAAATTCTACCAACGACGCATTGCGCCAAATTCTTCTCAATTTCCTTCAACACTTATATCATTCCCTGAAATATACGCCTGCCAAAGGACTAATCTAACGAAATAAAATACCTTAATCCTATTACAGAGCACCAACACATTCAAAAAGAAAGATTTATCCAGTCCTTTTTGCGAAACAGACGACCTTGAAGAGCGGATAAACGTTAACACAGCTAGACCCAACTTATGATTGGAAATAGCTTTCAATCTAGAAAAAAATAAAAAAAATTGTATGATCTCAGGCTTTAACGTGAAAATTCCCGGAGGATAGAAACTCATTTATATTTTTACGACTTGCTGGGACATTGGTATATCCAGATATAAGTTATCTGTAAGTTTTTAATGATAGATGTCTGATAATTTATTGGATCTGCGAAGTTTCGCAGGGTATTGGAAATCTATTTTTGTTAATGAAGACTTAGAGGTCGTTGTTGTGTCGGATAAGCTCATTGGAATTTATTCAACTTAATAGACAACTTACCAAGTATGTACCTTAGTAATGCCGCCAGTCGATTGCCCCGATGGTCTCGTGGTCGCAAGCACGACTGCTGTACATGGGGTCGTGGACTCGATTACCAGGTCGGGCAAAGTGTTATTGGGTCATTCCATTAGGAATTTCTCAGTAGCAGCCCGGAGTTTGGAAGTCGGTGGTGTGATATCACCGTGCCTCAGAAAGCACGTAAGGTCCTGGGCCTGATCTCTGCCCGGTCGTGTCGGATTGTCGTCCTGTGTTTGCGCACACACTTGTGCATCATGTTGAAATCATCCGGAAAAGAACTGGATTTGCCAACATACCTTGCAGAGGAAGCAAACTGAAGTAGCAGTGGGCTGGCCATGTTTGTCGAAGGACCGATGGCCGGTGGAGCAGACGAGTCCTGGAGTGGAGACCGCGTATCGGCAAGCGCCAAGTGGGACGCCCCCCAGCTAAATGGTTGGACGACCTAAAGAAGATGGCTGGGACAGACTGGATGCAGAAGGCGGAGGACAGGGTGTTGTGGCAAAGCCTGGGAGAGGCTTATGACAAGCAGTGGACTGCAATACGCCAAGTTGATTGAAATACGGCAGCATATCAACTTTTTTGGGAAGGCGAATGATGATCAGCATTTTATAGAAAAAGACAGGCCAAACCATATACAACAACAATAATATCTATGTTCTTCACACACTAAGAATCTGCGTTCTTCTAACAATCTTCTCTTACTCTGTCCTTCTCATACGTCTGACTTTGTTCATTCTTCTTTTCATATTCAGTCCATTCTTCTTTGGAATGCACTTCCTCTTGATATCAGGACGGCCACCAGTCGGTATGCATTTAAGCGGAAATTGCAGAGTTATTTTCAAAACAAATTTAAAAAATAGCGTAGAGTCATCTTAACACCTCTCTTCCTTGATTTTGTATATATATATATATATAATTATTATAAGTATATATTATAGTAAGAGTGGAGTGGAGTAGTGTATGTATGTGTATATAACCTATTTATATACATAGTTTTAAGTTTTTTATCATTGTCCCTCTCAACCAAAGCACCTGCCATCTAATCTCTTCACCACCCTTGGTTGACTGGTAGAGAATGCGTAATGCATTAAGTCCGCCTTTGTACCTTTTTGTGCGAAAAGTTTAAATAAATAAATAAACCAAAATATTCTAAGATTAGAAAAGTTGTCTGAGTTTATAGCCAAATTTTTTCGACTGTCATAGGTATTTTTAATCAGGGCTTAACGTGCTTTCCAAGGCACAGAAGTTTTTTGCGATTCAAAGCAATGGAAAGTTACATCTATAAATTCTAACTAGCCTCTAATTGTCCCACTGCAGGCCAAGGGACTCCCTCTCCCTTTTCCACAGAATTCTGTCATTTGCGAGTGTCAGTCAGGCTCGTCCCACCATCTTCGTCTCGTCCTGCCACGATGACGTCGTGCGTTTAGTGGACCTCAATCGGAGGTTCTCCTAGGTAGTTCTGTCATCTGTTGCAAATAATGTCCGGCCCAGTACCACTTCAGTTTAGCGGCTTTCTGAGTAAGGTTCGTTGTCTTGGTTTTGGCACGCAGTATTGTGTTCCTTATACGGTCAGAAATCCGAACCCTCGGGATACTGCGCTCCATGGCTCGCTGGTAAACCTCGAGCTTGGACCTCTGCTGAAGTGTCAAAGACCAGGTTTGAACACCATTGATCTATTAATTAAAATGATAAATATTTTCATCGCACTAACTTAAACGTTTAATTAGCCACAGATAAGCCTCCAAATAAGTCACTCTGGCTAAAAATATAAGAAGAACGTAAAAAATATTCTGCCTACCCACTTTTGCCTTGATATCCTTAAGTGGGGATGAGAACTGTCCTGACCCTTATGTCCAATGTATGAGTGTTTTTCATTTATTTGTCCACTCAATCACTCAGGACAAGTTGACAGCTTGAATTGAGTGGCCTAGATTGTCCCCAATTTATTAAATTAAGTATATAGTTTATTACGATAATGAATTCTGAAGGGAAGCAAAGATTTTCGCTAGGGGAAGACTGATAATGGTGACGGAGATTAGAGTACTTAATTATTGGACTGATATAAGTCATGTTGAATGACAAAAGCCTTTGGTGCTATTGTGAGAAGTAATGGTGTGTTTTTCTTGAATTGAAAGTAGCATGCGAAATTAATTGCCATAAAAGTATGTTCATTCATGTACGTCATGTTCGTGAACGGGCGCCGTCGGTTGAGACTGGTCATCTCTTGACTGCCAGGGCTTATTTTTAATCTTATAATTTTAATAGCTTCTTCATTTGTTTTTTACATTGTAATCACATATTATAGAAGCAACAATAATAATGTACCCAGGATTTTGTAATATCTTGATTTAAAAGAGTGTCCTTGGAGTTTCTTGCCCGTTCTTCTCCAAAGAGATCTAAATTGTGGAATGGGTAAACTTGCTTCAACTTTCGAAATAACTGACCGTCTATTTAATTTTGACAATTCAAAAGTGCCTGTAAATGGTTTAATTTATTGAAATAAATGCTTTGAGTTTGAGTATTAACTGAAGTTTTGGAAGTCAGTTAAAAAATAAACTTTTTATCACTTTTAGCTTTATTCTATGACCTCTGACAATTGCAAGCCAACAGCTACCTTATTACAACAACAATAAAGATCACTGGGATTTTGACAGATTTGACAGTTGCAGCAACCCAACAAAAACCTTATTGACACGAGAATAAAGATTACTGTGATATTGACAGTGATGCAAAATCCCATATTATATTCTTTCACGTCACGGATATTTTTATCGAGAGTTAACAGATAGACAAATAATGCTGTTATTCACTTGATATTATTATTTCTATGCCTTTGCAGACACCATCTTTTCCACTTATACGAGATTACTTTTAAATCCCGAATCACTTGGTTCGTCAACATTTGGGCGATATTTTCGTAAATTTTAAAGCAACTCCATTTTATATGTCGGTAAGTCCAGCCCGGTCCACCGTCGGCTTAACCAAGATTTGGACCAAAGCTATAAACCAAATTTTATCCCGATCCTTCGAGAAATACGGCTTCCATTTCGCGGGTGAATTTCTTTATGTCCAATATTTCTACCTTATGGTGCCGTGGACTGGGCTTAGGAAGTTAAGCTGTGCGAAAGGGGAAAACGGAGCGGTATTAGTGGTTGCCTTTTGTTTTTGAGGCAATAAGTTTCGAAGAGAACAAATTGTAGTCTGTTAAAATAATATTATTCATCGAATTGGCAGCGTGAATTATGCGGTTACAGGCTGATTTTTCCAACGCCAGATAATTTTATTTGAGGAATTATTTTGAATTTTTGACAGTTCTTCCATACAAAATGACAGACAGATGATGACAGTTTAAAAAATGTTCTCAAGTAAGTGCAATCTTTGTGATTTCTTATTAAGAAATAAATTTCTTTAACCATAAATCTGTCAGACGTCAATTTTATTCCACGAATACAAATTATCTGTCGATTGAAAAATCTGCCCTTAAAAATATTTATTTCTCATAAAAAATGAATTTCATTTACCTATAAAGAAAATATAAATAGGGCGACACTATTATATTGAATGCCATTAAGCGTAGTTTACAATGAAATATAGCCGTACGGTGTTACTGCTATATTAACAGCAGGCCCTAGGAGAATACCAGCGCTGTGGTATTTATTTTTTGAATATCGCAGAATTATGCTGAAATAAGAGCATTTTTGGCCTCGCACAGGTCTTTATTTATTCATGTTTTTTGTGGTTTTTAATGCTATTTTGTAAGTTTTAAATGCTCCTTTTTTACAGTTTGTATTTCCTGTGCGTCTCAAATAAAACATTTTTCTTTCTTTCTTAACTACATAATTATATTAATTACAATACAAAATTCTGAAAATAATTGATACAGTTTTATAAGCTGGACGGGAAGTCATTAAACTGTGTCATTAGTAAGACTTCAGGAGAAAAGATAGAAGAAGAAACAGACCGACATTGTAGGTTAAAATTCAGTCTGTGCACAAATAACATTAAACACTTTCAAGAATATTATATAGAAGGTCAATAGGCGGAAGTGGTACCTCCAAATGTTCATACATTTTTACCCATTGTCCTTATAAACCACGCTTAGTTAGCAGATAGCTACACGCAACAAAATCTTCATCAACTATCAAAAATCCTGTTGCATATATCAAATTATAAAAACTTAAACAAAAAAAAAAAAAATATGTAACCATTTTCATTATCTAGAACCCACACGGCGCTCGCAACGTTTAATATCCAGTTTAAAAATTAAATGGCGTACATAATTCTCAAAGCTCTGACAGCAGAACTAAATTTCCTGCCACTAAATCAAATTCTTGTTCCTAGCTGTGAACTTCATACATTTACATACATAGTATTTCCTTGTACGCCACTTTGAGATTTTGGCGTACCACGTCTTTCTTAATTGTTGTGGCAATTATGGCAATTGTGACGCTGTAGTGTTTTTTGGAAATACCTACTTTGTCTCTTTCATTATCATGACTGTAACTTGTATAATACCAGTCTAATATTATCCTACTGTAGGGCAAAGGCCATACAGGTCACATACAGGGAGGACACGAGAAGAATCAAGCTAACAAATGCAAAAAGATTTTTTTTAAATCCAACTGCACCCTAATGGCGTAACACACTATCGATCTCAATCTGAATCATTTTGAAGGTCTGCTGATCCATTGCTTCATATGTTCGAAAAATGTGTCTGCTCAACAACGTAAGAACGCAATGACTGTTGTTGAACTGTCAAAATGAAATTCATTGCTACTAATATTGCGTTATGCAATTACTCCGCTGGTGGTTCCAGAGATTACCGCGTTCGAACAAAAAAAAGAAACTCTTCATCTTTATTATATTAGTATAGAAGCATAAGCCCGTTTGATCTGGCTCCTACTTTCCGGGGTCCAGCTGTACCTGTTACGAACAGCCTCGAGCTTCTAGGCATGAAATTGACAACAAATCTCAATTTCGGCGAAAACATTGAGTCTAGAGCGCAAACGGCGGCCAAAAAGCTGGGCATCCTGAACAAGGTTAAGCGGTACCTACTTCACACCGGGACAGTTTTTAACCCTTTACAAAGCACAAGTCCGATCGTGTATGGAGTACTGCAGTCACCTGTGGGATGGCTCAGCTAAATACCAACTCGCCACTTTAGACTCAGTCGAGCGCAGAGCTAAGAGACTCATTCGCGATAAAAAGCTGGTGGAGGCAAAGCTTCACAGTTTGGCTCACCGGCGAAGTGTTGTCTGTCTGTCCGTCTTCTACAGACTGTTCCTCGGGGAGTGTGCTCAAGAGCTACATGAGCTCATCCCGCCTTCACCTTTTTACCATCGAGAGTCCAGACGCACTGCGGGATACCATCCCTATTTGGTTAATATACCACATATACGCACTAAGCGCTTCTCACCATCTTTTCTGATGCGCACAGCAAAGGAGTGGAATTGTCTGCCTGCGTCTGCATTCCCGAGTTCATACCCTAATCTCTTCAGGGCGAGACTGAATAGGCTTCTTCTGGGCAAGCTCGTTCCACAGTAGATCTCATCCCTGCCTCTGGGCTGGATTGAGGTCAAGAGTGCGCCCATGGTCAATAAAAAAAATAAGCATAGCATAATCAATCAATGTTCCCAGTGCTGGGCCTGCTGTTGATGAGAGGGAGTGGGCCGTAATCCACCACGCGGTCTCAGTGCCACCGTTTTGAGAGCAGTGGTGATGAAATAATTTACACAAAGTAAAGGGCCTGTCTAGGTACGAACCCACGAACTACAACTCGTAAGTCGCGGCCATTACCACTGGGCCACCACTGTTCTATAGTTTAAATAGCTTTTTTATATAACTTATTTTTCTTTATTTTTTACTGTGTTTAGTTTGGGTTGTGATCTTCCTGTACGAGTCGCAAACTCGCAATAAATACTTTTTCTTTCTTTCTTTCATAGTAATAGAAAGAAAGAAAAAACATTTATTTGCGGCAAACATGACGCATAAAAATGAAACAAACACACAAAAAAAAAACAAGTTAGGGTAAACATGCTAATGTTGAATTATGCTAAACAGTGCGTAGGAAGGTTGCCATAGTTCCAACAACAGAAGCCAACTCTGGCTTTGACTTTCAATGTTTGCAACTATAAAGTAACATACTACCACCACCCACATCTATGTTCAATGAGTCCATTGTTTCAGCCCAAAGCTAAGCTCAACCGTAGGTCAATTTGAATTGGAATTGAGTAGATCCACTAACTCAAACTTCGAGCTTTCGAACTGGTCACTAGTGGAATTCGGAGTAACATGCATTACTTACGCATGACGCATTTTACGAGGTCCTGGATTCCTAAGTGATGTAGCATTCTTGAGGGAACTAAAAGGCTTTCTTCATGAACTATTTAAATTGTTGGTTCTTGATACAGTTTAGTTACATTTTTAAACCGGGAAAACGGGTCTATTTATCAGAATTTAAAGTACAAAATTGCATAGCTAATGCCAAAATAAAACGACATTCTATGATACCTCCTATAAACGCATTATTGTCAAAATATCTGTAATCTATACTAATAATAAAGGTGAAGAGTTTGTTAGTTTTTTTGTTTGGTTGAACGTGCTAATCTCTAGAGCTTCCAGTCTGATTTGTAAAATTATTTTTTAACATCACGCTATAACTTTAAGAGCCGAAGAAAAAGAAAAAGTCAAGCGAAAACGAAGTAAAAGCGGAAGCAGGCAATGCGATGCGACGGGATGATTGTGTCAGGAACAAAATTTCACATAGACGAAGTTGCGGACAGAATCTAGTGCATTAATAACCGTAAAAAATACCGTAATCATAACTGATCGTGCGAATATGTGTTTGACCGTACATTTTTACTTGTGGTATTACGGAAATTAAAACAGTATTGTTTTACCATCATCATCTGCCTAGGCTTTTCCCAACTATGTTGGGGTCGGCTTCCAGTATAACCGGATGCAGCTAAATACCAGAATATCACACGGATCGACTACCTATCTGACCTCCACAAATAAATAAATAAAAATCTTTATTATTAGAAGAATGATGTGATGATCCACAACCCAGTTACTGTTAAAATGGTATTGTTTGTTACCTCTTATTTATGTAGGTATATATACTTCGGCATTATCAGTGTCCCACTAAAACATAAAATTCCTGAACATTTAAAAAAAAAACTCATCGATTGTTTATCTTAAATTTATGAGCAAACATAGGGGTTGTTGTATCCGCAACCCAACCCATTCCACTCCATTACCCTTAGGAGTAGCGACTAAAATAGCACACAGGTTACTTTGAATACATCCTGTTAAAAGCGTAGTACTTATATTAAATTTTCTAGATGTATCCGTATTGTATCGTGTTGGCATGAATTGTACGGGAATAGGTCATAAGCATAATCAGCCCATAATGTTCTGCCAGGGTAGCGGGATCGTCCGAAAGGGTTACCGCTGCCCTGGAACAGAAAGGGCTAAGGAAGGAACACGGGTGGGTTTTAGTCAGTAAGAGTCTGACACTCCCTTCCGCTCCACCCAGAGCGGGAGGGGTCATTTGATGATTTCCCATCCAAAAAAAAAAAACACCCATAATGTTCCCACTGCTGGGACACAGGCATTCTCTCTGTGAGATGGTGCGGGTTGTAATCCACCACGCGGGCCCAATGCGGGTTGGTGGATGTCACATGTCTGCGAATTTTTAGTTCTAGGGCATGCCTGCTTGCATGTTTCCTCACGATGTTTTCCTTCATAGTTGTGAGAGGAGTGGTGATGAAATTGTTTGTATTGTCAAATGTTCAAAGAAAACCTTTATTCAAAAATCAGCATAATCTGCCTAGCCTTGTCCCAACTATGTTGCGGTCGGCTTTTAGTCTAACCAGATGCACCTATAAAAAAATATATCATAAAAATAAAATAGTACGCAGTAACGCAGGAGACACGGCTTTACATACACAAATGTTCGTGCCAACACTTTTCTTATTAAGTATTCCATAAATGTTCAACCTTAGACTTTAACGAAGCTTACAAAATTACCATGTAAAAGTAATTTTTCTCACCGACATTCAATTAAAACGAAAATGTATTTAATTTCCTTTTCCCCATTTAACTTCCTCCCAAGAATTTCGGAAACGGTTTTGTTTTAAATTGAAGAGAAAACGAAGGAAGATGTTTATCATTTTCGGGGTGTATAGGTCGATTCAGTTTATATTGAGGCGACGTTTCCTGGTACAAGAAAACAAGGATTGTTTTTTTTTAATCCTGATATCCCTTTCAAAAATCTTTTGAAATTATTTAACTTTTACTTAAAATTTAACACCACGATTGTACTCCCCGAAGGGACAGAAAGTGGTGTACTCTATTTTACTGTACAGACGCCAGCACATCAAGCTACCCAAAACTGTCAAATTTTTCCAAGCAACCTTGGACTTAATACTTTAGCAATAAAGTTGAAAATCTATTAAAGAAATTTGACAGATTGTAGTAGCTTGATGCCGACGTCTGTACAACCACATTTCACCTGTCATGCTTAAGTCCCATATAATAGGCAGAGCATATTGCCATCAACCGCGCACAAATCCAGACGACCTGGGCTGCTACTGAGAAATTCCTGGTGGGAAAACTCAGTAACATTTTGCCCGACCCGGGAGTCGTACTCAGGACCTTATGCTCAACGGTAGCTCGTGCGACCACTAGACCAACGACGCAGTAATTAACTATCAAGTTATTTTAATGAATATTTAATCAGATATTAGAGTGCTACTTATTAACTACTCAGAAATTCTAGAGATTACATTATAAATGATGGATTAAGG
Organism: Apamea crenata; assembly: GCA_949629185.1. Taxonomy (NCBI): domain Eukaryota; kingdom Metazoa; phylum Arthropoda; class Insecta; order Lepidoptera; family Noctuidae; genus Apamea; species Apamea crenata. The sequence goes on along the minus strand of OX451376.1, from coordinate 8,621,998 downwards.
CACGCAATTACTGTCCATTCCAAGGTTGCCTGGAAGAGATCGCAGAAACCGATAAGGCCGCCCATTGTATGTTTTGTATTAAAATTTGTATTGTACAATAAAGTATACAAGGTGTTGTTTTGCATCCTCGTCAAATTTCAGGAGGCTGTTATGAAAGACATAAATAATCAAATAAAATTACGACCCCTGATAAATAATTTTTGACAGTATTTCAGAATACACCACTTTCAAAGAACAGAATCGCGTTATGGTATCGTATAAGCGGCCGCGTTTTTATGTGTGTGTAAAAGGGCAGTTACAAGGCGGTGTCACATAGACCGCGTTTTAAAATGCGCGTCCCACACATGCCGATTTCTGACAATTAGAAAAAAAAACCTACTTATTTTATTATTGATTCGTGTCGAGAGTCAGTAGCATAGTTACCTCCTTGAATTTCGCGAGGATGCAAAACGACACCTTGTGTACTTACATTAAAAAAAAATTGATACAATAGGACTTAAACAATAGGACTTATGATGTGTCTAATATATCACGGTTAAACCCGCGATGGTTTGTGTGGTATATTCTTTTTGTCAGCAACTTATATATAATATGTTTTTAAATAATAAATTAAAAAAAAAAAAAAAAAAAAAAAAACGTAACTTACAGTGGGCCCAAAAAAAACTATACCCTTTGTTACAAATTGATGTGAAAATGTTATTTCAGTTTAAAAAAATATCAACTTTATTTTAATGGCAGTTAAGTTGATATCAAAGTGACTAGAACAATTAAAAAGGGATATTTTTTTTTTGAAGTTGTAGCGTAAACTGAACTTTATTTTGTAGAAATTAAAGGTTATTTTTCCATAAACTCATATTTGTTTACATTTTCGGCAAATAAGTCGCGATAACAGATTACATAACTGATGAAATGCTGGGTGTATTATAGCTACACCTGTGCCTTACCCTTCGGCTATTACAGGCGTGAAATTGTGTATGTAAATTATTAATAGCCTGAGTGCCTTAGTACCTTTCAATTGTCATCCTGTCATTGTCTCAGAAATTAATTCTCAAATAAAAAATAATTTTAATAATACATGCCAAGTGACGTTATTAAAACTAATTTTAAAGTTTTTCTTTCAAATAAAGAATGTTTGAAAACGCCTTTGTAATTATTAATTTCACGAAAAACTATTTTGTGCTCGATTTAAGTAATTAGTTTCTGAATGTTTTATAATTATTATTGTTTTGTTTTTGTTTATGAGTAAATATTTAATTTTGGATATATTTTTTACTAGCTGCGCCCCGCGGTTTCACCCGCATAAGTTTCGATCCCGTGGAAATATCGGGATAAAAAGTATACTATATTATGTTAATCCTGGATATAAACCATCTGTGTGTCAAATTTCATCCAAATCCGTTCAGTAGTTTTGCGTGAAAGAGTAACAAACATCCATCCATCCATCCATCCCCGTTTATAATATTAGTAGGATTAACTATATCCCTTCTACCATACATTTTCTTATTATTATTACAGTTATTTTTTCTTGACACGCTGTCAGTTTCAGGTTTATTGTGTACTAGTTTCTGTTCGCGACTTCGTCCGCGTTAAATTTCTTGCTCCCCGACCCATCCCGTCGCATCGCATCATCTGCCCGCACTATCAGTTCGTTTCTATCCCTATCAGTTAGCGTTCTTTGAAAGAAAGAATGAAAATACATTTATTTGCGGCAAACATGACGCATAATAAAGAACATAAACACACAAACAAAAATATCAAGTTGTGGGTAAACATGCGTCACGTTCACGTAAAACGTGCGTCGCGTTCTTTCTCACTATGTTTCTTTTTGCTCGGCTCTGAGGGGCATAGATGATGATGTGATGTTAAATGCTTATGGTTTAATTGAAATAAAATAATGATTTGAATTTTGGGTTTTTTGAGTATTATAGCCTTCCTCAAGAAATTGGCTATCAGATGCAAAACGATTTTTTCAAATCCGACCGTTAGTTCCTGAGATTAGCGCGTTCAAACAAACTTTTCAATTTTATTAATGGTATATAGATTAATCGTATACCCACTTTAAGCAATTTGAAGTATGTTCTAAGTGCCAGGTGAAGGCCGTCGACATAACACTATTTATCTTTAGGATAGATTAAATCTATCTAGGTCAGTTGTCTCTTGTTGTTAGGCACCAATTAATTTATAGAATATCTGTTTTTATTCTACGTATTCAAAAAAACAGACTACCAACTGACAGCTCTTTGACTAACTGACTGGCAGACGACGCATAGCTAAGCTACTCATAATCAAAACGTAAAGGCTCAAAGCCTTTACGTTCGTGTTCGTGGCATACCTACCTCTCTGCCATTTTGATTTTCAAAATAGCGGCCACGCATTAACTTACATAATTCTGTAGCTGTTAAGGGCACTCGTGTGTGTTTTCTTTCTTTCCTTGAACAGTGTGAGAATAGTTGTTAGGTTTCGTGATAAGTAACGTTTGGTATTTATTTTTGGTTTATTTATTTGTTCAATAATGTTGTTTGTTCGTTGTAATATTTTCTGTTAATTGCTTCCAGTATTTCATAATTAGAAATATGTAGGTATGTTTCTTCGTTTCGACTTCATTTGCACACATACAAATTTTTTTGTGAGAACTTTTTCACTAATAAAACTAACGCTCTCGCTTTACGGGGTTTGGTCCTGTTATATTTTCCGTTTGCATTGATTTCAGCTATCGATTTACATAGGTTTCATGCGTGCCCGCCATTTTGAAAAATAATCAAAATAATCCAAGGCTCCATATAAAAATCTCCATTCCCCTTAACTATTAAAGTTCTTTAGAGGACGTATATTAGTGAAAAAGCTCTCACAAACATTTTTGTATGTAAGTATGCAAATAAAGTCGAAACGAAGAAACATACATATTTCTAATTATGAAACACTGGAAGCAATTAGCAGAAAATATTACAATGACTTCCTTTATTAAACAAATAAATAAACCAAAAATAAATACCAAACGTTACTTAACACGAAACCTAACGACTATTCTCACACTGTTCAAGAAATTAAAGACAAACACACACGAGTGCTCTTAACAGATAAAGGAATGGGACACACAATGCCTCTTCAATATTTAAAGTGGATATCTTGTACGACTTTAGTTGTGTTGTCTCCAGTACAATAGTAAGGCTATTATCTCTTAGGTTTATGTCTTCCTAGTACTTGCGCAGTAAAAAGTTAGGATTTTCATGCCCAAGCAATGGGTGTCGAAGGTAGATGTGCACTAACTAGTGTATTTTATCACTTTAGCTATGTTGTCTCCAGTCATCATCTGCCTAGCCTTTTCCCAACTACATTAGGGTCGGCTTCCAGTCTAACCGGATGCAGCTGAGTACCAGTAGTTTACATCGAGCGACTGCCTATCTGACCTCCACAACCCAGCTACTGGGTAAACGACACCCTTTGGTAAGACTGGTTGTCAGACTTTCGGGCTGTGTTCTCTCCAGTAAGGCTATTATATCTTACACTTATGTCTTCCTAGTATCTTCTCGGTGAAAAGTTAAGATTATTTCTTGCCTGGTTGTATTAATATCAGTGTACTACGATTACGTCGAATGCAGTCAAGTTACTGTGGCTGAAATAGGCTTGAAGGCAAAGATGATGCACAATCAGCCTAGAATGTACTCACTACTGGAATACAGGCTTCTCAGTGAGAGGGAGTAGGCCGTTATCCACCACACACAGTAGATGAAACATGTATTCCAATTTTTGGTTCTAGGACATACCGGTTTCCTCAAGATGATTTCCTTCACCATTTTGAGAGCAGTGGTGATGAAATAAGTTTACACAAAGTAAAGCGCCTGACTGGGTTCGAACCTACGACCTACAACTTGTACGTCACGACCGTTATCACTGGGCTACCACTGGTCTTGACAGACGGTTCAGGAAGCCGTATTTGAGACGCATTTTCGTACGAATTTGAGACGCGAAACGCACGAATGATCCCTTTCCTCCGAGTACTATCGGAGTTTGCACATTGGATACAAGTTACTCGTGCGTATATAAACTTGTTGGTATATTTTGCTTAGTCATGCGCAGCAAATACAAAATGGATACGAAGCCAGCCGTCTTTATGGAAAAGCAATTATGTTTACACTATTTGTATGACAAGTATTTTGTATAGCTGCTTACGATTCATAAAAACTTTTATGCAAAAAAAAAACAACCGACTTCCAAAAAAGACACTAAAAAGTGAAAAATAACTTCAATTTCGGACCTCGGTGGCGTTTTGTTCGCATTTTTGTTGTTTGACACCATAATATAAATTATATTATTTAATAAAAAGTTTTAATGTTTAAACGTTTAAATGTTTTAATATAAAAATAAAACATTTATTTTTAAACATATAATATCATTTATTTAAATGTTTTATTAATAATATAATAAAATATTTATTTTCGAGTAAGATGGACTCATAACGTTAGCTAATGCATGACGCTGGTTTTGTATTATACTCGTATTACTTGTCTGACATGTATGCAGAACTGGGCCAATTTGGTGCAGCCGTGAAGGACACAATACTATTTTAAGTTTTTTATTTTTTATTTTGTGTGAATATTCTATGCCTTACTTAACCTGGGTCAAATAAACTTATTTTTTTTCTATCTGACATCCACAATTTACTGGGTAACACGATACTCCATGGCAAGACTGGTTGCCAGACTTTCGGGCTTCTAACGACCTGTGACGACTGCCAAAGATCCACGAATGACAGCCAGGACCAACGGCATTAAGTAATTTCCGAGACACGGAGGGGTCTTGGTATGTAAAGATTGTCACCCAAACACGGACCAACCGCGGCAAGCGTAGCTTAACCTGATCGATTGCCCTGTGCAGCTGTTACAACCTAGTCACAAGCCCCTCTTCCTCTGCCCTATAACTGACTATATAAAGAAAAAATTGAGTACAATTTAGAACATATTTCTTATATTCGACGGCACGGTTGGCGCAGTAGTTAAGCGATTGACTGCTGCGCTGCGTGTCGCGGATTCGATTCCCGCACGGAAAAAATATTTGTATGACCTACAATTAGTTGTTCCGGGTCTGGCTGTTTGTGTATGTGAGTTTATATGTCTGTAAACGCACCCACAACACAGGAGAAATTCCTAGTGTGGGGAAACGTTTTTTTTTTTTAAATACCAGCCGTAAGTAAAAGTTACTACCGACCAACAAAATAAACGTTTTCTCACAAACTAAAATCTTATGTGTTTATACAAAACGTAGTTTCAAACAATCCGTATATTTAAATCGCAACTATTCTTTGACAATTGAATGAAATAGCGATTTTTCTACCCTATACCTGACCATCTAAAGAAAAAAATAGTAAAATTTAGAGCAAATAAATATATTCTATTCTATTCCTATGGAATAGAATAGAATATATTTATTTGCTTTAAAACATGGTAAGTATCTACATTATGGTCTTATAATAGAATTATGATCTTACATGTTTCGCCAAGGACTAGCCAACAAATATTTAAACATGTTACACATAAAAAATTAAAAGGATACATTTTTTTTTTAAATTATTATTCTAACATCTTATATGTATATCATACGTAAGTAAAGTTACTACCAACAGACACAAAGAAACGTTTTCTCATCAAAAAGACTGTTGTGTCATAAGATACGAAGTTCCAAACAAACAAAGAGTAATCTTAGGTTGTTCACAGTCATCGCAGATTTCTTTTTAAGTTTTTGGCCTCCTCCGCACTGGGCCGGAGCGCAGCCTAAATACATGTGGCTGGGGAAACGTATTTTTAAATGACTCTTAGCTACATGGTAGCAATGGCCCAGTGGGAACAGTCGCAATTTATGTGTTTATTTATTTATAAGTAGGAGAACCAACAGCTAAACCAAATTAATAACAATTGTGTAAGCGACACAAAGCCAGGTTCAGCCAGGCACAGGTTCTCGTTGTAGGTCAACGGTGCGAACCCAAGCAGGCACTTTACTTTGTGTAAATTATTTTATCACCACTGCTCTCAAAATAGTGAAGGAAAACATCGTGAGGAAACCGAGTTTGCTGTGACAATCGTGTATGTCCTAGAACCAAAAATTCAAAGGCATGTGATATTTAAAAACCCGCAGTGGGCTCGCGTGATGTATTATGGGCCACTACCTCTCACAGGGAGGAGGCCTGTGTCCCAGCAGTGGGAACAATTATATGCTCATCACTATCACCGTCAATTATATGCTCATCACAGATCATAATTATGATTAATTTGAACATAATGCAGAACCTGTTATTTCACGTATGGAGAAGTCGTGATGCATTTCCAATACTCACGTAATTCCGATCAATTTCTGAGAGGCAAATTTTTGTAACTTTTAGAAAGTTCAAATCATGACCTCAGTTAATCTGTTAATTTAACCTCTAATTTCCCTACATTTTTGTCAAGTTTTTTACATTGATTGTCGCTGAGATGAGATTTCGACAAGATTTTGAATGTTTATAAGCATGGGAATTGGCCTTTTGTTATAAAACAATATGTCAAGATATTATATCTCGCATTCTCTCCCACAAAATGCCTGAAACAGACGAACTGTTAACATCCTAGTAACCTTTATTATACAGGGTAGCAGGGACATCGTTGCGCAAACTGTAACCAAGGATTCAGCACATGAGTTTAGACCCCGTAACGTCGAAATTTTTCGTCGGTTATTAAAAAAAAAAATCTTCTGTTTCATAGAAAAGTGCAATACCTCATCATCATCTGCCGAGCCTTTTCCCAACTATGTTAGGGTCGGCTTCCAGTCTTACCGGATGCAGCTGAATACCAATATTTACATGAAGCGACTGCCTATCTGACCTCCACAACCCAGTAACTGGGTAATACGATACCCCTTGGTAAGACTGGTTGTTAGACTTTCGGGCTACTGACGACCCGTAACGACTGTCAAAGATCCATGAATGACAGCCGGGACCAACGGCTTAACGTGCTTTCCGAGGCACGGAGGGGTCTTGGTATGTGAAAATGGTCACCCATCGACGGACCAACCGCGGCAAGCGTAGCTTAACCTGATCGATCGACCCATGCGGCTGTTATTACAAGTGCAATACCTACGCGGTCAAAATATACTGAACAGTAATTTTTTTTTAATAACCTTCAAAAAATTTCGACCCTATGGGGTCTAAACTCATGTGCTGAATCCATGGTTGCCACCCTGTATGTAAATACGTAAGTCTGACGATCTCGAGCCATATCGGGCAAAAGATAAGCTAGTCTGACACAGATAGACTAATATTCAATAGACATATACATGAGGCTTTTACGAGTAATTCAAAAGTGCCTGTATATGGTTTAATTGAAATAAATGATTTGAGTTTGAGTTTGAGTTGTGTACTGTGAAAGAAAAACTTTTCTAAGCCCCGTAATAGCAAGTCTAATAGCGATTAATAATATAGCCCGATGATATTCTAAAAAGGAAAGTACGTACTTGGTGACGAGTAGCATAGGGTCGATGGAAAAGGCATTTATTTCAAGAGAGGATTATAACAAGAATTGGTATGGTAAAGGATGTTGACGATGATGGTGAGAATGATGAAGATTTTGGTCGATTTTATGCGTCTTAAAATACCTACTGACTTCATTGAAACGAGAAACATAAGACTGAGGCAAATGGCATGGTTCAAGAGAAAACTATAACAAGAAGTGTGATATTAAAGAATGATGAAGTTTAATCAATTGTATGTCTCTTAAAAAACAAACTTGACTAAATACTATTGAATTCATTAAACACATTCATTACTTGTTAGGTGACGTTCTGGTTGAATAAAAATGGCTTCCACAAATGGTGGATACTTAAGGGGAAAGCACGAGGGTAGTCCGCGAAATCCAAATTTCCTTACGTTTTTTGCAATTTGCAAGTCAGGTTGTATGTTAAAACAAAATAATTATGATTATAAAATATCTTTTGAATGAAATATCAATCAAAAGGATTCTAAAAAACTTGTATGGTTGTATTGATGATATGAATGAATAGAATTCTGTAAATACATACTTGTTACGGTCGCGAAACATATTTTGTTCAACTCACAACCAGACATTGACATGCAAATTTCAAAAAACATAAGAAAACTTAAATTACGTGGGCTTCCTTGCCGCTTCCCTCTTAAATGTACCCTATGACCACCTTATTGACTGCGACTATTAATATTTTGAACCTTGTCAGGAATTTTATAACTAGTGCCGGATAAGGAACGGACTTGTATATAAAATTCAGATGATTCTACTCTTAGTTATACTTCGATTAGCTGTATATAGGATCGATAAACATAAACTTTCTAGTGCTCTGAAGGAAGTACCTCATATATCGAGAATAAACATAAATAAGAACGGTACAAGCAGCGGTCTTATCGCTAAAAGCAATTCCTTCCAGACAACCATTGGATGGAAAGTATCATTAAGGAAACTAGAATCTATCTATCGGATTTATGTCCTATTTATGATATATGGGTGAATGAACTGCACGTTTATTTATGGAATCGTTCATGATAATATGGATCAGTATATAGACATTTTGGAGCTTGCAAAATACAAGGTGGCAGGGCATCAACGCGCAACCTGTTACCATGGGTCGAGTACGTACATGATTCTGAACTCCAACTAAATTTTTAGTCAATTATTAAAAAAAAAATTGTTGTTCCATACATTTTGAACGCGTAGGTGTAGCACTTGTCTATGAAACAGCGTTTCTTTTTTTTTTTTGATAACCGAAAAACTACGTTTGGGGGCTAGAATTATCGTGCTGAATTCATGGTTTCAGTTTGCGCGTCGATGTCTCTGCCACCCTGTGTGCGTGTTTAATAATGGTAGTCTCATTTCACACAGAGAAAGATCTAGAATCAATCACGTTTGTTTGCTGCTGGCGTGCCGGCTGCAGTCATCAACGAGCAACAGTTGACGTCATGTCACGTCATCACGTCACGTGTCGTCACGTCACGAATTTTTGCTGAGCGATGGCCGTTTTGCGTGGATGTGACGCAGATTTTCCCCCAAATTATTATTTTTTTCAAATGTACGTGTTATGGGCTATGTTTACCGCAAATAAACGTATTTTCTATCTTTCTTTCTAGCAATAAGAAGCTAGGTAATCAATTCCAAATTTTGTTTCTCTGTATAGGTACCTTAGAAGAGGCTTTTACTCTGCAGTAGGACATTTACTGGCTGATGTTATATTGATATCAAACTCAAAATCCAAGTATTTATTGAAATCAAACCAGTTACTGGCACTTCTGAACTGTCGAGACGTCGCGTCGGTCAGAAAGATTACCTAGTTAGTACTAGTTACCATTCCAAATTGTAGTAGGTTTCTATGGAGAATAACGGGCAAGAAACTCCATGGACACTCCTTTATAAATCGAAACATTGTAACATTTCATGTTGAAATGATACCTGCCAGAACGATGTAATTATATGAATAAAATATATTTTAATCTTCGTTACGGCTATTTTAAATGGCTTCTATTAATATCGGTGACAGCTGCGGTTTAGATTATTGAAGGTTGTGGGTGATTGGGCTGCTGGTAGATTAAAAGCGATTTTCTAAATTGGATTCTGGTGGTTTATTGGATGTTTTATCGAAGTATTAGGGTTATTAGAGGCCTGTTTGACGTGAAGGGTTAGGAGAAATTGAAATGAGTATTATGAGAACTTAAAGTTCAAGTATATACAGAGTGGCGATTAGGTTATCACATTAAATAGTATAGCGGTCATTGCAAGTTATTAAAAGTCTGTTAAAATAATAAAATTTTAATAAAATAGAAAAAAAAAACAAATAAAATAATTAGCGTAAAAATTGTCATGAAATAAACCATCCTTGATAATAAGTCACTAGACACGCGTGAGGCAACGGTATCAAGAATTCAACACAAACTTTGTTATTGTTACTAAGTATACAAAAATTAAGTTTAATGTTGTTAGGTTAATACTGAAACGAAAAAAGGTCCCACGAATAAAATGTTAATTGTTATCAATTCTTTTAATTGTGTATGTTTAATATACATACGTTAGGTAGAATACGTGGTTTCAATTCATGTGATAACCTAATCGCCACACTGTATAGCGTGTATTAAAGAGGTGTGGTCATATTTAAGCACAGACCATCAAATTGAACTACTCTCTCCATGGGACCAACATCGTAATCGCGAAAAAATATTTACCGACCCTTACATTTCGGTCGAGTAGCTATTAAAGTTTTGTATGGGACAGTGGTAATGGCGTTGTCATAGTATGGGTGCCGTAGTGACAGTTGCAACTGCAGACTTTAGAACCTTCATGCAGAATCAGAATGAGAAATATTTATTTGCTAATAATGTAGGTAAGAGAAAGAAAGAAAAATATTTTACTCTGCACAAACAAAACGCACAATAAACTAAAAAATAATAATATAAAAAAAAAGAAAAAGGACTTAAGATACACATTGTCAAAAAGACTCGTACTCAAGCATAAAAATGTTGACACTCTTGTCTATTGCTTGATGTCAAGGCCAGGGACCAATGACAACTCACATAGGTACAGGTACAGGTTTGAGATGGTACAGAACACAATGTTTCAGCTACTGCACAACATGCTTTTTTCTTCCGTACTGCTCTATTAGTCGTCATCTCGGTAGTCACTCCATTTTTAACCACATCATCTTTCTCACAGTCCAATTTTGCGATAACACCCATCGTATCTTTGGTCTTCCCCCTCTCTTATCCCATCCACCCCAGCCATCAACATTCTTACTCAAAACTTTCCACCTGACATTTTCCACATTCCTCCACATCACATACCCATACCATAAAAACCGATTTCCACACTAACTTTTCTTTTCATCTTGGACTTTAAAAACCTGACGAAAAATTCACACACCTCCAGCAAAGAATGTAACGAACAAAATGTTCAACTCTGACCCACTGAAAATTCCGTGCCTATTAAAACATTTACGAGGTCAGCCTACATAATTTTCATCACAACCTTTGCTCTGCATTCATAATAATTTTTTTCGGAGAATGTTTATCTACCGTGTTTGTTCCTACCTCGGAACCGGATTTTTATGCTTAATTTCGCTCCTATAAGCTGGGTGAAAGAGGACTATTGTTTGAGATTGGTTTTGATCCGAGAAATTATCAAAGGATTTGTAAAGCTGTGCTTTTCTAATGTTGGCAGTAGATTAATGGTGTGTTTTTAATTTGTTACGGAATTTTGGGTTTATCAAGGTACTAACTCCTGAGTAACCGTAAAAGTAGACTGGCCCATTGTTTTTTAAATTGTTTCCGCATGTAAATGTTTGCTTTAGGAGTTTTCACGTCAATAGTTTTCGCGTTTGGGGAAAATCTAAAGATTAAAAAAATAAATATAAATAAAAAGGTTTATGGCAGAAACCACTTTTACAGTAAATCTTACATAGGAACCAGATTGAAAATGAAATGAAATGTGAGACAAATTCCAAATATTTAGGTATTTGTTTCGACGGGTATAACCTTTTAAAGAAAACTACACAAAAGAGAACTTAGGACAACAGTAATAAAAATGGAAAAGTATTTTGGTAGGATACAACAATAGAAACTCGATAGACCAACTGTAGAAATTCTCTAAATTTAAGTAGGTTTCACGACACCCACCGTAAATAAAGATACATCTACACGGTATAAAGGAACACCGACGCGCCAAGTGTTACACAAGGAATTCATACTTACTCATGTCTCAAGCGTAGAAATTTATCGTCAGTTTAAAATTTGAACCCTGGTAAATCTAGAATCATGAATTGAATTAATCGTATCAGTTAGCGCGTCGAAGTCCATTAGGGTCAGTTCACACCGAGACGCGACGCGACGCGACGCTGCGCGCACACTTTAAAAGAGTGACTCAAAATATACTTTATTTTCTACACGAAAAGGTACACATTGCATTGTGACAGTTCGGAATACGTTGCGCCGTGCAGCGCTGCGCCTCGTGATGCCTCGCTGCGCAGCAAGACGCCGCGCGGCGCAGCTAGACGTCGCGCGGCGCAGTGGGACGTGTCTACATTCGCTGCGCCGTGTTGCCAACGATTTTACGATGCGCCTCGCGACGTTGCGATGCGTCACGCGGCGGCGTGCGGCGCAGCGCGAAATCACTGGCCTTTTGCAGTATCGTCGCGTCGCGTCGCGTCTCGGTGGACCCTTACACTCTGTATAGTAAGCCAAAATGTCCTTTTCTAAATTCCTTAACCTCAAAGAAACATCTTGCTCAACTCAGCCGTATCCATCTCTAAAGCTTGTTCTAAAGTGATTATAAGAAGTTTATCCAACAAGATTCTCAAACTTTAAAAAGGTCCATTTTAAATTCTTGAAGTAGTTACGTATAAAGTGCCTCTTGTTATTGCTGGGATTGTTTATCAAAGTTGTGTTATTGTTAAATTAATTATTTCATCAAAATGTTGACCAAGCATCATTCATCAGTTCGGCAGCCAATATTCGCCAAACTTCTTAAATATTTGAAATGGTAATATGTTCGCTTGTATCAACTGCTGCCAATGTTTTCCATAAAAAAAAAGAGAGAGAGAGAGAGATAAATCTACTTGAGACCTACTTGTTCTGCTGATATCGTGTGTTTCTTCTAATACAACAATGTATATCTTCACACTTAAGGCAAAGGGGTCACTGGTCGTGCAAACTGCAAAAAACGTAAGAAACCTTCAATTTCGCGGGCTACCTTAGCGTATCTCCATTAAGTCTCCAGTATTTCATCATACGTATATAAAATAAGTATAAGTTCATCATCATCTGCCTAGCCTTTTCCCAACTATGTTGGGGTTGGCTTCTAGTCTAACCAGATGCAGCTGAATACCAGTTTTTTACATGGAGCGACTGCCTATCTGACCTCCTCAACCTAGTTACTGGGTAACACAATACCCCTTGGTAAAACTGGCTCTCAGACTTTCTTCTGACGACCCGTAACGACTGCCAAAGATCCACGATTGACAGCCGGGACCAACGGCTTAACGTGCTTTCCGAGGCGCGGAGGGGTCTTGGTACCTATATGAAAATGGTTACCTATCCACGAACCAACCGCGGCAAGCGTAGCTTAACCTGATCGATCAAACCGTGTTGCTTTTATTACTTAACCACAAGCCCTCCAAAATAAGTGTAAGTTCATAGTAGATTTAAAATGTTTTGTTATAAAACTAAAAGTTTTCTCTAGCGGTTAGTTACAGTAGCTATAACAGTGGCTAAAGGAAATAAACATGATTTTATACAGCTTATCACTTGGACACAAATTGAGTTAACTGACGTACCCTATGTAATATCGACATCGACACTTATTAGGTTAACGCTTGGCTTCTAAGTTAATAAGTAGTGAATCATAAATTGTTGGTTACCCTTTGCAACAACTTACAATCTAATAATGAGCTGTATCACTAAGACATAGAGGTAGAAAATCAGCGTGGTTACGCTGGTTAAGTAGTTTTGAGTTAACCTGTCGTCATCAAAGTAGCTCCTTTGATGTTGGAGTTGGCTTTTAACCTAATCAAATATGGCATGATGTATGAGGTTTATTTATGAACGTAGCTTAAAGTAAGTTAATGATTAACGAATATTTAAACGTACACTTTTGACGTTACATTTCTTAACTTTAAGCAACTTTAACAAATAAAGGTCTTTTATAATCTAAGCTCTTGAGAGCAGTGGAGACCCAGCAGTCAGCGGTCTTACGAATCGTAGATCGTGGGTTCAAACCTAGACAGCCGTTTCACTTTGTGTAAATAATTTCATCACCATTTCTCACAACGGTGAAGGAAAACATCGTGAGGAAACCGGCATGTCCTAGAACCATAAATTCGAAGACATGTGACATCTACGAACCCGCACTGGGCCCGCGTGTTGGATTTTGATCCACTCCCTCATGAAGAGAGGAGGCCTGAGTCCCAGCAGTGGGACCGACATAGGTTGATTATGTAGATAGATAAATCATTTATTTGGCGTACACCAAAAATACAGCACAACACACAAAAGTACACTATTAGATGATAACCAAACTACCCACATGATTATAATATAAAAACAAGGTGCCGATAAAAAAAAAAACAAAATGGAACACACAAATATGGAAATAAAATTGACACAATGACGAATAAAATTAATAACAAAACATACACAGTGCGGTGTGCGTCTCAAGGTTGCACCAAATGGGAGTCCAGCTCAGCATGTGTCAGGCAAATCTAAATCTAATGTGTTGTAATGTACAACTCTGATTTTTTATTTGCCAGACCAAATGACAGCTGCGATCAACCTTTTTTGTCATGTTGACCAAAAAATTTCGATCTTAGCTGTAATTTCTGTTAAGTTAGTAAGCAGTTCCTACCAATGAATTGGAGATATAACTTTACACGTAGGAACAAGAGCATCGCTCACTAGTTACAAATCATCTGCCTAGCCTTTTCCCAACTATGTTGGGGTCGGCTTCCAGTCTAACCGGATACACTGTACAACGTTTTTTCAGCTGCTTTTTCAGATCATTACAAGTCCAGAGAGGCGATTCCCGTATTTTTAATAACGTTCACAACACATTCAAACCTCAGTCTCAATCTGTCAGAAATACCTGTAATTTACCGACATTTTTGACATGTTATTGACATTGATTGTCGCTGAGATGAGGTTCTGAATAGATTTTGATCGTTTTTAATTTAAATACGGGAAATGGCTTTCCAACGTCTTTAAGACGTTTTCCTTGACCGTCTTTAGAACAAGTTAAAAAGAACATAATTAAATTGAAAAACAAAATGACTTAACTTGTATGAGTAAGTTAATTCGATTTAAACTCGCACCGGGATGGGTCTCGGTGCGAGTTTAAATCGAATTCATGACCTTTCATTCCCCAGTCCGCGCCTTGACAGTTCTGTTTCTTTTCGTATCGCTGGTACACTTACTCGTAGTTTTTTTTTTATGTAGCGGTATCTACAACGCCACATGCGAACAACGCGTCATACTGACGTCATGCAAATCCTGCATCTCGTAAGCAGAATTTACCGCGCAAGTAGCATATATACAAACTTTCCAACATCAATCGTTGGGTAGTTGCCCGCCAGACACAACATCCGTCTGGTCGGAGGATCCTCCCTTTTCTATGGAGGATGAGTGAACTTTATACCCTGTTCCTCATACCTCTATATTTATATCGTTTGTGCCCAGTAGATTGGCATTATTTAGGGCATCCAAGGTGCAGGAGAACGGGCACTTAGGACACCACAGTGGGGCATGGTGTGGTCAGGAGCAACGCACTCGCATTGGGCGTTGGATGGGTGTGTAAACCCCTCCCCCACTTCGACAAATTGTGTCTGCAGCGGCCTACTGCAGATCACACCCAGGAGGCAAATGCTTCTGAAGTTTAACGACGTCGGGAGGTGGTGGATGCTTCTCTTCCCACAATTGGTTTCTCTACTTGGATGATTTGACCTGGAAGGCCTGCGTAGAGCATAAGAACCTATTTTAACTTTTAAGCCTACCCCTTTTAAGTTAAACTATTGTCATTATTTAAAATGTAAAAGAAAAGTAAATTCCCCACAAACTTATCACCAAAAGTTACACGCTAAATAATTCTGTTAAGCTAAAACTTACATAATTAACATAGCACTTGAAAGGACTTCAGTGTGATTTTCCTGTGCAAACAAACATTATTCTGAACACAGCTTAGTTTTGCGTTCGAGCGCGAGTTATTTTGCCAATTACTTCACCTCTTGTTTTTTTCTGAACTCCTAGTAGTTGCCGTTGCTAATTGAAAATATATTGTGTTAAACAAAAGGAATTGGGAACGAAAGTAAAATAAAAAACAATGTGTTCACAGTAAGAATAGGATTAACCTTATTTTATTTTCTTACAAAAAATAAACTTTTCCTTTACACGGAATTTCGCCGTTTCGTAGGTGGATTTACAGACAACAATTTGAGATCCAAATAGAAAATTCTTATTTCGAATCGACAAGCGGAAATTGGCACATTTTGAATATTATGCAATGATGTTAAGAAAAAAGTATACATTTATAATATTTAACTCACACTTCTTATGCTAGTTTCCTTTTTTATATAGTTTCTCGTTCTATAAGACTAAATTAACTTACTGCGAGTCGCCTTAGAAGAAATAATATTATTTAAAAGTGACGACTCGCTCGTTTCGGGCGAGTAATTTCGTGCGAATAGAATAAGCCAAAAATTCTTATCGTCTTTTTCAAGGAGTTTCTATGAAAATTATTTTAATCGAAAATATATAATGTAGAAATTGAACTTTCGTTTCGATTTATTTGAGTTACCAACGAGACGTTCGAGGGCACACTGTTTTATAGTACTTTCAAGAAATAATAGCGAATTATTAATTGGAGCTTATTCTACTAGTTGTAACAATACTGTTCAGTGGAATTTATAACAGAGTATTTGGTGTGGAAATAAATCGAAACAAGTAAATTTATCGACAAGAAGAAAATATTTACATCTTTTCTTCTTCTCGTACTCTTATTTAATCATTTAAAGGCCGACTAAGGCATTCTCTACCAGTCAGACACGTAAAGACCGCGACTTAAGAATTGTAGGTTAGTTAGAACCCAGATAGGCGCTTTACTTTGCGTAAATAGTTATGTAATCACCACTGCTTTCAAAACGGTGAAGAAAAACATCGAGAGTTAGAACCAAAAATTCGAAGACATCTACCCAAACTGCACTGCGCTCGCGTGGTGGATTATGGCCCACTACCGCTCTAAGAAAGGAGGCCCCTGACCCAGCAGTGGAAATATTATGGGCTGATTATACATTCTCTACCAGTCAACCAATGAGTATTAAAATTTAACCAAAAGGAGTTTTTCTCAATAATGGTCGTGCGCATAAAGCTCTGCGAAAATCGTTGCACCATCTAGTCAAGATGTTATAACTGGCAACGGTTGGAAGTAAGTGGCCGAATATCTAGCTGCAAATCCAAAACTAAACTAAACTGCAAACTGCTTAAGGCTGATGATTTAACTAATATTATATATAGAAAATATTTATTTTTTGCATGTTTGTTTGTTTGTTACGCTCTCGCGCAGAAACGGCTCAACGTATTTAGATAAAATTTGTCACATGGGTAGACCATGAACTGGATCAGGACCTATGATACTTTTTATCCCAATATTCCTATGAGATCGAGATTTATGCGAAAGAAACCACCGATATTTTATAAACAAAAAAATATGTCAACAAAGATGAAGTATGTAAGACCTAAAACATTCCTATATTATGTATATTTAATTACTATATTCACAGCAAGGCGTAAACTGCATTGAAAACCAAACTGCATGCTTTTTATATAAAAAAAACATAAAATACGCAAAATTAATTATACTATAAGTCTTGGTGACGTGATAAACCAAGAGAGTGCGTTCGTAGTTTACAGCAGATCTTTATAGAAGATTGTAAGTAAAACAACATAAATTGCAAAACGTAAATAGTTTTCTAGACTTAAAAGGTATTAACACCCACTTTGAATTTAATAATCATTAAGGATTTACACACGTATTAGTAAAAATTAAATTCCAGTTGGAATTTCTATTTCAGTTTCATTTCTGATTTCAGTACGCGAAAGAGTAACAAATTCTACAATTTATTTACTCAAAATATTTGTTTAAATGTTAATTTAATTAAGAAACTCGAAACCTTGTACATTTTTACGAATGAATTTGGATTACATGTATAAATATTCTATTAGAATCCCACTGTACAATAACCTTATTCAGGGACACCTAAACAGAGTATTTCCAATGTACTGAAAAACTACAATCATCATCATCTCATTGGGGTTGGCTTCCAGTCTAACTGGATGCAGCTGAATCGTCATCACGTCAACGCCGGCTGCCGTTGAAAACCAGCGCTGGGGCTCTGTCTCGTATAGGATCTTAGCATTAGTTTGAGTGACGGCTGTCTTGTGTGAACGTGACGCATGTTTACCCTCAACTTGTTATTTTTTTGTGTGTTTATGTTCTTTTTTATGCGTCATGTTTGCCGCAAATAAATGCATTTTTTTTCTTTCTAATCCCAGTATTTTACATGGAGCGACTACCTATCTGACCTTCAAAACCCATCAGTTACTGGGTAATACGGTACCCCTTGGTAAGACTGGTTGGCAGACTTTCGGGCTTCTGACTACTCGTAACGACTGTCAAAGATCAACGAATGACAGTCTGTAAAGATGGTCACAGACCAACCGCGGCAAGCGTAGCTTAACCTGATCGATCGACTTGTGCGGCTGTTATAACTTAAATTACAATACTAGAACAAAATGCAATTACATGTGCTTTAATTAGAAGTATCTAATAGTATTTCGTCCTTTACCGAAGTATCCCTTATCGTATTATTAGAGCGTTTATGCACTGCATCCTAAAGTCAAGAAGTGATGGTCCAAGGTGCCCTTATCAATGGATAAATGGTTCTAGATTACAATATTATAAAAATAATATCATTATATTATTTTCAACGACAATTCATACATCACGAAAGCCATTCAATAAAAATACCATAAGAACCATTCATTCCCCTCACCTTATTTTCAATTTCGAAAACTCTTCAATAAAGAAGCTAATTCCGCAAAGGGGCTCTGTAATAACACTCCATTCCTAATCAATATCTCAAGAGAATTTCCAAAATCAAAAGCGGTAAATAAACGGTGAATGAAAGGGATTCGATCAAGGCCAAGACAATTGTGATCTTTAAATGACACCAATGCAATGTTCTGTCATCATTACCATCATCTGTCTAGCCTTTTCCAGTCTAACCGGATGCAGCTGAATACCAGTATCTTACATGGAGCGACTCCCTATCTGACCTCCACAACCCAGTTACTGGATAATAGGATACCCTTTGGTAAGACTGGTTGTCATACTTTCGGGCTTCTGACGACCCGTACATATCAAAGATGCATGAATGACAGCCAGGAGCAAAGGCTTAACGTGCTGCCTTTGTCCTAAGAAATCATCCGAATACTTTGAAGTTATAAAATCGTTAAGACATCAAATATAGAAAATACAGACGAAATTAAAGGATACGATCAATGTCAAGACAATTACTATGTCCGAAAGAAACCAATGTTTTAAGCCTGAATAAAAAAACGAAAATCGTGAAGAGGTCGTTATAATAATTGTGATAAATTCGTCTACTGTCTCTGACGTTCCACTTTTTAAGTGTCTTTGAGGTCGTGAGTCCAAAATTCAATATTACTTTTCCACAATTTTGTGGCCACTGACTTACGGTAAAAGAAAGCTCGAACTTATAAATCTGTAATCGTCAAAATTAGGTAAGCCAACTTGGGAATTAATGCTCACTCGTTTTCTGTATGAGAAGAGGATTTTTGAAATACATGAGACAGGTAGCCTCAACACATCTAGTAGGTATGAATAACAGTTTTTTTTTATATTTTCGAGTCAATGGCTTGGCCTTGTTAAAGCCGCAGGAACCCTTTGGATGCGAGAAGCACATAAGCGGTCGAAGTGGAGGTGCTTGGGGGAGGCCTATGTCCCGCAGTGGACTTACTAAAATTAGAAGTCCAGGTAAAACTGTAGGCATCTGAACAACACTAGGTGTGGTCACATTGAGATCGTCTCTTGTTTTGTTGACTGTTAAGGTGAACGTACACTGGTAACTGGATACAGACGCATGCCATCGGCAAATCCGTTCAATACCTTGCGTTCCGTGTGTGCGGTTGCGGCCGGTACGGAGCAGTGGTCGTTCACTTTTACTCATCACCGCAGTGATTTCTTGTGTTAAAAACTTATCGTATATATCTAGTCTTTGCAGTTTTTATGTTTCTTATTTTAGCAAAGTCAAAGATCCCTTGGCATTATCAGCTTATAATGTTCCCACGGCTGGGAAACAAGCCTCTTCGAGAGGGAGTGGGCTGCAATCTACCCCCAGTGCGAGTTGATAAATGTTACGCCTTAGAATTTTTCGAGTTTTCTTATGATGTTTTCTTTTACCGTTTTGAAAGCAGTGGTGATGAAATTATTTACACAAAATAAAGCACCTGGGTTCGAACCGACGACCTCCAACTCGGTAAGTCGGGGTCGTTACCACTGGGCCATTAAGTCAGATCTAAATCATCGTGGCAAATGCAATTTAAAGTGCTTTAGAATTTTTCACGGACGTAATTCTTTTATGTCCTATTCTTTGCGTTCAATGAGGTATGGAAATCGTTTGTCTCTTAAGTATTAATTTAATAAAGAAACGGCTATTAGGTCTGAGTGCCGTCATAAAAATATTGGAGGTTCTTAAGTGGTAAATGAGTTGTGGGTCAATAAAATCAGTGTCCTAATATAGAGCAAAATCTTATCTGTATATATAAAAATGAATCCCTATTTCCCTTGGTCACGTCATAACTTGAGAACGACTTCACCGATTTCATCCATCTTTTTGTAACGTTTTCTAATACTTTGTAGAATGTTCTTACGGAAAACAAAATTAAGGAAATGGTTTCACGCAGACGAAGTCGCGGGCAAAAGCTAGTGAGCAATAGTTTTTATTTACTTATTTATTCTTCAGTCTAATGTCTAGGTAAATAATGTACCATTAGCGATTTGCAAACTTCCACAAATTAAAAATTATGTTAACTAGTTATCAGAAATAAAAATAAAATATAATCTTCTTAAACAAATTATTCTTTCCACGAGTACAATCTACAAACAAAGACAAAATTAATTCTTCTTTTAGACAAAACTTATTTACAACTAGTATAAAAACAAAGAATTAAAGAAAATGCAATTACATGTGTTTTAATTAGTAATATCTAATAGTATTTCGTCCTTTACCGAAGTATTCCTTATCGTATTTTTAGAGCGTTTATGCACTGCATCCGATCTAAAGTCAAGAAATGATGATCCAAAGTGCCTTTGTCATTGTATAAATGGCTCTAAACACATTCGAAAAAGGTGGGCAGCAAAACCGAATATTATATTATGTAGTATTAGTATGTCCGGAAAAAGCCGTTCGGATTATCTCGGATTATTTCGAGCCGAACTGTAATTGCTTAAGCGAGATGCCGAATGAAGTTTGCCGGTCGGCACGAGTTGAATAAGAGCCGAATAGGTGTAGTAATTGCTTCGGGTCGGACAACTACTGCAGATTCGAATGGCCAGACTCAAACATGTACCCCTGAAGGGATGCGCTCTAGATCCGAATTCCATCCTTTCGTATTTAGAACAGTATGTGACATTTTGTTCGGACATTTTTTGGTTTCGGATCAGTAAACCAATTCTCGTTATTTAAAACGTTCAAAATCTAGTCGCAGTCTCATCTCGGCTACTAACAAATGCAAAAAATCTAGGGAAATTACAAGTATTTTTGACAGTAATTTAGACCGAGATCAGACTGTGAACGGTCTTAAAATTACGAGAATTACCCCTCTGATGGAAGTATTTTATGCTAAAATCGATCCACATGAAACAAAAAATGAACTATAAACAAAAATATTCATGACCGAATTCTCATAAAAGCTAAACTTATCTACCAAAACGAAGACTCAGATTTTATGGAAACCATTTGCATGTTTGGTGCAAACTGAGTTTAATATCAGTTAATTTTATTAAGAGCCGAGAACAATGTAAATATTTATTATGTTCTTCCAGCAATCAGGCTTCCGAGTGTCCCAGATTATATGCAATGTTGATTTAATCCTCCTCTGTTTTCTTAAGCTTTTCTTTGCTGTTCTATTTTTTTCTCTGTGAGAGATTCTTGGTAAAGTCAGGATTTAACCCTTTTAGTAAAGGAGTTATATCAAGTGACAAACGCAGCTAATTCACTTGTGAGAATTTTTATCAGCTTGGTAAACTTGCGTATTATTTACTAGCAGGGCCCCGTGGTTTCACCCACATAAGTAGTATTGAGCCCGTGGGAATATCAGATTTAAAAGTATCGTATATATTATTACTGATTATAAACTATTTGTGTGGCAAATTTCATTAAAATACGTGCAGCAGTTTTTGCGTGAAAGAGTAACAAACATCCATCCCTACTCACAAACTTTCGCGTTTATAATATTACTAGCTGCGCCCCGTGGTTTCACCCGCATAAGTTTCTATCCCGTGGGAATATCGGGACAAAAAGTATCCTATAGGTATGTTAATTCTGGTTATAAACCATCTGTTTGCAAAATTTCATCCAAATTCGTTCAGTAGTTTTTGCGTGAAAGAGCAACAAATATATATCCATACAAACTTTCACGTTTATAATATTAGTAGGATTAGTAGTACGAGTAAGATGCATAATGTTTCGTTTTCTTGAGATTCTAGCCAATGATCGTTTAAGATCCTAGTACAATTTTTGGATCTTGGTTTTGAAGATAAATTATTATATTTCTGTATCGTCGGTTTGTTTAAACAAGACAATAATATTTAAAAAAACAAAAGCTTTTTTTTGTAAAAAGGTTTTATTTTTCACTTTTTAGTTGTGCAAAACTGCTGCTTTTTTGAAGTCGGTTAAAACTAGATGATTTCGGTGTTTCCTATCTGTCTAGTAGTCTAGACAGATAGGAAACACCGAAATCATCTAGTTTTATTTATTAGAGATTAGACTAGACTCTGAAAAAAAGGCCGAAACAAACTGTCACAGTCCCTTTTAAAGTCCAGACATAATTGGTCAGATCATGTGAAGACCATGTCGATTGGTGTCTGAAATGGTCTTTTAGGGAAAGAACAACACAGATTTCTTGGACCTGTCCAGCCAGCTTAAAATATCCAATTCAAAATCACATCTAATTTATATACCAAAATGTTAACTGGCATAATATAAACATCAAAATTTCCCATTAAAACATCTAACAAGATTTCAGTTACTTCAGGAACAATATTGTCAATATAAAACTTAAGTCTACACAGAAATGACAGATTACCGTTCATAAATTATCACGAAAACTCATTTCCGTAAACGAAATTGTCTCCTAAGAAAACACATTAGTACAAGACCATCTATTTCCATACTAAAAACTTTAATCGTTCCCCAAAACTTTAAATAAGTGCTGTTTTATCTCACGAAACTTTAGCTTGGCCTGACTTTCGGCTTAGTATGCAGCCAAAAATAGTAGCTGAATTGCAAATCTGGGATGCTGCCCTATCTTTAGAATGAGCTACCTTAGGGTTTATTCAGACGGACTACAGCACAGTGACAAAATGTTGTCAGGAAGTAGTCGTGTTTCTTATTCCCTGCTTAAATACGAGGAAGTGTTGAAGAGTGGGTGTTTTGTGATGCTAGCTGGCCTGTCTTTAGAATGCTACCTTAGGATTTAAATACGAAGTGGAAGTGGTTAAAAGACACTAAAGACTGCCCCCAACAAGCGAGTGGGCTTTTTGGGGGCAGTTTTTTGCCATTATGTCGTTGGTATTGACAACAAATTTGCGGCAAAAGTTAAAGGCGACTATAGTAGGTACAGTCATCGGTCATTAATTCATTAGCAGCTTAAGGACTGTATTGCTGTGAACACGCGGTAAAGGCCGTACCTACGTCTGTGTGTATAAGTGATATATGCAACACAGTGACAGAACGTCTGAAAAATCTATTTCTTCGTGACAATGCCCCTCTTCTAACTGCCACTGTACCTACATATTATGGAGAGAACTAGACTTTTATAGACAAAGTGGCCGGCAACTTTTTTACCATTCGCAAGTTATGGCTCGTCTGCACGAACCCCTAATGGCTAGATAATTTAACTGGGTCACAGTTATCGATTTTGTTAAGCGAAATAAACTAGCAATTAATATTAATAAGGAGAAAGATCCTGATAGCACTAGAGTAGCGAACCAGAAAGGTAGGGAGGTAATTAAAATCTCATTATGGCGTAGCTCCTATGTTAGTTGTAAACCTGATGGTTTTCGATAGGACTTTCAGTATGGTCGGTGTGGATTCTGTAGAACAAGTAAGAGTGATTCTAGAAAGTTCCGATGCAAAATTTTGAACAGTTGCTCCAAAAGCGAGGAGAGTTTTAGTGCCTTATTTACATATCTTTACTGCGAATCCGGACGTTTAAAATCGGTGTTTCGCATTTCTGAATGCAGGTCCTAGATTATTAGTGCAAAAAATATAGCAGCAGTCTCATCCTTGCCTTAAGTCAAAGTGGCTGTAATTTAAAAGAATTTTATAGTTTACTAAAATTAATTTACCGAAAAAAATCAGATTTTTGAATAAGAAAAACGGTGTATCAAGACAGTGCAAGGCATGTGCTTCACATGGTCAGCCACGCATGTCACGCATGGCTCAAATCATTTACATAATGAAAAAATAATTTGATAAAAATAAGAACACGCTGTTAGTTTTCAAAAATGCAATTGAACGAATTAAATATTTTAATTTAGGGGTCCAGTGCAAACATTATTTATTGGGGGTCGAGGGGCCGAGAGTAGACTAAACGGAAATGATGTGGCTAAGTAATAACAGCCACACGGGTCGATCGATCAGATTAAGCTACGGTTGCCGCGGTTGGACCGTGGATGGGTGACCATCTTAATATACCAAGACCCCTCCGTGCCTCGGAAAGCACACTAAGCTTTTGGTCCCGGCTGCCATTCGTGGATCTTTGACAGTCATTGCGGGTCGTCAGAAGCCCGAAAGTCATACAACCAGTCTTACCAAAGTGGTATCGTATTACCCAGTAACTGGGTTTTGGAGGTCAGGTAGGCAGTCACTCCATGTAAAATACTGGTATTCAACTGCATCCGGTTAGACTGGAAGCTGACCCCAACATAATTGACAAAAGGCTAGGCAGATGATGACCATGAAATGAGTTTAGCTTAATGTAAAAAAATTGTAAGCTTTAATGCTAGATTCTTACCTATACTTTACCGATCGCTATTCCTTATAAGTTAAAATAAGACTGTTTTTCCAACAGTAACAGACTCTTTCAACCATTACCTAGCATCCTTGCGAAAAATAAACTCCTTAGCGACACTTTCCTCAGGTAATAATGTTGGTAAGAAAAGCTTCTTTTAAAAGCAAGATTTTTTCTAAGTAAAACAGCATTAACGCTTTCATCATCTGCCTAACCTTTTTCTAACTATGTGGGGTCGGCTTCCAGTCTAACCGGATGCAGCTAAATACCAGTGGTTTACATGGAGCGACTACCTATCTGACCACCACAACCCAGTTTCTGGGTAATACGATACCACTTTGGTAAGACTGGTTGTCAGCAAAACAGCATTACCACTTTGTATAACAGAAAATAAAAAGAAATATATAAAAATAATGACTAGCTATCAGATGCGGAAAGCAAAAGTTTTTATGGAGAACTTAATCCCATAACATGCTTTTATACTCCTAAGGGTTAGACGATGAAGGAGTAATATTTTTTGTATTTATCTGTGGAGGCTTGTAATTAGCAATTTAGTTATATATAACTGTTATTATAATGTTTTTAGTCTGTAAGCCTTTCGAAAAAAAAAAATACACCCACTTTTAGCCGGTTTTGTTTAAGTCCCATGTAATAGGGGACAACCTTATTAAATTAATCAGGCACAAATCCGGACTTCTGGTTGTTACTGAGTAGTGAAACCTGATCAGAAAAATAGACAGCAGGTGCTGCCATTTTAATAATGATAAACCGAAAATTCTCGTGGCATATATTTATTTATCAAAGTGACACTACGTCAATTTGCCGAGTTATAGTCATTTCATACAACCGTCAAAGAATGACAGTTATGATTCGAATATGCGGACAATTTAAGTAGGTAGTTTATTCGTAAACAAATTAATTTTCTAGGCTTTACATAGAACCTCTTCACATATGATATAGATCATTAGGTATTTCACCTGGGTTGTAAAAATAGAAGAGTATAATCTGAAATAACAAATGCGTAACATTGTTAGACAAGGGTACGAAACAAAAGATCTCGTTAGTTATTTATACGATGATGTATTACGCAAGGCTAGAATATGTAATATATCGTGTTGAAATAAAAAAAAAATGCTTACACGACAAGGATTTGATGTAAAATTAGGGTTTCTTATGTAAACATCCGATAATTTGATTCCGTATCTAATTAAGGAGTCAAATTTCACGTTACACACACCCACATGACATGACACGAGAATTTCGTGTCGTGTACTCACACAACACGTAACTTAGGTACCTATATCTCTCTTTTCCTATTAACATCTGGGGAGTTTGTTGCGTCACTTCCTTTTCCCAGTTAAATCACTAGGAAGTGGTAAAGGGCGGGCGTTTTGGGGGACTGTCTTATGTAATTTTAACGTTCAAATAGTACGAGTACATCAGTATAAACTAGCCTGAGAATCATATCAGCCTAGTTTGAATAAATGACTTTTGATTATTACACAAATCGTTGCAAGTCCCACCCAGAAGGGACGTTGTACACCTATTAGTAAATAGCCTAATTTTGAGTTATTTCAAACTCAACATTTCAAAATTATTACTCAAAGAAAGTTATCAGATGATTAAAAACTCATCCCTAAGATAAAATCAATGAGACTGACTGACTTTAAGGGTGTGAATAAAAACTTCACAATTTACTCGAAAATCACTAACTCGCAGACAAGCGTTGTTATAACTGCTCGTTCCACTTTTACGTAAAAAAAACCTTTGCCTTCCAGTGAGACAATAACGGTACTGAAAAAATACCACCACAGAAATAACTGTGAATTTTGTAACTGAAAGAAAACACAGCGGTTTTTCATGTGCTGTGGTTTCTAGCATAACAATAACTTTGACCTGCCAAATGTTTTTTTATTAAATGAAAACCGGAATCCTCTAAGAAACTTATTGCATTTTTTTACCAAAAAAACAGGGCCATTACTTATTAAGGGCTTACTCCGTCCGTCCAGTGCAACCTGCGGGGTAAATGCGTATCACACTTACAATGGAAATGCCTTTCATTTTGATAATTCAACAACATTCATTGCATCATTTACGTTGTCGAGCGTACAAAGTTTTCAAACATATTATTATGTATAAAGCAATAGATTATCAATTTTCTTAAAAATCTTTCGGATTGTGATCGAAAGTGTGTTTCACAATTGAGGTGCAGGACTTATAATTACTAAAATAATAAGTCTAAAATGGCCAACCCGTCTTGAGCAAGCGTGACAATCAACAATCATCTCGTCTCTGTATGAGAAGAAGCCTTTGCCCTACTGCGGGATAGGGCGGTATTATATTTTTTTATAACTAGCTAAAAATATTAGCCAGTTATAAATAATAACTGGCTAATATTTTTAAACTAATAATGGCTAATATTTTTAAACTCAACATTTCAAAATTATTACTCAAAGAAAGTTATCAGATGATGAAAAATATTAGCCAGTTATAAATAATAACTGGCTAATATTTTTACGACCGCATTAGCTATTCAAATGCTGTTCATGCCGATAGAAGATAAGAAGAAGACAGGCTTATTATTCAAATTCGGGTTTTCTATTACATAGAGGACTACCTTTGAATTTGAAAAGCCAAATAATTGATTTTGTGAACTAACATAAAATTAGTTCGGATATAAATAAAATTTATTTAATCAATGGTAGGTATTAATAATTGTGACAAATTACTGGTTGCTAACGTAAATAATTATACATATATTCCGATCCAATTATGTCTTCATTTTCATTTCGAACACCACTTTCCATACACAACTTGACTTTAAAGAACTTATTATTCCCATAAAACATTGATGAATTCGAAGAAAAAATGGCCGCATCGTTTACCTGCTAGTACTACTGCAGCAAATTATAGTTTACCCTACATCAATTTGTGATCTATAAATAGAACGGCTCTTTTCTTTAGTGACGTAATAGAGGAAGAATTACTACACGTCAGTAGGATCATGATATTAATTTGTGACGTCATATTTCGGTACTATTAAGGAAAATAGGGAGCAATATTGGTTAATGGACTTGGGTACAGTGTAGGAAATTAACTGTATAAAATTGACAGACTATGTCAATTAGCAATGGTATAGCCATTTCATACAATCTGTTAGGCTACGTAGACACTGACAGATGGCTTGCTTAGTGCCTAGAACCCAGCGGGTCCCCTTTGCGAGTAGCGTAGTGAAACGAACGGTCTAAAATTTTCGCATAATTTTCTGCACTGCGCGCTTGGCGCCTTCACTAGCCGCACAGCGTGTATTTAAAAAGATGCTAAGTCTAAGAATACTTATAGATTTTATTTTGTCATATTTATTTATTTATTAATTAATTCTTATTTCTATACGTGTACTGATGAATGGGTGTTATTTATCTGAATAAATAAAATTTATTATTATTATTATTAAGTCACTAGGCTCTAGGTGCTAAGCAAGGCACCGGCCAGTGCGTACGTAGCCTTAAATAATGACAGTTGTGATTTCAACATCATACGGACAATTTAAGTTTGTAGGCAATTTGCTGAAGAATTACTTTCCAAATACTGACTATATATCAAAGAGAATGTCTGATGATATGTCGCTTAAAATCACAGAACGTAGTGACTTTGAAACTATAAATAAAATAATACAGTGGTATTAAATAGATACAGAAAAGACGATTGACTAAACGTATATCTAATCAACTCTCTACAAACTTTCTTAATAAATAACTTGAAATAGTGGTAGGAGGATGGTTATAGTTACTGTGATATAAGATTTCATCTTATATATAAAATTCTCGTGTCACAATGTTAGTCTGCATACTCCTCCGAAACGGCTTGACCGATTCCTCTGAAATTTGGTAAGCATATTGGGTAGGTCTGAGAATCGGCTAACATCTATTTTTTTTTTTTTTTTTTCGAACCCTTAAGTGATAAGGGATGTCCACCCTAGGGTAGGAGTAGTGTAGGAGTAGGGTAGGAGTAGGGTAGGACTAGGGTAGGAGTAGTGTAGGAGTAGGGCAGGAGTAGGGTAGGAGTAGTGTAGGAGTAGGGTAGGAGTAGGGTAGGAGTAGTGTAGGAGTAGGGTAGGAGTAGGGTAGGAGTAGTGTAGGAGTAGGGTAGGAGTAGGGTAGGAGTAGTGTAGGAGTAGGGTAGGAGTAGGGTAGGAGTAGGGTAGGAGTAGGGTAGGGGGTAGGACACCACGCGAACGAAGTAGCGCCGGGCAGCTAGAAATAATTTATATATGGCAAAACAACGTTTGCCGGGTCAGCTAGTTACACTATAAAAGAAAGAAAGAGAATAATACGTAATTGGCGGTAAACATGACTCAGAGAAAGAATATAACATAATCAGCCTATAATTTTCCCATTGCTGGGACACAGGCCTCCTCTCGATGAGGGAGTGGGCCGTAAACCACCACGCGGTGTGGGTGCGGGTCGGTAGATGTCACATGTCTTCGAATTTTTAGTTCTAGGACATACTGGTTTCCTCACGCTGTTTTCCTTCACTGTATTGCGAGAAGTGCTGATGAAATAATTTACACAAAGTAAAGCGCCTGCGTGGGTTTGAACCCACGACCTACAACTCGTAAGTCGGGGTCGTTACCACTGGGCCACCACTGCTCTAGAAAGAACACAAACATAAAAAAGAATAAGTTGGGGGAAAATATGCGTCACATCCACGCAAAACAGCCATCGCATCATATAATTTATCAACTTAAACAGGCTAAGTTAACAAACTATGTCATCTTTTATTGGTATGAACAAAGAAGCTGAAATGCCATCTTAAGACTGAACCATCACTGATTAAATTCAAGTTTTCCTAAAAGCTAACAAATATTATATGACTTCTGCGGAGTTCCTAACTACGCAGAAGACACTAACATAACAAAAGAATTTAATCTTAGTCACACAGATTCTATTCATCCATTTGGCAAAACGAAACATGAATAAAATATTAGTCGAAAAGAAACGCAAAGAAACTTTGTAGGTACACGACAAATCCAAATCATAGAAGGACAATCTGAACACGCTTCGTTTGCTCGTCAAATATGATTTGACGTAAAAGAATATAGGAAATATTACTCCACTCAGCACTTGGTTCGCCCGCGGCTGCGTTCGCAGTTGGAACTGGGGCAGGGAATGGAATAAAAGCGGTTATTGCTCGGGGTTAGAGATATCCTGTAGCTTATTTAGTAAGTATTTCCTCAATTTCTATGATATGGTCGGTGAGGCGATAAAGAGTAACTAGAAACAGCGAAGTAAATTAGAAACATACTGGGAACTCTATCAAGTCTCTGATTAGTCTCAAGTTGTTATTTATGCGTTATTCGTGGTTGACATTAAAAGGAAAAACCAAGAAACTATATTTAGGGATATATGCTTGCCAAGAAATGCTATTGGAACGAAAAACATCTTGTGGGAACTTCTTTGGGAACATATATTAAGGAAGTAATTGGCTGACTGATTGATTTCTAATTACCTGAGAATTATTGACTACTGCTATAAACCGATGGTTCACAGTATGAGGCCTGTCATACAAAAAGTTCCTTCACTACATAGATATTCGCGTAATATCTATCAAATAATACTATCGCATATAACAGCTAGTGGTTATATAGTCGTCTGGGCTCCTCTACAGAGATATCCATGCAATTTGCAGGGTGCCTGCGAGATCGGCTCTTCAAATTGAGTGTGAAAATGGAACGTTCGTGTCTGTATGCACTTTCATCGTTCACGAGACCATAATAACGAAATTTCCTAACTGCTAGCAATAGTGCAGTACTATCTATGAGATGAATCTGTTCAGAGTTGTAATGTTTAGCAACTATTTCTCTAATTATAGACGTAGGTAGATAATATTCAAATTGTACACGGTAAGAGTATCATAGCTTACTACAATGTTATTTAACTAGCGACAGCGTTTTTACCACTTGATAAAGTATCGTTTCTTTATCATTATTTGTTTCAAGGGCTGATGTTTCAATAGTCAGGTAACTTTTCTCTGAGGAATAAATATTGCGGCTTGACAGGTTTTGCATGGCAAATATGTCAAACTGTCATAATATAGTAAGCAGATTTTATTTCTTTATTTTACACACACAGATTAATTACTATTTTACAAGCTAACACTAATATATACTATATACAAGTATATAATACGAAAAAATATAGAATAAGGCAGAAGCTCATTGGGCATCAAAAAATTTGTCTGCATCACTGTCAATGGAATAAGTGCCCAAAAGGCTGGCAGCATTACCACGTTGGATGGCAATGCTGATTCTTTGGGCTAAAAATAGGCCAGCCTTCTGGTCACGTTAAGAGTCAACCAACCGTTTGGCGATGTCCCGAAAAATTCGATGAGGACTCGGACCCAAGGCCCTAGTGTTTCTACCCCAAACGGCTCAAACATATAGCTCCCAATAAGGTTTTCTGCTCCTGCAGCAGCCGCCCCAGCACAGGCCCCGTGCTAGGAAGAGGGAATGGCGCGAGGGTGTCGACACAGGTTGCATCCCACACCAAAGGCGTACCCAATTTCCAAGGCATTATGGTCATTCCATCGGGCCTCTTTCCATCGTCGCGTGCCAAGCCACTGGATTCTAAAGCCACCCCGGCGGAGACAAGAGGCCGACAACAACAGCTGTCATAATAATTTCTATATAATTATTATATTAGTTACTGGACTATTGAAAAATCAGCACTACATAAGTAGGTATCCTAATTAACTTCCCAATCTTGCTTAAAGGTAGGTAATGCGTAGCGTGGCCTTGCCCACACATTTTTTGACGTTAAAGCGTCTCTTAACTTTAAAAAAAAGTTTAGTAAGGGGGTATATATTTATAAGAAATATAAAACTTCCGGAATAAATTCTCTAAATGATGGTGAAAACCCCATCAGGCCGTGCGAAGCTTAGAAGAACAATTCGGTCTCACCGACTGGTACGAAAAGCGACTTCCATTTATAATAATTATTATAGATGGTACTAATTCAGGGCAAAACAATGACTGTTTCTAACAAAATCATAAAATCAAATTGCCCGTGATTAAGTTGTTTTAAGAAATTAAATCCTCTTGTTTTAAGCAAAATCTTTTGACTAATGGACCTTCACGGCAATGCAATGAAAGCAAAAACATAATTAGTCCAAAAACAACTTCGAAAGTAAAACGCCGAAAACGGAACAGGAAAAATAATTTCCAATTTTGCCCCAATTACGGGCAGAATTATGTGTATCGCCACGCCTATTTCACCATAAAGCGTAGGCAGAGCTTCAGGCTGTGCCAATATTCCGTTGGCACTTCGCCTCTTCGTAACATGTTGAGTTTAAATCGCAATGGTGTGTAGTGACAAATTGTTAGTGCGACGCCCACAAAACTGCAGTCAATGAGTCATAGAACGTGGGAGTTATTCGATATGACAAAGTTTAGCAAGGAATGTGAGTCATGATCATGTGGGTGGACCGATCATAATAGTGAAGGTCTAGGGAATCTGGATGCGGAAAATGCAGTCTTGCGTTGGTCGATGTGGCACAGAATATAACAAATAAAGTGATATTTAAGTTACAAGAATCACGATCATCAAAATGAGAATGTTAAAGGTAGTAAAGATATTCATAACTCGACTTGACTCGTGAGGTTGTCGATATGTGGGATGTAGACTCAGCGATAATTGTGCCGATAGACGTGACAGGCAATGGCTGAGCCAAGAGCCTCGACCAACACCTGAGGAAGCTCTCGTTGGGCAGCTGGATCAAGGCCTTGATTCAAAACGCGGTAGTTCTGGTCACGCTTCACATTGTTAGGAAGATCTTCTCGCTTGAGCCTTGACCGGTAGCTTGAACCCTGTTCCCGATACTGGTAAGCTGCTATTTTTTATATTATTAAATGTAATTTATGTGTATTTAAATGAAATAGAGGACATATTAAAAAAAATCTGTAAAGCGTCGCAAAAAAATTGCAACTCAAGAGACCTTCGTTACAAAAAACTACAAGAATAATGCCTTACATTAAGTAAATGAACCTCAAACGATAGAAGGAGCAAAACCACTTAGTGATATGAAACCTTAAGTAACAGATAGCTGAGATAAAGCCCAAACTGAGGCAGAATACAAGATAAACGCAGACGAACCTCTGACGTCACTAAAACACGATGATATTAGCACTGATTTGTGGGTCAGAGATGAGCATGGACATTTTATGATTACTAGGCATGTATTAGATTATGAGTCACAATAATAAACATCGTGTCATTTTTACCCGATAGCGGTAAAGCCTAAAACGAGGGTAATGTTTTAATGTTTTATATTCAGTGATATTTATATTCAATGTCACGATGCATTCGTAAAAATTAAATGAAATAATGAACTTTAAGACAAAACCCCAAAAACCAAAAATTCGAAGACATGTGACATCCACCAACCCGCACTGGGCCCGCTTGGTGGATTACGGCCCACTCCCCCTCACAGAGAGGAGGCCTGTGTGTATTTTGTATGTTGTTGTAAGACAAAATTTGTTCCAATCGTTCGGTTGATATTATTTCACTTTTATTTAAGATTGGGTAAGTAATTGTTTTTTTTTTAATAACCGGCAAAAATTTCAATGAATCCTTGGTTGTGCGTCGATACTTTTATTTTATAAAAATCGCTAAACCTAATGGCTCAAAAAAGGTCGTAATACTTTGCTTAAAGAGACCTAAAACCACAAACATAAATGAAGCTATAGTTATAACACGATAAACGTAACACCATATATATACTTTTGCTAGATTTAATCCAGATTACGAAGAAGTTGTTATCTGAAAATCCAGCATTACTTTAAGGTCCACTTTAAGTTTATCGAACCCTAAAGATGAGAGTGCTCAACAGAGATCCATATCTAGTCTTCAAGCCTTTGACAAAACATAACGATACCGGAAATTTCAATTGTCGTAAAGGACATTTTGCCGAAAATGAGTTATATACATATTTGGAATCAGCGTCGCGAGCTCTATCGATTGGTATATTTGAAATATTTCTATCTGTCAAAAAAAGCCCTTTACGACCTGGGTTTTCAACAGCTCTAGCTCATTTTTTTTTACTATTTGGGATGTATCCTAAAAATAATATTCAATAGGGAGCGTAAAGTCATGTTTTAATAATTTATGAGGTCGTAAAGTCATTTTTGCATTGAACTTTTTATACGACATTATAAACAATGTCGATACCAGAAATTTCAATTGTCGTAAAGGATATTTTGCCGATATTGAGATATTATTATTACAAATCAAAATGTCGTAAACATGTTACTTGTTAATCGAGGCCCTTACGACCTCAAAAATCTCGGAAACTAAAAATGATAGGTTAATGCAATAAATTGTATTTCATAGACAATGTAATATTCCTTAAATGAAAGTAAAAAAAATATGAGTCACCATACATTTTATTAACACAAAATTACATAAAGAAAAAAACTGCTGATCTCTCCTTAAAACAAAAATAGGAAACATGAAATTTTTGAACTTTATTACGATTTTCTTGAATTTTAATACTTCGTATTGCCTCCTCGTGCTTCCATTACTGCGTTTATGCGGTTTGGCATGCTGTACACCAAGTTCCTTATACGATTTTGGGGAATATTCTCCCATTCCTCTGTGAGAGCAATTTTGAGCTCACGAAGCGTGATTGGGGGAGGGTTTCGTTGTTTTACGCATCTGCCTAGCTCGTCCCAAGCATGCTCGATCGGGTTGATATCCGGGCTGCGCGCTGGCCACTCCATACGAGTAATGTTCATCTCTTGAAGGTAGTCATTCACAATCCTCATGTATGAGGTCGGGCATTGTCATGCATAAATATAGCATCCTCACCTAAATTGACCATAAATGGACCAACGTGATCATTGAGGATTTCTTCCACATATCTTACGCTAGTTAAAGAGCCGTTTTCTATGATCACCAGCTCTGTGCGACTTTCAGAAGAAATTCCGGCCCACACAAGTACAGACCCACCACCGTAGGCTACTTTTTCTTCGATGCATGCTTGCTTGAATCTTTCCCCTGGTCTTCGATACACTCTGTGTCTTCCATCGTGCTTGTAGAGCATAAATTTTGATTCGTCGGAGAACATAACTTTTGGACAATCTTCAATACTCCAATTTACGTGGCTCTGGGCATATCTTAGTCTTGAAATACGATGCCCACGCTCCAGTTTAGGGCCGTTTGCAGGTCTAAGGGGTTTTAAGTTAGATTCAGCAAGCCGACGTCTTACTGTCCATGCACTTGGGTTACTTCCTCCGAGGCGTTGAAACTGATTTGTGAGTTCAGTTCCTGTGAGAAAGCGATTTCGAAGCATGGTGATCACCAAGTATCGGTCTTCTCGTGCTGTGGTACACCTGGTTCTGCCCGTTCCTGGTCTGCGTAGGTTAGAACCAGTTTCTTCGTAACGTCGGAGAACTCTTTGTGCTGTTGACAGCGACACACCGACAGTCCTGGCTGTATCGCGCTGACTCCGGCCGGTTTCCAGCATTGTAAGTATTCTGGTGCATTCTTCAGGCGTAAGCGACATAATTTCAGCTTGAATAATGAATATAGAGCACTATCAACATGGTTTATGTACCCACATAAATGACAGATTACAAACAAAAGCAAAACCAAATGCTGTAATTTCGT
The DNA here is from genome assembly GCA_949629185.1 of Apamea crenata. Taxonomy (NCBI): domain Eukaryota; kingdom Metazoa; phylum Arthropoda; class Insecta; order Lepidoptera; family Noctuidae; genus Apamea; species Apamea crenata. The sequence continues at coordinate 8,586,502 of OX451376.1, read as the reverse complement.
AGTTCCATCTTCGAAAGTGGCCCTTTTTCAAATTTGATTTTTTTATGATATAACTTTACAATAACTAAGAAGTTTTAATAACTTCATTTAAGGAGTATTACATTGTCTATTAAATACAATTTATTGCATTATCCTAGCATTTTTAGTTTCCGAGATTTTTAGGATTCTTCAAGTGACCCGGATTCATTGCTCTCGAGTGTATTTTGGTTATTTTAATTAAGACTGTTTTGATAAATATTGGCCCTGTTTTGATTAGTTTGTGAACAAGGGAATCCTTGTTCACAAACTAAACTAAATTTAAATTCGGTGCATCTTTTTCTTTCTATTTCATTAAGAACAGGGCATAGGATAAAATATTAGTTTAGTCCTGTCAAATTAAGATACTCCATAGACAGATTAGACGTGATTAAAAACATGGCTGCTAAAAATACGTCAATTTACGTCAGACGCCGACTAATTTGACAGGACTAAACTAATATTTATCTTCTGTGCTTTTCTAAATTAAATAGTAAGAAAAAAGATGCATTGAACTTAAATTTAGTTTAGTTTGTGAACAAGGGAATCGGTGCCATTTTTTGAGTTTAATTAATAATTATTTAAAAAAAACCAGTTATTAGATTAGCTGATTATTCTAAAAATTGAGTTGTTTTTCAGAATCGCAACGATTACTTGCGATTTAAATTAAAAAATAGCATCACATTTTGTTTAAATTTTGAGTTCCTATTAGAATAACACTTATGTTACTTTTTTACAAAATATTTTGATTAATAAATAAAAAATAATAAAAAAACCCTTTTATTTCGCTTAGTTTTACTACCTATTGTAGATATTTCTTAAATAGATCTTTAGTTTTTTTGTTCCTTTTATTCCCTTAGTCTCTGATTTAATTGACTTGTACTACCCATTAATGATCAAGATTAGTCCTTTGCGACTCATCTGACTTTACTATAATCAATTTTTCATGGCTGTAAAGTACTTAAGTTCAATTTTTGTGGGCTGTAAAGGACTCTCATTTTCGTCAATAATTAATTTTGGTTTATTATGTTAATTTAAAGGGATAGAACACGAAAAACTGGTTGGGGTTTCTTTTGACACCATGAAAATAGTATATTGTTTGAAAAAGATATTAGATAAAAACATTTTTTTTTTTTTGTTTTTGGCTCTTCTGAAAAGTCGTGTTTTGTCCTTTACGACAATTGAAATTTCCGGTATCGATAATATTCTATCCTTCAAAGGTTCTTCAGAATAATCTTTGAGGCCCATAGATTTAAATCGTAAGATTTGCCCTCACCGTACTTTTGCTGGAGAGCACTAGTGGCTCAGTGGTATCCGCCCCGACTTACGAGTTGTAGGTCGTGAGTTTGAACCTTAGCAGGTACTTTACTATGTGTAATTAATTTCATTACTACTGCTCTAAAAAAACTGTGAAGGAAAACACCGGCATGTCATAGAACCAAGAAGCGAAGCGAGATAAGGAAGACATATGACATCCACCAACCCGCACTAGGCCCGCGTGGTAGATTAGGGCCCACTCCCTCTCACTGAAAGGAGGCCTGTGTCCCAGCAGTGGGAACCTAATAGGCTGATTATGTACTTTTCTCGCATGCTATGGTATGATGTTCTGTATGAGTAAGCATGACAGTACAATTCAAATGTCAACAAAACACAAACGTGAACGTCTTTTGACAGGGTTGGTTGAATCTAACGATATAAATCCCTGTAGAGCCCTAGATATAGCTAAGTTGCGTTAGAAATTGTTTTATCTTACTTTGACCAAGTTTTAGGTGGATTATGCTGGTAGGCTGAAAACACATGTAGGTTTCAGTTAGACGGGTTTGTTGAAATATTCACAATTCAACAATTTCAGAGCAAGTACACGGTCTTCGTAGTTAATCAAACGAGAATCGTTCTCTAAACATAGCGCGTTTCTAAAACGCGCTATCGGTCACGTGGTAACGGCCGTGACTTGCGTATTGTAAGGTCGTAGGTTCGAACCGAGACTGGTGCTAATTACTTTGTGCCAGACATTTCATCACCACTGCTCTAGAACCGTGAAGGAAAACATCGTGAGGAAACCGGCATATCCTAGAACCAATAATTCGAAGACATGCAACATCTACCAACCCGCACGGGGCCCGCTTGGTGGATACGGCCCAATCCCTCTCACCTGAGGACGTCTGTGTCCCAGCAGTAGGATAGTCTGATTATGAACAAGAGTGAGGTATCGTTTAATCGTTTGGGAAGCAGACGATGAACCACAACAAAAACTACAAGGAAACATTCTTTAATTTGATAAAAGATTTACAAATATTGTTAGGTATTACTTCAAATCACACAAGTATTTTTTTAATTCATAAACGCTATCAAACCCTTTCTCAAATCCATTAATCTCAATAACAATCTAAATAGAGTTGGTATTTTACCTAGAAACGCGTCAGTGTGATCCGATATTGATTGACAAGTAACCTGTAACCTGTCTGTAACAATTCACGCGCAGAATCGAACGCCAAATGCCTTTGACAAGAACGCTTCTGGCAATGTAGATATATCTGTACTGACACATATCTGTGCAGTTAACAGCAACTGGACAGATTTTTACTTTTTGATGGATAGGAAGAAGTGCTACAGTTTACTGTTTTGAAGACTTTAGCTTCATCTTCATTATCATAATGTCCAACCTAGCGTAGTCTACTGTGAGGAATGGGCTTGTAACAACCCACAATATTACAACACTTTTTTTTGGGTGGTAAATCATCATATGGCGTCTCCCGCTCTGGGTGGAGCGGGAGGGCGTGTCAGACTTTTACTGACTAAAACCCAGCCATGTTCTTTCAGTTGCCTGTGCCAGGGGCCACGGTATCTCTTTCGAACAACCCGCGGCCCTGGCAGGCACCGGCCCTAGCGGACCCCGTCAGTTCCTGCTGACATGTCTTTGAGGCGCGCGTGGAACACAACGCGCCGTCGACCCAGGCCTGGTCCTTACCGGGCGGCGAGCTGCCCATTGCTCACCACCCGCAAGCCCGCGCCTACGGTGGCCGGGAGTCGGCTGTTGACTCCCGACGTCCAGGGCGTCTCCTTCGGCGACTAGGGGCGTGAGGGTGCAGAAATTGCTTCTCCCTCACGCGGTCCGCCACCTCCTTTGCGTGCATTACTGCTTCACAGAAGGAGGTGAAAATATTACAACCCTTAGGGGGTTAGGCAGAGGTGTAAATATAGTACACCCACATTTCGCCAGTTATGTTTAAGTTCCATATCTAATAGGCGCAAGCCTATTGCCATCAACGGGCACGAATCCGGACTTCGCGAGCTCCGGGCTGCTACTGAGAAATTCTGGATGGAAAACCCTTTAACCTTTGCCTGACCTAGGAATCAAACCAACTACCTGATGCTCAGCAGTGGCACTCGTGATCACTAGACCAACGAGATAAACTGTAAAAGGATGCATACAGGGTGGCAGGAACATTGATGCGCAATCTGCTACCATAGATTCAGTACATATTCTGAATCTGTCAAAATGCATGGAACAGCAGATTTCTGATTTTATAACCGAGGAAATATTTCTACGCACCGGGACCCACTTGCGTAGAAGTCTTTCCTTAGTTTCATGAATTCATGATTCCAGACCTGGAATCATAAAATCATCGTGGTTACAGTTAGCGCGTCAATGTCCCTGCCACCCTGTATATTAACTATCAAAACCATCATAGCATAGTCTATAGCTAGATACATAGAGACTGGACTTAAGATATTGTAATCACACCCATGTTCGCACAAACGTTATTATAGGCACTATACAGAGTGGCAGGGCCGTCGACGCACAAACTGTAACCATGGATTCGGCACATGAGTTTAGACCCCATAGCGTCGAAATTTTTCGTCGTTATTAAAAAAAAATATTGCTGTTCCATACGTTTTGACCGCGTAGGTATTGCACTTTTCTATGAAACAGAAGATTTTTTTTTATTACCGACGAAAAACTTCGTCGCTATGGGGTTCAAACTCATGTGCTGAATCCATTGTTACAGTTTGCGCGTCGATGTCCCTGCCAACCTGTATACGTTATTAAGAAATTTTCAAATAAGGATCAGAGTAATTTGCACAAGGGAGGATAGTCGGTTCCTAAATTCGGTGCCCCACTTTGAGATAAGGAAATCCGTAACTTTGTTAGTGTCAGATTAGGCGACGCCCGTGATGGCTTAGGAAGGACAGGCGTCAGAAGGTCAATACTTGTCCTTAAAAAACGTTCCAACTTATATAAGTCGCAATCTGCGAGGTAAATGCGTAACACCAGACAGTTCAACAACATTGATTGCGTTATTTATGTTGTTGAATGTCTATTCATACTCACTCATCCGTGTGTCACTAACGGGATACAGCAGAATACCAGCGTCAGGTATTGTACCTGGCATAATTATGCTGAGCTGGACTCTCTCATTTGGTGCAACCATGAGACACACACCGCCCAGTAGTGATCGACCATTGTGGACATAGACTTTTTTTTTTATTGTTCTTTTTTTTATTACTTGTATTGTGTGTCTTTTGTTGCACTAAATAAACGTTTTTATCTATCTATCTATCTACTCAACAACATAAATAACGCAATCAATGTTAAATAAATACATCATAAATTTAACAAATAAAACATAAAAATCAATCAATCCATCGAAAAAATGTGTCTACATTTTTTCGAACATAATTATGAAACAATGGATTAGCAATATCCTTTAAAATGGTTCAGATTGTGTTTGAAAGTGTGTTTAGGGTGCTGATCTGAGTAACAATCAATGTCAAAAACTTGAGGTATTTTTAACAGATTAAGACGGAAATGTGAATGAATATATTCGAAATAAAAACATAGGTAAGTGTCAGCTACTTATTATCCCGGCCAACGTTCTAAAGTCAACTGCGAAAAATAAGGTCAATGGGCCCGTAAGCTTCGGCCAAGCTAGCTGTCACTATAAATATAATGACGGGTCTTTCTGCTCGACACATTGCCGAAAATATATCTGCAACCGAAGCAGATATTATGTGAGGTCTTATAAATACACGTAAAGGGATAATGGAACGTCAATGCCCTAGATCCTTCCTTACTGTGTTAGCGAAAATATATAGAACCTGTATTGTTCAATGAAAAGCATTATGAACGTACTTAATAAATAGTCTTCCAGACCGAATGTCGGCCATGGCAACCAGTCCAAGCGGAGAACATCCTTTGGCACAGCAGGTATTATAGTGCACTCTCTCCTCCCCCAATCTCATAGTCCGATGACACGGCAATCCGACACAACCGGAGAAAGATCAGGCGCAGGACCAACAGCTTAACGTGCTTTCCGAGACACGGGAGTTGAACTCAGGGTTTTTACTAAGAATTTCCCAATGGAAAACCCCAATATATAGATCCCATGCCGATTTCGGCTACGGTGACTGCTATTGTTTCCGGAAAATATAGGTTACGGGCGTGTGATCTGATGTGACTAACGTAACCTATCTTCACTATCAAGGTACATAATATGTACGTGCACAGTGCGGACACGTTAGAATGCTATTGTGGTAATGGTATTGAATGTTGGAGGGTGGATTACTCTTGAGGTGATCTCGCCTGCTGTCGAGATCTCTCCTCCGCTGATCTTCAAAGCTATAAATATAGCTATAAAACCCAATAACACTTTGCCTGACCCTGGAATCGAACCCAGGACCCCACGCTCAGCAGTCGTCCTTGCGACCACGAGACCAACGGGGCAGTCTATTAGGTACTACATATAATATAGAAATCAAATAACACAAGCCTGACATTCCCAGTCGTAAATGCCGAAACATAACACACAACAACATGCATCATATTGTACACTATGCTTGTATATTGCTTGTATTTTAAGGGTAAACAGTGTAACAATTGTAGATAGGCCATTAAATAAAATAAAAAATAAATAAATAAACACGAAAGAGGCCACTAGCCTCTCTCGTCTTAGAAAAAAACAAAAGAACGTCGGTTGTTAGTCTCACAAGAAATGGTTGAATATAAAAGCGTTTTGACAAGAGAATAGCGTGTGAGTGTACGATGAATGATAGATATTCCAAGTTTCAAGTAAAGTTTGGAGGATCCTTAACAAGTTATGACCAGAATGTCCATGTGATATACAAGACGCATCACCCTCGATAATCGACGATCATCCAAATGATGGCACTGTTATTATGTTATAACGACCTTTCAAGATTATGATATAGTATACTTTCCCATTTAATGTGTGTACTTTTAGAAAGACACAAATTACGCCTACAATTTTTACAAAGCACGTAATCATCATTAATGTCTGTCCTAAGAACATAACAAGAAAAAGAAACATCATAATGGTACCTACAAGTTAGTTACTGCTAAGAGAAGTCCAATTATTATAAATGAGATATAACCAGCGGCTAAAAGGAACAACCTAATGCTCATGTTAGTCCTTTTTACAAGCTTCTTTGTTCCTTATCCAGTTTTTCCTTTTGATTGCAAAATATCCAATAATAATAACATACGTGCAACAAAAAATTAATAAAAGTCTTTGAAACGTACGTACCAAAGTCTTTGAAAGCCACATAATTTGCGCGAACGTTTGTTAACATGATACGCAAAGCAATCCAACTTTGAAGCACTTCTGAGGAAGTAATGAAGTGTCAAAAGTTTATAATTTTGAGCGTGCACGTGTAGCTAAATATAATGTAAACGCGGTCTTTGACTCACATTCGTACTAAAGATTAGTAACAAGCTTCATAGTCGAAGAGTTGTTGAAATAACTGACCATGTGTTTTACACAATATTGGTTAACATGGCTGGCAAAATTTGTAAACTTATTCTAATATACTTCAGGATTACAAGGGTTAACCACATGATATGCGTAAAACAACACTCGTGAATACTTAAGGAAATCTCGAACTACTGGGAGATTTAGACAAGGTCGATTTTTGCCGTGCGGCTGGTCGCTTACCAAATCGCCTCACAAGCCGAATCGCCACTCCATTTACACAGGTCGATAAAAATCGCAGGTGACTAGTTAATGTTGCATCAAAATGTCGACCTACGACAGGCGAACACTTGCGACTGAGCATGTTCACAGTCGATTTTAGTCATCCGCCGTATATGACCTATCATATGCGGCGGACACAAGCACAACAAACGTAGGTTTTAACTTTAGAACTTGCGATTTAGACGATCGAGTCGATTTTCACCGTGCGTCGATTTTCACTGTGTAAAGCCCGCATAAACTAAATAGGCACCTACTTGTACTGGATTTTACGAATCCAGTAAAAGATCGATCTCACAATAATTAAATAGACTACGAGTATTTCCATATCTATCATGATCAAAAAATAAATTTATAGCTAATGGTGATTTTATGATAGGTATGTGATTTTAAAATAACTAGCACCTAAGTTAAAAAATAAGAAACTATTATGAAATAATAATACCAGCCTGTCATTGTCCCACTGCAGGACAAAGGCACACAGAGAAGGCACGAGGATTGATCACCACGCTTGCTCAAGACGGGTTGGTGAGTTCAGACTTATATTAAACCAGCTTTTGCCCGCCGCTTCACTCGCGTTAAGAAGTACCTACGTCATAGTAGCTTTATGCATGTAAAGTCTCAGCCCGATCGGTTTAAAATTGACAAAGTTCCATACAAACTTTCATCCCCTATTTTATCCCCTTGGGGGTAGAATTGATCAAAATCCTTTCTTAGCGGATGCCTACGTCATAACATCTACCTGCATGCCAAATTTCAGTCCGATCCGTCCAGTGGTTTGGGCTGTGCGTTGATAGATCACTTTGTCAGTCAGTCAGTCACCTTTGAGTTATATATATTTAGATAGATAGAGGATTGATTTAGTATAAGTCCAGGTTTTGTTCACGTTGTTTTTTCTTCACCGATGTCAGTAATGGCCAAGATAAACTAATGCTGCTATGTTAAGGGTAAGTTCACGTAATCATTGCAATCACAATATAACCGTTTCTAATATCTATCAAATAGTAAAACAAAAACCTACCGAATCGTGACTTATGTTTTGTTAAAATTACTGGTAGATATTGTAGAAATAAATTCAAAATTAGTATAGAAATCGCATACCTGATTACTACAACGAAACTATTCAAAGGCTTATGCCAATAGCAAGTTCACGCCAGTATTTTACTCATAATTTAACCACTTCTAATTCTATAACTTCTAATAATGAGCTGTGGGCCAAAATAACTACTACGTGGAGCCCTGACAAAGCTAGAAGGCGTGCAGCAGACCCCGCAGAAGATGGCGGGTCGAGCTGGAGAAAACAAACGACCAGTGGTCCACTTTAGCCCTGGATTGGAAGAACTGGAAGTCATGGGGAGAGGTCTTTGACCAGCAATAGAATGATGTAGGCTAAAAGTAAATAAATAACTCCCAAGTACTAAAAAAGGTATCCCAAACCAATCTTGATTTTATGTTGTGGGTTCTATTTTACCAGTCAATACTTATAAAAGACTCTTACCCAATTACTACAACGAAACTATATGAAAGCATAAGCCAAAAGTAAGTTCACGTCAGCATTACACTCACAATATAAGTAACTATTTCTAATATCTATCAAGTAAAAAAAAACTTCCCAGCCAATCTAAACTACCACGAATTTTCCAATCTAAAATCGCTGTAGCGAACGTAGGTACTGGCATAACAAACCGACGGCTTATGGCTTACGCTCGAGGCATCCAGGAATCTCGATGTTTCAAAATTCTTCGCCAATCCATCACCTCACTGTGGTATTGTTTGTTACTGGCCTAGCGATTGATCTGTGAGGTAACCGGAACCGTAGGATTTATGATAGGGCAAAGCCATACTAAGCCTTATTTTGGGTCGCATTCTTAGGGAAATATGCTACCTACATTTTCGTTTTATGATTATAAGGTAAGGGCTTTATTTACGTGCCAACAGTCAGGTAAAAAAATATTCAGGGTGGCAGGGACATCGACGAGTAAACTGTAACCATGAATTCAGCACATAATTTAAAACTAGCGTACAAATTCGTCGGTCACTTTTCTATGAAACGGACGGTTTCATAGAAACCTACGCGGTCAAAATGTACGGAACAGCTATTTCATCCTTTTTAAAGAAGAATGAAAGGATCAAGTTATGTCGCTCCTATGAAGAGTACAATTTATATTAAAGATATCCTAATTAATCACGCTAGTAAAATTTGTAATTATAAATTGAGGAAAGACGCTCAGTTATCTAATTAAGCAGCATGTATAGTAGTACCGCCAGACTTCTGAAGATTTTGTAACAAGATTTGGTAACAAACTCTACCATACTAGTACTGAAATTCATTAACAGATTTCGTATTCATATAGGTACTGGTGAAACTTAATGAAATAGGAAGATAGAACCAAAATAACTAATTTTGTTGGCATTCCATCCCCAGTTCTTCAAAATCTACATCATAATCAGCATTTAATGTTCCCACTGCTGGGCCACAGGCCTCCTCTCGATGAGAGGGAGTAGGCCATAATCCACCACGCGGACTCAGTGCGGGTTGGTAGATGGAAATCTATAAATAATTATAAGAAATCTAATGTTCAGAAACGCAAAAATCTGAGTTGAAAAACCAGTGTAATGTCATCAAATGGTCAGTCCAATTCAAGTAAAAAATCTTATTTAAAAGTTTTCTTTGCCAAAAGCATACAGATTTTTCATTACTGGAAGTATTAATGTGAAATATTAACATTTAAATTGTATAATCAAGTCCGTTTTGGCAACGCTCTCCGCCGGACTGTCAGAGATTTTGGTCTCTAAAACTTGAAATACGAAATTAGTTTTGAGTATTTAAAATTGTGTTTGAAACTAGTTGGTGCCTGCAGTTTCATTTGCATTGATAAGTCACCTGTCTATTCTATTTCCAACTTTGTAAGGGTCGGCTTCGTGTCTAACAGGATGCTGCTAAATACAAGAATTTTACGTAAAGCAACTGGCGTCCGAACTTTTAAACCCGGTTACTGGGTAACACGATACCCCTCGGAAAGATTGGTTGTCAGACTCATACGCGATGTAGGTACTCGGATAAGTATCCTATTTGTCTTTTATTAAAATCCGTTCAATCTTTTATGCGTAATTTAGTTACAAACATGTTTGTAAACTTTTACATCCTACTACTATTATAAACGCGAAAATTTGTATGGATGGATGGATGTTTGTAATACTTTCACGCAAAAGCTACTTTACAGATTTGGATGAAATTTGGCACACAGATAGTTTATAACTAGGATTAACACATAGGATACTTTTTATGCCGATATTTCCACGGGATCGAAACTTATGCTAGTGAAACCGCGGGGCACAGCTAGTTAGTAATAATTAATAGTAGTTAAGTTACAGGAATTTACTTATCACTATAATCATCATTATTTTGCTGCCCTTATCCCCCAATTTATTTGGGGTCGGCCACAATGTCTTTTTCTTCCATACTTCTCTATTAGCCGTCATCTCGGCAGTCACTCCCGTTCTAGCCATATCATCTTCCACACAGTCCATTCATCGTTTCTTTGATCTTCCCTTACTCATACAGCCATCCAAATTCATGCTCAAAACTTTCCTGGCGACATTGCTAATACCTACTGATAGTAGTAGACTTAATAGTGAAACCAAGCTAGGCTTAATATATGTTAAGAAAGGTAAGTGGCCAAGTTTAATAAGTAGTTCAAAGCTTAGAAGGCAAAGCCAGCACTAAGTAGTGTTTATAAACTAACGATCCACCCTGGTATCACTCGTGCGACTGATTAATTATGAAACCTTCCTTGACAAAAAAAAAAAATGATCTCAATGCTATTGAATACCGTATGTTTTTAATAAAATAGACAGTCGACACCGGGCTGCAATATTTTTATGCGTTTATATATTTTTTTAACTGTTTTTAAATATAACTGAGAAAAGACTCATGTCTTAACAATGTATGCTTATAAATCTCTTAAAAGAGTCATCATCATCTATCCTTTGTTGAGGTCAGATTCAAGTCATACCCGGTGCAGCTTAATAATGGTATTTTTACATGAAGCAACTGCCTATCTAACCCCTTAAAAGAGTTATCCTTCATATGCTATCGAAAACCACAATATCTAAACACAAAAACCGTAAAAACGAACCCTAGAATGGTCCCTTAGCCGATTGCGACAAAATTAAAGTGAAAGCAATTCGTCGAACCAACTCTCTGCAATCGACACTTCAAGAGAAATATTGCCCATTGTAAAAAATCGATGAAAACCTAATAAGTTCTGTGAACGTTTTAACATTCTGCTACAACCGCACCCATTAGTTATAACGTCAGTTCTCAGAAAGTGCTGAAAATTGCTTGTAAAATCGCTTGAACAGACATTTGTACCCTTTTTCGAAAAAAAGCCGTGACTTTTCACTGTTTAATGTTTCAATTCTAATGGCATTAAATCTTTGGTACAATAGTTTTTTGTATATTACGTGATTAAATAAATAATTATGCGTTACCCCGAAATATGCTGCAGATTTTTTTCTTAGAACGCTTAAGATTTTTAATTCGCTCTGATTTAAAAAAAAAATATTTTGTATACAGAAACCGTGACTGATTTTTGTTTCTTTATTTTAAAAGTTAATAAGTAATTTTAATAATATTGAAAACTGGCTGAATTATTAAATGTAAATACAATGTTAAATATTATACAAATCATTACAGATGACACATTTATATTTCCTAGATATCTTAAATAGCAGTAATTAAAATCTCGTCCTTACCTGATAAATCCAGAAAAATAAAACAGAAGTCACTTCATAAGATAAAACTTTCCTGTTTATAATAATTTGCACTTAAACAGTAAACCACACTTAGCACTTCACTTAAACAATTAGCCGAACAAAGTTTTTAAGTACACAAAGTCGTTCACAAACTTTTACCGGCGACCCTTATTATGTGTCATAAATCTCATCACTTTCTGATATCCCGTACTTTACGACCCGCGACGTCACATTTCGTTGCACTCGACGTACGTCATCCGTCAAATAACGCAACAGCACGTCTGACTCGCACGACACCTTGCGGGAAACTAACTAACGAACACAGCATCGCCGGGGTGAGCGCTTCAATGTGTGCGTGAAAGTCCGTAAACAGTGTACACACAGCTAATAGAGATGTGTGAGTGATTCTAGACTCGCGTCAGTGATTTGAGTCCCGGTACAATTTTGTCTCTGTGTGCGGCGCCGACCACCTACGAACGCATCTGTGTGTGTGCACAGTACAGCCGGAAAAAACGGACTGTGCCACACGGCGCATGCCCAAGGAGGTCTGAAAAATAAAATTGTGTTTCGCGCTATTTAAATACTGATGCGAGCGACAGATTATAAAACCAGTGCGCTTTTACAAGGGGGTAATTTCAATGAATGGGGTTCTCATTAAATTCGTTTTTGGAATGTCTTTAAATTCGTAATATTTTATTGTTTGATAATTCCGCTTTGGTATGCGTTGAAATACGTTACTCTGTGTTGATTCGCGGGACCTTGTGATTGGCAGGAATATTTAAAGGCTGTGTACTTATATGTACATTTTTTTTTTAATTTGACGTGGTTAATGACAACATGGTATATTGTTATGCATACGTAAGGCTCTTTTAATAATGAATAATGTAAAAATGATTTTTCTTATATGACGCGCGTCGTGTTATATAACGCGCTTTGCGCGTCGATGCCACCCTGTATCGATAGTTATCTTCAATACAGGGTGGCATCGATGCGCAAACTGTAATTTATTAGTAAATAGTCGTGTAAATCTGTCATTCGTGGATCTTTGACAGTCGTTACGCGTTGTCAGAAGACCGAAAGTCTGACAACCAGTCTTACCAAGGATTATCGTGTTATTTAGTAATTGGGTTGTGGAGGTCAGATAGGCAGTCGCTCCATGTAATATACTGTCCTAACATAGTTGCGAAAAGGCTAAGCAGATGAAGACTTCTCTATTAGATCGCCATCTCAGTAGGTAGTCCCTTTCCAGCCATTTCATCTTTTATACAGTCCATCAGTATAAACAGCCTATAACGTTCCTACTGTTGGGACAGAATCCTCGACGCGGGCCCAGTGCTGGTAGATACAGTCAGTACATCACTAACTTTTTATTAGAAAATAATCGTGTAAAGCTCATTCTTTCTCACAGGTTATACAAATATTGCCTCAATTACCCACTATTATTTGTTCATTAAAACAGTGGGAGGCGTTTCGCGAACAATTCTCCGTGGGATACATGATAAATCAGGTTATTACGGACCATCAAACTATACGATAAATAAATAAGGAAAACAAAATGTTTCACGAAACTACAAAAGGTTATTGTGATAGGGGAAATAATGTTACATCATGCCCGTATTCCCTGAAGATGAAGGCAGCGGTGTTAACTTAACATAACATATCACTTACAGACTAATCTCTACTCAATTCCGGGCTGCAATTCATTCCGCAGTGTTTACGGTTAATGGAAGACTGTGACTTCTTCCGATCCCAAGACACCGTCGGCGTCGCAGGGTTAACTACAATACCTAAATTAATCAAATCACATGCATCACTGTACACCTTCACTCACCCTCATACACTCACACACACACCTCTCTCACTTCACTACAATTCATTCAATCGCGCCTATTTATCCTTTTTGATTATTGTTTAAATCTACTTGCAAAATGTGTGTTGGAAACATGTTTTTCAACTCTATATATTTTTTTGACAATGATAAGTGGAAGAGTGGGGTCTCCTAACACAAGCATTTCCTTGCTTAAAATGAGTCTCCAAATCATATACCTAATGCAAACCAACTAATCTAATATCGCGACATATTCGCCAAAAATGTAAACAGATAATATAACTCATATTATCTGTTTACATTTTTGGCGAATATGTCTGGAAAAATAACTTTAATTCCTACACAATAAAGTTCAGTTAACGCTACAACTTCAAACATTTTTATAACTTTTTCAACAGTGCTAGTCACTCTGAAATCTGAAATTAATTAACATCAAAATAAAGTTGATATTTGTTTAACTTGAAATAACGTCAATTTGAAACATAGCACATCTCTGGCGGAAAATCAGCCTAGAATGTTAATTGAAATAAACATTTTACTATTTATTATTACATAATTATCATATGCCTATAGTACAGACGCCAGCACATCAAGCTACTACCATCTGTCAAAATTCTTTAATAGATTTTCAACTTTATCGTAAAAGCATTAAGGGTCAAGGTTGATTGGGAAAATTTGACGGTTTCGGATAGCTTGACCTCCTGGCGTCTGTACATTGCCATTTGTTCAGTTATGTTTAAGTGCCATAATAATAGCCTCCCGACCGATTCCGGTCAAGGTGGCCAATCTCAACCGGAGATTAGTCAAGTATAGTCTTCATCACATAAAGACGACACGGTTGGCACAGTGGTTAAGCGATTGACTGCTGCGCTGCGTGTCGCGGGTTCGATTCCCGCACGGAACAAATATTTGTATGACCTACATGTATATTTGTTCCGAGTCTGGGTGTTTTTCTATCTATAATATGTATGTATTTACAAAAAAAAAATTGCATATAAGTAGTTTATCAGCCATCTTGTTACCATAACACAAGCATTCGGTTGCTTAGCTTGGGAAAAATGGTGCTGTGTGAAATGTCCAGGGATATTATATTATTATTATTATAGTCACGACCACTAATATGTCAACACTACGAAACGTTCAATAGCGATTATTTTTCGCGTGAAATAATGAAAACAACAATGAAATACGACACATTGCGAAAACCTATGGGTTCGAAAATACTATGTTCGTAGCAACATAAAATTTAATTAAAAAATAAGGGAGTACATCGCTTTTGAATAAAGCTAAGTGGACTGTACGCAGGAGATATTATAGTGCACAATAAGTGTGTGCGTAAACTTAGGTGTACTCTCTGTTCCTTTACTGTCATAGTCCGATGGGACGGCAATCCGACACGACCAGGGAGAGATCAGACGCAGGACCAACGACTTTACGTGCTTTTTAAGGCGAGGACAGGGGTATTAAACCGACAACTTCCAGCCTTTCAGCCGACAACTTTCGGCCTGTTACTAAGAAATTCCTAATGGAAAAACCAATAACACTTTGTCCGACCTGAGAATCGAACCCAGGACCCCATGCACAGCAGTCGCGCTTGCAACCACGAGACCAATGAGGCAGTTAAAAAGTCCCATAATATCTAATAGGGGACGAGCCCATTGACGACCATCAATATTTTGTAACAATTTTATAATTTAAAAGAGTGTCCGTGGAGCTTCTTGCCCGTTCTTCTCCATAGCTCCCTACTACGCTTTGAAAGGGTCAACTAGCTTCGTCTTTCGGACTGACCGACCCCTTGACAATTTAAAAGTGCCTGTAATTGGTTTGTTTGAAGACTTTGAGTTTTGAGTTTTTTTTTTATTTGTTATCTACCGGGCAGGAACCTAGACACCGGGCTACTGCTAGTGATAAATTCCTGATGGAAATAACAGTAACAATTTTCTCGACATGAGAATCGAACGCAGGACCTCATGCGCTTGCAATCAATAGACGAACGATATTCTGGAGGAAATGTAAACTTTTGGCCAGTTAGGTTAGAAGGCCCATAAAGCAGGCGAAACTGGGCACAAATTCAGACTCCGGGCTTCTAGTACAGGAGTCATGGTAATACTTTGAGCTGGCCTAGCGTAGTACGGAGTTTCAATAGAATAAGAGGTAAACTTATACTGGTTTTGTTGCCACTAACATTATGGCCTACCATAGTAACAATTTACATTTGGAAAAACCAAAAATTATTACGTGGATCGACCTAGAGATCAAATCCAAGACATCATGCTTAGCACTAACACTTACTACAAATGAATCCGTACAATCATAGAAAACCTTAGAGAAGTAAGTTAACTTCTCTTTGCGTTGGTGCCATGACAAATGACAGCTGCATGAACAGTTGGTATTGTAACCACTTTTTTGTTTTTAATGCCATCCTTATGCCTAAGGAATAGACATCAAAATCGGTTGAACGGACTGTAATCTTATTTCAAACGGAGTATAGTTCTAAGCCAGAATGTCTGATTGCCTATTTAACCTACACATGTATTTAGAACATGTCTACGACATATTGGTAGTTTCTTACATTTTTATACATACCTACCTACATAACAAAAAAATCAATCAATCAATTTTTTACAATCACACTTTACACAATGATGGCTTATTCCACATTTTGCATGCCACAGAGCTATACATATCAACAAGCTTTATAAGATCACTAGCTGCGCCCCTCGGTTTCACCCGCATAAGTTTCGATCCCGTGAGAATATCGGGATAAAATTTAAACAGGTAAATCCTAGTTATAAATCATCTGTGTGTCAAATTTCATCCAAATCTGTTCAGTAGTTTTTGCGTGAAAGAGTAACAAATATCCATCCATCCATACAAACTTTCACGTTTATAATATTAGTAGGAATATAATTTTCTTGTCCGTATCCCAATTTATTTGCAGTCGTTGCAGCATCTCTTTTTCTTTCATTCTTCTCTATTAGTCGTCATCTCAGTAGTCACCCACTTTCTAGCCATATTATCTTTTACACAGTCCATCGCCAAGCTTTTATTAGTAAATAATCGTTTATTTAGGACGTGTAGGCCAATCGCCAATCTGTCGTAGAGATTGGCAGTTTCTGATATTTTATTACACAATGTGTAATAACTGAATTAATGCACATTATGAAAGTAGTTTGTTCAGAATCGTTTACTGAATCGATTTCTGTAATTTTTAATATGGGTAATATTTTATCTCAAAAATAATTTAGACTACGTAAATTACTGTCACACTTCCTCTGTACAGTCAAAACAAACCAAAATGGATAAAATACCCACTAAGCTAGACCCTTATACGAGTGCCACTGTGTGCATGCGTAGATTGGTAATGTGACCATAATTTTCTCCCGCAATCAGTATAGTTAACTAATTTATAAAAAAAAAACAATGTTTTTTACATAATAATAAAAAATCAGTGTATGTATTATAATTATAACATAATAATTATTATAATTGGGCTGTCTGGTGGTGTGCGTTAATTCTGGGAAATGTTGTATACAGCTATAGTAAAAAAAAATGATTGAATGAATGAATGATATCATACGTCAGAGCTCCCAATATTTTTCCAGTCGAATGATTAATTCATTCGCCCGGGATTTAACTATTTATGTTCGTTTTAATTTAACCACTTTAAAAATTAATTGTGTTCTTCAATTGTTTGGTTTACCACTTAATTGTACAGTTTCACCAGAGGCTTTTCGTAGAAATTGGTTGGAACATTTTCAAGCTTAATAAAGTTTTGAAAGTTCTTAGATTTTCTGCCTTTTCTAGTTTACTTATAAGTATTTATACTAGGTGTCAAACCCACAGCTCACCAATTCACACTGAGCCCGCGTGGTGGACGGCAAACTCATTCTCACAGTGAGGAGGCTAGTGTCCCAGCAGTGGGAACATTATAGGCTAAATACAGTGATTATATATAATAAGAAAGTGATTGGTATTCTGCATCAACATGCAGAATACCAATCACTTTCTTACACTTTGCTATAAACATACATAGTAAACTCAACAGTTTACTATGTATGTTTATAGCAAAGTTTACACCTAAAATAAGTTGTAAAGGCTAGTGTCAAAATGGTGAACCAAAATTGTTATCCCCCATAAGTTTTTTTTTTTAATCGACTCTGGCTTTTTGTTCATTAATTTTTGGGTATTCCCCTTTGTTAAAAAAATATATTTTGGAACAAGTTACGTTTATTTCCTAACCTAATAAAAGTAGGTATGTTGGCTTTGTCGAGGAATTTATCGAGGAAGCCCGAACTTTTATTAATTTTGCTAATAATGAATTTGAAACTAAAACTACTGCGACAGTGCCGTCTAACCCGCACCCCAATTCCGTAACACACTTTCAATCACAATCCGACAGATTTGGAAGGAAACTGCTAATCCATTGCTTCATAATATATTTGAAAAATGTATCTGCTCAACAACGTAAATCACGCTATGAATTTTGTTGAATTTTCTAAATTATACGCATTGCCATTGTATGTTAAATCATTTCATGCTTCAATTGCTACCAAAATAAACATAAGAGCTCGTAGCCACATAATGACAGCCGCACGGATTGATTGAAGGTTAAGCTGTGCTTGCCTCGGTCGGTTCGTGGATGGGTGACCATCCATTACATATCGAAACGTCTCCGTGTCTCGGAAAGCACGTAAAGCCGTTGGTCCCAGCTCTCATTCTAGATCTTTGACAGACGTTACGGGTAGTCTAATTCAGACTTTTCGGGATCTGACTGATCTGAAATGGGTAACACGATACCCCTTGGTAAGCCAAGGGGTATCGTGTTACCCATTTACTGGGTTATGGAGGTCAGATAGGCATTCACTCCATGTAAAATACTGGTATTCAGCTGCATCCGGTTAGACTGGAAGCCGACCCCGACATCGTTGTGAAAAACCTAGGCAGATTGACTTGCTACCAAAATAATATTCTGTCGAACATCGAAACACTATTTTGGATAATATTGTACTAAATCCTTTTGTTTCTAGTTCAAATAATTATTTAGAGCGTGAAACAAATTGTTTGCTAGTGTTTACAAACAAGGCCAGCCAATCCAGTCTGAAACTGGTATATTTACTTCGTGGTCTGAAACAAAATTAATGTCGAACGGAATAATGAAATGAAAACAAAAATATCAAAATATTATCGCGATTAGATTGATTTCCAATGTATTGTTTCGATCGTGTTATGTTTTAATTGTTCATTTTGTTATTTCTGTGTAATAAAGAATTAGAAAATTGTTTGTTTATGTTTGAGGGCATTCGCGCAGAGGTTCGATGGCCAGTACCTGAACCATTGCTGTATGGTTCACATACTAGGCAATCGAGATATGTAATATGTTTTGTCTTTTTAATATTGTATGTGTTTTTATTGTGTTTTTGTTTTTGTGCTTTTTATTTATATTTTTTATTTTGTTTTTATTTTGATTTATTTTGAATTTTTGTATTTTTTTGTACTTATATGATCCACTGTTGGTCGAAATAAAAGATTATTATTATTATTTTGTTTTTTTTTTAATTTATTTTCTCAGATTCCTAGAACCTGGTATTTATTAAAATCTCACGGGTATAAACCAAGGTGAGATTTTAAGTTTGATCAGATTATGTGTTTTGTACTGCATTGAGATTATTGTCTAAATCTAATTGTAGGAATTTCCGAACTATGCGACATGTGTTTAATATAGCTGCTTTCTGTAGTGTAAGGTACGTATATTTGGAAAGATTGATTGCATTTAAACTGATAAATAGTTAATTATTATTATTAGTATTATTATTATTAGTATTATTATTATTAGTATTAATAGTATTATTATTATTATTATTATTTCGAAAATAATTTAAAAATCTTTTCTTGATTACTTTACTCTACAAAAGAAGGTCAGTCTCATAAAACCAGGCTAAAGAAATCCAAACTTATAATAAACTGTTGTAAAATAATGAAAAGTTGACTTGAAAGTACTAGGCCAGCATGACGACAGAGGACCAATGAAATTCAGAACTGGGGTAAGCTCCTTGTAACTCGGAGGCAGATAATACATTGGACGGTTGGGAATGCCTTAATTACGAAGTGTGTATGTAGAAGCAAATTCCGATACATCATCATCAATATCAAGGTTAATATTCAACATCTTAAAATAATTTGGTGGCATAGAAATTTTGATTCAGCTGAGCATCTTTTGTTTTTGGAAGAAATTATGACATGTAACATAACTTACCATCGCGCCTGTAATCCCCAAAGGGTTTGGGAGGGGTGTAAGTATAGTACACCCAGATTTCGCCGGATATGTTTCTATTGCCATTAACCAGACACAAATCTCTGAAATCCAGATCCAGAATCAGGGCTACTGACGACACGGTTGGCGCAGTGGTTAAGGGATTGACTGCTGCGCTGCGTGTCGCGGGTTCGATTCCCGCACGGAACAAATATTTGTATGACCTACATGTAATTGTTCCGAGTCTGGGTGTTTTTCTATCTATAATATGTATGTATTTACAAAAAAAATTGTATATAAGTAGTTTATCAGCCATCTTGTTACCATAACACAAGCATTAGGTTGCTTAGCTTGGGACAAATGGTGCTGTGTGAAATGTCCAGGGATATTATTATTATTATTATTACTACCAACCCATTGAGACGTTCCTTGACCCATGAAATCGAACCCAGGACCTCATGTTCAGCAGTGGCACTCGCGACCACTAGAACAACGAGACAGTCTCATCTTTGTTTACTTTACCATAAGAACCCACATTTCGCCAGTATGAAATATGTTTTAATCATTGATCCTACTGAAAATAGAAGTAGTGTTGGAAATCTACTTTTAGCATGAAGTGATTTGGAGAACATTTTAAGATTAATAATCATGATTAATATGATTTTATTTCTGTAAGTAGGTTAGTACGAACATTTTTACACGTCAATCATATTTTTTAAACTGAATGAGGTCGGCCTTTCCTGTCTGACTACTCTGAGAAGAAAGGCCGAAACAAACTCAAAGGTCACAGTCTCTTTTAAAGTCCAGACATAATCTTGGTCAGATCACGTGAAGACCATGTAGATTGATGTTTGAAATGGTTTTTGAGGAAAGACACACAGATTAGGTAGACCTGTCCAGTCAGTGCACGCTTTTGTCAGTAATCATGCAGCTCGATTAAGAACTTAAGGAGTTCAACAATTAGGAATTCTAGGAATGCCTTTTCACAAGCTAAGCAATTAACAAGAAAAGCGCGATGGAAAGAAAACATGAACAACTACATTTCTTTGAAAAGTATAAAAACCCATTTGTTTTAATAGGGCACTGTTGTTCAATCATGAGGTCAATTAAAAACGAACACAAAACTACTGGTTTTTTTCTACCTCATAGAAATTCCAGCTAGCAAATTTACTGTTAAAACATGGGTACCTGTATAAATATTCATGTATATTTTTTATATAGGGGCAGGCAAAAACTATAGGTTCCACTTGGCGATGCAAGTGGCGTTCTGTAGCTTCTGCGAAACATATTTCTGCAAGAATGAGGTATCCTACTAATATCATAAATGCGAAAGTTTGTGAGAGGATGGGTGTTTGTTACTCTTTCACGCAAAAACACACATACAGCTTATAACCAGGATTAACATATGGGATACTTTTTATCCCGATATTCTTATGAAATCATAACCGCGTGGCGCTGCTAGTTTTTACATAAAATGTTTCGATCATGTTCAAAGCATTTAGTTAAAAACGCGCACCGGTTGCAAAACTACGGCATAATCAGACAATAACGTTCCCATTGCTGACACACAGGCCTCCTCTCTGTGAGAGGGAGTGGGCTATAATCCACCACGCGCGCTCAGTGTGGGTTGCTGAAAGAAAACAGGAAAGAAAAATTGTTTATTCTGCACAAACACGACGCACATTACAAAGACACAAAATACACACACTAATACAAGGTAGCCAAAAGCCTTGTATTCAACAAACAAAGTTTGACAATATGGATGTTTGTTGTATATGGATGTCACATGCCATCGATTTTATTGGTTGTAGAACATGCCGGTTTCCCCACGATGTTTTACTTTACCGTTTTGAGAGCAGTGGTGATGAATTAAATTACAAAAAGTAAAGTGTCTGACTGGGTTCGAACCCTTGACCTACAGTCCTACACAGTTCGTAAGTCAGGGTCGTTACCACTGGGCCAACTATCGAACTACCGTACCTGACCTTTTTGAGAGACAGCACCAACAAGTATAGGGCGGTCAACCAATAAGTTTACCAGCGATTTCACAAACATTTGCCTCTTAAATTCCTATTGTAAATAAATTGCGTTTTACGTATCCCCATAACATAATTGGCCTGCCAGGCCTGTGCGAAGCCTGCCAGGGCGGTGGGATCGTCCGAAAGGGACGACCATTTGATCATTTCCCATCCAGAAAAAAAAAAAAAAAAAAGGGGTGTAGGTGGAAACCACAGACTGCCACGCACGCCGCTTGCGAGTACTACGCACCTGACCTATCTGAAGAATATCACCAATAAGAAGGTCACTATATTATATTCTTCTAGAGCGTCCCCTCCCGGCGTTTCCACTCACATCTGTCTTGTAAATACCTTTTGTTAATCACCTTTCTCTAATCCCTTCATCATGACAAGACCCTCATCCTCATATGCATACTCTTTTAAATTTTTTGGCATTACTAACAACTTCTTTTAAACAACCAAGTTGTCTTTCCCCAAATTTGTTGTTTTTATTTACTAGTCTTTAAAGTGTCGTAATAAAACTTGGCCTATTTCCATAAAAAAGCAATTGGCCCACCCATAAAAAGCCTATTTAAGTTTGATCACTTATGTATTACAGGTTGATCCAGAGGCTGCCAAACCTTGAGGGGAATTGAAGACAAAAACCCTTGAAAGTTTCGAGTGACAGGATTGGTTTAAATGCAAGCGGGAAACGGTAGCGGTGAGCAATTTACTAATATCGGTCTTAATTTGTACTCTAAAGCATTCATGGTAAACTTTTGATAAGCAACGACAAAGTTGCTGGAAACAAATGTTTATATCAATATGTCTTGTCCACACGCCAGTCTGCGTTAAAATGTTTCCCGAAGAAGTAGTGTTGTTGTTTTCTCTGTATCCAATGTATTCCACACTACTTCCATATTTATAAAATGGTTGGAAACGCGTCCACACACGTCAACAATTGTTAATAACCAGAATGATGTTGTCGCTCGTCGAGCGAGAACTTGTCAACATGCCGAGATCAACTCTGCAATACGCAGTGTTGCCGGCAACATTTTGACAGCAACTCAGCAATATGTTGATTAAACTTTGTTTATAAACAAATGTTTACCGTGAATACAGGGCTTTAGGCGCCCGTCACAACTTTTTTGTCTCTGTCGCTGTCTCTTCGCCGAGATTTGGACGATGCGCACACGAGAGCGACAGCAACGGTACTTTTATGTTAAATTGTCGGTTGAGCGGCAACTGGCTAGTCGGCAAATTTTTTGTCGCTGTGTGTGCACTTGCATTGTAACCTATAAACGGGTGACAGTTGCGTCCAAGCCCGCGGACAAAAAAGTCTCCCAGTTGTCGCGTCACTACATGCTCGTGGGTGCCCCCTTAGGTCTTTTATACACGACTCGATTTCTTTACGGTAGGTAACGCAAATAAACAACGCCGTAGAAAAAACGTGTCTCTCAACAAGCTTCCATAGTGATCCATATAACACGACCGTGTCTTCACATGGTGAATTAACCGTAGTTATTAACGGCAAGAAAAACTTGTGTGTCCAATGGACCTTATTACTCGCCTATTTTTGTGTGACGTCAGTATGACGCGTAGTTCACATGTGGCGTTGTAGATTCCGCAACATACCTACTGGCATTCTATGAAAGTATATATTGACGAAGGGTGTCAATTTGCTTATCAATGAATTTCATTGACAACCTCATAATTATTAACCCCTTAGCTATTATGTCAGACACATTCCCCCTTATTACAAAACAAGGTTTTTCTTTCTAAACCACTGGCCCAGTTATTGAATTTTTTTTTTTTTTTTTTTATAATAATATCCCTGGACATTTCACACAGCACCATTTGTCCCAAGCTAAGCAACCTAATGCTTGTGTTATGGTAACAAGATGGCTGATAAACTACTTATATACAATTTTTTTTTTTTTGTAAATACATACATATTATAGATAAAAGAATTAAAACCCAACTGATAGAGAAATGCCGTTTTTTTATACAAAAATGACAGCTTAGTTCGGTGCTAAGTTGTCATTTTAGTATTAAGAACTTTGCCTAAATCGAAATAAAGTTCGCAATACAAGTACTGGCTCAATAGCTTAGACTAGAACTAAAGTTAGGTTTGGTTTTGTAATAAGACGTTTTATGTCAGATACTAGCGGAATTGTTTAGTATCTGCAACGTGTGTGTTTAGAAAAAGTATCGCTTCTACAGCCCGCTACCTCTACAAAATTAAGGCCTTACAAACAATGCCAATCTGAATCTAAGCTAACGAGTGGTCCGCTTCAGTCTTCGATAGCTATTGTCCAACACGAGTGTTCCGTTTACATTATAAAATAACACGTTTCCAAGTGTTTTTCATTCAATTCTGTTGATTCTACTTCAAACTAAACATTGTTTGCAAAGTACGCAGACTTTTTGATTAATTTTTATACCGTGTTTTTCTAAAAGGATGTTTATATTGAGAGTTTGTAGATTATAATGACCCAAATTAAAATGGTTTCGAGTTTTAGCAGCTTATTTGTTTATTAGGGATAATGTTTTCAGTTTTCGCATCAAACGAAATGCTTTTATTGGTGTCACTTTGTTGTTAACAGTTTTTAAATCATTTTAAAATGGGAATGTTATTTTTTAAATAATATATTGAGTTAGTGATTTATTCAGGGTGAATTTCACAAATTTATTATACCTAGAAAAAGTCTTATCATGAGAATTTATTTGGAATTTTGATTTTTTTTCTGTACTAGAACTCTCAAACGTCAACTTTGTTCCACGGATAAAAGATGACTTTGCTAATATCAACCCTTAGGAGGATAAAAATGGATTACCTTCTAATACTAAATAAACTGACAAACTATTAAAATAAAAATATAAAATCCTCTGCTAAATAAAACTACTATTTAACAAAATAAAATATGGCGTCGATAAATTTCTCCGCATCGCTGTCCACTAGCAATGTACCCAAGAGACTGGCGGCATAGCCATAATATTATTAATCCATTCTTAACACACTCAGGAAGATTTTTGTTTCCTTTTATTCGTGGTAAGTAATTCGTGTCGAACAAAGAACCATTTTTTTTTCGTGTACCTATAGTATATCAATTTTTCACCTCCGCCGAACGTTTTGTCTTTATATTTGTAAAATTCAGTCGTGAGACACGAAGAAGAAAGCAGGCTTTAGAGGCATTGTAATTTTGTTATTGCATAATCAGCCGATAATATTCCCACTGCTGGGACACAAGCCTCCACTCTGTAAGAGGGAGTGGACTATAATCCACCACGCGGCTAGTACGGGATGATGGATGTCACATGTCTTCGAATGTTTTGTTCTAGGACATGCCGGTTTCCTCACGACGTTTTCCTTCACCGTTTTGAGAGCAGTGGTGATGAAATTACATACATAAGGTAAAGTGAATGCCTGGGTTCGGACTCACGACCTTATGTTGTTAGTCGAGGCGGATACGACTGGGCCACCACTGCGCTTGAATATGTAACTGCTTCTGACAATTACTGAATTTTGAAATCCGATATTGCTGTGACAATCCTCATGATCATTTGTGATATCCGATTGTGCCTTTGTGGTATCTCTTACACCTCGTAATATTGTGTTGATAATACATAGTCCACATTTCCAACTGCTTGTTAGATGACAAGACACTGCATCCGAATTTTGGAAACGTGTCCTGATTTTGGATTTTAGTTATTATCAACTATAGAACAGTGTACGGTTTGGTTGTTTCATTCAGACCTTCAACCCTACTAGTATACACATAATGTCAAAATTTAAGTACCGTAAAACGGGGTGACGTTGGTTCATTTTAAATTCTATGGATGCCACGCTTGCAATTTCAACGACAAAAATTAAAAAAAAAAACTGTAGTGTAGACTCAATACATAATTTAATTATTGCAACAAAAAAACAATACAAACTTTTAAATATTTTTTTAGAAAAAATAATAATACCTGTTTATCAAAGTTATATTGATAATGGGGCTTCTTTATCACCCACTCTTTTATTTATTATATCGTAAAGACCCCCGTTATAGGACAAAAATCAAGAAGATTTTTTTTTAGAAATTGTCCTTTAGGTAATATTGCGATTTGAATATTTTTGAGGTTACTTTGAGTCAAGGGGCGAATTTGATGGTGGTTACTACAATATTAACAAACGAGATAAACCAAATATTAATTTATTAATATTTAAGAATCTCGTAATATTAGCTCAACATTAATTAGTCTTAACATTTACTTTCGAGATCAATTATATTTTTATCACTTAAAACTATTACAACAGTCTTATAATTATTATAAAAATCGGCTTTATAAAATAAAAAAAAAAACAACCAGTAAAATGTTATCAAAAATTTAAGTATATAATAAAAAAAAAAACTACAATTCTTTGATCATCACAACATTTGGGAACGAGTAGCATTCGTTGATATATTTCGGTTTGGGAAGGAAAAATAAAATATAATAAAAATAAAGTGACCCACATAGTCTTCACATTCACAATAATTAAAATAAAATAATACTTTACAAAGTAAGCAAATGTCATAGTATATAAATTATAAAATTCATTAATGTCAAAGTGTATATAAAAAACACCAACAAAACAGAAAAATAAGAACATTCAATAGGTTAAAAATTGGAAGCAGCTCAATCCCAAGCCTTTTTGTCCTCGATAAAATCCTTAACGGTATAAAAGGCTTAAAAATAGTTTTGGTTTTTTCTTGGGACTTATAAACTTGAACAATCAGTTTAGTGTCAATTATTTATTTTATTTTATCCATTTATTTCAGGCATCAAGGCCCATATAAAACACATACAATACAATATTAATATAACTTAAAAATACTATAAATACATACAACATTATAATTACACTAAAAACTAAATAAGTCACACGAAGTGTCTGCATCGCGTTTCGCTGACTGGTGTCATGTAGCCGGCCACGAAACCGGCGGTACACAACACCCTTCGGCCAGAACTCTTCCTTGAGGAACTTCTCGAGATGATGTGTCGGAACACGCACCACGAACGACTTGAAGTTCATGTTGTGACGCGACTACAACTTCTCGACCCTCAAAGTCCAGTTGGTCTTCACACGCATGTACTCCACGATCTCCTCAACCTTCGTGGAGTGGTGCAGTCTGGACACGTACAGCTGCGTCGTCGGGATTGCTGGTCGCAGCAGCATGTTGGGTCCTGCCAGCGCGGTGCCGCACTGGTTCTGACAAGGAGGCTTCTTCTTCTTCTCCACCTTGATGAAACCATCCTTGTCCCACGTGTCCTTCTCTAGACCCTGCCTTTTCAAAACCTTGTTGGGTTTCGACCGGCTCCGTTTACCCCCTTTTGGTTTTCCCGCTAGTTTTACCTGCGAGTTTTGTCTTGTGTCTTTTGTCTTGTGCGAGTTTTGTTTTTTTTTGTCAATGATATCTTCAATAGAGCATATATAAAGATATGTCTTTTTCCCCTTCTCTAATCCAAATTTTGCTAAAATAAATTGTGCTATTGTGGGAAATCTGTGTGAAATCACTTAAAGTATTTCTCTAGCCTGATTCGATACTAGATTTTCAGTATCTGAATCGCAATCGGTATTATCATGATTAGTCTTCTTGACCAGTTTGATAGTTTGTGGATGGCTCGCTTTTGACATTGTTTCAGTTTGTACAGGACAATCATTTCGATCCAATGTGTGTTCAAGCTCAACAACATTAATAATAATAATAATAATGTATTTATTTATCCCACAAAGTACAATTACAGTAAAATAGAGGTGTTACAAAAATATTGTAGGTACTAGGACTTGTGGGAGTCAGGAATCCAAACTAGGATACCCTGTGCTATGGACTCCTGGCCCCCCTCGCCGAGACTGGAATTTTCACAAATAATTGGACATAGGACATGTGACAAAAAAAGAAAACAATAACAAATCAAAAGGAAAAAAATTAACACTAATAAATCAAAAGGAAAAAAATAAATAAAAATGCGTGTGTGTGTTTGTTAGCATGCGAAGTGTGAGTGTGAAGTGGAAAGTGTCGTGTGTGTGGTGTGCTGGTGTGTGTGTGTGTGTGTGTGTGTGTGTGTGTGAGTAAGATGGTGTAGTTGTGTGTGCGTATAAAGGTGGATGTGTATAGGAGTGTGTACGTGAATAGATGGCTGTATGTATTTTATGAAAACGCTAGACTAGGATAAGATTGTGAGCAGTTTTTCAGTTTCTTCATAATCAAGTTCCAAAAGCCACTGTGTAACCTTCTTTTTACATTCTATCTTAGACAAATTAACAATTGCAAGAATTTTGTTAATTTTATTATATAGTCTGCTTGCTCTGAAATTGAAGAAATTCTGGGAAAAGATGTTTTTACCGGATTTGTTTCACAGACTTCATAAAATCGCCTAGTATTAACCTTCTGCTTAGTTGTAGAAACATTACACATTACCTTCTTGATTCGATGTTTCATCTACGGTCGGTTAAATTGATAATTTGTATAGTACTCCTATAAGACTGGGAACCAAAACCACTGGGGTGAAATTATAACTATCAAAGTCGCCTCGTATATCCTATCAATGTAGCCCCAATGAACTTAGTGTTCGTGCAAAAAAACGGCGACCGTAACTTAAAATGCAAACATGCTCTAAATCTTAAAGAAACGTTTAATTAAAACAGTGAAAAACTACAAATCAAACAATAATACTAACTCCTGTGCCACGGAAGTTATCCAGACAGTTTTTTAAAACCTTTTTGACAGTAAACTTTAACAAATAATTTTATATAGTTCCGAAAACAACTCGTCGACGCTTCGGCAAAATATGGCCGATCTGTCAGTCTGGGCAACAGAACAAACAAAATTTTGGCTGCGTTCATTATCACGCAATAAATCCGAAAAAAACTTACCAAGTTTATCTGTCATCGAAGTTACCCCAGCTCTCAAAGTAACCCCGTTTTACGGTACTGAATACCTTCCTTGGTGTTCGGTATTTAACAAGTTCATAATGATAGATGTAAACTGCTCATATATGTTGAATTAAGAGTGCTATAGCAGGTATTGTATTGTAGTTGTGGTAGTGCAGGTAAAAGAAAGGTCACTCTTTAAGGGAAAGGAGGAGAGGAGGGAGGGAGGGGGAGTGCCAACCTATGAATATGAACAACTTTAGCTAAGTATAGGTATGAAATAGCAAAATCAGCCTATAATGTTCCCACTGCTGGGACACAGGCCTCCTCTCGATGAGAGGGAATGGATCGTAATTCGCCACGCAGGTCCAGTGCAGGTTGGTAGATGTGTCACTGTGTAGTAGAGTGCACATAACTTCGATTTTTAGGTTCTAGGACGATGTTTTCCTTCACCGTTCGGCCAACTATGAAATGTGAAAAAAAGAAATTGTAGTATTGCATTTTTGTATAGAACAGCTGATTATTTGTGTCATATGTCATTGCTAGTCCCATGGTAAAAGTCATTTTCATGAATATTTAATTCCTTTGTAATATTGCGCTACATTCACCTACCATACTATGTATGAGTACCTAATCAAATCCACATGACAAATTGATGTATCACAGAAAATTGTTGCATTAACCCGCCACTAAAATGCACAGTAATGGTGCTGTAAATATAGCGTATTAAACACCCACATCATTTAAAAAAGAAAACCATAAAAAGTTGTCATGGACGTATAATTTTTACTGCCACCAAAGAACAATAATGACCCGTATCTGATTTAAAATGGCACCTAACGCCTCCTAAGTGTACATTACTCCATATAATATTCATGATGTAAAGATATGACCCACATTATGAACTATGGAATTATTTCTATTACAATTATTAAAAAAATGTCTACGTTGACGAACGATATGACATTGACGAACAAGAAAGAAAAATAGGTTTATTTGTCACAGAAACACGTACATATAAAAAGATAATTATGTAACTTGAATAATAAAGAAAACAAAACAAAATATATTATTGAGATATTTTGTGTGTAATTATGGAGTTGGAAAGGTTAAAGGTAAAATATTGGTGATTGTATAGGCTTATGACATTATTTTTAAAGGACACATGACTGTCGTTAAAATATTCTATATAATTTAGATAAATATCATGACAAAGATAATATAACATAACACCACGCCTGTAATCCCCGAAGGATTAGGCAGAGGTGAACCTATTAGTACAACCACATTTTATTATTTTTTTTAATTTTATTTATTAGGTCTACCAACGATTGTTCACACTAATCTACAAACAAAAATAAAACATGCGTTTAAACTCTACACAGTGCAACTTATAGGTAAACACCACATGAACAAAAAAAAACAATAATAATAATTATGCTAGTTGTAAGCTACCTATTATACAAGTAAACTTAGTAAAATATATAACTATGTATTAGTAACATGTGCTAAATATTAAAAGCCTCATATCTTTAAAAAGTTACGTACACTTTGTCCAAAAACATTTACAACAAATCTGATATTTCAGTAAATAAGACATTTCACCAGATATGTTTAAGTCCCATGCAATAGCGGGCGAGCCTATTGCCGTCAACTGAGCACGAATCTAGACTCCGGATCCCTACTGAGAAATTCCTGATAGAGAAACCCAATAACACTTTGCCCGACCTGGGAATCAAACCCAGGACCTCATGTTCGTAGCACTTGTGACCACTAGACCAACGGGGCAGATTGTATTTTTAAAAGTAATACTTAGTCTTAAAATTAATAATATAATAATAATAATAATATCTCTGGACATTTCACACAGCACCATTTGTCCCAAGCTAAGCAACCTAATGCTTGTGTTATGGTAACAAGATGGCTGATAAACTACTTATATACAATTTTTTTTTTTTTGTCGATCGAAAGAGAAAAACACTTACGCCAACCCCAAGTAACATACTACTCCGGCAGGTAGAAAAAGACATAAAATTAAATAATAATGTGAAAAAAACAAAGAAACTGAATAATAATATCTAGAAGAATAACAATTTTACAAGCAATGTGTAGCTTGACCGCGCTACCCACAAACACCTCAAAATGTCGAAGAAAATGTGGTTTCTGATAACAAGTCGAACACGAATCACAAAAAAACAATAGAATATAATCTAGAGAAACGTGATGTGGTGTCCTTTTAACTTGAAGATAAGAAATCACGATCGAGCGGTGGCACTGGCGAACCAGAACTCTCTCCTAACAATATGGTTAAGCAACATTTTGATACCGTACGAACTTTGGAAGCTTGATGTAAAAATTGGCCTTCAAGAGAATATGTCTTATCCAACCAGGTGTACTTATCGTAACTCCACATTCCAGCAATAAACCACGATCATAATCATCTCTTTACATAACTTTTATATACACTCTACCATTCATGTTCCCATCATTAAGTAATTCAGTATTCGCTTCAGCCGAAACTTTTTTATCGTCAAACTTGCAATCCTCAATTTTGAATGCATTTTACGACACCTGTCAACTTTGAAATGGCTCGTAAAATGTTTACCTGTGCATTACATTCCCGGAGGAATTGTGGGAGTCAACTTGAAAAATATTTTGTGAATCAAACGAATATCATGAAAATGGGCTACAATTTACTAAATGAGATTGTATTTGCAAGTTGATGAAGCTTTTATGTAAATTGAGTTTTTAGGTATTTTTTGTTACGTCTGTAGTATATCATTATTAAATGAAAGCTTTTTGTCTACTGTCTACTAAAGGATTATAAGCCTAACATAAATATTTTGACGTATACCTAATGGCTGTCTACTCTAGTGGCTACTGGAAAAGATTATACAAAAGATCTCATAGTGCTTATACAGGAAAAAAAAAACCAGTGCGCAAACTTTAACCATGAATTCAGCATATGATTCTAAGCAGTCTAGAATCATATGCTGAATAGAGCGTAGAAATTAATCGCCAGTTATAAAAAAAAAATTGCTGACCCGTACCGCGGCCCGGCCGTTTTTTGACCGCGTAGGTATTGCACTTTTCTATGTTACAGGTGATTTCTTTTTTTGTTAACCAACGAAAAATGTACGCCATGCATTCTAGAATTATATGCTGAATTCATGGTTACATCTTTCGCACTGGCCATATTTTTTTCCCTATAGCGAACATGTAATCAAATCAAGTCCCAAAACGACCCCTCTGATTATTATATTAATAGGCCCTTGTACAGCCAATCCTCAAATGGATTTCAATGACTAAGAACACCAAACTCCCCTTCATTTTAATCCACTCTACCAAACATCAACTAAATAAATCACGCTAAGCACCAATCCAAGTAACGCCTTTAATTTTATTAAATCATTCGAAAATCCAGTCAATCTCTGAAGGAAATGAAGTTGAAATGCTCATCATATCGAAAGTATAAAACAAGTCAACAATAGTGGACGAACAATACCTGCCGACGAATCACAGAATAGCGCTATTTGTAAATAATCAACACATTTCTATTCGGAGGAAGGCCCAACCCTGGGAAGGGAAGTCGAAGTGCGAAGGGAGTGAATACGGCATTCAGTGATCGAAGAATTGTTGTTCGATAGGAATTTTCGGAATTCTGGAGTATTTGGGAATCTATTAATCAACTGATGGATTTTTGGGGAGATAGTTCGGCTTGCAGAGACTTTCGGGTGCGTTTTTGAGATTCGAATTTCTAAATTCCATTAATAGTGTGATTTTATTGTCGTGGGAAAAGCTTTTCAATTACGTTGGCCTTCGATTTTCGTGTTTGTTTAGATTAAATTTGTTTTAGTTTTTAAGATTGTTGGTAAATTTGCTCCAATTACGGTAGAGTGCATTCACACGAAAAAAATCTCAAGGATCACAACGCATATTTGATGTCTCGCAGTATAGTATTGCAGATGTCCATCTAGGCACAGTGCAAGTGTGAGAAGCAGGTGCTCCACATTTTTTATTGCAACACAGAAAAAAAACTTGTGAGAGGAGTAAAAGTAAATCTCTCAGGGAGATATTTCATTTATATTATCATGAATTTTTCGGCTGTTGCAAAAAATTACTCCACATTTTTCTAATTTTCTTTTTTTCAATAAACCCTGTCCCCAAAACAACTAAACCCAAACCTTGTCTTTTAATTCAATTAGCTTAACAATAAACATACTGGACACTAAATAACAGAACTCCTTAATTACAGCACCAAAATTTGTTTCCTAGGCTAATCTTCACATTTCTATTCAATGTACCGATTGTCCCGAAGGATTTGGACAAAAGGGACGAATTAGCTACATTGTGGACACAATGTCTTTCCAACAGTTATAGGCACCGTGTTTCTTTAAGAATTTACCGAATCGACTCTGTCGAAATAGAAATAAATAAAAAATAGTTTTATTTGTCAACCAGTGCATACAAAAGATAAGAAAGAAATAAAGAAAGAAAAGAAAAATAAAAATAAAGAAACCAAAAAATAATTAAAGTTTTTTAATATGCTATCGGATGACAGTGAAGCAGACGGCCTATTTGATTGCAAGTGGTCATCTATGGAAATCTAGAGCCGTTGCTGAAACGTTGCTATCCTAGATACAAAGCTCTAAATGTCGCATGTACCTAGTTTTAAACCAGCTTTCAAAATTCTTTAAACCCAAACACGGTAACTCTGCTTGGCGGTAGAAATAGTTACCGTTGTGGTAGCTCCACGAAGGACTCCTTCACATAGAAGCACTAAAGTACCAAAAGTATGTGTTGAAAATGTCGAGAATTTACCATATTGTTCGTGATTTTCCGTACATATTACGATGGAATCTGTATTTAATAGATTCATGAATTTCGGAAGCAGATAATTTTATTTGCCGACCGGTTTATATTGGATTAACTTGTTATTGGAGAATCTGAATGAACCCGTTATTAATGTTAACTGGAAGACTTGTTCCGTTAAAATACTTAACTCTGTCAGTTGTTATGGAAAATATTTTAAAATAATTATTTAGTGAAGTAATATGAAGGACTTTCAGTTTGGACTTTCAAATGGAAACTCTTGTTTGCTAATTTTGGCTACAGAGTTGTTTATTAGAATATTTGTACCTATTAGTTGTGGATTCGTTATTTGTTAATTTCATCGTTATTTGTAGGTGGTTTTCTATGGATTGATAGTGTTCGGGAGAGCTAAAAATGGATTAATTAGACTAACACGGTCGTTGACTCCAAAAATATGATTATCGATATATAATTTTTTGTTTCGTTACCCATCACGTCTGCGGAGTTTCGTTAACTAATTTAATTTGAGCTTATAGATGCGGCTAATTCAAGAAGTCACAAACCCTAGAATCCTACATTCTTGCATTGTCTTCCTCTTATGTGTTCCTCTTATGTGCTCTTGTGCCGTTCGCATTCAGTCGCATCAGATAATTTATTATTTTCGGGATGCTTATAACTAGCTGTTAACAGCTAGCCTTAACGGCTTTAAACAGAGAGAAGTGGAAAGAGGGTAGGGAGGTATTTGCCCTGCAGTGGGACATCACAGGCTTTTAACAATAATAATTATTATAACCAGAGTATACCGTGTTTCTAAAGTAGTACGCATATAAAATTAAAGGCATCATGATTGAAGACCTTAAGCCATCTTGTTGCATATCACCGTATATTCCTCATGTCTATTAAAATGACTGTCTCAACTTTCAATTTTATTTTCAAATGACTCAATCACAGTGGGCTCGCTCACATTCGCACACTTTTCAGTATTAGTTATAAAAACTCAAACAACTTCACTCCGTACTTTGTAAAATTGATCCGAATTGCTTGTATAACTATGTGGTAGGGGTGAACCCCCTACCACATAGTTCAGAAATAAGCTACTAGGAGCGCTCTCGTAGTTGTCAACGATCTGTCATGGTTGAGATATACGTGTGCTAATTTATTCCGTAATTTCCATTCATATTGTTATTGTGGATTTGTGATCGTGTTTTATCTATTGTATTTCTACTATGTATACTTCTTCTGTCTATATGTATGATGTATGTGTATGTGATGTGTGTTATGTCTATATATTGTGTGTGTATGTCTGTATGATGTGTCCGGACATTTGACTTTTGATTCTTTCAACGTTGCATGCGTTATTTCACGAAAAAATCGCATATGAAAGTTGCCAAGTGTTGACAAATTGGTGCTCGTGACTGTACATGCCCTTTAATTTGTTTTCCGGGGTGGAAAATCTTCATGGATGCCGCCGCCCTGGCGCGAGCGAAGGGGTCTGTCAGACTCTTACTGACTAAAAACCACCCCGGTGTTCCATCTCACTATGCTGGGGGTCACGGGAACGTACGATCCTTCCGCAACCCCCGACTGGTGGCCGGCTCGCAACCACGGGCCTCCTTGTTCAGGGGGGGGGGGGTGAGGTGTTTGACTCCCCCCGCGACGTCTAAGAGGGGCGCGCGTGGAACACTACGCATCGCCACCTCGGGTCCTGACGTGTGGGGGGCGACGGACGTCCCCGAGTCCGTTGCCTCTGGACCCCATTTAGGGGGGGCTGGAAAAGGGCACTGTCCGCCTTCCGCCGACGCCCGATGCGCCTGCTGCGGGCCAGGTGACTGGACGAGATCTCCCCCTGTCTGCAGGCTCCTTCTGCGAGACGACTGTTTCACAGAAGGAAAACACCGCGTCCCAGGACTCTTCGCTACCGACCATCGAATCGACACAGCCGGCAGCGGCAGGTCACTGCCTATTTCTGAGATGAGGTCACGGCGCGGCTCCTCCCAGGCGGCACACTCTGCCAGTCTATGCCGCGCCGTGTCGACGGCGCGGCATAGACTGGCAGTCGACGCCCGGCAGTCGACGCAGTGCTGACACCGGGCGTCCGGCTCCCTGTTTATGCAACACAGGTACTTCCCGAAGTAACCATACTCCGAGAGCACCTGCGTCACCCGAAACGACAGGGAGCCGTGCCTCCTCTCGACCGCACGATGGTGACGAGGCCAGCGGTAGGGCCTGTAAGCCTGTCCCGCCATTCCACCACGAGGACCTCGCGAAGCTGAGACCGACGCAGCTCCATGTGTCGCTGCATCGGTTGTTCACCCTACGCCCTCGCTTCCTCGCACCACCGATACAATGACACCCGTACATACCCTACCCAAACTAAATCCTTATACCATATCCAAAAATTCTTTACTCACGCAATCCCTAGCGTGTATCAATATCAAAGGCAAGCAGGTAGCGTGATAACAGTCTGTTATGTGTACAATTATAATAATAACCCAGCATTCGCTCGCCTAATTAAATACAATTCTAGTTTTGACTACGTAGCGACGTCATGAGTGTGTTTAGGAGATCGTGAGGCCGATTGTATGGAAACAATTGCGTTTTTATGGTAATTTGTGGATTATATTTGGGCTTAGTAATTGAATCTGCTTGATAAGGTCTGCATTTTTATAATGTGTCGTATTAATGAGGTGTTTGAAAGGCAAATTTTATTCAAGATGCAGATAGGTGCCTTTCTATATTCTATGTTATGGTTTGGCTTCCGCAATTAGTCCTTCAAGTGAACCATTGGGCGTGTGCCACACATAGCTGCCTATATTAATGCTTTAATACAGGGTTAAGTTTTTGGAACGAAGTTCTTTAACGCGGCTTGCGCTAGGAGTTAACTGGTAGAAATTCTCATGAAACGAAAAAGCGTTATGTGACTTTCTCTCCAGATAGTTTTCATGATTCTTGAGGGTGCTAAAACCAATAGTGAGGTCAAAATAAAAATCTAAGATGATGGCAGCGAAGAGGCTCAAATTTTTATATCTGGGTAACGTTTTCATGGACAAAATGAAAATCCAAGATTGCGACAACTCTATGAGAGCTTCTAAAAACTTACACAGGTTCTGTATTAAAAACGTGAATTAAATTCACACTTTTGCTCTCTATCTATTATACAGTATGTAACAAAAACCCTGTTGTTCCTTGTAGGAGCGTATATATATACCTATAGGCTTACCATTATTGAAGTTATAATCAAAAAAAAAACAATGGTGGCCGAACATTGTCCATAATCAGATAGTTTTTAAATTCGATACATTGTTACAAAATGTTTTTAACATCTGAACTTACAAGTACTAATGGATCTAGCCTACGGTCGATAAAGATTGCCGCCGCCGGCGGCGGCCCCTTTGATTCGCGATAGCTAGACAGGTTGGCGCCAAAACACAAAGCAGGCGGCACGCACAAACTCCCTTTGTACGTCCGCCACTAGCCGATTGTCCCCCTCACTGCCCCTCAGTCGCCCGCGCAACTTACTTCCGGACGGATGTATCGTATGTACGTTGACAGCATTAGAAAAAGAACCAAATTATTGTGATTTTGTGAGTGAATTCTGTGTGTGCGTTTTTTCCAAAATGTCTTATTCAAATGAGGAATATTGTAGTGTACCAAGAACGTTTCGCAAATCCAAGGAACTTAACTTTGCGTCGACGATGGCTTCCCAACGTCTCCACATACGGACGTTCAACATTGGGTCTGTGCACGGTCGAGACCAACATCGTATTGACCAAGGATAACCGAGGACTCGAGACCATGACATTGAGGAAGAAATCCTCGTAATGTTTGAAGAAGACCCTACGGAAGTAGGTACGTGCTCTGTGGGTAAATAAATTAATTTTAAAGTGTTAGTTATGTCACAAATGACTAAATAGTTACTACGTAACAGATACTTCACTTAGTAGAAAATTACCTGCTGCTATAATAGCCTACTCCGTCTCGTCAGCAACCGCTGCATGCTAAAATGTGCCTAAATACTCAAACGTACAGTTGTGATTGCTTCACACCGCGCGATTCCCGTATTATTATTATACTCTTTGGCGCGATCCCACAGCACTGAATTTGGGCCGCAAACGGCCCGGACCGCTCGGCCGGGCGGTAGGTAATTATGCCTGGTTATGTGTCTATTGTAATTATCAATCGTCAAACTTGATAAGCCAACTTTTTGAAAAATTCAAACTAACGTTCCCAAAGTGTTATCTATCAGTCAAACAGCTGAGTGATGTGAACGACACGTGACGAGATCATGACTTTAGTGTAGTATGGTAGTGTGCGGCGCGGCGGGCGGCGACAAAGCGACCGGTTGCTACCTATTTCTCTTTGCAGGGGTGAGCAATCAGTGTTACTTTTCAAATATTTATTAGAACATATTTATTTTGATTTTTTTTTCTTCAATATTTTTTTAATTGACTTACGTAATTACCATCGGATATCGATTCTGAAAACGTCCCTACTTGGAACAACAGGGTTTTTGTTACATACTGTATACGAGTGCGTGCGTGCGAGTATCGCGTAAGGAACTTCTATACTGAAGGGGGTTCCCCGACCGCATAATATGTCTTTTTTTTAAATCATATAACATTGGTTTTTCTTTGTCTCAAATGTTGACTGGGTCACACATCTCACTGACTAGTATATTAGTGTGCTCGTTTATATTTACACTAGTTTTTCCCTGCGGCTTAGCCCGCATGAAAGTCGGAAATTATCCCACGAGAACGTATTTCCTGGATAAAAAGTATCCTACCTCCCAAGCCAGGTCATGATCTGGCTGTGTTCCATTGAAATCTATTTAGCCACTATGGCGTGAAAAGGTACCAAACCGACAGAGTTACATTCGCATTTATGATGTTACAATGGATGTTCTTGTTTCGTGGAAATAAAATGTTTCTGTCTTTTTTCTGTATAAAAGTCCACGCAAGCGAAGCTGTCTGTAGGTACAACTAGCAATAGAAACTTGCAATACAGGGTATTACGGTCCGACGCGACAGCGCCTCTGGTGGAGAACGCCACTAATTGACACATTCAACAGCAAAGGATTTGCCAATGGATTGCCAATTTGACGTCACTCGCCTGATATGCAGCGATAGCTAAGCTAAATGCCTAAACCCAAATGTCAATAAACCGGGTCTATTATTTACATTAATGAACTAATCTAATGTTTTCTATTCTATTATTTCCTAACGAATGTTAAGTAGATCAATTTGTGGCTAAGCGGTAACAGCCACACGGGTATCGATTAGGTTAAGCTACGCTGGCCGAGGCCGGTCCGGGGATTGGAAAAAATCTACGTGTCTCAGATTGCACGTTAAACCGCTGGTCTTTTTTTTTTGTGGATGGGAAATCATCAAATGACCCCTCCCGCTCTGGGTGGAGCGGAAGGGAGTGTTAGACTTTTACTGACTAAAACCCACCCGTGTTCCTTCCTTAGCCCTTTCTGTTCCAGGGCAGCGGTTAACCTTTCGAATGATCCCGCCGCCCTGGCAGGCTTCGGCCCTATCGGGCCCCGTCCTCTGCTGACATCTCTTTGAGGCGCGCGTGGAACACAACGCGCCGTCCAACACGGGCCTGGTCCTGATCGAACGGTGAGCTACCCATTACTCACCGCCCGCAGGCCCGCGCCTACGGTGGCCGGGAGTCGTCACGCGGCTCCCGACGCCCGGAGCGTCTCCCGCGGCGGCTGAGGCGTGAGGTTCTTTCCCTCAGCCTCCCCGCCACCTTCTTCGCTAGCATGACTGCTTCGCAGAAGGAGGTGACTGCCTCCCACTCCCTGTTGCCCCGGACCATGGCTTGCACCAGGGCCGGACGCGAGAGGTCGCCGCCGTTGCCGATCGCCTCTACGAGGACACGGCGGGGCTCCGCCCAAGCAGGGCAGACCTCCACCGTGTGCTCCACCGTGTCCTCTGGGCGATCCAAACCGCTGGTCTTGGCTGTCATTCGTGGATCATTGGTGTCAGTCGTTACGGGTCGTCAGAAGCCTCAAAGTCTGTCAACCGGTCTTACAAAGGCGCTCTTACTTAGTAACTGGGTTGCCGAGGTCAGATAGGCAGTCGCTCTATGTAAAATACTGGTATTCAGCTAGCTGGTATCCGGTTAGACTGGAAGCTGACCCCAACATAGTTAGGAAAATGCCAGGCAGATGATGAAGTAGATTAACTTATGCTCCGTTCCTATAAACAAAAACCGAATCGTTTTGCTTACGAACGGTAGCATTTTTTACTATCAAACTGGGCATATAAACAGATCAGTAGGCTAGTTTGACCTGTGATATCTTCTACCATAGATTTGCATAGTAGACTAGGGTTTATCCAATGCTATGAGGTATTTGCTTCATTATTGGTAAAGATACAGGAGTCTTCATGTTAACCAATAACGGTCCGTAAATTATAGGAATCGGCCATAAGTCTATCGCTGCCCACTATACTAGATAAGGATATAGGCCAGCATAAAATTTGTCTCTCCACCTCCAAGAACATCCCAGCTGCCCTTTAGAGACCATCATCGGTCCACATAATCGAAAGAGGTCCCACACTAGCGTAGTGTGGTCGACAAACCACGTTAACCTAAATAAATTAATGATGAACACCCAACAAACTTTAAAACAACCCCTTGCTCTCATTTGCCAATAAAACACCCAATTACGCTCAGCGAATGTTGAATTTTATCATCCTTAATTCCATTGAGACATGTACTAAAATCCACATTTTCCCATTCATAAATAAGTTCGGTAACAAAATTAATCACCCCTTCACTCAAGCACAAAATGGAAGGTATAGAAGGCCGGCTCCATACAACGAGCGAAAAAAGGCACACGCATACATAGACGCGTACGTGCTCCTATGCTGCCCTCTGTGTCCCAAATTATGCAGTCATAGTGACCTGTGCTCTGACACCGACAACGCCGTGGAAGTGGCAAAGTTTTGGAAAAACAAGACTTAAAATATGTACAATCGTGCCACCGACAGGAAGAAGCCGATCTCAAACAAATGCTAGTCGCGAGTACGCTTGCAATCGCTGTACGTGAAGCGTGTCTATGAGTGCGTGCGTTTTATGGAATCAACCTTCTGTATTTATTTGTATATCTGTTTTGTGACCCAAGTCTAAACTAATTATGTTGAATTCACCTTCACGCGACGATAAACTTGATGGAGCGGGTGTGTTTTGGGCTGCTATTGCCTAAAACTATAATGATATTAGAGTTTTTGTTTGTAAGGGTGAGGTTGGATACCGGTATTTTAAAGGTTATGGAACTAGCCGTGGACCGGGATTTCGTTTGTACGTTTCTGACAAAGTTTAACGCTGAACAAGTTATAATTTGAACAAAAACTTACTTTGCTTTTGAAAAAGTATATGCACTGGGCAGTCACAAATGTGAGATATGTGAAGTAAAATTTGCATTTTACAGAATAGCATTACAGAGGGTCCTAGTACGTAAACTTAACGTAAATTCGAACCATTGACTCGAAAATACAACAACTTTACAGCATTTTGGTTAAAATATTTTTCTCAAAACAGTGAAGGAACACATTGTAAGGAAACCGGCATCTCCTAAAACCATAAATTCGAAGACATGGTAACATCCAGCCGGCACTGAGCCTGCTTAGTAGATTACGGCCCACTCCCTCTCACCGAGAGGAGGCCTGTGCCCCAGCAATGGGAACATTATTGGCTGATGATAAGATTATGTTTAAAAATAATGTTTCATACGAATTTATTTTATTGCTGAATGGGCTTGCTGTTGACCTCAATCATGCCTGATCGAAAGCGATGAATGAGGTCTATGATAGAACGAGCGTGCCCAGAAGATGCCTGTTCACTCTTGCTTTGAAGGCAGGCGGGTTAACCGCAAAATTAAATAGTAGCTGTTAAGACTATTTCCAATTTTAAAATCGTTCGAATTTAGTCACGTTTAGGTTCTCCGCACGTTCGAGCGAGGCAAATATGTCAGAAGAATGTAGCTAGCACAACACGAAACATGTACGGACAAACTAAACAGAAATCAATAAAACGCCAAAATTAATTGCAAAATTAGCAGCTGCTAATCACGAGTTAGGTCTGATCACAGCTTTACAATTACATATATGCCTGAATCAAATGGCATGGTGTTATTAGGCAATGAAATGTATTATATTACTTTGTTACGAGTTTGAATTATATATAATTTGAAATTGTTGACCGTAATATTGTAGGTAATTATTGTGAATTAGATTTTATATGACTAGCTGTGCCCGTGGGTCTATCCACATGAATAAGTTTTTAGGTTTCAAAAACTTTTCTAATTTGCCTCTTGCTGACCTAATTTATCTTTCTGGTTGTGTCAAAGCAATCTCGTTTATACTGCTTTCTTTCAGTCTGGCCGTTAAAAGGCACCTAGGCCCGAGAAATTAAATGCCATAGCTGCTAGCCTGCCAAACCTGACAAGATTGAACTACACCGCAATTGTTTAACACACTTTCAATCACAATCCGAACGATTTTGAAGGAAATTCGTGTCTTGAGTTATCTTTCGAGGCTCAGTCAGTTCAAGCTTCTGCAGCAGTTACTTCGAGATCAAGAAGTTTTCCACTCGAATAAACCATGTACGCCGTATGCTGATGCGAATTTTTCGGCCAAGCAGCCTTGGAATCGGCGGGATCATCCGAAAGGGTTACCGCTGCCCTGGAACAGAAAGGGCTAAGGAAGGAACACGGGTGGGTTTTAGTCAGTAAGAGTCTGACACTCCCTTCCGCTCCACCCAGAGCGGGAGGGGTCATATGATGATTTCCCATCCACAAAAAAAAAAAAAGCAGCCTTGGAATTGTCACTTTGTCAGTACACGGTTACTCCACCTTGCGGTACCTAGCGAAACTTGCTTGGTCTGAACTCGGCTTTTTGAGTATAGAACAGAATGTATATTTAGTTGTTTGAATTATTTATTGTGAAGTGGCTATAAATTGCGGTTTTGGCTAAACACAGGTTGTTAGGATATTGTGGAATGAATTTTGTTTACGAGCCATTGTTTTTAGAGAGTAAATACGATATTTAAACAGATCGTTAGAGTAGATTTTCGTGCCTAGTAAAATTATAATTAAATTTTCTCTAATTGGAAAAAGGATATCTTGATTTGAGCTATTTTTGGGATGCGTTGTAAAATAACATTTTATAAAATGCTAAAAAAATATTAGCCTTGGAAAGGTAAACTGATCACCGCCGCAAAAAACTGTCTACAATACTAAGGAAATCACAAGTGCGTTGTCCACTATATCCACCAATAGTATCTATACTATGGAGATTATAGCCATTTGGTTCTTCAATGCAACCTTTATGAATATTTTGATAAGTTCATGGCATAATTAGGAGACAAACATTAGAAGGCGGAAAAAATAGTGGGAGTCAGTTTGCTGTCAAGCGAAACAGGGATATAAGACTAGTAGTTCCACAGCGTAGGTCTGCACAACCATAGTAGGTACTGCCACCTCTCTGCGAACTCATGGTACCATCATTCCCAGCTATGTTGGGGTCGGCTTCCAGTCTAACCGTATGGAACTGAATAGCAGTATTTTACATGGAGCGACTGCCTATTTGACCTCAACAACCCAGTTACTGGATAATACGATACCCCTTGTTAAGACTGGTTGTCAGACTTTCAGGCTTCTGACGACCCGTAACGACTATCAAAAATCCACGAATGACACGAGGCACGGAGGGGTCTTGGTATGTAAAGATGGTCATCCATCCACGGACCAACCGCAGCAAGCGTAGCTTAACCTGATCGATCGACCCGTGCGGCTGTTATTACTTAGCCACAAGCCCCACATAGCGTTTCATTAACCGGTTGAATGGCGTAATTACAGACAGTTAAAAAGTCACCGTGGCTCGCGTAGATCCACATTGGACGAAGGGTTACAGTATCATAGTTGTTCAACATACATATTGTAACTACACAGCGAATCTAATTCGACCTCCCTCACTCCATAACTCTATTCGACAGGGCAAAATAGGCTTGATTTGCGCGGCCAATTTGTATGGCTGTCATTGTGCGGCCTTTATATAGGTACGGCGCAAACCCGAAATTCGGCCAAATCTGATTATAATAATGACGTTCGGTTCAATAGGACATCTGAAGCCTTGTTATAGATTTTTAGATCTATATTGGATGGTTTTATTGTAAGACTAATTTGTATGACTTCGTATGGTCGGACGTATTTGTATGATCGGTGAGAGGAGCGTACTGGAGAATCATATTAGGTCTATGTTAAAATTTGTGAGATTGGTTGCTTCATTGGCCTAGTGATCG
The DNA here is from genome assembly GCA_949629185.1 of Apamea crenata. Classification (NCBI taxonomy): domain Eukaryota; kingdom Metazoa; phylum Arthropoda; class Insecta; order Lepidoptera; family Noctuidae; genus Apamea; species Apamea crenata. The sequence goes on along the minus strand of OX451376.1, from coordinate 8,542,638 downwards.
CAAACGATAGGTACTGCTGAGCATGAGGTCCTGAGTTCGCTTCCCAGGTTGGGCAAAATGTTATTGTGTTTTTAATAACGATTTTCTTAGTAGAAGCCTGGAGTCTAGATTGGTCCTCAATAGATCTCAATAGATTTGCCCCTATTGCAAGGGATTAAGGCATAACTGGCGAAATGTGGGGTGTACTCAAGGTATACGTCTGCCTAACCCCTCAGAAAATTCAGGCGTGATGTTATACTATGTTATGTTATTTGTTATAAGAATGACTAAAACCTGGATAATAATTAACAGAATCGCGTAATGAATTTTTACCAGAGCCCTATACCGAAAAACTTTACAAAAGATTGACAAAAAAAAGCTATAAAAAGGATAGTACTACACTAGTAGTAATATACTTTTGTTCTGTTATTTATATGGTGTACATGATTAAGAGTATTCTATTCTATAGTGTTTTACTGAAGTAAACAAAGTTACAAGTTGAAGACTTGAGCATTCATTCACCACCGACGGTGATATACGAGTAGTTGTTATTATTTTAATCCTAAAAAGTATCAGATAATTCCACAAAATCACACCAAAACTCCTGCCACCCAAAATAGTTCAAACAAACAGTGTTTATACTTACAAGCATTCAATAAATTACTCCAACCGCCCTCCGAAGCGATCCCAACGCCATTCATTACCATTAACATTTCTATGGTTACGTGAAAACCTGCGAAGGTCACAACTTTATGGAATTTTACATAAATCATAAAATTAACGAACTCTGTAGAACAATGGATGGATTAAGTGAAATATGATATGGCCAGAAAAGGGGGAATTCATAACTGAAGTGATGTCTTAGGAAGAAGAAAATAATGCTGGTTCGAACCCTGAATTAGGATAAGGGTAGGAGTGATGATGCTGATATGTTTAAAAATAACACATGAAATACGAAGGCAAACCGTCTTCGGATACAAGCGGGAAGATGTAACTCCAACCTGGTATAGTGAGGCTACCTCGACGGAACGGCAGCAGTTAACAGTTAACTATGCTCCACTTCCTGTCCTGTGCCCTCTGTGTCCCAAAACTTGCAGTCAAAATGACTCCGCGCTGCCACCGACTACGCCGTGGAAGTGGCCAAGTTTTGAACCAACAAGATCTGAGAAAAGTCGCGCCAGTTACACGAAGAAGAAGACCCGCAATAGACTTTTATTGTCTGCAGCTAAGGAGTGGACTCAAAACGGTGAAGGAAAACCTCGTGAGGAAACCGGCATGTCCTAGAACCAAAAAGAAAGACATGTGGCATCTACCAATCCGCAGTGGGCCCGCGTATTGGATTGCGGCCCACTCCCTCTCACAGAGAGGAAGAGCGTGTCCCAACAGTGGGAACATTATAGGCTGATTATGCAAAAGAAATGGAATTACTTGCCGGAATTTGTATCTGTATACCCTGATAGCTATAATTTCAGGATCTTAAAGCCGAGAGTGTAGGAAAGTATGTTTTATCGTCGACCACATCGTTGTCTACAATTAAGCGACACAGTAACTTATCAATAATATAAAATTCAACAAATTAACACTTACGTAGGTTTTAATTTGTTGAATTTTATCACGCAGTCGACAAATTACTCGAACTAGAAAAAAAACGGCTTTGTGGAGCGTCGTCTCTATCATTCATATATGTCAGTCTCTTTCTGAACCCCGATGTGTAATATTTACGGCCGGTCACAGTAATTCATTAGGTACCATTGACATTTCTATTGTAAAGGGAACGCTGCGAAGGTCACAACTTTATGGAATGTCACAAAAACCATAAACTTAGCTGATTCTACTCGCCGACCTTTTATGCTCATGTAATAACGTTAAAAAGCCTCAGAAATGTGCCCCTATACAAGGCTGTTTGATAATAATGTACGCTATTTTAAAATTTGGGGTGCTTTTGTTAGAGATGATCTTGAAGACTTATTCGCAGGCCAGATATGGAAAGAAGGTGGTTAGCTCTTTACTGCCCTAAATATAAATGTTTGGAGGAAGAAATAGGAAGCTTTTATCCAACAGTGGCAGGATCACTAAAAACAAATTATAGACAGAAGTTAGAAAAATAAGAGTTTTTGAGGTTGGTCAACTTTATGCTAAGAATGGCTAACAGATCAACCCAAAAATACACAACAAAAAGACAACCCGACTCAAAACCCAATTAAAAACCACACCAACCAACCAAAAACCTATTTTCCTTTGTTTACTTTCTTTCTATGAAGGGTAGAGAGACTAATATATACGATGGCACAAACTGTCGGCAAGAACTGGACTGGACAAGGTTGGTACAAGACAGGAAGAGACGGTTGTACAGTCTAATTTTCACCACGTTTTGCTTGAAGTGCGAAATCCGCTGTCAAAACAACTCAACCCCCGAACCGCTTCGCTAGTCACCCTCGTCGGCGATGCGAGACGAGACCATAAAGAGAAATTGACGGCTCACATTATACGCTGCCGTAAAACGCCGATTTCAGATGCACCTGCCTTTGTTATAAACCATACTTTACCCACTTTAGTATTATGGATAAGTTTTTATTTCCTAATTTTGCACGTCATCAATTTTATTGTGGAGTGTTCATTTGTTTAATAAAGTATAATGATCCAAGATTGTGTGGCCCACCCACACAATCTTGGATCATTATATTATTTTTATTAAGGAGTACGCATTATGCTGCTGTTGAGGAAGGAAAATTATCCTTATATGCACATAGGCATCGCTTTTCTATATGAAAACGGTAAAGCCAGATAGAACGGTATACTACATAAACGTACATACGTTAAACATTACATAGCATAGCCCTTAGAATGCTATGACAGTGTTATGTTTTAAAAGTTATATGGATAAGCCTACGTAATTGATTTTATTGAAGGTATCTGTTTAATTTACCATTACAATGTAATAAAAGAGGATAATGGAGAGGGTTATTCTTGTAGTTTTCCTACATGATTGAATCAGAAATGAACAAATCCGCAGGAGAACCAAGGTAACTGACATAGCCCAAAGAATGGCCTAACTTAATAGGCAGTGGGCAGGGCACATTGGTCGCAAAACAGATGACCGTTGAGGCCGGAAACTTCTGGAGTTGCGGCCGCGTACCGGAAGGCGTAGCGTTCCAAGACCTCCCAGAAGGTAGATGACCCTGTGAAGGCCGCAGGAATCCATTATATGCGAGAAACACAGAGCAGCTCGATGTGGGGATGCTTGGGGAGGAGGTTATGATTAGCATAGCAGTGTCGTTTTTTTGCTAAAATAACGAAAAGAAAGTTGCTGGAGAAAAGATTATAATAACATGATTTCATCACAAGCATTCATCGTAAAGTCAAAATCAAGCCATGCCAAATTATGAAGAAACAATTATATCATTCACACATAAAATATAAATACCAATTCACCTCGACGTACAAATCTGGATTTTCATTTTTGATGAAAGAAATAAACACTTTCATACCTTCAAATAGCATAGCAACGGAAAAAAGACAGGCAAGTACACACAGACACATACCCTCAAAACGAAATCAAAACGCTTTCTTCTCGAGAAGGCTTTAATAATAATTAGAAGACTCCTTAATACATTATGTATGTGTGTAATATACTCGGCCCCACACATAGCTGCATTTTCCTTAATATAAGCTTATTTCTCTCATTCACAGTGTATCTCAATATTGAAATAGAAACGAGTAATATTATATGAACCACATGCTTTGTTTTTGCTACTTGATATTTTTGTTTATATCTCTTCTGGCCTTATATTATTATTGTAATAACAATTCGGTATTAGGCGGTTATATGAGTTGACGGCACGGTTGGCGCAGTGGTTAAGCGATTGACTGCTGCGCTGCGTGTCGCGGGTTCGATTCCCGCACGGAACAAATATTTGTATGACTTACATGTATTTGTTCCGAGTCTGGGTGTTTTTTTCGATCTATAATTATGTATGTATTTACAAAAAAAAAAAAAAATATATATAAAAATTGTATTGTATGAGTTGACGCTCTGTGTTTTGATAACCTGATTGTTTTTGCTTAGCTCGCGCCTAGCAATTCTGCAGCAGTTGTTTTCCCTTCTCCTTCGTTTCGGGTTGACTGTTTTGAGCCCTATATGCAGGCACCTTGATTGCGAGATCAGGGGCATTATTTTAGTCGTCATTATTTAGGTTATCTACGAAAACCCATAATCGTCAATTACTTTTACTTTTCTATTCACAGCTGGGCGAAGGCCTCCTACTCATTACGTCATGTTTCTCTGCTTTAAGTATATCTTGTCCCAGTCTTCCCAAAAAGCTAAGTTAAATCGTCAACTCATCTTGACGACCGTTTTTCTACACTTTTTGTGCCGAGTCTCGGCTTTTCACTAAATCTAGCCAACTCTTTATATTTTTTATTCCATGTAACTTTTTATTATCTTTGTATTACAATATCCAATCTCAATAGCCTTCCCCTATCAAATTGTCATTATACAAGAATATGGAAGAATTATTAACTTGCAGCACGCGCTCGCTTGATTGAAAAATAATTCGAGTTACCAATATTTAGCACGTTGAAAATTGAACCCCAATTTCGTCGGCCATCCACAACTACGTCACACAAACTTAATGATATGGTCATAAAACTATTTGACCTTTGAATATAGACTCTGTCGAATTGAAATAAGGGTCATGCGTGAATGAATTTGGAGTTTCTTAACCGCAAATACTTTGTCCTCTCAAAATGATGGAGCAAACGTTTGATAGAGGTTTATCTTTCACACTACAAAAGTTGGTAGCCACGTAACTCATGGTCCTAAATAAGTATTAGAAGTTAATAATAATACATTTGTTAGGATTAAACAGGTACCTAACAAAACAGAAGCCTACCGTTTTAAAGATAATGTTTAAGAAAAACAAAACACTATGTAAGCTTCCTAGAATTATATTTCTAATTTCAAACCTGACAATTTAAAAGGAGATTACCTGACAAATCGGTTAAATAAAATAACTAAGCTAGTGAGGACATTCAAACGTCACAGCTTAATAAATATCTTTTAAGATACAGGCTAGTCCTAGTTTAAAAGATAGATTAAACTATTGCATATTAATGTAAACATTATTTTCGGACAATGTATACAGTGCAAAGTGCTATGTTTTAGTGAAATAAATATTTTATTATAATTATTATTTATATTAATAATTTTAATGCATGCCCGTCGACTGGATAAGTTGAAAATCTGAAATATATTAAGACCTTAAAATGCTTTCAATATACGAGAAGAGGATAATGGATTCTAGGAAATTTAATTACTTACTGGCCTTTAGAGCCATTGATATTTCAATTTTAATTTGTAATTTGAATTGATAAATTTGACTAAGAGTATTCCTCGTAATTCATGGTTTATCTATGACAAAGGTTTATATTTATAGTATCGAGTGACCACTGAAAATCAGCGCTGTACTATGCCCCCCCCCTCATAGCACTGTATCATGCTGAGTGGAATCCTTGTCACATTTACGATGTGCAGCTGTTTCTGTTCTGTCTCTGCTTATTCATCATCTGCCTAGCCTTTTCCCAACTATGTTGAGGTCGGCTTCCAGTCTAACTAGATGCAGCCAAATACCAGTATTTTACATGAAGTGACTGCTTATCTGACCTCCACAACCCAGTTACTGGGTAATACGATACCCCTTGGTAGGACTGGTTGTCATACTTTCGGGCTTCTGACGACCCTTAACGACTGCCAAAGATCCACGATTGACAGCCGAGATGAACGGGTTAAAGTGCTTTCTGAGAGGTCTTCATACGTAAAGATGGTCACCCATCGACGGACCAACTGCGGCAAGCATAGCTTATCTTGATCGATCGACCGTGCGGGTTAATTATTATTCTAATTAGACACAAGCCCCTCTTATGCCGACCTCCTCCGCTGTTTAGTCTGCCTCTGCTAATTATTGTTTTTTTTCTTTATTATTCGATTTAATTATGTTTTTGTATGTTTTTGTATGCATGTGCTTCTGTGACAAATAACTAAACGAATTTTTCTTTATTTCTTTCTATCGTTAAAAGACAAGGTTCCTTTCAGTAGCGGGAAACGATAATCACCAAAAACTAGCCATCAAAACAGAACAAGACAAGTAAAACAACAAATTAGTAACAGTAGTTTTACAACTGTGTAAGTCCGAGTCCATTGTTACTTAGAGTACTTAAGATATTTTACTATACAGAAGCTGTTGGTGTATATAATAATAATAGGCTGTGTGTATATAGTAATTTATTAGGCTGTGCAGCTATAGATGCCTCTATTGCTCAACATGCAAACTACGCGTCATACTGACGTCTCGCAAAATCTTGCATCGCGCAAGCAGAGTTTACCGCGCAACTAGCATATATACAACGCCCCGACATCAATCGTCAGGCAGTGGGTCAAGAGAAAAGTGTACGTCTTGCCAGATTTGATCTAAACTTCTTTATTCGCATGTAAAATCGAGTAAAACTTACAAAAATAATGTTTATTTTCGTGTGAAATAATATCAAACGTAAAACTCTCATTTATCATTCCATTGATATTTTAATCATGGATTTAATGTAAACTGAATTCAGAATTTCATTCGTGAATGATTCGATTAAGTTGAGATAATGCAGTTGATCCATCGATGTTCACTTGGTACTTTTCGCCCGCCAGAAATTTTAAATCATGTTTTGAATAATTATTTGATAATATTTCATACACGCCTTCGACATTGAGCAGTGTAATTATTGTAACTATGAATATTCAGATGATATTTATAATTATATTTTTAAAATATTGTACCTAATTTTATTATGTGTATTGTTCAGGCGGTCCCTAAATGATCAATTTTATTTCACAATATCACGAATTGCGCAATATTTTTGACCGTTTAGGGTTAATATTGAAATTGCTCAATGATTGAACAAAAGTTTGAGCGAGTTTAATTTTTATTGAACCATATTCCAATTGCACACGCGAAAACATGTTTTTGTGTGAAAGTAATGGATTGTTTGGGTATTAAGAATTGATTCAAACATATTGCGCAATATAAATATGTATTATACCTACTTATAGTTTTAAGCACAATGTTAAGTCCCTCAGAAAACACGCCAACTTACTTTCATAAAATAATGACTAACTAACTTACTATACCTACAAATACATACAAAAACCAAGGATACTAGGCGTCGAAGTACTCGTCCGCATCGCTGTCATCCGGAAACGTGCCCAGAAGACTGGCAGCATTGCCACGTTGAATGGCAATGCTAATTCTTTGGCTAAAGAACAACCCAGCCCTCTGGTCACGTGAAGTGTCGACCAGCCGGCGAGGATGCGCACTCGGGACCCATGGCCCGAGCGTTTGTTTCATAGAGTTTCAGTTTCTTCCAGGAAACCATAGCTGTGTTTATTTGTTTTCATCGTATGGAAAATCGTGAAATATTCCAGTATTCTACTTGAGCCTAAATAAAATAGTCTTTACTGTGTCACCATACCGTACGTGCCTTTGGTTCGCCATCCATTACTAATGGATTAAACGTGGACAGATGGAAACTTTTTGTCGTGTGTGGAATAAAAATATAAATAAAATGTGTGCGAGGGCTATTCATACAGTGAAACTAAAAGGAGATCTTCGGTATTGAGCTTTAAAACATAAATACACAACCTTGAAATAAAGCCTGTCACATAGTCTCCTGATATGCATAATCAGCCTATAATGTTTCCACTGTTCGGACACAGACCTCTTCTTAGTGAGAGGGAGTGGGCCCTAATCTAATACGCGGTCCCAGTGCGGGTTGGTAGATATCACATGTCATTTTTGGTTCTAGAACACGTTTCCTCACGATGTTTTCCTTAGTCGTTTTGAGAGCAGTGGTGATGAAATCGTTTACACAAAGCGCTTGTCTGGGTTCGAACCTACGACCTACAACTCGTAAATCGCGGCCGTTACTACTACTCTCCTTATAGGCACTGTCTAGCAAATACCTTATTTAAAAAATGGAATAGAAGAATAATTATGTACCATGATCTGTGATCTGATTCTTCGGCCTACCCAAATGTCCTTTCTTTGAGTTGAGTTGCACGATTACTGACAAATGAGTGCACTGACTGTCAGGTCCACTCAATCTGTGTGATTCTTTCCTCAAAAGACCATTTCACACACATAGGTACATGGTCTTCACATGATCTAACCAAGATTATGTCTGGACTTTAATAGAGACTGTGACCTCTGTGTTTGTTTCGGCCGTTCTTCTTAGTTTTAAAAATATGATTGACGTGAAAAAGTGTTTGCAGAAACAGAATTACAGATATAAAATCATTTATCATTAACCTATTTAATACTATCATCCAACTATGTTTGGGGTCTGCTTTTACTGTAATCGGAGACAGCTGAATACCAGTATTTTACATGGAGTGACCGCCTATCTAACCCTCACGACAAACTATCAGCCTTATCATTACAAAAGCTTAACCGGAGATGATGATATATGTACTTACAATTTCATTGAAATCCAAATAGTATTCGCATAATGTTTCTAAGGCGTTAATTATCAAAATATTATATGTTAGCTTTAAGAATGATTGTACTTACTGATTGTACTTATTGTACTTACTGACGGCACGGTTGGCGCAGTGGTTAAGCGATTGACTGCTGCGCTGCGTGTCGCGGGTTCGATTCCCGCACGGAACAAATATTTGTATGACCTACATGTATTTGTTCCGAGTCTGGGTGTTTTTTTATCTATAATATGTATGTATTTACAAAAAAAAAATGTATATAAGTAGTTTATCAGCCATCTTGTCACCATAACACAAGCATTAGGTTGCTTAGCTTGGGACAAATGGTGCTGTGTGAAATGTCCAGGGATTTATTATTATTATTACTTTATCCAAAAATTAAGAACTCCTTTCAAACGGTAATGTCAAATTGTCAATAACCCAATAAATCATCCAAAACACCGCAAAATGTTTAACAAACATCAAGTTAAACTCGAAGAGATCCAACCGAAAGGAACAGGACCAAAAGTGGTGGATAACTCTCATCTATCAACAAGTTTATAAAGCAACTTTCTCAAGTTTTACGACGGGACGGGTAGAGGAGGTTTTAAAGTTCATATTTTGGCTTAAACTTGACATATTTTGTTCTTTTTGACAGGCTTTGCAACTGAGAAAAGGAAATGGAGGCATTTGAAATGTTTATTGACAAACGAAGTACAGCTGCTGAATTGGTGCAGAAAAAACGTGTGTGGTCGGGGGACCTCCGTCAGAAGCGAAGTTAAGGTACAGTCACGAGCAAAAGTATGTATACACTCGGCTTTATTCAAAAGCGATTTACTCCTTTATTTTTGAATGAAATTTTATGTTTTTGCGATCATAGCATTATCAAAACCATAGGTTTATGTAATGTATCGGATTTTAACGTTGCATGCGTTATTTCGGTTTTAGCTAGCACCCTCGAAAACCCTGAAAACCATCTCTCTCTCTGTCTTCCTCCTCTTTCTATTATATAGAGAAAAAGTCACATAGAGGGGGCATAACGCTTTTACGATTACGCTTTTACGACGATTTCTACCACTTTACACCTACCGGAAGCCGTGTTAAAGAACTTCGTTCCAAAAATTCCTAAGTGAATGTCATACGTTGGTCATGGATAGCCTTTTACAAACAGACATTTTTAATACAACGCAAGGCCTGAAGATGCACTATTAGGGGACACGGAAATCCCTAATGGCAATGTGTCACGACCACGTTCAACCAAAATGGTTCATGATTGAAAGACGCAAAAGTGTACGGTTTTACGGTTACGGTTTACGTTAAGTTACGGTTTCATTTAATGAGTAATTTTAAGTGAACTGAGTATTATTGCCACTAAAAAAACATCGCGATATTGAAACCTGACTGGAAAGTGTTGAAATCCAAAATCCTCGCATGTGAAATCGACATAAGCTAGATCATTTTTGAAAGACAGATGTGTTGCTGGGGAATTTGTTGCGCCACTTCTTCTTCCCAGCAAAAGCACAAGTGGTGATGGGCGGGCATTTTGGGGCATCTTATGTAATTTTGACGTTCGAAAAGTACTAATCATCATCCTAATTTGAATAAAATAGCGACGTTTGATTGTGAAAATTAATTATCCTACTAATATTATAAATGCAAAAGTTTGTATGGATGGATGGATGGATGTTTGTTACTCTTTCACGCAAAAACTACTAATCGGATTTAGATGGTAAACAAATGGTTTATAACCAGGATTAACACATATGATATTTTTTATTCCGATATTCCCACGGGATCGAAACTTATGCGGGTGAAACCGCGAGGTGCAGCTAGTTCAAAAATATATTTAGTATGCACTCTCTAAAATTGAAACAATGCCTTGCATCATTACCTTTCCTATAACATCCATATTTCTTCTCACCCCTCCATCCATATGCCTTCAACCGTGACAATATTCGGTATTCTCGAGACAGTCTGCATTGCAAACTATTATGTCAGGAGCCCTTCTGCAAAATTTATTCAATTGCATCCACAGTGTATCGACTTCCAGTAGTTCATCGCCCGTACGTTTAAGCAATTTCAAATTTCGAGACACGCCTGGCTGTGACCTACGGGTTCACTGGCATCCTAGCTTAATTACAAAATACCCAGACAAAAATAAGCATCATCATTTCAGCCGTAAAAGGTCCACTGCACATAGGCCTCCCCTGAGCACCGCCACTTCGACCGATTCTGTGCTTTTCGCATCCGGCGGATTCCTGCGGTATTCACCTTGTGGGAATCCTTCCACTGCTACGTCTTCCGCTACCATCTACACTAGAGTCATTATAAATAAGGTATCCTATAACATTATAGGATACCTTATTTATAATGACTAGATACCATATTATCTAGTCTAGGTAAAGCAAACATCCCAAACTTTAACATTTTTACGAAATAATAAAAAAGACGACCAGTGGTCTACTTTAGTCCTGGATCGCAAGAGCTTGAAGTCATGGGGAGAGGCCTTTGCCCAGCAGTGGGATTATGCAAGCTAACAGTAAAAGTAACGTAATAATAATTATTATGTAGTAGTATCCAAATTATCTCCCCAAACTGTAATAGGCATTGTCAGTTTGAGCCGGGGACATAATAAACTCCGAAAGAGTAACGTTTATTTGGACACAGAACGAGAAAATAAAATATGTACCTACAAATAACAAGTGACAAGTACAGACGCTCAGGTCAAGCTACCCGAAACAGTCAAATTTTCCCAATCAACCTTGAACCTTAATGTTTTAGCGATAAAGTTGAAAATCTATTAAAGAAATTTGACAGATTGGAGTAGCTTCATGTGCTGGCGTCTGTACGATAATGTTTTAACAACAATAGTGTGTGCCTCACGGCTGCTCGTCCCCACCACCCGCATGTTGGCTCTGCGAAAAAGCTCGCGTTGACAGACTGGAAGCAGCTAATCTTGATAGACTGTGGTAATATAATTGACGCGTTATTACCAAATTGCTGTCTGCCTGCGTGGCGTCCGCAGTTATGATTTTTTATTTTTTATTGAAGGGATACTGTTGCATTTGTTTTGCAATGTTAAATTGTTGTGGGAAGTCTGCGGCTTCGATGTGCTTATAGTTAACAATAGTGAAATCAAAGTGTGAAAATGAGTTTGTTATTTATGTGCATTTTGACGACTTTAAAATCATATAAGTAAGTGTAAGTAGATAAATAAATAAAATAAATATTATTATTCGGTATATGAAGTTTATTAGGTAGGTGAAGGAATCATCGTCCTCTTAATTCTACACGGTAGTAAGGGAAGCGCTGGTCAGAAACCGGTGGAGGTGGATCCGCTCCAGATCCAACTCCGAAACTGATCACGATCCTCAGACATGAGGGACCGAATACAGAGAGAGAGATTATAATAATAATATAATATCCCTGGACATTTCACACAGCACCATTTGTACCAAGCTAAGCAACCTAATGCTTGTGTTATGGTAACAAGATGGCTGATAAACTACTTATATACAATTTTTTTTTTTGTAAATACATACATATTATAGATAGAAAAACACCCAGACTCTGAACAAATACATGTAGGTCATACAAATATTTGTTCCGTGCGGGAATCGAACCCGCGACACGCAGCGCAGCAGTCAATCGCTTAACCACTGCGCCAACCGTGCCGTCAATTATAGATTAGGTATACGATATTTGGCGGAGCGGTTGCTTGATCATCATAATCAGCCTGTAATGTTCCCATTGCATTGCTGGAACACAGGCCTCTTCTCACTGAGAGGGAGTGGACCGTAATCCACGACGCGGGCCCAGTGCGTGTTGGTTGATGTCACATGTCTTCGAATTTTTGGTTACCTCTCGATGTTTTCCTTCATCGTTTTGTTTTCAGTTTCAGAGCAGTGGTTATGAAATATTGTACACATAGTAAAGCGCCTGTCTGGGTTCGAACCTACAACCTACCTTTACTCGTAAATGGCGGCCGTTACCATTCAGCTCCGCTTCTCTTTCTTGATAGTTCAATCAATCAATCAACTCATCCTATCGCAGTCCACTGCTGGACATAGGCCTCTCCCAGGCTGCGCCACAACACCCTGTCCTCCGCCTTCCGTATCCAGTCTGTCCCGGCCACCTTTTTAGGTCGTTCGTCAATCTAGCTCGATAGTTATCTACATTGAAAAGTCATACTTAATTGCTATCCTAGAAAATTGAAACCTAAACTCGTGATTGTATTTAATTTATTTATTATTCAATTAAAAGAGCAGTTTGGCCGTGATAAAATGTTAAAAAATATATACATCCGTTATTATATATATATTTTACAATGTTTAACACAACTGACTATTTACACTATGTGGGTACTAAGTTAAATGATAGAGGGCTGATTTTAATCGACAGATCATTTTTATTCATGGAATAAAATTGACGTCTGATTGTTTTTGTATGGAAGAATTGTCAAAAATTCAAAATTATTCCTCCGATAAAATTATCTGGCGTTGGAAAAATTAGCCCTAAATATACAAATAAATACAAAAATAAAAGGACACTTAGGTGTCAAAATACTCGTCCGCATCGCTGTCATCCGGAAACGTGCCCAGAACTGGCAGCATTGCCACATTGAATGGCAATGCAAAGAGAAGGGTTATCATCGGGAGTTTATGTATGTCTGTAGGTACTCAGGAACCTAAAACATAGTACGTAATGTAGAGCAAATTCTGCAAAGTTTAAATGAACGTGTCAGCGAAATATTAATCCAACTTTTAGATCCACGTGTAACGAGAGGTTTATTTATTGAAAAAAATATTATATAACAGGTTCTATTATTACTTCGACCGCGCTATCCAGAAAATAATATCGTAAAACAAAACACAAACTTTTACCATCGCTACGTATACGATAACACCAATAAAGCAACTTATTACGCCATCCATAAATATGTAGTTAAGACACTTAACTAGCGTGTACATTACTTAAAACTGTGAAGGAAAAGAGGACTTAAATCTAACTAGCTGTTGCCTGCAACTTCGTCTGAAATCTAGGATGAAAAGTAGCCTATGGTTTTACCCAGGCTATTGGGTCACAAAGCTGTCGGTAAGCGAAACAAACAAACAAACTCACTTTTGCATTTATAATTATTAGTTAGGATAAATTATAAGTCTGAAATCGCCAACCCGTCTTGAAAAAATAAATAAAAAATAAATAAAACTAAAAAATAAAAATGTTTATTTCATCAACCTATACGTTTTACATTAATATGTGTGTGGAAGCACCTTTTAAGCAACGATATGCTTGTGTTAGGTGGTTCCGCTCTTCCAGTTTGCAATAACTAAGTATAAATGCTGTGAGATAAACAAAGGTAATCTAAAATAAGCATGCAGTGGACGATGGGCGAAATAACAACGCGCGCGGTGTAATAAGTGTGAGGTGTGTCTGCGTGCGTGTGTGGGGGTGTGTATATGTGTGTGAGTGTGTGTGAGTTGGTGTGTGAGGATGTCAGGGGTGTGTGTGAGTCATTTGTGCTTTGTCTGTTTTGGGGTCAGCCCTACGACTATGTCTTGGGGTCGGAAGACACTGTTATCAGTATCTTCCACTGACTGTAGAAGTCCCTCGTGATCAGTCACGTAGCAGTTTGTAATATTGACTCGACTTCTACGTAGCTTTTGGTTGCTAACCACTGTGTGAGGGTCTTTCGACAGTCACGGTAATTCATTGGGTAAATGCCTAATTCTTTGTTTAGAAAGTTATAAATGTGGGTCGACTGTCTATTATATTGTCTAGCAGCGAATTTGGTGTTAACAGGTGTAAGTGGAGCTACTCTGTTCTTCCTCCTAGCCACTGTCTTGGAAGGGACCAAGGAAAGTGACTTGTGCTTTTTCAGGGCTATTTGAAGGATGTATAATTTCCTGACTGATAGGAGGTTTGAGTTTAAATAGAGACTTTCTGTGGGGTATCTGAGTGGCTTGAAGAACATGACTTTAAAAAGGGCCCGTTGTGCTCTTTCAAGTTCTAGAAATTTGGTCTTGGTCGCTCCACCCCAGACAAACAATACATTAGGATAGATTGACCCAGAGAGACGTAAATTTGGTCGATCAGTTTTTTTGTCGCAACGTGCCGTAGTGTTTTAAAAGTCCAGATCAATTTCCGAACTCTATTCATTATAAGCTTTACGTGGAGGTGCCATGATAGCAAGCGTGGTGATCCATGCTCGTGCCTTTTCTCTATGAAAAACGGCCTTTGCCCTGCAGTGGGACGATAATAGGCTGGTATTATTATTTTAGGTTCTAAGCTAGTGTTTACCCGTCCATTTAGGAAAATCACCCTTTCCAGACCACAAGAACTGACTAATAAATAATTCAAATTATTCTAACAGCATTAACTCTACAGACAGAAATTCCGGGAACTAGTGTATCTTTGCTATCTTTGAACCCAATACGTTTCAACTGTTTGCAGCGTTGAATACTGTACCACGGAATAGATCGCCGCAGAAGGTCGGTTTCATATAATGAGCGGACGTGGGTCCTGACCCAGCCAGGCACTATATTTTATGTAATTTATTACACCCCCCCCCCCCCCTAATCTCATAACGGTGAGGAAAATATCGTGATGTTTTAGAACCAGAAATTCGAAGACATGTAACATCCACCAATGTGGTGGATTGGCCCACTCCCTCTCACAGAGAGGAGGCTATGTCCCAACAGTGGGAACGCTATAGGCTGATTATGTTGATACAGCGAGTTTCAGACTTCAGCTTTGTAGAGCATTGTTTCTTGTACTCATAGCTATGTGACTGTCTCCTTCTGAAACTTGAAGTACCTTATCATTATCCTGAGCGTTTCGTATTTTTTGGACTTTCAACGGGATTGAAATTTTCGGTTGCATGTGCCAGTCGAGTCAAATGGAACGTTATAGGCTGGTTATATTATCCAACGAGCGAAAACGCACGCACACATAGAACGCTTTACGTACAGCAAGTGCACTCGCGACCGGCATTTGTTTGAGATTGGCGCACCTACGCGTCTATGTGTGCGTGAATTGTCGCTCGTTGTATGAAGCCTGCCTTCTGTACTCTATCCCTTTTGTAACCGTGCTATCTTCTACATGTGAAAGTTCTGGTTACTGTATAGCAGTTCCGAATTTGTTACCGACGAGTTCGTCGGAATATCCTTAGGAGTTTGAAGCTAGTTCAATATTTTAACATTTGAATTTTGGATGGTTCTCAGAATAAAGTGTTAGTGATCGACGGAATGGATGTTGTAATTTTCGTAGAATTGATAAAAGTGGCACATATTCGTAATACAATAATTATAACCTCCCCGAAATCTCAATACAACACTACCGCTCCAATAGAAGTACTTACTCGTATATGAGAGGTGGTTTTCTATACTCGTAACTTACCGCATTTGTGTACGAATCCATAATCCGAAATAAATCAAACTTTTGAAGAGGGAACGTTCACAGTCTGATCTCAGTCTCAATCTGTCAAAAATACCTCCAATTTTGACAAGTTTTGACACTGATTGTCACTGAGATGAGATTGTGACTAGATTTTGAACGTTTTTAGTTACGGGAATTGGCCTTCAAGTGTTCTGAAATACAGGCCGACGACGGCTGGCTTAGGCACCAGTCTCCCACAGCATAATTAAAAGAAATTTATTGTTCTTGATCATTTGAAAAAATGTACTTATCACTCGTATAATTGTAGTGACAAATAAATCTTTATTTCATTATGAAATAGTATGTATAATTTTGTTATATCTTCCACTGTAATATTCGCCGAGACTAAATTCAGACTGATTATCAGTTAAAACTATTGAGGAAACACAGGAACTAACACTTAACCTGACCCAAGAGTTGAACCTAATACCTCAGCAGTCATATCGATAATTATACTATTGGAGCAGGCTACCATTGGTACGGAATTCTAAAAATAGTTCGGAAAACCATAAAACAAGAAAATATTTCAGTCTCAAATCATAGACATGTTGTTTATTAATCAAACTTATTTTCACGGAAAACAGCTGCTTTCCGTAAAAATGAATTAGCTAAACTAGTTTAGCTAGTATTTTAACTACCGACCCACCTTTGATTCGCACGGTTTTTACGACTTCAGAAAACAACGAGATTTCTTTAATATATGTAGCTATTATTAATATAAATGCACAGAAATCTACCGGAAAAAAATCCCTTCTCAATGATGGTGAAAAAAGCATCAAAATATATTAGAAAAACAATGCGGTCACACAGATATTCACGAAAGGCTAAATTGCATAGTATAGCATAAATAGCCTATAATGTGTTCCTACTGCTGGGCCTGCTCGCTCGCACCAAAAAGTGGTAAGAGGTTGCTCTGCAAAAAACAAGTGAAAACCGACAAACTTTAACAACAGATTAGAGGTCTAACCCAAAAATATTACCAACTTTCGGGCAACAGAGGCTTAACTATGAACTCTGGTTACACCCCGACCCTTAGGCTTTCGTGGCGCTCCTAAACTTAACTGTTACCAAGATAATGGACTTTATCGATTTGTTTGCTAAGGCGGATTAACCAGCCGAACTATTACGCACCAGAATATGAATAAATAGGTACCTAAGGCCGCGTGTCCACGGCAAGAAAAATCACCGGGTCTATGCAAGAATTCGTGTCGCGCTGTACAAGACAAAAATCTTGTCTGGCGCAGACAAGATTTTTGTCTTGTGCAGCGCCGACGCAGTGTACACTAGTCGTGTGTAGAAACGACACGAATTCTTGCATAGACCCGGCGATTTTTCTTGCCGTGGACACGCGGCCTAATACTGATTTTTTGTATTTGATGAAAGCTGAACATATTAAAATCATTCAAACACGTGGAGCAGTACACTGGATGCAAGAAGCACAGAATAGAGGCGTAATTACGTAACACCAAATCCATTCCTATTGTTAGTCAATAGGAATGGCTTTCATTCAATTTGACAGTCCAACA
This sequence comes from Apamea crenata, assembly GCA_949629185.1. Classification (NCBI taxonomy): domain Eukaryota; kingdom Metazoa; phylum Arthropoda; class Insecta; order Lepidoptera; family Noctuidae; genus Apamea; species Apamea crenata. The sequence goes on along the minus strand of OX451376.1, from coordinate 8,525,181 downwards.
ACATTCATTGCGTTATTAACGTTGTTGAGCAGACAAATTTTTCGAACATAACAAATGAAGCAGTATTAGCAATATCCTTCAAAATGATTCAGATTTTGATTGACAGTGTGTTACGTAATTAGGGTGTTGCTCGAAGTGGCGGTGCTTGGGGAAGGCCTGTGTTCAGCAGTGAATGTCTTTCGGGTGAAATGATGATGATGACCCACGTGGTGATCAATGTGTTCTTTTCTATTATAAAGCAGCATTTTGGTTTGATGTGGAATTAAGGGTGATACCACTTAAACTAGGTATACAGGATAGCAACGACATTGACGCACCTCCTGTTACCATAGATTCAGTACATAATTCTTCTTCACACCTGTGTTCACATTTAAAGCACAGTTTGTGCGTGTGGTGAGTAGCGGTGAGTAGTAGTAGAGTTCAAAAAGAAATGGCGCACGAAAAATGTTAGTGTATCTTTGCCTGTTTATGTAGTGCGCACTTTAGTTAAAGGCATCACTATGTATTTTAACTTGCATAATATTTCCATAAGTTTTAATCGTGTTTTCTTGCGATTACCTATACGACTTCACGACTTGACGTTTCCATGCTCTTATAGGTAGGTACCTAATGCTACAAGCACACAGCCACGTGAGGCACAGTTATTCAACTAATACTTACAAAACTACCCAATAAACGTTTCAGTCCAATCCCATCTGCTCCCCCCACAAAAACCGATACAAAATCACTTACCTACCAACTATAAAAAGCCTTATCTACTCAAAGATCTAGTTACCCGATTCTTCGGTCCGATTAATGAACGGGCCCAGAATTTCCTACAAACTGTAATCCGTTTAACACCTCAAGTTTGGTTCCCTGAATCGCGAAGTTCTGACCTTTGCTGAAACTAGGACCAACTGATTATACCTATTTATTAAGCACGTTAAGCAGGTCTTGCTGTAGTTAAGAATAGTGTTTGTTCGTTAATGAAATGTAAATCTTAGTAAAGGGTTTTAATGGATTCTGCGTAGTACTGATTTTGATGTTACCTAAAACTCTTTAGAGTGGCAGGGACCTTGACGCACAATCTATACCCCCCCCCCCCGGCCCCTGTGTTGAAAATTTTCACTGGTTATTATAAAAACCGCCCGACCGCGTAGATATTGCACTTTTTTGTGTGTATTGGTCTGAGGATGGGTGACCATCTTAACATACCAAGACTCTTCCGTGCCTCGGAAAGCACGTTGAGCCGTTGGTCCTGGCTGACATTTGTGGATCTTTGACAGTCGTTACGGGTCGTCAGGAGCCCAAAAAAAAAAAATACGTAGTCTTACCAAGGTATCGTGTTACCCATTAAAATTGGTTCTGGAGGTCAGATACGCAGTCGATGCATGTAAAATACTGGTATCCAGCTGCATCCGGTTAAACTGGAAGCCGACCCAACATAGTTGAGAAAAGGCTAAGCAGATGATGATCAAAAAATAAAATCATCTTACTTACCTAAATAAATAATAATTTATCATCGTTAATCGGGTCATTGACCTCATAACTTCCAATAATAAGAAAAAACAGCTCTTCTTAAAAGTTCTCGACTTCTTATGGCCTGAAAGAAAAATTTCCTCCATTAAAACTTCGAACATAATGCTTATAACGCACTTTCTGAAGGCTTAATAATTAATTTAAAACGTCTATCTCCATCATTATTACGAGGTTAAAAAGTTGAATTTTTTTAGTAGGTATTAGCTACTAGAATTTATTTATTCGGTTCGAATTTTATATTCAAGCTATCGACCCATCCTTCAACGTAATCAGCCTATAATGTTCCCACTGCTGGGACACAGGCCTCGCCATACGCACAAAAAACCTTCCGGAATAATAAAAATGATTGCATGACTGAAAACTACATCAAAATCCATCGCGTAGTTTTATTTTTTTTCTTGGAATAATATTTGTTTTATTTAGTTACATGCTTATTAAGAAATCTTCAGTATAATATTTTTATACAATCTAACACTAAAATTGCGTAGTTTGGAAGAAATGTGATGCTATTTTATTTGTAAAAGATTTGTGATTTGGGAATCTTAGTTCATTAATTATGTCGTCGTCTGTCAAGATTTCTCTAGAAAAAGATTTATAATAAAAGTAACGGTCTATTATTTAGATATTCTTATAATTTCACTGTCTCATCTTCTAATTGAAAGTACGGCGGTGCAAGGACCTTTCGCGCGTGGCCATAATCAGATCTAACGCTGCAATTTTATTTATCAATAAAAATTCTGTGAAAATTTTACAATCGTTTACAAACGACGCCCTCCTGCCAATGTCATTCAGGTGCCAAAAGATTTTTCTAGGACTATAAGTCAGTATTTTATTTTTAAAACTGTGAAAAGTTTAATGTTTTTACCACCAACGCCCTTCTGTCAATGATATTCTGGTGCAAAATAATTATTGTAAGACTATAAGTCAGTATTTTGTTCCTCAATACAATAACTGTGAAAAGTTTACAATTATTTACCAACAACGCTCTTCTGTCAATGATATTCAGGTGCCAAAAGATTATTGTAGGACTAAAAGTCAGTATTTTGTTTCTCAATTCAATGACTGTGAAAAGTTTACAATTGTTTACCAACAACGCCCTTCTATCAATGATATGCAGGTTCCAAAAGATTATTGTAGGACTGAAAGTCAGTATTTTGTTTCTCAAAACAATAACTGTGAAAAGTTTACAATTGTTTACCAACAACGCTCTTCTGTCAATGATATTCAGGTGCCAAAAGATTATTGTAGGACTAACAGTCAGTATTTTGATTCTCAATACAATAACTGTGAAAAGTTTACAATTGTTTACCAACAATGCCCTTCTGTCAATGATATTCAGGTGCCAAAAGATTATTGTAGGACTAACAGTCAGTATTTTGATTCTCAATACAATAACTGTGAAAAGTTTACAATTGTTTACCAACAATGCCCTTCTGTCAATGATATTCAGGTGCCAAAAGATTATTGTAGGACTAACAGTCAGTATTTTGTTTCCCAATACAATATCTGTGAAAACTTTACAATTGATTACCAAAAATGCCCTTCTGTCAATGATATTCAGGTGCCAAAAGATTATTGTAGGACTATAAGTCACTATTTGGTTAGAACTCTCGTAATTTTTTTTTTTTTGCTAATTAAAAATTGACATCGAGACAGGCCCAGGAAAAGATGGCGAGACGCGCTTGATACCTACAGATAGGATTGGTCCACAGTAGCTCAAGACAAAGAGGACTGAAAAGGAGAAAGGGAAGCCTTGACCTTGACCTGCTTGTTCCTCTTTGAGCACCACGTTAAAATATTGATTGGTGCTCAAATGGGAATAATTTTGGTAATCAATGCATAGGTGCCCATAAAATAGGTGCTGAAACGCGAATACTTTGCAGTGAGACAACATAGGCTAAAATTAAAGTAATAAATAATCTCTGTAAGTTTTGAAGACAAACGTTTAACCACTGCTATTGATCTTACAAGTAGATTGATATGCATAGCCCAATATAGCGACGATCCTATCAACATTTTCTATTCTTCAATTTAAATTCCTTCCTGTTCGACAAAAAAAAACCTTTAAAGTAAAACTTCCCATCGAAACACGAAACAATGTTAGAACAAAAAATAAGTAACACATCTCCAACTTCCTGCATATCAATCAATATGTCAATAATTAAACTCTTAAACCGGAAACGATAGCGGCCATGTTTGCTCCCGCCAAACTTCCGGCCGCCATCTTAACTCGGCAAGTTTGCTTGGTACGCAAACACATTGTTCTCAAGTCTTAACAAGTGGCTCTGAGCCAAACTTTTAGCCATAGTTTTTGCTAATGATAATATTTTGAGGAACTTTCCTGTGGTTTCGTAAAGCATTTTGGGTATTCAGGAATTTTTCAAAATGACCTCAATAGTGTACTGAAGTCTTTGTGAATTATTTTACTGGGGAAGCAAAACATAGTTAACATCAATATAACCAAAACAGGACCAGACGCTGATAATGTCTTTGACATGTTCTTAAAATAGCTGAAACTTCCTTTTGAGCAAACCTCGTAACTAAATTCAAAGTTACATCTATGTGCTGCCAACATTAATGGTATAAAAAAAGATATATAGCCTACCTGTATATCTGTAATGGTCCTTGTGATAGTTCTAGAAGTAACAGTGACTACTTTATATCAAGTGGGCTTTTTAAGCAAGCACGGTGATAAATATAAATATGCGTCCCGATCAATTTTTGGTCCCCATTATGCGAAACACTTGAAAAGACTCCTTTTACATGCAGAGCGAAAAAGAAAAGAAAGAAAGAAAATATATTTATTTAGCACAGACACACACAAATACACGCAGACACACCCGCACACAGGCACACACAAACATACACACAGAGACGATACAGATACGTATCATTTCTAATAATCAACTCAGAAACAAAAATGCTGACGAAGTAAATCAATTTACCTGTCTAATTATTGGATATTACAAAATTATATAACTAATCGCTGACTCTACATTCTATAGTGATATATGGGTTCTATTAATTTCGTGACCCGGTACTGCCGGAACAGTTCCGATTGCCATATATTATATTCTTTCTAGGTCGACGTTCGATTTTGTTCAACAGAAGTTCCGGCTGACTGCTTGAGTTAGCATGTGTCTTGAAGATTAGCGTGGGTAGAATTGATTATGGGTTCGATATTATGATGATTAAGGTTTGACTTAACTAAGTAGTTAAGGTGGTTGTTAAGTCATTTCTATTTCGAGGTTAAAAGCAATGAATGCAAACTGAACGAAACTATATAATGCATAATTAAATTAGGATAATTTACTCATTAGATAATTAATAATTAATAAACTGTACTGCGACTCACGTTAGTTCGAATGCACGCTTGTGCGACATATTATTATATATTATAATATTATAAGTAGGATAGTAGAACATCTAAGGCCACGGTTCCCGTGAATCCGTGCCTGTGTAGAAGAACCAGCAAGAAACTCCATTATTAACGCACACAACTCGCTGTATAAGCCTATTATTTTAGTTGTGTGGGTTAACAGCAATATAAATATGCATTCTCCCATTACCTGAACATTGTAGGAATCAATCATTATCAGAACATTATAGTCTGATTATGTTTATTCTAATGTTTTGCTTAAAGCATGGGTACCCCAATTGAGCACTAACTCCCATGTTTATAAACCTTGCTTAAAGTTGATTGGTTGGCGGACACTGAACGAGACACAAAAGAAGTTCTATTGTAAAGTAAAAAACATCCAGGCATTCAAACAGAAAGCCTGGATGTTTCTGTGTGTTTGTTTGCGTGTTGTGTTGTTTGTGTGTGTGTTGTGTTGTTGGTTTGTGTGTTGTGTGGTTTGTTTTGGATGTTTTCTCATTCATTGTCACAAACTTTCACATTTATAATATAATAAGGAAGTAGAATTTTATCTAAGAGCACGTCTTCCTTGAATCGGTTCCTATGTAGAAGAACCAGCAAGAAACTCCAGTATCAACGAACACAACTCGCTGTATAAGCCTAATGATATTTGGAGGGGTTAACAGGAATGATAGAAATGTGCATACACCCTCGTTTAGGAACTACGCTTGCTAATGAGTAGACGGCTCGGTTCTAAGAACAAAGAAGGAAGGCAGGGTTGTTATTAAGAGACGTGTAATAAGATACGAGAAGTAGTAGTTCTTCTACCTACAAGTTTCTGTTGAACTATAAAGGGTTATTTTAAATTGGCTAACCAGTTAGCACTCCTTAGGCGACTTTTCATACATGGCTAAATAATAACGCGCATCAAGGTTAAGCAAGACTTGCTGAGGTCGGTCCATAGATGGGTGACCCCATCCATAACATACAGAGATCACCCATGCCTCGGAAAGTAGTTGGTCCCGGCTGTCATTCGTAGTTCTTTGACAGTCGTTACGGATTTACTGGTTTAAGGAAGTTATATAGGCAGTCATTCCATTTAAAATACTGGTATCCAGCTGCATCCGGGTAGGCTACAAGCCGTCCAACATAGTTGGGAAAAAGTTAAGTAGATTGACTTTAGCATACATAGCATAGCCTACAATATACAAGAACACCAACATGTATACTTAACTCTTAAAAACAATAAATAATAAACTGTCGATTTATGATATGCGCCAGCTGACACAGGTTTATCCAATCACAGGTCCCTCGGCTACTCTTAGCAATCCACTACCACCCATACCGTGAAGATCGTCTGTCCATGTAGCCTGAGGGTACCTCCTAAGTTTCCCGGAAGCAGGGAGACATAATAAAAAAAATTAAAAAAAATGGGTAAATAAATAAATAATAGATACACATACCTACATAAACTCATGCCATCTTCCCATAGGGGTAGGCGGGAAATACAAATCGCCACGTGCTAAGAACTTTACATAGGTACTCCTTTTACTTCGTATACCTACAAAAGGCAGATTTTTTTTTAGATTTTTTTTTTGTTTTTTCTACGTTTATACATCAGAAGGGTCCCGGCAGTCCCGTAATTTAAAACGTTCAAAATGTAGTCGCGATCTCATCTCAGCGATAATCAATGTCAAAAACTTGTCGAAAATGTACGGAAAGTATGTATAAAAGTTGACTAACCAAAATCATTTCTGACAGATTGAGACTGAGGTCAGACTGCGAACGTTCTTAAAATTAGGAGAGTTGCCCCTCTGGTCATACACGCACGCCGGTTGCGAGTAGGTACTAACCATCTGACCTTTCTGAAGAACATCACCAATAAGGTCACTATGTCCTTCTAGGGCAACCCCTGTTGGCGTTTACACTCCTGTTGTTAGTCACCTTTTATTCATCCTTTCACCATGACTGCACCATAAAAGCATACTCTTTTCAAATTCTGTCACTACATCTTCTTCTCTAAGAAAGTGGAACGGACTTGTGTTAAGTACAGTCGCCAGCACATCAAGTTACCCCACTTTGACCTTGAACGCGTTATGAGCAACAACAGCGAGAATCGTGCGAAAGAGATGTATAGCTTTTTGTCAGTTTTACTTGTAATATTTCGTGCTGCAGCGCGTACGTGAGGATGTGTGCGTGTGCGCGTCGTTGTGTTGAATAAGACACTATGCGATAAGAAATAGCGTAGCAGGTTGAATACTTTTGACTACGAAATACTGGCATGGTAATAAAAACAGGCGGCCCGCGCAATGCCTAAAACATACGAAAGCTTATAATCAATTTGTTTTATTGAAATGATATCTTCTTAATCCTTCATTTTTACATATTTGTTTCTATGTATTACCTATAATTGTTAAGTAGGTATTACCTACTCATATTACCAACATTTAAACAGGTAGGTAGGTATGGTATACACCGTTACACAATTAATTTGCGAAATTTCATGCTTTCGATAATGTTGTTAAGTAGCCAGGTAGGTATAATCCGATGGGAGAAAAACAATTTTTTTTTTAATTTCAAGCAGCTTTTAGTAACCTTTTCCGGGTTTTTTATTATTGTTTTTTATATATGTTAGTTTTCGTGCGTTCCTTGCTCTTTTATTGCTGAAAACCCCTAACACAATCTCCTTGAAATTTTGAAATAAATATGGATACTTACCCCATCACGAACCTGTGTGAAGTTTAGCCAATTAATTATACCTATAAAGTCTCTTGTCAGTCCGCCGTGTTTGAGATTAACGTTACGTCCGCGACACGATCTTATTATCTACTAAAATAATAAGTTTGAACTTAGTAACGGAATTATCTATACCTACCGAAATTGCTTTTACATGCAAGTTCAACCTTATTGAGCTACTAATAAGATACGATTTCGAAGATTATGAATTTTCAAATAAAATTCCAATCTATTATTATCGTTACTTCATCATCATCACCAGCCTATAGCAGTCCACAACTGGACCTATGTCCAGCCGTGGACTGCCGCCTCTCCTATTGCCGCCATTCAACTCGATTTTCGAAAAAAAAGGACAGGGGTTCCCGTAGGAACCTAATCCTATGACAGTGACGTTTTCAACCGACTTCAAAAAAGGAGGAGGTTCTCAAACCGATTGTATTTTTTTTAATGTTTGTTACCTCAGAACTCAGTTATTTATAAGCCGATTTCCAAAATTCTTTTTTTATTTTTAAGGATATACTTTCAGATTGGTCCCATATAAATTTCCTCAAAAACGGTTCAGTAGTCTGGTTTTTAAACTAAAATTACTGGTAAAAGTTACAACTTAAAAGTGAAAAAAAACACTACAAAGTGAAAAATAACTTTAAATTCGGAAGACTTCCGAAATTAAAGTTATTTTTGAGAAAGTAATAAATAAATATGCCGTCGGGGCCCCGTATAATAGATACGGCGGTAGCTCCGACCTCTGCTTTTGGCGCCTTATCTACACAACCGATCATCATGCAATTTTGCATACCTACCTATCAGAAAAGGACATAGGAATAGGATAGGTTACTACGGGAACGCGTGTGACACCACGAAAAAATCTCAAAATAAAATGGGGAATAATAATCTTAATCTTTTTATTTAATATTACTTAATTGGAAACAAAAAAAAACTTATACCTACTCTAAATTTAAATATACCTACTTACAACAAAATTTATAAAACCAAACTACGAGTATACAATAGATTAAAAATAAGTACCTAGATAATATTTATTTTTTACAAGCTTTTATTTTTAGAAAGAAAGAAAATTCGTTTATTTGCGGTAAACATGACGCGAAAAGGAACACAAACACAAAAAAAAAAATTGTATTAGTTTTATTGATATAATGTGACAGATTAATTATACCTACAGTTACATCTATATCACCAATGGTTGCCAAACAAAAGGCCCGGTACGCACAGGTGGCACGGCACGACAATTTCATTGATATGTCACAGCCTGCTTTGGCATCCTTCGGACACGTTCTAGCATGCCGTGGCATCCCGAAATGTGAATGCTAACCATGATAAAATGAGATCACAAATCATTCGCGCTTACTAAAATCCCTTGTCGTGCCATGCCGCCAGTGGGTGACGGCCCTAACTTAAATTATTACTAACAAATTAGTAAAGGAAAAATGCTCAAGAATATAACAACAATGGTGCGAAAGAAAAGAAATTTCAATTTACACTATCTTTATCACGTTATTAGAAGAATTATCCATACTAATATTATAAATGCGAAAGTAACTTTGTCTGTTTGTTACGCCTTCACGGCCAAACCGCTGGGCAATTGTGATGAAAACTATGGAGATAGTTTGAAGCCTGGGGCAGGCAATGGAGGAAGCTAGTTTATTATGACACAACATCAACGAACGACATGTCTGGCGTCTTTCCCAAATCGAGCAATGGAAGAATAAGCGTTTGAGAAACAGTGGTTGGAAATACCTTTAACTATATGATAAATAAAATAATTACAATATTAAAATATACCTAACTTATGGATTGTAAAACTGTGCTACTATTTAATGTGAACGGAAACCCGGGTGATTGAAGTGCATTATTTAATAGTGCCGTAGAATCGGAGTTCGTCATCTAATGGTAAGTTTAGGCTACGACACTATACGCCGTGCACAGTGTCTGTATGTGTGAACACACAAACTCAACGAATACCTACACCTTGCTACACCGAGTGTCTAAGTGTTCTGACACGGTGTCAGTGTCGGTGACATTGAGTGTACTGCCTATAGTGTTGTAGACTAAACTAAGTTCGCTCGGGTCTTATTAGCGACATAGAATATGACATGACCTAAAAGAGCCCAAACTTGACCTCAGAAATACGCACCAAGATCGGCCTTTCAGTTGTTATGAAATACTACTACATGGGAGCATAAAGCGTTGCCAAAACAATACATATACATATTATTAATAATAATTTATAATAGGTAATTATTAAATAATAATAATTATTAATAATAATAATATTATTATTAAATTATAAATAAAAAGTAAATTAAACTCTAATAACTATACCTAGAAGATAGTGCAAAATTGTAATAACATAACAATACAAATATTTAAGCAAATATAGGTATTTATTTATTAATATTATTATAAAATTATTGTTGAAATGAAATGAAAATATATATACTTTACAATATAATATAAGTATTTAATATTTGGTCGGACCACCTTGTGCGTCTAAAACGGCAACCAGCCTGTCCTTCATGCCGGCCACCATGTTCCAGCAGGTGTCCTTGCCTCTGAGTTGCTCCCATGTAGTATGTGCTTCTCGCCGCAAGTTTTCATTGTTGCGGATTTCTGAAGCATCCTAATCGAGAAACATGAGACCCCATAGATTCTCGATTGGGTTTAAGTCGGGGCTCTTTGCAGGCCATGGTAGGCGGATGACGTCATCCTGTGCCGCGAACCACGCCTGCACCACCCTGCAGGTGTGCACGCGGCAGTTGTCTTCCGGCGTCCATAAGGCGTCTCCTGACTGTGTCCATTGAAATCTAAAACAAAGAAAATTTTGTCAATTTAATACTTACCTAGGATTCCGTAATATGACAAATAGTACGGGCCAATTTAACTAATCTGCATTAGCGATTTATTTGCGAAAAATGTAAACAAATTTTATGGAAAAATAACTTTAATTACTACACTATAAAGTTCAGTTTACGCAACAACTTCAAACATTTTATTACTGCTAGTCACTCTAAAATCAACCTAATTACCATTGAAATAAAGTTGATATTTGTTCAACTTGAAATAACATCAATTTGAAGCATTAGTTGAATAGACTTTAGATGAGTATGGGACGGTTAAAAAATATTCTTCAAATTATAAACATAAACAAAAAAACAATTTATCGAATTGAGAACTTCCACCCTTGTTGAGGTGGGTTGTAAAGAACTGAAGATGTATCTAATACATAGTAGGTAATAATAATAAGTAGTAAGTAATTACAATTCAGACTGGCCGCGCGGCGCGCGTCAATCCGGTTTGCGTGAGCGCCGAGCGAGCGCCCTTCCAACTACCTACTACATGTCTATTAGGTAGTAGGTATGATTTTAATCACAATTTTGTTATTCACTTTTTATGAAAGTGATGAATAAGTTGAGCTGATAAGGTATGATTACAAGCTACAGATGGACTCACCCTGTACGAAGTTGATGTTATTCGTGTGGTCAGAAAAGGATCGGCAGAGTGTGCGGCGTCTGCCGTCGTACGTCGTACCGTAGTGGATCTCGCGTAGAGTTGGCGGCGATGGGCTTCTATGGTTCCGCTTTCTTCCCACCGCCGAAGCCAGAAGTAAACATATTTTTTCTGGAACGAAACAAATAGCTATAGTTTATTTGCCCATTATTACTCAATGACTATAGGCAAAGATGTATTAATACTTATAATTCCCTACACTACAATAATAAAGTTATTAAGTTATTTAATTACACACAAACATCGCTATCATTACAGGGTTACACCCAATGCGATAGTGTGGTAACTAGATTCTAATTACTAAGCAGGGGCTGCAGTCTCGACATTCATAGCGATCGCTTTACGACCGAATTCGGTCACAAAGCCCTGTCACTCCATACATTACACCTGTCAATCCGGGACTTTGCGAGTTGCGACCGAATTCGGTCGTAAAGCGATCGCTATGAATGTCGAGACTGCAGCCCCTGGGCCCTGGACAAAAAGAAATTGCGTAATTGCTTAGATATTTACTATAGAATCCAATCCAAAGAGTATAATAATAATACGGATCCAATCACTACCTACCTACTGGATTAACTTTTGTTTAGAATGTGTCATGACATGGAATCAAAAACAATAGTTCATCGAATTCTGTTTACATAGGTATAATTATTTCTCTGAATTTAAGCTTTCACGGTTACTCTACATTTTAGTGACGCTTGGAACAGCGCGCAGCGTTAACTAATTTTGAAAATTCTGTATAAAAACAATATTACTCACCGTTAGGCCCGTCTGCCGACAAATATCTATCACCCGGCATCCACTCAATCGAAGCGCAATGATGCGCTCTCTTTGAATTTGCGTCAACTGAGGCGCCATTATATTTATAAATTGTTTTAAGAAAGTTCACATCACAGCACAGCACACAGTACGATTCCAAATCACAGAACTTATATACCCTAACGGGTTCCAAATGCGTACGCAACTGACTGACGTACACGTAAGTAAACTAACGACTGACGAGTGACGGAGTGACTCACGAGTGACTTTCGTTTAATTTCGTGAAGGATCGGGGAAACTCGGGAGCAGCGGCGGACGCGCAGGGGCTAGTGGGTGTGGCTTATTCCTAGTAAAACATGATAATTGGCTCCCAATTTTTAGTATGTGCAACCATTGGGCAATTTTAAAAACGTTGAAAAATCCACCAATCGTGCCAAGGATACTTTCTTTCTAACACTCCGCAGCGCGTCGTAGTTATATTTATGTATAGGGTTTACGTTGACGTGCTGCCGTCTGTACAATAAACACTATTCTAAGTTTTAAAATAATTATCACGTAATAAATTAAGTTAGATTAAAATTGCTTATTAGTCTTATAGGGTAGATTGTAATTAATTATTATACCTGGTCTTTTTTAATTAATGATAAAAAAAAACTACATATTCTACTAAACCGTACATGTTGTCTTAACACATCATTCCTTATTAGCCATTATATCATTAATCTCAAACGAACAGTATAATAATGTTATTAGAAACCCACACATATTTCCTAGGAAAACACAATTAGTACTTACAGAGTTATTTTTGCGCCCGACAGTTTACCTGCTTAATCAAATGAAACTTCCATTAATTCACATACATTTAAACACGCGCAAATACCGGTCATTTTCAAAGGAAAATATCAAACGTTTAAATACGAAGAAATATTTAACTTCGAACATTTGCGTAATTATTTTGCGAGTTCGGACAATGCTATACTGAGTGGGGAGCGGATAAGGTAACAGTATGGTAAGGTAATGTTTATCTCTTAGAACGAATATGGAATAAATCTCAAAGGTAATCTTCATCCTTCTTCCAACCCAGACATTCCTTCAAACATAGTTTTTTTTAGCCTGTATTGCCCTAACGCTAGGCAAAAGCTTCACCCCAGTCCTTTTAGGAACTCTTTTCCCGCGTCACCTCGAACCAGCCCTTGCGGTACGCATCCAGGTCATCTCACCATCGCCTTCTGGGCGGTCCTCGGCGATGCCGTCTTTCTTCAGGCACCCATTTGATTGTCTGGAGACTTTCGCCAAGCGGTCATCGTGATCAGAATTAACAAAGAAAACTATTGCCTAGTGACTCAACTCATCAAAAATGTGACATAGGTTTTTGTAAAAAAGGTCACAAAGCCTTATCTCTAGCCTTTAAGACCTCCTCAGATTTTAAGAACATTTTTTTTTTGTCTAAGTGAGCGTCCTCATGAGGATAGCAGCAACTTTCAGGCTGTTTTATAAAAAAAACAATCAGAAAATGGTTGTGGCTAAGTACATAATAACAGGCGGACGGGTCGATCGATCAGGTTAAGCTACGCTTGCCGCAGTTGGTTCTATGACCATCTTTACATACCAAGACCCCTTCGTGCCTCGCAAAGGTCGCTAAACCGCTGGTCCTGGCTGTCATTCGTGGATATTTAGCAGTCGTTACGGTTCATCAGAAACCCGAAAGTCAAACAACGGGTTAACAAGGAGTATCGTATTAACCAGCCAGCCAGTCACCCAGTAACGAAGTTTTGAAGGTCAGATAGGCAGTAGCTGCATATGGTTAGACTGGAAGCCAACCGCAACATAGTTGGGAAAAGGCTAGGCAGATGATAATCTCATAATCTGAGGCCGATCTCTGAAAGTTGCATAGAAATATTCACATTTCTTGATCGCCTTCGCTTTCTGCGTGACCCAAGCTCCACTTTCGACTTTGTCGTTCCTAAGAATTCGCAGAAAACGGTAACTCGAGTGAGCCGTTGCGATGGCGGGTCTCAACAAAATCGAATATTAGAAGTTGTTGAAATGTTTAGGAAATTAATATATTAAATTTTAGAATTGAAGTTAAGGATATTGAAGTTTCAGTCCCAGTTTTCATTTAATACACAAGTTACTTAAAATTGGAGTTTTCCCGGGAGTTTGTTTAAATTGCTATACTAATTAGAAGTAGCTTATGTCCATCTCTTTGTAACAACCGAGAATCAAGGAATTGTTGGGACTGCGACTCGAGTAAGTAAAACAGACATACCGGCCGACATGGCCGTTTTGCGTGGATGTGACGCATTTTTTTTTCTCCAACATGTTCTTTTTTGCGTCATGTTTACCACAAATAAACGTTTTTTCATTCTTCTTTCTTTCTTACATAAGTACGGACAGAGTAAGGCTACTTTTCCGCCAGAGATGTGCTATGCTACGTGACTATGGATGCGTTTGATCATATTATTCATTGATCCACATAGCATAGCGCTGGTGGAAACGAGTTCAACTAAGCTATGTTTTTATACGGAAGGATGTGTGCTATGTATAGGAGCTATGGATGCGCGAATGGTGTAGCTATGTGCATAGCAGAGTACTCCCCGTGCCTTTGCGAGCGATGCATCGCATAACTCGAGCTGCGCATCTTCTCCGCAGAGCTACCTCGCGGCGGCGCATCTTCATAGCACATCTTACTCGCTCCGCTACACAGCTTAGTATTAGTGGAAACGGTCGCACAGTTTCGTAGCTTATCTTTCACATCCTCGCAGCACAGCTGCATAGCACATCTCTGGTGGAAAAGCAGCCCTACTGGGTTCCTGAGTGCCTAGACAAGTGACAATCGCTATCAAAGCGATTCGTATTTCTACATACTAGTACATTTAATAATAATAATATTCTTTATTGGTCTCTCATTATCACAAACACAGTATAAAGCCAAGGTACGGTAAGGTAATAGAGACTGGTGTCTGTTGTAGGTAAAACCTGTATTACAGATCACCAGGCTTACCCTCTATCGGACACTCACTTATTGACCTATGACTGTATTAAATGAACATACAGGTTGTACATAATAAAACATTATTACAAGTTAATACTAACATAAATGGAAAATTTATAGAATTGACATAAGCTTTTCAGTATTTTTCAATCCCATTCATTTTTTTACTTTTGCATCATCGTTGTCTGAGATAGAATGTCACTTTGTCTAGGCCTTCTGGAAGCCTAAATAAGCCTCTGGATTAGTAAATCTGCTGGAAAATGTGCAAAAAATTCAAACTGCCGTTCAGGTATCCATAAGATCCCAAAGTCAAACCCACAAAATTTAGTCCCAATTCTATCTATCAAAGCGGAAGCCTCTTTATGTGACTCTATTGTATGTTACCCAAAAAAATGATAAACCATCAATATACAAAACAATACTTCATTTGACAGGGTTAAAAAAACTGACATCGCTAGTCTGGTTCGCTTATATTTCAAAAGCCTGATAGGTTTTTAAACGAGGTCGCCCGGAATGGCGGGAGAACCAGAAAAAATATTTCATCTAACGACCATAAAATGGCGTCGTTTAAAGTCAGTATTTTGGTTCGAGAAATGTGTTTTCAATTTGCGCTTTTAGTTGAGGAGAATAGAGGCATCAATTTTTCAGTGATTCTAAAGTTAAAGATGGTAGGTGGAAGATAGAAGGTACTGGTGCCTCGCATGAAACGCATTACGACATCTGAAGGCCAATTCTCGTAATTTAAACGTTCAAAATGTAGTCGCAGTCTCATCTCGGCGACAAACAAATGTCAAAAACTTGTCAAAATGTAGGGAAATTAGATGTATTTTTGACAGAATGAGACTAACATCAGACTGTGAACGTTCTTAAAATTACGAGAATTGCCCCTCTGGTCTAATGATTTCATAAGAAAACATAAAGTATAAGTATAATCAGCCCATAATGTTCCTACTTACTGCTAGGACTCCTCTCATCGAGAGGTAGTGAGCTCCACGCCAGCCCAGTGCGTGTTGGTAGGTCAGGTGTCTTCGAATTTTTGGTTCTAGGAACATGCCGGTTTCCTCACGACGTTTTCCTGCACTGTTTTGAGAGCAGTGGTAAATAAATTATTTACACGAAGTAAAGCATCTGTCGACGAACCTACGATCACAATTCGTAAGTCGGGGCGTTTTCAAACTACGACCTACCTAACCTTTTGAAGAAAACCAACATCATTTGACATTTCTCTCGTCCATAGCCCCGGGCATCGGGGAACCAAAAATTCAAAGACATGTGATACATAGCCCGGTGTGGGTTGGTGGATGACCGCGGGCTCCACGCGAGCCCAGTGCGTGTTGGTAGGTCAGGTGTCTTCGAATTTTTGGTTCTAGGAACATGCCGGTTTCCTCACGACGTTTTCCTTCACTGTTTTGAGAGCAGTGGTGACGAAATTATTATTTACACGAAGTAAAGCATCTGTCTGGGTACGAACCTACGACCTCAATTCGTAAGTCGGGGCCGTTACCACTAGGACACTACTGCTTATGAGTACGTAAAGTATTAGAAATATTCTTATCGTGGGTAATGCTGCATACGCAGTCTACCTTTAGAATGACGCTACGTAGAACGATCAAGTGTTGTTGGGCGTAAATATGGAAAAGTTAATAGGGGATTGTCTAGTTGCCCCCTGAAATGATGTTTAGCACAGGAGGAGCACCTGTGTTCCACTTAAGATCTTGAAGCCTCTCCTTGTGTTAAATATAGTCAATATGGCGGTTTTGAGACTCCTTACATATCCTTTCGCTTTTTCTGATCTGGAAATTCTCAATGAAGATTTGCCCAAGTTTTAAAAGGTTTGTCTGTTCAAGACAAACGTGTCTAGTCGTTTAAGTGTAATTGGATAAAAAACCGGCCAAGTACGAGTCGGACCCGCACACAAAGGGAACCCTTAGTATGCGAATCCACAACCACCATATTAACACTACATATTAAAAAAAACACGTTTCTGGTACGCTCTTCAATGTTCAATTTTATTTTATTTTTATTATTTGTTGTTATAGCAGCAATAAATATACGCATCCTGTGAAAATTTCAACTGTCTACTTAATACGGCTTATGAGACACAGCTCGTTGGTAGACAGATGGAGGCACGGACAATGGAGGCTTCGTTGGCACCCCAGGGGTACGGAACCGTAAAAACTAAAGCGATTTGAAGGTCAAAAGAACGATAGATGATTGACCTCTGTCCCTAGAAATATAACCTTAATATTTATATATGGGAGCTGTGGTGGCCCAGTAACGGCCGCGACATACGAATTTTAGGTCGTAGGTTCAAACCTAGACAGGCGCTTACTTTGTGTAATTTATTCCATCACCACTGCTCTCAAAACCGTGAAGGAAATTTGGGAGGAAACTGTCATGTCCTACAACCAAAAATTCGAAGACATGTGACCTCTATCAACCCGCACTGGGCCCGCGTGGTGGATTATGGTCCACTCCCTCTCACTGAGAGGAGGCCTGTGTCCCAGCAGTGGGAACGTTATTCAGCTGATTATTTTATGTTATTTATATATCTGTGTACCTATATGTTTACATTATTTAGATCCCAAAAATATCCGGCGGGTACCGACGACCGTATCCCGCTGGGGAAACTTTTAATAGCTTTATTTAATACGAGTTCGATTATTGTTCGGTTCGAAAGCGAAAACTGGTCATTATCCGAAAAGTCTGCAGCGTTTCAATTCTACTTACTGCATTGCAGAACGGACAGCGGGCCTTTTGAGTAGAACCATTTCCTTTGTTTATCAGATTTATTTTGCAGGACTGAATTAAACCTTAGTATTGTAACACTTTTGCTAGGTGCAATTGATGATAGTATCTAAATGTAAAAAAGATCAAATTTGAATAAATATAACACCAGGCATATTCTAACCAAAATTGCTGTTAGGGAGTTTGTAGCGCCACTACCTTCTTCCCAGCTAAAACACTAGGAAGTGGCCAAGGGCACCCCGTCTTATGTAATTTTGACGTTCAGTGTGTGCTGATTCTCAGTCTATTAATTTTGAAGAAATGATTTTTGATCTTGATCAAAATTGGACCACTTTTTCACTTCAGTTTCGGCCTTTCCACCTCAAAGTGGCAAATACAAGGTGAGGTACCTTGTATTTGCCACTTGTAAACACACAGAAAAAAATGTGAAACGCTGACTCCAGAGCTAGGTTAGAGTACCTGTATTTCAGGAGCCAGTGAATTTGCTCGCTTCGAACATCGCTTGCCATACAAAAAGGAGGTCTGTAAGTAAACACATTTAGGATTAATGAAAACCGTCTGGGGGTTACGAAATCCATTCTATTTAACACCTCAATTAACTGATTCGATTTATTGAACGAGTTTTGACGCGACTTCCTCAATTTGTTTCATATTTTGTGAAATATCCTGCTGTTTGTGATATTTTATTTACCCTTTGTTTACGAAAATTTTCCTCGAAGCGATGTTGCTTTTGAATGCAATGCACGTCATAGATACTGAAAGTTTTTGTGTTTCTTCGTAGAATTGGGTGTGGCGCTTTTTTACGAATTATTTTCACGTCACGTCCGTTTGCAAATAAATGTGCCTATATACATAATATAATGTATACTCAAATTCAATATTTATGCTCTGCCCATGCTATAATCTTCGTTCCACCAACAATCGTCTTCTACGATGTTTGTCCTTCTCACCGTTGTGCCTTCATTCATTCTTCTTTCTTTGTCCAGGCGGACTTTCTTTGGAATGTGCTCCCTCTATGCATCAGGACGGCAACCAGTCGCTTAATTTTTAAAATGAAGGCACGTGAACATATCCGTCAGAAGTTGGCCGTAACATCCCAGCGCTGATTTGTTGGATTCGTTTTCTCCGATCCTTATGTTCTCATGACAGTTAATTTTGTTTATATGTATTTATGTATGTATCTATCTATGTATTAGTATTTATAGTCATTTTCGAGCTACCTATTAATCCCGTATGTTGCACCTGCCATGTTTTGTCCTGCATCACCCTAAAGTTGACTGGCAGAAAATGCCTCAGGCATTAACTCCGCCTTTGTACAGTATTTTCTTTACTAGAGCAGTTTTTTTTTAAACTTTATGTTTAAAAAAAAACTGCGGTTTCCTACAAAAGTGCAATACATACACGGTCAGAACGAATGGAACAGCATTTTTTTTTTTAATAACTTGTCAAATATTTTAACGCAGAGGGGTCGAAAATCATGATTGTACTGAATCCATAGTATCAGGTTGCGCGTCGATGTCCCTGCTATCCTGTATAATAATCTATTGCATGAATCACCATACCAGACGTTATAAACCGATGATTATAGACGTCAACTGAATAATATTAGACACAGCACCTGTTACTGGAGAGATTACTAACTGCATAATGTATTAACTGCAATGCAATGGTAATAGCATCGCAATCCTTTTGCATAGTAATATAATCTGTGGAGGTGCACAGACTCTAAAGATGACCCCAGTTCCCCCATAGTACCCCAGTTCAAAACTCATAATTTGGCCCTTTATATCAGCTTAAACATGAACTTAGCCTATTGCAGTCCTCTGCTGGACACAAGTCCCTCCCAGGCGCCACAACAATCTGTCCTCCACCTTCCGAATCCAGTCTCTCCCAGCTACCCTTTTAAGGTCGTCCGTCCATCTAGCTGGGGGGCGTCCCACACTACGCTTGCCGATACGCAGTCTCCACTCCAGGGGGTCTACTCCGAAGTAGTTTCCTGCTACGAAGTTACTATTTGGTTCGGTCGGTCCCGATCCTACACTCCTACACTCTTTCGAATATTGACTTATGGTCCCGACCCAACTGAGCCGATCCGAACTTTTTTCACATTTTTCAATAATATTCGGTTCGGCCATGTGTCGGTCCGATCCGAACATTCGCACTTTGCACTTCGGAGTAGACCCCCTGGACTCGTCTGATTCACCAGCCATCAGTCCTCCGATAAACAGCCCACAGCCGCTTCAGTTTGCTTACTCTGCAAGCTATGTCAATCACTCCGGCCCCTTAGTATGCTAACATTTTTAAAGGCCGTTCTGCGATTGACTGGCTGAAATCACAGGCAACACTATAATGTCCCACTGCCTTCAATGTGCTGGGCAAAGGCCTCCCTACTCTCTTTCCACCTCTCTCTGTCCAGAGCTGCCAAGGACCAATCTTTATGAAAGGAGACCAGCTCATCCCGCCATCTCCGTCTGGGCCTGCCGCGATGTCGTTTGCCATTAAGCAGGACCCACTGGGGTCGTATGTTTGGCCCATTGATCGTCTGACATGCGGCAGATGTGTCCAGACCAATTCCATTTCAGCGTGGCAGCTTTCCGAGTGACATCAGTCTGTTATTTTAGTGATGGAACGGATTTTTGTATTCTTAACCCGGTCCACAAGTTTAATACTCAGAATATTCCGTTCCATAGCTCTCTGGCAAACCTCGAAGGTGGACCTCCGCTGAATTGTCAAAGACCATGTTTGAGAACCATACGTGAGGATGGGAAGAATACTCATGTCGATGAGTCTTTTCTTGAGGGAGAAAGATCGCCCTTCATATATGTAATTGCACAGCATAAATCAGTGACATATACATAAAGTTTGAGGACTTAGTATACAGTAAAGTTAAATTAAAAAATTTAAAAAAAAAGTTGTCTTCCAAACTTTGGTCGCTGACAAAAATAATTCACAAAAATCGTATAGATTGTCAATTGATTCAAAATATTGATGACTTTTTAGAAGGCATCATGTTGCAAAAAGCAGTGCATTAGAGGAAGCGTGGGGTCAACGCCCTTTTGCACTTAATTTTTTCTTTTTACAAAGACAAAATTGAAGTGCAGAAGAAATTGTTTGAAACAAAGAAACGGCGGGAATATGAATCCCGACTTCTATCGGTACATCTGAAGTACCTCTATTGTTGAAATTCAGTGGATTGTGCGTTTAGCTATTAAAATAAAACTGTCACTGCTGCTTGCTTTACGGATTACAATTATTTTAGAATTGTTTTTTTTTTTATTTAATTGAAAATTGAAAACACATACATTTTCGTTTTGACACCTTCGACGAACACAATGTCACAAAGACTTGACTTGATTGTCATGGAAACACCATTATTATTAAGTGAGCTCACTTGATATGAAAGAGAAGGGACTGAATGATAGCGTGACGGTTGACACGGGAGAATGGAAGAAGAAGACGTGTTGCGCCGACCACAAGTAACATGGGATAAGGGCAGGAAGATGTTGAGCTCACTCTTGTCTGTATAGGCACTTTATGTATGACAATTTTTTGATCAATTGTTTACCTAATGGTAATTTTTTAACTAATGGTTATTTGACCATAAGCAATGATATTATATCATTAGATAAACTAAACGATAAAAAAAAACACATTTTGCAAACATTTAACCATTGGTTACTATTTTTAACAATTGGTTGAGTCTGACTACAGATAAAAAAATCGGCCCTAAGTACGATGAATGGAAATCTAATGACTTAAATTTTTTTTTTAAATAAAGTTGCAAGATTTATTTGAAAACACTCCTACAGCTCAAGCTAGTCAAAGCGTTTAAAAATAAGATAGGTTTAAAAGATCAGAAAAAGAAATGTTTAACACAATCAAATTCACAGTCAAAGCTTGCACCCGGACCATTAAACTTAAGTAAGTACGTTGAAAATGAAATTACTTCTATAATGCCAGCTGAAAATACTCGTTCATTGAACTATGCTTGAACGCCATTTTTTTCAGTAGTTAAGAATGGAATAGATAGATGAGACCCTTTCTTATAACACAAAAGTAACGAGATTGTAATCTGAGGGGCAATCTCGTAATTTTAAGAAGTTTCATAGCCTCAATCTGTCAAAAATACCTCTAAAATCCCAACATTGTTGACAAGTTTTTGATTGTCGCTGAGATGAGATTGTGACTACATTTTGAACTTTTTTAATTACGGGAATTTAGGCCTATTCAAGAAGTCTAGATTTGTTACGCCTGACTTTACGATTTCCTAACTTTGAAGCTCATTGTGCTATCCAAAAATTCTGCTTATTCAAAAAATATTCAGAGGTAAGTTCGTAAATTGGTCGTAGATGAAGTGGAATCAGTACTTACATAAGCTTATTTTCTTTCCTCGTATGAGCAATAACTTATAGGAGAAACTATACTATATAATTATAAGCTTAAACAATAATAAAGGAATATAAAAGCGGCACAGGTCGATTGATCAGGTTAAGCTACGCTTGCCGCGGTTGGCCTGTGTGTAAAATACTGGTATTCAGCTGAACCCGGTAAGACTGGAAGCCGACCCCAACATAGTTGGTAAAAGGCTAGGCAAATGATGATATGCTTTAAAAAAGTTTAATTAATTAAAACACTTCCA
Organism: Apamea crenata; assembly: GCA_949629185.1. Classification (NCBI taxonomy): domain Eukaryota; kingdom Metazoa; phylum Arthropoda; class Insecta; order Lepidoptera; family Noctuidae; genus Apamea; species Apamea crenata. Next base: position 8,502,903 of record OX451376.1, on the reverse strand, counting down.
GTCTATTAACAGTGCATCAAGACCAAAAAATCAAACATGAATTCTCTCTTCAACAGTTCGTTTAAATCGAAAAATTCAAACGTGATTCCGATTGCTAACACTAGAGTATAGCAGTAGCAGTAATCAAAGTTCGAGCTCATATCGACAATGGTACAGAATCGGTTGAAAGAATCCGCGCACACAGCACTATCCGAACGAATTTCAAATGTGTTTAATTTCGATTCGATTCCATTCTTATTATTTTTCTTCTTTCGCGTTTTGATGAAACGGCGGGTCGCAAAATAGATGAAGATTTAGCTGTTATTGAGTTTGTGTTTATGTGGATTTGTTTGGAATCGTGTCCGTGATAATTGGATTAAGGACGTCGATTCAAAATTCTTGAAATATTGTGGGAATATTTTACACAACCACGCCTTACTTATGATTTTTATTAGACATTCTCTTTGGGGACAACATCTTTGAAGCTACTGGCGAAAGACTTAAATAATATTTTGTACCCTACTCGATGGTAGAAAAACCACACCTGTGATATTAAAACTTCCTCAAAGTTGACAAAAGCATCAGTAATCTACTTATGGACTAACGATTATAGAAGATGGTAACCTTTTTCATTTGGTGGTCCTCAATCGTCTCATCAATAGACAGTGAGTGAGTGTCATTAGGATTAGACAATGTTCCTGAATTTGAATCGCGACATATTCGCCTAAAATGTAAACAAATATGAGTTTATGGAAAAATAACTTTAATTCCTACACAATAAAGTTTAGTTTACGCTACAACTTCAAACATTTTTATAACTTTTTCAATAGTGCTAATCACTCTGAAATCAACTTAATTAGCATTTAAACAAAGTTGATATTTTATTTCTCTTGAAATGACGTCTACGTCACTAGCAAGTGATGAATATAATTTTGACGTTCAAAAAGTGCTGATTCTCAACCTAGTTTAAAAAAAATACTTTTGATTTTGATTTTGAATACCATAATGATAGTGCAAAAATCAAATAAACAAGTTCATCCGGAGAATTGTTACTTCCAGCAATTATATCAGTACCTCAAAATAGTGGCTGCAATTATAAATGCCAACTTAACATTTCATCTAAACAAATCAAACGCGCTTCCTAATTTCTCTGAATCTCCATCTCTCCGACGACATGCAGTATTGGCAGAATGAAAGGACGACATAATCCCTTAACAAGCTTTGTGCGTAGTCATCCCTTTGCAAAAAGCGAGCGCTGGTGTGCCAACAAAGATGGTAGCAGAAGATCTACTTTTACAAATATTTAATACCTACCTCTAATTAAAAACCCCATATTTTTTACAATCAATAGAGAAAATATTATCCTACTATTATTATAAACGCGAAAGTTTGTATGGATGGATGTTTGTTACTCTTTCACGCCAAAACTACTGAACGGTCAAAAAGAAAAGAAGTCAAAGAGCGCTAAGCGAAGACGAAGTTTAAAAACAAATAAATATGTTTACTTTCAGATTCTAATATACTAATGAAACGTGAATGGTCAGAAAAAAGACAACCAGACCTAAGAAAATATCTATACATTTCGTTGAAGATGATAATGGCAACGAAAGGAGAAACTGCTGCGGTAACGGCAGATATAAAAGCAGACAAAACACCAAATTTTCTGATAAGCACAGGAAGAATATGTAGCGGTATCTCGAACGCCACATGCGAACTACGCGTCATACTGACGTCACGCAAAATCCTGCATCTCGCAAGCAGAGTTTACCGCGCAATTAGCATATACATACAACAACAGCCCGACATCATTCAATGGGCAGTTGCCCGCCAGACACGACACCCGTCTGGTCGGAGGATCCTCCCTTTTTTATGGAGTATGAGTGAACTTTACACCCTGTTCCTCATACCTCTATAAATATGATAGTGAAATTGAAACACTTTCTTCTGTTATTAAAAAAACTGGAATGTTTTTCGGGTAACTGAGTTTGTTTGACATTTCATTATCTAAATTATTTGGATTGAACCTTCTGCTTCATTACTATATCAAACAAGTACAGTTTCGGGATCATTTGCCACTTTAATCAGGGTATTGTTGACCCGCGCCTACTGCACGAAATCCAATTTCGAGTTCCTCATTTGTAGCTCACACCTTTGCGCAATTAATGGATAATGACTGTTGAAATGTGGTGCAGATGTATGCAAAATCACATAGGTAATCAATTGAAACACTACGGAATCCTGTTCGAAAAATCACGATACCAAGCAAAATGCTTTCGATAGAGTTCTGGTATAAGATTTTCCGAAACTCGGTTATTCCATCATTTTATTGTAAACACCGTGAAAACTAAGGTGAAGTGAGCGTGGAGTGAGCTGTAATTCCAAATAATGCAAGGGAATACACTATTGACAGCTCACTCTAAGCTCACTTCACCTAACTATTCACGGTGTGATTTTTACAGAATCGATTGGCTGGTACTAATACTTTTCCCACTCCGTGCCTCGGAAAGCACGTTAAGCCGTTGGTCCTGGCTGTCATTCGTGGATCAGAAGCCCGAAAGTCTGACAAACAGTCTTACTAAGTATCGTATTACTCAGTAACTGGGTTGTGGAGATTAGACAGTCGCTCCATGTAAAACACTGGTACTCAGCTGCATCCGGTTAGACTGGAAACCGACCCCAACATAGTTGGGAAAAGGCTAGGCAGATGATGAGGTACTAATACTTTTTACCCTATAGATTTTGATTCAACTGTATAACCATGGAATATATATAATTAAGGAATTGTGAAGTTATTAATTCGTCCAAGTAATTGCTTACCAAATTAACTAATTAATTCTCGTAATTTTAAGAACGTTCACAGTCTGATCTTAGTCTCAATCTGTCAAAAATAGGTATCTATATTTTTTTTGTGTGTATTTATACATGTATTTTTGGAGACCACATTATTATAACATGAAGTATTATTATCAACTACTGTGTAGATATTAGAATCTGGAATATGACTCGTTTGCATAATGGGAAAGAATGGCTTTTTTATCATAAATTATCCCTTCTTCCCCTAATTAATGTTCCATCTTCTTCTTTATATACCATTATTATTGTACCTATGTTAAACAAACGAATAAAAGACTTCTGACTTGATGACTTCTTTTAGTACCACATCACCGTCGACTTCGTCATTTGATGATGGTTGAATTTCACTTGCGCGTCATAAAACGACAAAGTCTATTTTGTCTGTATGTGACAGTTCATCATATTCAGTCTGTAATGTTCCCATTGCTGGGACATAGGCCTCCTCTTAGTGAGAGGACATAAGCATAAGCATAATAAGCTTATAATGTTGCCACTTCTGGGACACAGGCCTCCAGTGAGAGGGAGTGGGCCGTAATCAACCACGCGGGCCCATGAGTTCGGGGTGGTAGATGTCACAAGTCTTCTAATTGTTGGCATGACGGTTTCCTGACTGTGACATCACACACCAACCAACATGTGACAGTTTCCTAGCTTCAACTCTAATGAAGTTTTAATTTTCTGTGCAATGTTATCAAAAGTGGTAAAGCCATTACGAGATCGACTATACCAATGTTTGCTCTTCCACATCATTCAAATTTTACCAATTCCAAACCGATACAAACCAGCGCACCTCAATTTAAATTGGGAAGTCACCCAATTACAAAACTACTTCCAAAAACAACAACTCAATAGGTACCCAATTATCAGTACCGTCAAACTTACCGGATGATTAGTTCGCCTCGTCCGTCCCGGATACATCCCGGACACGTCTCTGACGTCCGGCGACGGCGATTGCTATCGAATTTCAAATTTCGTTCTCGCGATACGGCAACGGAACCTCAATCGCTTGCAGTAGTTCCGTGGAATTCTGCATTTTTTTTTTTTGTTGCTCGTGCTATATTCTGTGAGTTCAGTTTGACGGTTTTGTTTCTGTTCGTACTGGATTACGTATTGCTTCGGCTGCGTTGGTGTTTCATACGGAATGGTGTTTGTGGTAGATGTTTCTTTGTGTTATTTCTGAGATATAAATAAGCGTGATGACGTTTGTGTGGTCAACATATTTTTATGCAATCATAAAAAATCAAAAATCACATAGGTACAAAATCCAATGATTTTGTAGCTATTTGATTTTTTTGGCCGCCGATGATTGATCAATGCATATGACTGAGGTTCTAATTTCTTGTAATTTCAGCACCTTAATAATTGCGGTCACACTTTCCATCACAGTCCGAAGGATTTTGCAGAAAATTCCACCATAGGTTTGTAAAATTCATCTGTTTAAAGTAAGTAACGCAATGCATAATCAGTCTATAATGTTCCCACTGTTGGGGCATAGGCCTCTTCTCGGTGAGAGGGAGTGGGCTGGAATCCACCACGCGGGCCCAGTAAGGGTTGATACATGTCACATGTCTTCAAATTTTGGTTCTAAGACATGCCGTTTTCCTCACGATGTTTTCCTTCACCGTTTTTGAGAGCAGTAGTGATGAAATAATTTAAACAAAATAAAGCGCCTGTCTGGGTTAGAACCTGACCTAGAACTTGTACATCAGCGAGTGTCCAGACACTCGCTGAACCCAGGTTCAAACAAACTCTTCACCTTTATTATTAGTATAGATAGGTAAAAGTTAGATGTCAAACGCAGGACGCTTACCCCAAACGCCCAGCTTCACCAGTTCTACGTATAATGAAAATCGGATTTATCGTTAAATAAGTAATTTTATTAGATAATGTGGTTTTTGGAATTCAACCCAATTTTACATTAGGTACACACGAGTTATATTACATTTTCTTTGTATTTCTATCTTGATCAGATTTGCTTTGTAAGTAAATATATCATGGGATATAGCAATTCAAAGAAAATGTTAGCACCTAAGTGGCATAAGCGATTTTTATTTAAACTGGTGTACACTCAGCTACTTTCAATTCTTTTTCTGTTTCAATAATTATTCAATGGTACAATTTCGTTTCTGGTTGCCGAAAATCGAGTTGAATGGCGTGTAATAGGAAAGGCCTATGTACAGCAGTGGACTGCTATAGGCTGATGATGATGATGACTATTTTCTTTCTTAAACCATTGGGTTTAAGAAAGAAAATAGTTTCCTAAAAACCGTTTCCTAATTATATTGGAATTTATTGGACAAGCATTCCCCGCCCCTGCTTCGAACAGGTTTGAAGTCATAACAAAACATCAAGATTAATTAGTAAGTTAAATATACACATAAAGCATCCAAAATACATTTTCTAAACCAGAATGTAAATCCATTGTGCAGTGTAGAAAAATAACACGGACAGATACGAAAAGCGACTTTAAAAAAAAGTACCTAATTATAATATATATAGATTTAGGAAACGTATTGCAAAGTTATTATCATAATTTTACCATTTCATTTAACAATTTATTCATATAATGTGCCGCTACATGGCGACATTAATTTAACACAGCACGGGTAGGGCTAGTGGCCACTAATCATAAAAATTATGTATAACAACATAAATTAATTCGTAATTTGAAAACTACCGCCTGCGCCGCTCGCTGACATAGGGCGCTCTCTCTTTCCTTAAATGTGTCTAATCTTTGCACGTTATTCATTTTAATTTCATTGATGTGATGTTATGATCAAATTATGTCATGGCAAATTGCGTGTGTTCTTTTAAAAAACCCCTGCGTGTGTTCTTTTAGGTGGCTCCATGATGCTATTAAAAAAAAATGAAATAAATAATGTTTAATTAAATTAAAATCGCACTAATATTACAAAGGCGAAAGTTTGTGAGTGAGTGTGTGTGTTTGTTACCTCTTCACGCTCAAACGGCTAGACGGATTTGGATGAAATTTGGCACACAGATAGTTTATAACCAGGATTAACACATAGGATATAGATTTTTATCCCAATATTCCCACGGGATCGAAACTTATGCGGGTGAAGCCGCTGGGCACAGCTAGTAAGTTCAAAAAACGAAAACGCAAAACCGTATACGTGTGTTAAATTAATGTCCTTATTAAAGCAGCACACAGCTAACGGACTTAAAATAATATGTAAATGTATATAAAAAAGAGGAAAAACAAACACAGGGAATCAAAAAATTCGTCCGCGTCGCTGTCAACAGGAAAATAATTAAATAAATAAAGTCATGGATATTGCAAATTATTATGTAAATCTTTTTTTATTCTATGAACATCCCATTATACCTAGCACGTTTGTGGCAGAAACACTACTTATAACGTTTTATGTACAGGGAGGCATGGACATGGTAGGTTATAAAAAAAATGCTGTTCAATACATTTTGACTGTGTGACTATACAACTGTTACTGTTAGCCTGCATAATCGCACTGCTGACCAAAGGCCTCTCATTCTAACTTCCAGGTCTCTCAATCCAGGGCTAAAGTAGACCACTGGTAGTTGGTTTTGTCCAGCTCGTCCCGCCACCTAATACATCTTCTTTCTTTCTTCTTTAAATTTCTGTTTTTTTTTTTTACAACCGATGTAGAATTTCTACGCGGGTCTAGAAACATGTACTGAACTCATGGTTACCTACAGTTTACGCGTCGATTTTCCTGACACCCTGTTTAATACTTTTAACTTTGAAGGTACGTAGGTTGCCTACACGTACAAGGGTTATCAATATTTTCCTGTGAACCGAACAAAGAGATCTTGAGATTTGATAAATCTTCATTTTAGATGGTAACAAGAAATCAATATTGCCTTTTAGATTTGTTATTTCGGTAATTCTTGGTAAACTATCGATATTAAATAAAGGTATCAAGTACTAAAATGAAAAAAATATTTGACTACTCTAAAACTTGAGTACTTGGAAAGTTATATTATAATATTGAAGGTGACTTTGAGATTTAGGGGCTTGTGGCTAAGTAACAACAGCCGCACGGGTCGATCGATCAGGTTAAGCTACGCTTGCCTCTGTTGGTCCGTGGATGGGTGACCATCTTCACATAACATGTCCCCTCCGTGCATCGGAAAGCACGCTAAGCCGTTGGTCCCGGCTATCATTCGTAGATCTTTGAAAGTCGTTACGGGTCGTCAGTAGCCCGAACGTCTGACAACTAGTCTTGCCAAGGGGTAGCGTATTACACAGTAACTGGGTTGTGGAGGTCAGATAGGCAGTCGTTCCATGTAAAATACTGGCATTCAGCTGCATCCGGTTAGACTGGAAGCCAAACCCAACATAGTTGGGAAAAGGCTAGGCAGATGATGACTTTGAGATTTATTGAAAGGTTGGAGAAGGTAAAGACAACATTAATATAGTCTGTCCTAAAAGTATCAGAAAAAAAACTTTAAACAAGCCATGTTCAAGCAATCACTCAATAAAGGGAATTAGTATCACATTTATCATAATTAGAAGGCTTCAACTTTATATTTTACCACTTTTTCAACAATTATAATTGTTGAAACGAATTAGAAATGTTAGAATTTAGATTTAGAAACGTGACCAGAGGGCTGGCCTATTCTCCGTGCCGGACGGCGCGTTGTGTTCCACGCGCGCCTCAAAGAAAAATGTCAGCAGAGGACGGGGCCCCATAGGGCCGAAGCCTGCCGGGGTGGCGGGATTTTCCGAAAGGTTAACCGCTGCCCTGGAACAGAAAGGGCTAAGGAAGGAACACGGATGGGTTTTAGTCAGTAAAAGTCTGACACTCCCTTCCGCTCCACCCAGAGCGGGAGGGGTCATTTGATGATTTCCCTTCAAAAAAAAAAAAAAAGGGCTGGCCTATTCTGTGGCCAAAGAATCAGCATTGGCATACAACGTGGCAATGCTGCCAGCTTTTTGGGCACTTTTTTGTTGGCAGCAATGTGAACGAATTTTTTGATGCCCTATGATGATTTTTTGCCCTCCTTTATTGTAATAAAGGAGGGCAAAAAATCATAGGGCATCAAAAAATTCATTCATAAAATCAAAAAGGTAACAGTACAAAAATATGTACAAGTATATACTTGTACATAATATATTATTGTACTGTTACCTTTTAAAACATGATACATTATCGATTGTCTGATTGTCAATGATTCCAATTCAATTACAATTTAACATTATTAAATTGTAATTGAATTATCATCGACAATCATTAAGATTAGTCATTTACTTTATTGTCAAATGAAAACTATTTTTAATAAATTAAAATCAGAATTTCGTGTTTATGTATTCAAATAATCAAATTAAACGACTTAATTCGTAAGTAGCACTCTAAACTGTCAGCCACAGGTACGTTTTCATTTGTTTACTATATTATTCTATTATTATTCTTGTCTATTTTACATTTGCTAACTAACGTCTAACAATCTTTGCTTGAGTCAGATGCCAGACGAAGAAATCACAGGCTTTTGATTCATCGGTAAGTACCTACCTATAATAAAAAACTTCTCTACTATAAGGGCTGATTTTTCCACCGCCTGATAACTTTATCACAGGAATAATTTTAAAGTTTATCCCCTAAAAGGGTTAAATAGGGAACGAAAATTTGTTTGAAAGGTCGTCATTTTCGACGATGGCAAATCACATTGCTTGTAAAACATAAATATCAACGATAAGACTGTTCAATATTTATTTGTACAAAGAACACTCCTCCAGCTACAAAGATCAAAAAAACAAATGCAAAGAAATAAAAGCTCAAACGAAACAGTCTAAATAACACTAAAAATTCGCAACACGACACTATCAGTGAAAAAGTTCGACTAAAATCGTCCAATGCGCCCGCTGTACTTACATAGCCCGAAGGCAAGCGAGATCCATTTACCAATCTTTTATTGCTGCCAATTTGGAGGCATAAAGCCTTTGATATTTGATTTAGAAACGAAATTCGGTTTATTAACGTTGGCTTTAATAATGGAAAGGTGCGACTAGGCAATAAATTTGTGGATTTCGTGATATGAAATGTCGAAACTGTTGACGGTAGGAAAGCATGTTACTGATGTCTGAGGAACGGAGCTAAAACAAACATAGGTGTTAGTGGGAGTAATTTTGTTACGAGCTTCGGGGTTTGTGACAATAAACACTGCCGATATAAATTAAAAAAACATACACTTTAATTAAACAGCGCTAATAACAACTCAAACAAACTATTATAAAACACAATTGCACTTAAGTCGCACTTGAAGATCGCATTCGATGTATTCGCTTGTATAGCTTTTCCGACTCTGCCCAGTTGTGGGTCATCCCATCCTTATATAGTGCCGCAGATAGTTCTAGAACCTTCTATTGTAGAAACATCTAGAATGATCGAGTACATACCGGCCCCGACTGACCAGATGTCGATAGTTCTAGAAAGTTCTAGCATCGAAATTTCTAGAAGGATATTAGTGGTAACTTGACTCTATTAGTTCTGCTACTCGATACTAGATGGCGCTAGTGACTCTATTAGTCCTGCTACTCGATACTAGATGGTGCTAGTGGTAACTAATGTCACCATGTGCCAGGCATTAATTGTGGCGCGCAACAATATTATGGGAATTGGATATTGAATGTGGGTTTATTTTTGTATTTGTATGTTTGGCTTTAGACCGAACTTGTCAACGGAGAGTGCAATTCTAAGCCTTAAGCAGACTGTCCATATCCATACGGACAGAAAAACTCCTGTAATAGCATGTTTCTTGGATTTATCGAGGGCTTTCGACCTGGTCAATTATGACCTGCTCTGGCACAAGCTCACTCACGACACCACTGTCGCGATTGATGTGATATCGCTGTTTAGATTTTGGTACATTAGTCAAAGGAATACAGTTAAGTGGGCAGGCTCATATTCTGATATGTATGGGATGGATTGGATTTTGGGGTGAGGCAGGGGGATGTTGGCTCCGGCGTGCGTCGACGGGTTCGCAGCGATCATGCGGAAGCGCTGCGCTTTCATGAAAGCGCGCTTGCGCTTCTCCTCCAATGGCATCCTGAATGTGTTTTCAAACCAGTGGGACCTCTCCCCTTTTAAGTAGGTGGGTAAGAGTCCAGACACCCTTAATTTAATTAAACCTGAATTAAATTGATAGTAACGTTAGGCTAAGTTATACTAACGAAATGCATTGAAAATGGGGCGCTAATTATGCCCTCTCACTGGCACATTATGCTCCTTTGTTAGAAAGAAGTTTGATCATAAACTACTTTTTTTCTTTAAAAAAAGGAGTTTATGAATAAACTACTTTAAAAAAAAAGGATTTTATAAATAAACTTCTTTTTTTTCTTTCTGGGTTGAAACCCAGTCCAATTAACTTTAAGGTTGGCTAGAAAGATTAAAAAAAAAAGAAAAACAGATTTTTATCCACCCGAAAACAGAACATTTTACATAAACACTTGCTACTGCCCTCAAAATTTCCAATATCGCTGCTCTAGTAGATATTTGCCTAGAAACCTATTCCTATCCTAATATACCTTTTATCCCGTAGCTTTACAAAATGCTCTGTCATCAAGGAAAGGTTCTTACGTCGACGAAATTTAATCTAAGCTGTAGTTGGAGCAATTTGAAGCGAATATTGAAGTTACTCTCCTGAAAGATCATTGACCTTTGAGGATGAGAGTATTTGAGAAGATGTTGGTACGTCAATGTAGTTTAAATATAGCGGAATTTTTAATATTAGAGTCTTATCCAGACGTGTTTTCTCACAACTCTTTGCCATCGTCTGTGCTCCATTCCACCTATACCTGTGAGTCAAACCACCGAAGTGCGCTTATCAAATTTTGTTTCAGAGCAGTTAGTGGAACAGCTCAGGTGCCGTTCGGTCAAGTGACGTTGAAAACAGTGCACTGTGTGTAATACCTCTGTAGCGCTATCTACAACGCCACTTGCGAAATACGCGCCATATGACGTCACGATCCTGCATCTCGCAAGCAGAGTTTACCGCGCAACTAGCATATATACAACGGCCCGATTTGAATCATCGGGAAGTTGCCCACCAGCCACGACACCCATTTCGTCGGAGGATCTTCCTTTTCTATGGAGTATGAGTGAACTTTATACCCTGTTCCTCATACCTCTATAAATAAGATAGTGAAATTGAAACACTTTCTTCTGTCATTCAAAAAACTGAAATTTCCCGGTAAGTGAGTTTATTTGAGAGTTCATTATCTACATTATTAAGATTGAACCTTCTGCTTCATTAATATATCAAACAAGTACAGTTTCGGGATCATTCGCCAGTTTAATCCGGGTATGAATGAACTTTACACCGTGTTCCTCATACCTCTATATCTCCGTCAGTAAGCCTTCAAAGCAAGAGTGAACAGGCATCTTCTGGACACTCCTTTTATCGTAGCTCAGCCATCGCTTTCCATCAGGCGAGATCGCGGTCAAGGGTCAAACTTTTTTGTCACACTGTCGTGCAATGTGATGAAAACGCTTTAATTGTCATTCACGATAGTGATTTTACTTAGACAAAAAAGCGTTATTCCGGTCTGATCCCCTGATCTGATCCCCTGCTGGTTGTTATAAAAGGTGTATTGATTCTGAAACTTGCTGTGTGACACATTTACAATACATTTTGACAGCTCAACAATATTCATTGCGATATTTATTTACGTTATTGAGCAAACTATTTTCTCAAACATTTATGTAGTAATGGAATTACAATTTTCTTCAAAATCCTTTGGATTGTGATTGAATGTACGAGTATATAACGCAAATAGGGTGTAGAGTTTTCTCTCTGTATCAAAGTCACATTAGTAGCTAGCTTACGTCAGGTTTTAAATCTGCTTGTTCAATTTGTTCATCCTGAACTTGCCTTGCACTTGGTACATCTGCAGTGGTCACCATGGACATTTTCTCTATCTAGAGACCAATGCCGTGACCACAGATAAAATCACATTACAAAGTTTCCTAAGGAACCTCTTGAACTTTTGCTAGCATTCAACTATTTTCTATAAACTTTTAAAGTTTTAATAAAGGTCACGAGGGAATCACTTTCTTCATGTCACTTCTGGGTCCCGTTGTATCTAGCCTTGCAGTTTATAAAGGAAGAAAGAAAACAGATTATATAACCAGTATTACGGGGGCACCCTGATTGTTTTTACTAGTTATATTTTATCAATGTCATATAGAGAGCCTTCTGTTTTTTGGTAGTCACCATATCAACAGTAATTCCGTTCTTGGGTATGAAGTACAAACGCCCTCAATGAATTTAAACTCAACAAAACCATTATGTTTTGATTCAATCATAATCAGCTTATAATGTTCCCACTGCTGAGGCACAGGCCTTCTCTCGGTGAGAGGGAATGGACCATAATCTACAACTCGGGCCCAGTGCCGGTTGGTAGATGTCACACGTCTTCGAATTTTTTAGTTCTAGGATATGTTAGTTTCCTCACGATGTTTTCCTTCACCGTTTTGAGAGCAGTGGTGATGAAATTTAATACACAAAGTGCCTGCCTGGGTTCGAACTCCCGACCTACAACACGTAAGTCGGGGCTGATACCAATGGGTCACCACTGCTCTCTCTATGTATTGATTACTCTACTTTATCTCGATTCAAACTGCTTTGTCAGCTGCATTATCAGCTCATGAATGCATTGCATACAAAATGCAGCCAATAACCATCTAATCCCTGCAAAAATTGAAACCACACAACCAATCTTCTCGCATACGACCAACTGTCAGTCAAACCGCATCCTCAGTGCATTGACCCTTACTTTTGAAAGGGTCGCCAGCTGATTGCTTCCCGTGTTGACGTCGAGTCGTGACGTAATTGTCGAACAATTGACTAGCAGTGTCATTTGAAGTGACAAGGGATTATCGTGTCTTCGTTTGTAGTCTAGTGAAGCGTGGGCGGGTGGCCATTTGTGCGTCTGATGAGTAAATTGGTCTGTCGATATTTGCGTCTGCAATTTAAACATTGGATGTGTCTGTTGTATGACGAAGCAACTATGAATAGATCCAAATCTAATATGGTTCGTTTCTGTATCGTGACTATGGTCTGTTTCAAAAGTATGTAATGAAAATGTAAGTGCATGCATCGGAAAGCATGGATGTCAATTTGTAGTGCTACTGACAAATTGAGTGTTCTGGTTTGTTTATTTGAATACTTAAACCCAAAATTCTTATTTTGAAATCAACATAAAGTTGTTTTATTTGACAATTGAGGTTAATTCTATTACCACAATTTTCTTCGATGATTTTTGAATTGCCATTTAAGGATGTAACGCTACCAGTGCGCGTTGATAGATGTCACATGTCTTCGGATTTTTAGAAACAAGGGGGTCTACTCCGAAGTGCAAAGTGCGAATGTTCGGATCGGACCGACACATGGCGGAACCGAATATTATTGAAAAATGCGAAAAAAGTTCGGAACAGCTTAGTTGGTTCGGGACCATAGTCAATATTCGAAAGAGTGTAGGACCGGTACCGACCGAACCAAATAGTAACTTCGTAGCAGTAAACTGCCGAACATTTGGCCGATACTACTTCGGAGTAGACCCCCTGGTCATATAGTTATTATAATTATGTTTAAAATCGTTTGAACATTAAACAAGTTAATCAAACTGATGATTTTACGCTAAAGTCTGACTCCCCTGAGGCACAGCTTTTGGAAAATTGAGAGGTGTACTGATTTGACCTGACATTTGGCTACAGCAGCATTATTAGTGGCACTTACGAATTATTTCATGGTTACAGAATTCTGGAAAGTCCAATGTACGCAAAGAGTGTTTATTTGGCCTAATAGTCGATTCGCCGAATTTTCTCGCCCGAAACAGGCGCACTGTCAGCCAATTCGTGCCTGTCGCCTATAGAAAAAATAATGTTATTTAAAAGTGACGACTGGCCCGACTCAGGCGAGTAAATTCGTGCGAATCGACTATCATTATAATTATGTCTAGTCTTTTCTCAACTTTGTTGGGGTAGGCTTCCAGTCTAACCGGATGCAGCTGAGTACCAGTATTTTAAATGGAGCGAGTGCCATCTGACCACCACAACCTAGTTACTGGGTGATACGAAACCCGTTGGTAAGACTGGTTGTCAGACTTTCGGGCTACTGACAACCCCTAGCGACTGTCAAAGATCCAAGATAGCCGGGACCAACGGCTTAACGTGCTTTCCGAGGGACGGAGGGGTCTTGGTATGTAAAGATGGTAACCCATCCACGGACCAACCGCGGCAACCGTCGCTTAACCTGATCGCCCCGTGCGACTGTTATTACTTAGCTACAAGCTCCTTTGTATGCGAATAGACTTACTTGAGCTGAAATGCGGTTAAGTAATTTCGAATTAACGAAATAAAAGTTTTTTTCAGTCGCATCAGTTACATTATTGAACTTCATCGTTTCAACTTATGTTTCTATTTTACTTTAAAATAGTAAATAATTCCTTCCTGTCCTTTTTTATATATACCTAATTATGTACATACTAGTAGCGCCCCGCGGTTTCACCTGCATAAGTGTTGATCTTGTGGGAATATCGGTATAAAAAGTATTTAAATGAATACCATTTCATAAAACTTATAAAAGGAGTTAAGTTTGTGGGCTTTGAAGACATCCGCTGCCTGGCTTTTCCAAGTATGATAAGTGTGTGTGTGTGTGTTGTCCAGTTAAATCGGATCTAGCTGAATACCAGTATTTTACGGGGAGCACTTACCTATCTGAACTATCTTTGTGAGCTAAAAGTACCAGGGAATTATCAATGAGTAAGCGGAACTTTCCACTCGCACAAACTTCATCTTAAGAACGAAGGAAACATACCAGCAGAATTGAACCAAGAACTCTCAACTATAACAATTCTAAATAATACCGCTTACATTGTAATATCAGAGTTTCTGTGTACCCCGTGTTCGCCATTTTGTTTCCGAACATGTAAACAAATGTATTTTTCGGAAAACTAGCTTAAATACCTTCTCAAAAAGTTCAGTTGGCGCTTTAATTTTTTTAATGAGTTTTGAATAATACAATTTTAGCCCTAAAGCTTATAGTGTTCCTACTGCTGGGACAAAGGCTTCGTCTCTGTGGGAGGGAGTGGGCAAACTATCCACCACGCGGGCCCAGTGCGGGTTAATAGATGATTTTTGGTTCTAGGACATGCCGGTTTCCTCACGATGTTTTCTTTTACCGTTTTGAGAACAGCGATGATGAAATTTACACATAGTAAAGTCTGAGTCTGAGTTCGAACCAACGACCTACAACTCGTAAGTCACGGCATTCACCACTGGGGCACCACTACTCTGAAAAAAATCATTTGATTGTCTACAATCTTTGTTATATAATTTTGTATCAAAGGACATAGCACACTTTAGGGACATAATTTGTAGCTATACATTGATACAGTATCATGAAACAAAAATTGCAGACAATGTAATGAACTCATGTCATGTCATCTTTTTGTGGCTGACACTGACTGTACCATTAAAAACTCATTAAAAAAAATGTACCGCATACTCAACTACTATTATAAAGTTCTTTTTCCAAAAATACATTTGTTTAGTCATTCTGAAATTATATGTGCTATTTCTGAAAGTAGATATTTATTTGATTTATTTGGAAATAACGTCAATTGGAAACAGATATTTGAATGGTGTTTAGTTACAATAGAACGTCAGCAGAGACAGATTACTTTATCGCACGAACATTTATATTCTCTACAGTTAGTTCTTGCAACTTAGTTGTGAGATTGCTAATATTTCAGAGGGGAAATTCTCGTAATTTTAAGAACGTTCTCAGTCTGATCTAATTCTCAATCTGTCAAAAATATCTCTAATTTCCCTACATTTTGACATTTGTTTGTCGCCGAGATGAGACTGCGACTAGATTTTGAACGTTTTGAATTACGAGAATTGGCCTTCAGATGTATACGCGAATGTTCACGGGTGGTTGGAAATAGTTAGTTAATTTTTTGTTGTTCAGTGTACCTCACCTCGGAGTGGTATGATCCTGACGAATTCTTTCGGTTCATCATTGTTTTGTAATATCATGCCTGTACTCTCCAAAGGGATGGGAGTTTAATGGGAGTTTAATCCAAATGATAGGTCCTAATAGGGAGCAAGACTATTGCAGTTAATATAAGGTCAATTCATGTAATTAAAAAAGTTCAAAATCTATTGCAGCAATTATTTACTATAGAAATCTCATCTCAGCGATAATCAATGTCAAAAACTTCTCAAAAATTAAGGAAATTTAGAGGTATTTTTGACAGAGTGAGACTGAGATCAGACTGTGAACGTTCTTTAAATTACGAGAACACCTCTGGTGACAAATCCAGAATCCGAACGGCTACTGAAAAAGTCCTGATAAAGCAACGCAATATCCCTTTGATGGGTTTTGAAGAAAATAAACCAGGATTAAAGTGAAAGAACCAGTATAACTATTACAAAGCAAGTGTATAACCCGACCATGACTGATAGTTGGCATCTACTAGAGCGCCTACTACTAACTAACATGATACTTTTAAACTGTTTGGTTTATACGTTTGGTCCAACACACTTTACCTGACCTAAAAATCGATTCCACGACAATTATTTAGCTGTCGACCAGTCGAACGTGTCCACAGTGGCGACAAGTTTAAATGTTGCAGAAAATCCAGAAACACGGTCATTTTATAAAAAAACTTAAGATATTATTTTTTATGAAATTGAACCGGCCTTTGATATCAGCTTCTAAGAGAAAATTATGCAACCACCACTCAGGGGCCCCATAAGGGAAATCTCAACTTGATATTCAGGGACCCACCTATATCCCACTTGAAAGGGTGCGCGGGAAATTGTGGAAAATATCCACCAAAAGCATTTTTAGGATTCCGTGACAAAATTGGCGAAAGAGTAGACCATAATATATAATTATTTAATCAAAAGTCAGGGTAATTCTTATTAAACTCGTGGCATAAATTACAAAGAATTATAGAATTTCAAGTTAAAACTTTTACATAAGAAAAATAAAAGTATTCGGGATTCGGCTCAATTATTAATCTCTAAAATATTCGATTATAAACAAATTTAATTAGAACGTGAAATTGATTGAGTTAAGTGCAGATGACAAAACCATCAAAGATCCTATTGTAAGCGGTAAACTCGTATATCGAAAGTATAGAAAGATACATCCTAGCTGGCTAAAACCAAAAACTAACTAAGCATCATCATCTGCCTAGCCTTTTCCCAACTATGTTGGGGTCGGCTTCCAGTCTAACCGGATGCAGCTGAATACCAGTATTTTACATGAAGCGACTGCCTATCTGACCCCCACAACCCAGTTAGTGGGTAATACGATACCCCTTGGTAGGACTGGTTGTCAGACTTTCGGGCTACTGACGACCCGTAACGACTGTCAAAGATCCACGAATGACAGCCGGGACCAACGGCTTAACGTGCTTTCCGAGGCACGGAGGGGACTTGGTATATGAAAATGGTCACCCATCCACTGACCAACCGCGGCAAGCGTAGCTTAACCTGATCGATCGACCCGTGCGGCTGTTATTACTTAGCCACAAGCCCCTCAACAACTAACTAAGCAAAAAATATAATATTTTTACTTTCTTTTCGCCTCTATATGTTTTAATGGGTATTTCCATTAGGAATTTCTTAGTAACAGCCCAGAGTTTGGAAGTTAGTGGTGTCATACCCTCGTACCTCTTTTTTTTTTTTTTTTTGGGAAATCGTCAAATGAAATCCCGCTCTGGGTGGACTGGAAGGGAGTCAAAATCAAAATCAAAAGTCATTTATTCAAATTAGGCTGAGAATCACCACTTTTTGAACGTCAAAACTACAAAAGACAGTCCCCCAAAAACGCCCGCCCTTCACCACTTGTCAGACTCTTACTGACTCAAACCCACCCGTGTTCCTTCCTTAGCCCTTTCTGTTCCAGGGCAGCGGTGACCCTTTCGGACGATCCCGCCGCACCCCCGTACCTCTTAAAGTACGTTGGGCCGTTGATCCTGCAACTGATCTCTCTCCGGCCGTGTCTGATTACCGTCCCATTGGACGGATGGGAAGGAAGAGAGAGTGCAACTGTGACTGCTCACACACTTACGCACTTTAATATCTCCTTGAGATTGGTCGCCATGGCTAAAATACGATCTGGAAGACTATAACTCGCCTTTATCAAGCAAAGAGCTATATGCACAAAGGGTTTTAACCGGGATTATCCTAATGACCTCAATATCCCCTAATTAATCCTAATTTTAAAACCATGGACCTAAAACACTTAGTAATCTATACAAATAAATAAAATTGAAGTGTCTGTAGGTGTGGTGTCGGTTTTTACTAAATACATATGAAAGTATATACACTACTTATAATATTATTATTTAAAGCCTGTGATATCCCACTGCAGGGCAGACGCCTCCTTAGTCTCTTTCCACAAACAAAAAATTAACTTACTTACGCTACTTATAACATTTTTTTTTGTCTATCTGTCTGTTGGTTCCGGCTAATCTCCAAAACGGTTGGACTGATTTCACTGGCAGATAGCTGATGTTACTCCGCAACATATAGGCTACTTTTTGTCCCGGTAGCACGTTACCATGGGATAATTTCCGACATCCACGCGAGCCGCCGAGTAACTTGTGTTTGTCATGCATGACTAATAGTAGTAACAGAATTTATATTTAATCTTCAATGGATTTTATATCAAATCATTAGAAATTTATAATCATATTTTCATTATATTATTTAATAATTGGTATGCCCAAGTGGCTGATCATGGAATTAACAATATTAAGTATGTAATTATGTAATAAACACCTTTATGTAACCCATGTATCACATATATTATAAACGATTAGATTTTGATTATTGCCAAACCGCGGGCAGAAGCTAGTGTAACATACAAATGAATACAATGCAATTTTGATCATAGCTGCTATAAATAACAAGACCCTAAAAACGTAATCAAGCTTTATACTACTTACTCGTACCTGCGGGACCCCAAAAACCGTTTACACGGGAAAAATACTAATTTCTGAAAAAAAGGCACACGCCCCAACAAAGCGCGTGCTGAGCGCAATTTCTTTTTAATTAATATACGAGAGTCTGTGTGCCTAATATTGCACACTCACTTTGACGCCATACCGGACTGACCTCGTTTAATTTTATACTCGAATAACGAGAACGGCTAGTAATTTACCTTTGAAACGGAATCAGTTAGGCCCTTTTTGTTTTGTAGGGAAATTAAAAAGGAAATGGGAAAGTGTCGGCTTATATGAAAGTTCAGTCAGTTATGAAATACCGGCGCCATCTAGTTTTTAAAATATTGTTTAACAAAATATTAACGTACAAAAGTGACTTAGAAGATCTACTTACTTATATAAACATTTAATTTAATTTATTTAGCCAATTCCTATGAATTTTCAGAAACACTTAACTCTAGCCTAATCAAAGACAATAGTGAATTAATGGCTCTCAGTCATTATACCATAAAGGATGAACTCTCAAAAATAAAACACCATAAAACAACTTCAACTCCTCAAAACGTTGAACCACCAAAGAAGACAATCCAGAAAAAGGCCCAATTATGTAGAACCAACCAAACGACCCACTTTAGTGAATCATAAAAATGGAGAAGAAACCATTTTTTCCGTTATCCCACCGCAAGTAGCTCACTCAGTCCGAGCATTCCAAGTTCTAAGATTTGAAGGAAACGACAGTCAGACAATTACTACTGGCTTTGTTATTTCAAGGGGTAGCGCTCTTGCAAAAATTTTAGACGACGTTCCGACCGACGTTCCCATTGAATTTTCTAGAGGCTGACCGAAGTTTCGGTTTCGGTAAGTTTCGGCCGAAAAAACCGGTTTCGGCCGTAGTTTCAAGAAGTTAGGTAAAGCTTGCGTTCAGTTATGGTAAATAACTAAAGACTGCCTGCCTCGTTGGTTCTATCAAAAATCTGGTCTTTATTGAATAGTGACTACAGTATCATGCTGGGAAATACAAAAGTTTTCAAGGTATACTGTGAAGTGACGTAAAACTTTACTTCTATTAACTGTCAGAGGGGCCGAATAATCGGTGTCGGTTTCGGTTTCGGCACAAGGTTGCGTTGAGTCGGACTCTAAAAAAATTCCTTGCTCTGAAAATCTAAAAGTGTGCAGTTAATTAGGATTTTCCTCTTCCATTGTAGTTTTTATAGTGAAGAGGCTGAATGGTTGTCGGAGTTTGTCAGTTTTATCATTTAAAGGGTTAGCGGTCTATGGAAATGGTGTTTTGATAGCGATTGTTTTATTTGCTTGTAATGTCATTAGCTGTCCAGTTATAAATGCCCTTTGCTTGAATATGATGATGATGAATGATAGTAGGTATTGTAAGCTCTCTACGAGCTTACGATACCAGCAGGGTAATACACTAACACTAGCAATGGGTTTCATTTTGACAGTTCTACAACATTCATTGCGTTATTTACGTTGTTGAGCAGACACGTTTTTCGAACATAATAATATGAAGCAATGGATTCGCAATATCTTTCAAAATGATTCACATTGAGATTGAAGGGTGTAGGAGTCCAAGGTGAATGCATTATTCAAACGTTTGTCGACTAAGTTTGCTAATTATTTCTATAAACAGTTCTACGATTATTACATGTTTATATTTTTTTATAATGTCACCTCGCTAGTCAGCTAATTGGTTTCCAACTGTTATTTCCGCCTTCTAAATATAAATTAATGTTTGTCTCTTAATTATGACATGAGCTTATCAAAATATTCATAAAGGTTGTATTTAAGCATCAAATAGGCTAAAATCTCATCTGGACTAATTTATAGACCAATTAAAATCTCTACAACTACGTACGTGAATAATTTTACTGTTAACCGATTAAAGCATAATCAAAATGAAGGGCTTTTTTTTGTGGTTGGGAAATCATCAAATGACCCCTCCCGCTCTGGGTGGAGCGGAAGGGTGTGTCAGACTCTTACTGACTAAAATCCACCTGTGTTCCTTCCTTAGCCCTTTCTGTTCCAGGGCAGCGGTAACCCTTTCGGACGATCCCGCTACCCAAAATGAAGGGCAAAAATATCTTCTTAAAAAAAAATTGTGTTCCTGACGTCACATCGGGCCACATACCACACCGCTATCGCGAGCTTCCCCACTCCTGCCACTCATTCGCCGACACCTTGAGCGTGCGCACACAAGCGGTCGTCTCCATTTTTTTGTAATCAGCATCCAATAAAGTCAATGTAATATCGTAGTTTTTTTATTACCGAAGTCAAGACCACCAGCAGCACACCTGGAGCTTGAAACTCAACATATGGTCCTTCGAGTTAAAGAAAATCGCCGTTTTTGTGCTACGTACGCGCCTCCTGTGGACTTTGGACTGGCCGTCCGTACCGCGCTCTCGCCCGCTGTAGAGGACACTTAAAGGACAGTCTACCCAGAGGGACAATATACTGAGTGAGTCCGTTCCATTATCCTTTTCTACTTTCCTGTCTTTTTGCGTTGGCATCCAGGAATGTTAAAATAGTGCTATACGGATCAGGCATACATTGATCTCTTCATATATTGCTTACCTACCTAGTCAGTGGTAGTTTCTACTATCAAATCATCTTCATTTTGCATAATAACATCTCATAATTTCTTTGAACATTCCTTTGTTCGCTTGGCGCACGTGTTTGCCAAACGCGTAAACAACCTCATTAGTGTTTTTTTCGATATTGTACTTATTGCACCGGTTAGCTCGCCGGGCTCATTAGCAATATCAGCTGATTTTACCGTAGGCTTGGCCAGCTGTTTACGCATAATTTTATAACTTACATTACATTGATTTCTTTGTCTTCGCTTGCACTTCAGATTTTTTTTCTTTGCCATTTTGTTTTCTTTACCTACCTTCTCATTATGTCTGATGCAAAATTAAGGGAACTTGTAAAGAGGCGTGGTGGCTACAAAGCAAAGCTTACGCATTTCAGTAACTTTTTAAGATTAATACCAAGCACGGAACATGATTTAGACAGCTTCCAAGCAGCAGAATTAAAACATCGTCTTAGTTTAATGGAGACATTATATAAGGAATTCGACGTGTTACAGACAGAGTTGGAGCTGTTGTCGGAGGATGCAGACGAAATGTATGACGAGAGGGAGCAGTTCGAGACGCAGTACCACGCGCTGGTGGCCCGCGCGAGGGCAAGTCTCGCCCCCGCGCGCGCCTCCTCGCCCGCGCTCGCGTCTGCCACCACCGTCGATGACGTCGCGCGCCACGGCTCTGGCTGCAGGCACGACTTCGTTCGGTTGCCTAAGATAGACTTGCCTCACTTCGACGGGGACTATCAGCACTGGCTTGAATTCCGAGATACGTATATCTTTCCCTTATTCATCACAATGACAGCATACAAGACATTAACAAATTTCACTACTTACGCGCTGCCTTAACCAGCAGTGCGTCATTAGTGATAAAAAGCATTGATTTCAAAGCAGATAACTATGCTACAGCTTGGCAGTTATTATCCGAAAGGTATGACAATGAAAGATTACTTGTTAATAATCACGTACAGGCCTTATTTAACCTTGAACAAATTCAACATGAATCTTGCAAATCGTTAAGGAACATGATTGACGTCACAAATAAAAACCTTCGTGCTTTGTCAACTTTAGGGCAGCCTTCTGAGCAAGGAGGTCTAGGGGAAACCCTTATAATACACATGATGTCAGAAAAACTTGACAAGGTCACACGAAGGGAATGGGAAGAATATAAAAATAATATAGATGCCTTTCCAAATTTAAAACACTATATTAAATTTTTAACAAACAGAGCAGATTTACTTGAATCCTTAAATTATAATAAAAACACAACAACAACAAAAAACACAAACGAAAACAACAAAACTAAAAACTTCCTTACAACAACTAAATCTAAAAATAATAAAAATTCAGACAATGTCAAATGCCCTATGTGTTCTCAAAATCACTTTTTATTCAGTTGTCAGCTTTTCAGAAATCTTGACATAGAAGCACGCATTAAAAAAGCTTCAGAAAGCAATGTTTGTATGAATTGCCTTCGACCTGGTCATACCGAAAAGCGTTGCAGTCTCTCGCATTGCAAATACTGCAAGATCAGACACAATACCCTCTTACATAGGGAATCAGCAGAACAACAGACAGGGGAAAACATTGTTTTGTCAACAAACGTCGTATTACCCTGTTCAGGAATTAATCAGGTTCACATTTTGCTATCCACAGCCTTGGCAAAGGTGACAGACGTCAATGGAGAGCTTCATACTGCCAGACTCCTGTTGGACAACGGCAGCACCTCCAACTTCATCACCGAAGAGCTCTGTGGGAAGCTCGGCCTGGTAAAGCGCAGCACTAGCTCCACCGTCTCAGGTATAAACGGTCAAGTTTCCAGTACCTCAGAAAGCTGCAGTCTTCATTTGCGGTCTTGCAATGGTGGCTATCAGGCGAAAGTAAGCTGTTTTGTTTTACCACAGATCACACAATTGCTGCCTGGCTCTTATGTAGATAAAAGGTGTATTACCATCCCGCCAGGTGTTCAATTAGCAGATCCATCATTCAATGTACCGACTGCTATCGATATTTTAGTAGGTGCTGAGGTATTCTGGGACGTCTTAGGTTCCGATACCATTAATTTAGGCAATAATCAACCTAGATTACAGTCATCCAAACTGGGTTGGCTTATTTCGGGCCGCGTTAGTCGGTCTCGTCTTCGTACACAACCTTCTGTTTGTCACTTTCTTTCACATGAGGAGTCAGATCAGCTGACTCGCTTCTGGGAACTTGATACGGTGTCGTCTGCAAACTGTTTCTCAACAGAAGAACAGGCTTGTGAAAAACACTTTCAAGAGACCACACGTCGGGATACGCATGGTCAATTCGTTGTCACCATACCATTGAAGGACTCGCTCGAGTGCTTAGGTGACTCTTACGCGATGGCAAAGCGTCGTTTCCTCTCCTTAGAGCGTAGATTTGAGCGGGATTCCACATTTAAAAATAGATATTTGCAATTCATGCAAGAATATATTGACCTTCATCACATGACAGAACATTCAAAACCAAATCATTCAGATATTAATTATTTTATGCCTCATCATGGTGTTGTGCGCGAGTCAAGTTCTACCACAAAACTTCGCGTAGTTTACGACGCTTCGGCCTCCAGCACCTCGGGCAAGTCCTTCAACGACATTCAGATGGTAGGTCCAACCGTACAGGAGGATCTGCTATCCATACTCCTAAGATACAGGCAACACAAGTTTGTTGTAACGGGTGACATTGAAAAAATGTATAGAGCCATTTTAGTTGAGCCATCTCAGCGCCCGTTACAACAAATTGTTTTCAGATTCAATTCCTCAGACCCTTTAAAGACGTATGCACTGAATACAGTGACATACGGTACAGCTTCAGCCCCGTACTTGGCCACAAAATGCCTAGTTTCACTTGCAGATCAATGTTTAGACCCAAAGGTTAGTCAGTCCATCAGACGTGATTTTTACGTAGACGACTATTTAAGTGGTGGCGATTCGATTGAGTCAGTCATAAATTTATGTCAAGGGGTAGTGAATACTCTCGAGTCCGCCAAGTTTAAGCTTAGAAAGTGGCAATCAAATAGTCCGAAGATATTAGAGTCAGTCACTAATATAAAAACTGAAAATCAAGATAAAAAATTAAACCTAAATGACACTCCTAGCAAAACGCTTGGGCTATACTGGGACTGTAAAACAGACAGACTATTCTTTTCTATAGATTTAAAACTAACTTCAAAAATTACAAAGCGTAATATTTTATCTTTAGTAAGTCAGGTATTTGATCCTATAGGCCTCGTCGGGCCATGCATAGTTCAGGCTAAACTTATGTTACAGCAGCTGTGGATACTTAAATGTAACTGGGATGATGAAGTACCCACAGAAATAAAATCACAATTCCTTGATTTCGTACAGTCACTTCCAGCTCTTAACTCTGTTCACATTCCTCGTTGGGTATCTTGTAGCAATGCTTCTTTAATAGAGCTACACACTTTCACAGACGCTTCCGAACGCGCCTATGGTGCGTGTACTTATGTCAGAACGGTAGCAGTCGATGGAACAGTTTGCGTTCGCCTTTTAGCTTCCAAAAACAAGGTCGCCCCTATAAAGCCCACTACCATACCAAGGTTGGAGTTGTGTGGTGCTTTACTGGGCACAAGACTTTTTCTGAAGGTACGTAAATCACTCACTCTAGAGTTTAATCACTGTTTCTTTTGGTGTGACTCGATGATCGTGCTTGGATGGCTGTCTACAATACCAAGTCGGCTTGATCAATTTGTCCGCAATAGAGTGAGTGAAATCCAAGAAGCTACGATCGGACAGACGTGGAGCTATGTTCCTTCTAAGAGCAACCCCGCTGATCTCACATCTCGGGGGGTGAAGGCTGATTGCATCAGCTCGTCCACTCTTTGGTGGTCGGGTCCTGATTTTCTTAATCATAGAGAAATCAAATTTCCTACATCACCTAATACACAAATCCAATCTTTACCAGAAACATCTTTACATACAACTGCTGACACACATAAACAAAACAATAACAATATATTTTCAAATTTAATTCATAAAAAATCATCATTTACATCACTCATAAGAATCATAGCCTTTATACAAAGATTTATCCATAATTGTCAAAATAAGAATAATAAAAAATCATCTTACTTATCAGTTTCAGAATTACGATCATCACATAATCTTATAATACAGGTTTCTCAACAGGAAATGTTTCCTGAGGAATATTCATGTCTTAAAACTAATCAGGCATTACATAAAAAGAATCGATTAATTAGTCTTTCTCCCTTCATTGATTCAGACAACTTAATACGCGTAGGTGGACGTCTTAACAACTCCAACTATAGTTATAACGTCAAGCATCCTATTCTTTTATGTAGCAAACATTACTTGACGAAAATTATCTTCGAAAGAGAGCATAAAACACTCTTTCACGCAGGGCCACAATTACTTTTAGCACACGTTAGACTCAACTACTGGCCTTTAGCAGGCAGAAACCTGGCTAAGCACGTAGTGCGTAACTGTGTTCGCTGCACTCGCTTCAAAGCTCAGCCTATTCAGGTCATTATGGGCAACCTGCCAAGCGATAGGACTCATTTAGAGTACCCATTTTTGAATACAGGGCTTGATTACGCCGGGCCAGTGCTGATTGCCGACCGTAAGGGTAGAGGATGTAAGCTACTAAAATCATACATTTGTGTTTTTGTGTGCTTTGCAGTCAGAGCTGTTCATCTGGAGCTGGTCTCCGACCTCACCAAGGAAGCCTTCCTTGCGGCCTTCAGCCGATTTATTAGTCGTCGGGGCAAACCTCAACGCGTGTACTCCGACAACGGCACTACATTTGTGGGAGCTTTCAATGAGCTTTCACGCTTCTTAAAGGTTTCATCTAGTAATATAGAGTCAGATCTTGCAACCAAAGACATAGAATTCAAATTTATACCTGCCTACAGCCCACATTTCGGTGGGATCTGGGAAAGTGCAGTAAAGTCCACCAAACATTTATTGCGTAGAGTCATGAGCCTAACTCATTTAACATTTGAAGAGCTCTCAACCTGTCTGATTCAGATAGAGGCTATTTTAAATTCCAGACCTTTAACACCTCTATCCACTGATCCATCAGATCTTTCTTATCTTTCTCCTTCACACTTCCTCATCGGACGATCACTCACGTCAGTCCCTCGTCCTCAGATCGCCGACGTCAATATCCAGCGGCTACAGCGCTTCGATCGCATTGAAAAACTCCGACAACATTTTTGGCAGCGCTTCTCTAATGAGTATGTGTCTCTCCTGCAGCAGAAAACCAAATGGCAGACAGCTGGGCAAGAGCTGAAAACAGGCACCATGGTCTTAGTGAGAAACACTAATCTTCCTCCTCTTCTGTGGTTGCTGGGCAGAGTGGTTGCAGTGAAGACTGGCTCTGACGGACATTGTCGAGTCGCCGACATCCTGACGAAGAAGGGCATCATAACACGTGCCTACAACAACGTATGCCCTCTTCCCGTCTCTTCAACATAATCTTGAAGACTTCTCTTCAACGCGGGGAATATGTTCCTGACGTCACATCGGGCCACATACCACACCGCTATCGCGAGCTTCCCCACTCCTGCCACTCATTCGCCGACACCTTGAGCGTGCGCACACAAGCGGTCGTCTCCATTTTTTTGTAATCAGCATCCAATAAAGTCAATGTAATATCGTAGTTTTTTTATTACCGAAGTCAAGACCACCAGCAGCACACCTGGAGCTTGACACTCAACAATTGTGACCTCGTCACAGCATGAACACACACATGTAATTTATTCCAACAAATGAAATGTCAATTATGTAGGTCTAGACTGTGCCTCAGAATTAATGACATCGCAGGAAATTCAATATGGACGCTAGACAGCATGAGAAAAGTTCAACAATTATTTACACAGGTTGTTTCTCCCGAAGCTCGGTTTTTTTTGTTTATTTTTGTTGTCAACAGAATCTATGAACCCGATGCGATGTTTTGTATGCAATTGATATTTATTTATGCAAGTTTCGATACGTATTCTTTCTTTACCTTGCAAAACTGCAAAGCAATGAATTCAAAAGGTCTGGATATATATCGTGAAAAGTACAATAGCTTGCACGCCTGATCGAAGACATATTGAAATGAAATTCAAGTCTAAGTTCAAATACCGCAAACGTGAGGTTGAGTTTCAAAGAAGTGTTTTGAAATAATATATTCTGTCTAAGGAATGTTTTGGCATGTTCTCAACCGCAGAACATGAACTTTTTATTTTTCAAGTTAAAGATTTTTAGAAATGAAAAGTCCTAAACAGACTTAGAAAATAACATGCATTTTTTTTTAAATTGAATGAAATGGCATTGAATGGTTTACAATAATTTTGTATTATGCCTCGTAAACGTGTATTTTATTTCAATTACCGTATGTTGTCCCACTTGTGGGCTGAGATCTCCCTCATATTTTGACACTTTTCTTTGTGCTGTACATTCTCCGTCCAATCGATTAGGAACGAGTTCAACTCGTCACAACAGGTCTGCGTTTCTTAGGCCTGCCTCGTTGGCGACGCCCGTCTTCAGGCAACCCTGTGTGACAATTCTGGCCCATGTGTCTGGATGCATCCTATAGGTATGACCGGCCCAGTCCCACTTCAGCCTCGCAAACTTATCGCCAATATCAGCGATACCTGTCTCCGGGCAAAATGTCGTGTTGCGAATTTGGTCGGTGAGTTTTATTTTTAAGATGGGATAGTTTTGCATAATATTTTGGTTACTGTTATCCAGCATCATCCCAAAACTGGGCAAACGCCTCTCCCGATGACTTGCAGCTCTTACGATCCCGGGCTAATATTTTGGCATAACAAATAAAATACATCGAAAACACAATCAAAAAAATTAAATCGTTCATCCCATGATAAAATATAAGCCAGTCACGAAATAAGTAAGCGGGGTGCTCAGGGTGCTTTGGACGTAATTTAACATTATAACATACGAATTTGATGAAATTTCATTTTTCCAGAATTGTGTGTCCCAATCATTTGGCAAAGCCTTATTCTCTATTACAATTCGGTCAACATCCACTACCAAAATGGTACATTCATAGATGAGTATGAAGAAGCTATATCAATTCTATATAAATTACAGATCAATTTGGAACCAAGCCAGACAAGACAAGTTGAGCAAAGAAAGCGTATTCTCTGATAGTACTCGTATATCGTTCGCGTTTATATCAAAATTATATCATGCTCTAACAGTCCCAATTTAGGACAAAGACCTCTCTTCGAGTAGAATAAACGGGTATTTAACTCTTTATAAATTTAACAAAAGGGTTAAATACCCGTTTAATTCTACTCGAAAACAGGTCAATAAACGGGTATAGATCACCATGCTTGCCTGTGTCGTTCGTAGATCTTTGAAAGTCGTTATGGGTCGTCAGAAGCCCGAATGTTTGACGGTAAACTTACTTTGCTAATGTGCATCGAATCGTTGAGCTCCGTAAGTTTTGAGTTGAGCTGCACGATTTCTGACAAATGCGTGCACTGACTGGACAGGTCCTCTCAATCTGTGTGGTTCTTTCCTCAAAAGGCCATCTCAGACATCGATCTAAATGGTATTTATATGATCTGACCAAGATTAATAAAAGAGACTGTGACCTCTTAGTTTGTTTCGGCCTTTCTTCACAGACTAGTCAGATAGGAAACGCGCGAGCTCATCTACTTTTTTAAAATATGATTGACGTGTAAAAATGTTTGTACAAACCTAGGTACTTACAAAATAAAATCATTCATCGTATTTGGAGAATATTTCACTGTACAGTAAGCAGGTTTACTGGTTAATACCTAGTTGAGATGACGTAGATAAGTAGCTTAAAGTACTACCTAAACGAATTTTAAGTTGGCATTATTCTTCAGAATTGTGTCGAGTCGAGTTGAGTAGTAGGTACTTGTGCCAATTCCAAGGAATGAACTTACTATTTTATTATATATACCATCATATTTAGCAGGCATAAGGCGCATTCAATATTTACTAAAAAAGTATTGTAAAGTTTAAAAAAATCGTACAGATGTGAACATCGTAATTGTAATGCAAATTGACACAGTACATCAATTTGCCGTGTCATAGCCATTTCTTACAACTTTCAAAGCATGACAGTAATTGTGATTTCTCAATATACGGACAAATTAACTTGGTAGTCTATTAGCTTTACAATTAATTTCTCCAACTTTATCTGAACTGAATAAGAGTTTTCATAAACTGTGTTTCTTCCTTTATTTCTTGTCCAGGGAAAAAGCAAAGCTCTTTGAAGAAAACATTTTGTTTTAGCAGATGTATTTTATCGTATTTATACTCATTCAAGTAAGTTCTCATGATTATACGATGCAACGGTAACTGCTTGCTCGCAATACTAATAACATTTAAAGAGACTGCAGGCTTTAAAGGGACAATAATAATTATGTTGAGTTTGTTGAAATTATTTCAAGGAGTGAATGATTCTTAAGGGCTAAATAAAAACGCACGTGACGATTTAAGGTTAAGCTACGTTTATCGAGGTTGATCCGCGGATGGATGACCGTTTATTACATATAGAGAGAGACCCCACCGTGCTTCGAAAAGCACGTTAAGGGCGTTAGTAACTGTCATTTGTAGTTCTTTGACAGTAGTTACAGAAGCTCGAAAGTCGGACTAACAGTTTTACAAAGGGGTATCGTATTACCCAGTTACTGAGTTGTGGAGGTCACATAGGCAGCCGGACCAACTCAACCGGATGCAGCTAACGGTTAGACTAGAAGCCGACCCCAACATAATTGGGTAAAGGACAGGCAGATCATGATGAATGATTCTTAGGGGGTCATAGGCTGTGATTTGTCCGTCATCATAATCACTTATCATAATAATATAACGTTCCATTGCTGGGATTTCGTCTCTGTGAGAAAGAGTAGAATGTCAGATGATGATGATGATGACCTTATTGGTGATGTTCTTCAGAAAGATCAGCTGCGTAGTGCTCGCAGTCGCAACCGACGTGCCGATAAGATGTACACGAACGAGAACGAAGCAAAAGGAGTTATGTAGAGATCGTGCTAGGTGGCGTTCAATTTGTAGTTTCTACCTACCTCCATGGAAAAAAGCATGAGTTTATGTAAGTGCCCACAGAAAGTATTCCAAAGTCAGTAACTATGTAGTACCGAAATTCGGATCTTAATCGCCAACAAAATCACAAAGCCATCTTTTAAACTGAGCTCAATGTTGCAACAGGTCCGTAGTTTATTGAACAACGTTGTATAAGCTTGCTCTAGCTTCCTCGATTGATAAACAGGATTTTAAGTTTTTCTTCCATTCAGGATGGAAATAATTTAATGGCTTTGGAAATGGCTGTATTGCAACTCTATTGATAACTTCCTTAAGAAGCGTAAGGGTCGTTTCACACTGTTTGGTGCGGTTTTGTTGTGGGATGTAGTTGATTCGGTATAGGCATTTAGCGGTTCTAACGTATACTTGCTCCGGTATTACGTAAGCAGTGGGGAGCATGTAACGTCACAGCTATTGTCTTTTTGTTAACCATAAATACATACATGAACTCCATAGGGGTAGGCAGAAACTACAGAAAATCACCAGTTGCGACCCTTGTATACTCCTTTTCCTTCGTCCATATCTAGTCATACACGCAAATACTTCGCACCGGACATTCCTTTAGAAAATTACCAATAATTCTTCAAATATTCTGCTGGATGAGTGTTGCCATAAATCAAGTTGAATGGCGTGCAATAAGAGAGGCCTTTGTCCAGCAGTGGACTACCGCAGGCTGGTGATGATATTCTTTTAAACGTATAGTCTTATAACACCATTCCTCAATCTCAATTTCGTTAGAAAGAAAGAAAGAAAATACATAAATATATTTGCGGCAAGCATGACGCATAAAAAAGAACAAACACATAAAAAAAAATAACAAGTTGGGGGTAAACATGCGTCACATTCACACAAAACGGCCATCGCTCAGCATAATGCTAAGACCCTATACGAGTGAGAGCCCCAGCGCTGGTTTTCAGCGGCAGCCGGCGTTGACGTGATGACGTCAACCAGTACAGCATGCAATTATACATAAATAAATAAAAACAACAATCTAAACATGAAATGAAATAAAATAAACATACATGCGTTAATCATTGTCCCAATGCTTGGCAAAGGAGAAGTTAAATAAACAATATTGTGACGTGCTGCCAACGTTTTTATCCGATTTTTACTCAACCCAATGTCGGAACGTCCGACTTCACAAAATAATATTCCATCGGATAATATGGAAACCCTCTAACAAAACGATAAAAACTGGTAGCTGTTTGCAATTTTGTTGGCGGATCAGTTAAATAGGATTTTGTTTAAGAAACATTATATTTTGAGTATATTTTGTCTGATAAACAGTAAGTGGGTAAGTTGGGGGGCTCGTGGCTATATAAAACAGCCACACGGGTCGATCGAGTTTGCCGCCGTCGATTCGTGGATGGGTGACCACTCCGTGCCTCGAAATGAACGTGCAGCCGCTAGCCCCGGCTGTCATTCGTAGATCTCTGACAGTCGTTACGGGTAGGCAGTAGCCCAAAAATTCTGACAACTATTCTTACCACGAGATATCTTGTTAGCAAGGAACTGTCTTGTGGAGGTCTTATAGGCAGTTGGTCCAAGAAAAAAACTGGTATTCAGCGACATCCTAATGGCTTGCATGCCGATCTGTGAAGATTAGTTTTTAACAATTTAGTAATAGCTGGTAAAATTGGATTAGTAACAGAAGTTCTATACACTCTAACAATGATGTTTGTTTATATTTTGCATGTATACATGCCCCAGGCATCGAGGTAAACCCCCATGTAGCCCGCGATGTATCGCAGTGAGGGGAATCCTTCGATATCGGCATGCATGTCTATTAGCATGCATTTGTTTTACATGGAGGTGACATCGAGGTAGTGAGCTAAACCGCGCCTACGAGGTATCAAAGTGAGGCATCGTCGGCATGACATGCCGTAATTACATTGTAATTACCCTTAGTCAAAACGGAGTCACAGGCACATTAAAACACCAATTAAAGTTTATTATAAGAATAAGTAACTGGTTTTGTATTGTTTCCTCAGTTAGATGAACAGGAACAAGAACAGAGTAACTGTATTATCCCAAACTCATTTTTCTACCCCGTTCCAGTCCGAAAAAAAGAAACATGCTTAACTGGATCGTTAAAGGGTTCCGTACTTTAACAATAACAGCACCAACGCCATCTTTTCTTCTGTTAACCTCATGAAACTAAGTTTTTTTCTAGCAAAAACTAAATGCATAATAATTCCTAACCCAACTAAAATTATAAACGAACTAAAATATGACCTCGATAAATTCCTCCGCATCGCTGTCTGACTGGTAATGTACCCAAGAGAATCGCGGCCACATTATATGGCAATGCTCTAACCTCTGGCCTAGGTAAAATCTTGGCTTGGGAAAGAGTCAACCGGCCATTTAGAGATTGGACCAACCATGAGCACTTCGCCTCACCGGCCGAAGGCCCCCAACCGGCTCGAAAATATAATTACCGATATTTTTTTCCGCAGCCGCAGCAGAAGCGCCAGCACAGCACACCGAGCCAGGATGATGGGATGGCGCAAGAGTCGAGAAACGTTGCGTCTCACGTTAAAAATAAAAAAAAAACAGAAAGAAGTAGGTAAATCTACGAATGTATGTATTATTTATGAGAATTTCATTTTAGATCTTTGACTTTAATGGGGCTTCTTCTTCTTCGTCGTTTCCTCAATTCTGAGGATCGCGACCACATACGACGTCTCCCCAAGTTATGCGGTCTTCTACAGTGTGTGCCGCTCGGTAAATGCTTCCTCTAAAAGCCTTCTTGATTGCATCCGAAAGTTGATTCTATTGTAAATCGTCAACACACAGATAAATAATAGCGTAATCATAATATAAGGGTTCTGTATTTCATTTTAAGGCACGGTACCTTAAAAAAACAAATGGTGAGTGTTGGTAAAAAATCGCGATTCCATAAATTGTTCAGTAAAACTTGAATGTGTTTCTTTCATTTCGCGTTTATCCTGAATTTCTTTGCTCGCTTTAATTTAAAAAGTTGGATTGATGTCCTCGGGCCGAAATCACGGGCTGTTTTTTGTATGACTATGTTTATGAAGTACAAATTACCCTGTTTTTTCCCTCCTTTCAACGGGTGGCGCTCGTTAGTGTATATTTTTTCGGTGTCTGCTTATGAAACTGTTGATGCTATTATATTTTGTGATAAGGGTGGTTATGTTTATCTGTTGTTTTAAAAAATAAAAATAAAATTATTTTAACTCAGATATAAAGGATCCATAGGTAAGTAGATGCATGCATAACAATATTACAGGAAAAAAAATTAAAATGCGGATTAAAATGATAATTAAAAATTAAAATTAGAATCAAAATTAAAATCTAAATCAAAATTATAATTAAATGACTCAAAATCAAAATCAAAAGTCATTTATTCAAATTAGGCTGAGAATCAGCACTTTTTGAACGTCAAAATTACAAAAGACAGTCCCCCAAAAACGCCCGCCCTTCACCACTTCCTAGTGCTATCGCTGGGAAGAAGAAGTGGCGCAACAAACTCCCCAGCAGCACAGCTGTCTGTTCAATTAAAAAGAAAATACTTGATTGTATACAATACTAGGTAACTATGTTCGGTAATTAACATTACAAAACAGACCATAAAATTAAATTATTTGCCATAATTAAAGACTGTTTTAATAAGGGACCTCCACAACGGAGATGACACCCTGTCAGCCACAATCTTCAAGATTAGTATATTGTTTTAAGGGCTGAAATATGTTATAATATTTTTTACGTCTTCGTTTCGTCGTATTTTGATGCTCTAACTAGAACGACATATTCAAAAACATGCAGCATCCATCAACCCCCATTAGGACCGCGTGTTAGTTTTTTTGTCTGAATGGGCCTACTCTTAACCTCGATCACGCCCGATGAAAAGTGATAGATGAGGTCTATGATGGAACGAGCGTGCGCAGAAGATGCCTGTTCGCTATTGCATTGAAGGCAGTCGGGTTAAAGGTAGAAGGAAACACAGACGCTGGCAGAAAGTTCCACACTTTGGGCTGTGCGCATAACGAATGTGGAGGAGAAGGGCTGGGTACGACTGGTCAGGATATCAACTAAGCGCGGATGGTACCTTGCAGTACTTCTGGTAGTCCGGTAGTAAAAGGGCCCGGGTGGTATAACAGCGATGGATTTGGTACCGCTGCCTGCTCTACCAATACCTATAATGTACATACGCTCACATTTGTTCTCATAAGGCTATGGGCAGAAACAGTTACAGAACGCCATCTTCTACGGTTCTTCCATTATACTTTTTGCTTCATCGACATGCTCCAACTACTTAGCTAGAGCCTCTTTTCTAGATAGAAAAAGAATCTGTGTTGAATTCGAGATTTTGAATAAAATATTTGTATATATAGAAGCATGAGGAACAAGGTGTAAATTCATACTCTATCAAAAGGAAGGATCCTCTGACTAGACGGGTGTCGTGTCTGGTGGGCAACTGCCCGACGATTGATGTCAGGACGTTGTATATACAGTTGTGCGGTAAACTTTTCTTGCATGATGCAGGATTTTGTGTGACGTCAGTATAATGCGTAGTTCTCATGTGACGGTGTAGATGCCGATACAATTACATGCTAGTTTTGTTTCTGGTGGAATCCGCTGAATGCGAGAAGCACAGAACCGGTCGAAGTGGCGGTGCTTGAGGGAGGTCCATGTCCAGGAGTGGACCTCTTTCGACGGAATGCTGATGATGCTGATGCTAGTTTAGTCGATCGTCAAACTCCTGTTTTTGACTATATATCAACAACACACTAACCACCCGAGGCGTGACCTAATGACCTAAGTGCGTTATATTACACTAGCTTCTGCCCGCGGCTTCGCCCGCGTGGATGTCGGAAGTTATCCCACGGGAACGTGCTACCAGGATAAAAAGTATGTGCTTCCCCAGGATGCCATCTATCTCTTTGCCAAATCAGAAGTTCAGTGGTTTAGGCGTGAAAATGTAACATACAGTTTCAAGTTCAAATCCTCCCCTGAAAACCGAATTACCCCTTTTTGCCCCGCCAGGGGTCAATTTTCGACAACTTTACATACTTATTATTAATTATTTTCTGTCGAAAATATCAATACTGAGTTTCGAGTTAATCGGACCACGCATTCAATTTCTTCCACACAAACTTCAACACCCCCCCTTCCCCTTCCCTTCCCCTTTGAGGGGTAGTTTGAAAAACTTATAATGATAAACTTTATCACTTACTTAGGCAAGTATTGTTGCCAAGTTTCAAGTTTATTACCTAACTAAATTAATAAGATTTTTCACATAAACTGTATCCCCGCTTTTCAACCCCAGAGGGGTGGAATTTTAAAAAATTCATAAAAATTCATAACATGACTCAAAGATTATTTATACCAATTTTATAATTAATCAAGCCACTTATTATAATCCTCCCCTGTAAAATTAACTACCCCTTTTCACCCCGTTAGGGGTAGATTTTCGAAAAACCCTCATACGTGTTATTATTAATTTTTGTCTTAAGTACACACACAGTGCACTGAGTTTCGAGTTAATCGGACCGCGCGTTCAAATTCTTCCACACAAACTTTAACACCCCTATATCCCCTTTGAGGGGTAGTTTTGAAAAACTAATAATGATAAACTTTATTGCTTATTTAGGCGAGTATTCATGCCAATTTCCAAGATTATTAACCCAACGAATAAGATTTTTCATATAAACTGTATCCCCGCTTTTCACCCCCACAGGGGTGGAATTTTGAAAAATCATTTGGGATGTGTTCATAACTTGACTCAAAGATTATTTATACCAATTTTATAATTAATCAAGCCACTTATTATAATCCTCCCCTGTAAAATTAACTACCCCTTTTCACCCCGTTAGGGGTAGATTTTCGAAAAACCCTCATACGTGTTATTATTAATTTTTGTCTTAAGTACACACACAGTGCACTGAGTTTCGAGTTAATCGGACCGCGCGTTCAAATTCTTCCACACAAACTTTAACACCCCTATACCCCCTTTGAGGGGTAGTTTTGAAAAACTAATAGTGATAAACTTTATTGCTTATTTAGGCGAGTATTCATGCCAATTTCCAAGATTATTAACCCAACGAATAAGATTTTTCATATAAACTGTATCCCCGCTTTTCACCCCCACAGGGGTGGAATTTTGAAAAATCATTTGGGATGTGTTCATAACTTGACTCAAAGATTATTTATACCAATTTTCGAGTTAATCAAGCCACGCTTTAAAATCTTCCCCTGTAAAATTGACTACCCCGTTTCAGGCCGTCAGGGGTAGATTTTCGAAAAACCCTGATACTCATTATTCTTTCCTTTCAATTTTAGGTATAAATACTGAGTTTCGATTAAATTGGACCGCGCGCTAAAATTCTTCCATACAAACTTTGAAACCCCCCAATCCCCTTTTAGGGGGTAGTTTATAAAAACAAAAAATGCAGAACTTCATAATTTACTTAGATAACTATTCGTGCCAAGTTTTAAGTTTATTAACTCAAGGAATAAGATTTTTCATACAAACAAAATCCCCCCATTTCACCCTCTTAGGGGTGGAATTTCGAAAATCCCTTTCTTAGTGGATACCTACTCTTCACGAAGAATACACCCTCCAAATTTCATGTCTCTAGGACCAGCCGTTTAGGCTGTGCGTTGATGTCTCAGTCAGTCAGTCAGTCAGTCAGTCAGGACTTTGAATTTTATATATATAGATTTAACTACAATGTACGTAGGTAGTTGATTAAAAATTGTGGGTCAGTTTACTCCTAATAATAACTCAAGTGCTACGGCCTCTTATCACGCTTTATTTCATTTAACACAATTTTGTACCTACGAGGTAATTTGTGCAGAAATAAATCATTTATGATTTACAGCTGGTTACATCGTGTTTGTGCTGACTAAGGCGTTGCGTAGAAAACGCGCGCAGGTTTTGACTTTGACCGCCATTTTGAAATCGCGCGTTTTTCCGAATTTTTGGTTCTAGGACATGCCGAGCCTCACAATGTTTTCCTTCGCCGTCTTGAGAGCAGAGGTGATGAAGTTATTTACAAAAATTAAAGCGTCCGGCTGGATTTGAACTCACGAACTACAACTTGCCTATCTACGCGCACATGATTGTTCTTATTTGCAGGTTCTAAACGTCTATAATCCAAGCGGAAGCAAATACATGAAGCATTTCAACTTGGCCTCTGAAACGGAGGTTAAACCATAGGCATCAATGATCCAATACCAGTCTGATTGACTATACTGGTATAGAGGGTGGCAGGGACATCGACGCGCAAACTGTAACCATGGATTCAGCACATGAGTTTAGACCCCATAGCGTCGAAATTATTCGTCGGTTATTAAAAAAAATATTACTATTTCATACATTTTGACGTCGTAGTCGTAGGTATTGCACTTTTCTATGAAACAGAAGATTTCGGGCAAATGTCGTGTAGCGAAAAGTAAAGCTTAACTAATAAAGCCAAGGTTAGAATGAAATTAAAGAAAGGGAGATAGAAAACTATAAAGATATATTTACAAACAATTAAAAGATGGAGATGGACTGAAGAGTGGTGTGTAGTATGTAGGTGGGGTGTATGGATGACAATGCGTGATAGGTGGGTTGAGGAGGCTGAGGTGGAGATCCAGTTGGAGCTGAGGAGGTAGACGCGAGACAGGTGGTGGCGGTAACACTTAACCGCTAGTATAATATAAAGCACAAATATAAAGTTACTTAATTTAGTTAGTAAGTGCCGTACTGCTCTCCTACATAATAACCTGAGGGTTAGGTTATAACATTGTTGTACTTATAACATTTAATCCCGCTTGAAAAGTACTATGAAGGAAAGTATTAGAAGCTTTATCATCAGAACAATTTCCCATTGAACCCGTAATTCAAAGTAAAGCAATCCCAAAAATTTCATTGGCATTCAGACAACGTAAAAACTGACTATTAGATGCCCTAGAATAACTAGGAGTGTTACTCATAATTACGGCTTCCTTTGTTCGTTCACGTTAAAGGCAATCCTTTTATGTTGCCAGCTTACAAAATGGTATTCAAGCAAAATCATTTTCTATTACGAGTGAGTTCTTATTACGAGTCGTGAGATTGTCTCTTAACAATGGTCCAGAGCCTAATCATTGTGTCATTTATGAACAATCCCTATTCAGAATAGAATGATATCTGACACAGAGCGGAAAAGTTGCGGTGATAAAATTGATTGTGTGAAAGATTATATTATGGCTAGAAAGAGGGTTACTTCGGAGATGACGGCTAACAAAGATTTATGGCAGAAGAAGACAAACTTGTAGCGGTATCTACAAACGCCACATGCGAACAACGCGTCATACTGACGTCACGCAAATCCTGCATCTCGCAAGCAGAGTTTACCGTGCAATTAGCATAGATACAATTTCCCAATATCAATCGTTGGGCAATTGCCCGCCAGACACAACACCCGTCTGGTTGGAGGATCCTCCCTTTTCAATGGAGGATGAGTGAACTTTACATCCTGT
This sequence comes from Apamea crenata, assembly GCA_949629185.1. Lineage (NCBI taxonomy): Eukaryota > Metazoa > Arthropoda > Insecta > Lepidoptera > Noctuidae > Apamea > Apamea crenata. The sequence continues at coordinate 8,463,956 of OX451376.1, read as the reverse complement.
TCCTTATAGCTCTAAAAACTAATGGCATAGAGGCAGCAGGAAGGGAATTATACGAATTTTTTGATGCCCAATGATTATTTGGTTTCTTTTTACATACACATGTACCTACATATTATTATTGAAGTAAGCTTATATTCTGAAAAGATTATCTTGATTAATAAAACTATCAAAATATACTCGTAGCTTCAAATTAAGAATAAAATATTTAATTGTGTACCTACTTACATCATAAAAATTACAGATATGAATGTAGACAATTTAAGGAAAATAAGGCATGTGATAAGTAGGTACGTGTTACGCGAGTTCAGTGTATATTTATTTCCCCTACCAGTTTTGAAAAGCACACTGCGCATAATTTCATGTAAGCATGTGCTATATTTTCATTTGAATAACTTTCAGGATAATAACAATCATAATTACGTCGAATATAATATCCTTTTGATTTCACTTTCCTTTTAGGCTGCGGTCAGACGACACGCGCCCGCTAAGCGCACGCCACGCGTGCAGCACCAGCGACTAACACGCTTTGAAATGTTTTGTATTTAATTTGAGTCTTATGACACATCAATAGATCTCAAATTGCATTTCTCGAAGTCCAACCGCACACGCCACGCGCCCTCGCGCCCGTCTCGCGCCCACCTCATGCCAACCCCGCGCTCACCGAGTGAGAGATTTTGCGCGTGCCGAGCGCGGGTGTAAGGCGGGCACAACACGTGTGCATGGTCGGCGTGTGTCATCTGAAGAACACGGCCTTAGAGTTTCGTAGCAAACGTGTGTAAAAGAAACAGGAGGAAGTCACTACAGTGTTTGTTTGTCACAGTTAATTTAGTCTGAAACCGTAAGACTTACACAAATGAAGACGGAATAAGAAAACCAATGAATGTCAAAACATTATTAATAAGAGAAAAACAAGTTGTTCAAGAGGCTGTATTTCTTTGATGCTATTTTTGTATAAATATTGAAACAACTTATATAATAAATGTTATATTTTTTTTTTACTTTACTTAATAATATGCTTTAGTTTTATTTAGTTATAAGCCTGTGTTGTCCTACTGCAGGACAAAGGCCTCCCTTCCCTCCTTCCACTTTTCCCGGTCTACTGCGATTGTGGACCAATCCTTTGAGCAGGAGTCCAGCTCATCCCGCCATCTCTTTCTGGTCTGCTTGAGTGGTGGCTTTTGCATATTGCTGTTCCGACATGCGAAGGTTATGGCCAGCCCATTTCCAATTTAGCCCAGTTTTATATTTTAATAATTAAAATGCATTCATTGTTTTCCCTGTGGAGACTTAAAATTATAATTTCCGTTTCTTTACAAAAAAAAACCTGCATTCTCATTGCGTAACACACTTTCAATCACAATCTAAGGGCTTTGTGGGAAATTCCTAACCCATTGCTTCATAGGTTTGAAAAATGCGTCTGTTCAACAACGTAAATAACGCAATGAACGTGGCTGAACTGTTAAAATGAAAGGCTATCGATTGCCATTTTATGTGTGAAACTCAATTACCCCGCTGGTTATCCAAATGTAGATTTATTGCTCGACAATCACAACAAACATACGTAGTAATTGGTCTGTCTTGTCTATAAGACGAGGATTATCGGTCTGCAGTGAGATAACTATTTACAGACTGGTGTCTAGTAGAGTACAATAACAGTGGTGTCCACGTGGTAACGGCCCCAACTTAAGAGTTGTAGATCGTGGGTTCGAACCCCGGCAGGCGTTTTACTTTGTGTAAAATTATTCCATCACCACTGCTCTCAAAAACGGTGACGGAAAACATCGTGAGGAGACCAGCATGTATTGGAACCAAATAATTGAAGAAATGTAACATCTACCAACCCGTTCTGGGTCCGCGTGGTAGATTACCTCTCGAAGAGAGGAGGCATGCGTCCCAGCAGTGGGAACATTATACGAGTAGGCTGATTGTGAAAGTACAATCAATACCAAAACGCACTTTTCTGAACCCACACTCAAAAGTGCCGCTTGCGACTACTTAGGCCAACGAGATAGTTGATGATTATACACCGTGTTCCGGACGATATACATAAACTTTGACCAAGATGTTCAGACCATGGAAAGAAGCATTTTTCATTATGGACACATTAATGAATTATTATTTTTAATTTTCATACAAACTAATACCTTGACGTAAATCACCCGATATGCATGCCTCTTTATCTCTTTATCCGAAGCATTTGATAGATTTATCAATTTAATTGCACTAAGCGGCAACATAGGCCGAATTAAGACCCTTTCTTACTGCATAGCTCAATTAAATTTCATTAAATGTAATTACAAATATCTTTGTAACGAAGCCTTTTTTAGATTTGATTTGTAAAAGCTATATGTGGAAGCGTTTGCCAAAGTTTATGGATAACGTGAAGAACATTGTGTATAACCAAAAATCACAGGAAACCATATTTACCTAAATCTATTCCTACTCATCCTTGAACAGCCATAACTTTTTGACGGCACGGTTGGCGCAGTGGTTAAGCGATTGACTGCTGCGCTGCGTGTCGCGGGTTCGATTCCCGCACGGAACAAATATTTGTATGACCTACATGTATTTGTTCCGAGTCTGGGTGTTTTTCTATCTATAATATGTATGTATTTACAAAAAAAAAAAATGTATATAAGTAGTTTATCAGCCATCTTGTTACCATAACACAAGCATTAGGTTGCTTAGCTTGGGACAAATGGTGCTGTGTGAAATGTCCAGGGATATTATTATTATTATTAACTAACAAAACCCATCCACAACACAATAACACCGATCTAGTCCAATATCTGAATTAATAGACATAGTCCACCGAGCGTGTAGCGGTATGCGGTGTGACCGCACGCAACGTCTAGATGAACATCGGAACCGGACCGGTAGCCGTGATGTGCCGGATTACTTGGAGGATGCCGTTTACGGTGGCCTGAGTAAAGGCAAGGATATCTGAAGCTGAAAATGGAAATAGAAGATATTATTTGCGGCTTCAGTCGTTGAGAGGAAGATACGGCGACTATACCCTGTCCATTAGGTTAGTCGTTTTTTGACAGCTGTCTTAGAACGTACATATTCTAGATTACGTAAAAGTTAACTTTAAAATGCGTAATAAAATAAATATTTATACTGCCTTATCTTAATGAACTATCTTAATTATGTATTCTTACATACATTATAATACCGGACGTGTATCAATCAATGTATTGAATGTTGCTGCAATCACTAGTTCCATGTGTCAAAAAACATCGACACATTTCTATTAACTTAATTTTAAAATTTTCTTTGCGTTTTACACTCTTTTATTTTACTTACTCGGTTTATTAATCTATTCGAAACGACGATATTATTAGTCCAATTAATATTCCTAGATGAAAAATGCCCTGAATAAAAAGTCCTAATACAAAACAAAATGATAAGCCCGTCAAGATAGACGAAACAAACCTTTGTTTGAATTTCTTCTCATTACATGTTTCTTCTTTGTTCAAAAAACCATAATATTCTGAGACGAAGCCTCTTTTCGTTGCAACTTTTTGGTTTGAATTTTTCTTTTTAATCACCAAACGCAGATACATTTCCCAGGAGGTTTTTAATGTTTTAAATGCAAAGTCTGGCAACTAAGAAAACCAGAAAAAAAAGGAATAACGTTCTATTTTGAATATTTGAACGAGTTCATTGATACAAGTGGAGCTGATGCGGGCTTAGCATTATAATATTGAAGTGGGAATTAGAATACATTTATTCAAGAAAATCTTACTACTATAGAAAAACTACTAAGTGTGAGCAAATATAGAAATATAATCTTTTAATGCGTTTTTCTTCACTCTAAGAATTTTGAAAGAAATTGGAATGCATGTCAATTTGGGTAATGCATTGGAGTTATTTATTTTAAAAAATGAAAGGTATTCGAGTAAAATATTAGGTACTGTGTAGAAAAATGTTTCCATGCAAATATGTTCACTATGTAACGTGCGCCTTGCCAGGGGTGGAAACAGAAATATGTACGCTCGGACATAGAAAGAAAAAATAGAGTTTTATAAGTCACCTAAACACAGGCATAGAAATAGATTAATTCGAGTGATAAGGAATATAAAAATATACCATAAAATAGATCTACATTATAATTAGAAACTACATTAGAAATAGTCGGCAGCTGCACATCGTGACTGTGATAAAAACGCTTCCAGTCAGCATGCTGCTGTGCTACATACAGATATTTTTATAGTGAGCTTAGCAATTATTATCTGAACCCGTTGGTACCCCTGTGCCCATTTTCACTAACACCAGGAAACTCCTAAAATAAAGCCTAGTGCTTGTGAAAACAGGCATTAGCTTCGGTACCCAAATTTAAGTTAAACACACTCAACACATCAAACATAAAAAAGCTAATCTACAAGCACCGCTTGGTCATGTTTTAACTTAACCAAATAGTGTTAAGCCACAGACACATTACTGTGTCATGTTGTGCCGTGTCTCGTGATACACCAATAAAATTAAACCAATCTTTTCAGGACTACGTCAAATCATAACGAGTTTTGATTGGCTAACACTGCGTCAGAAGGCGTCACGACACGACACAGCACGGTATTATGAATCCGGTTTTTGTGTTCATCAAAAACTCTGGGTATCATTTAAAAGACTTTCACTGACAATCCTTTCTACAATTTACTATTCTGCTGAACGTAAATTAATCGAGTCATTTTGAGCTATAATGCCAGGTTACACCGGGTTACGCTTCTCTGGCCAGTCCCTTCGCGCTCCGAAGCACTTCGATTCGCTTCATCAGACCTGAATCATACATTTAAGAACCGGGACTAACAAAGCGTGACTTTACACAATCAATAATTTAAGTGAAAGTTCAGCAAACCTTTCACGCGACCTTCAAATAATTTATATCCAACAAATGAAGGGAATCTTTTCTAACATTCTAGTGTAGACGAGTTTACGAGTCGGACGTCACTAGAGCAACACATTCTAAGTGAAATATATATCCCTTCGGTGCTCCTTAAGGTGCAGTCACACGGGCAACTGTAATTGTTCTGGCGATATTGATTGAATAGAGGTCATGGCAGCATCAAGTAATTTACTGTAGCAGCAATTTTTGAGACTCAGTCAACCTCAAAAAAGTATATATTGACAAGAATTCATTTAATTGTCTAAAATCTTATTTTATAACTATTGTATCAATGTCCACGAAAAATCACATTGGGTACCTACTTAATTGTAAATACACATTGATACAATATTACAGAACAGAAATTGTGGATATTCAAATGAATTCTTGAGGAAGTGTACATCTTTTATAGGCTGACTGCTTAAATTGCAATTATACTGGCAACTCTATTGCCAAATGGGCAATGTGCAATTTACTGTAATGTTAACATGTGATAATTGTTGTTGAGATACCCCACACCATAACTAAGCAATAGGGAGCAAGTACCTACTTACTTTTAAAAATTAAATGAGATGCTCCATTCCCTCCCGCAACTGTTCAATCAATTTTCCCAACTATTAAGGTAAAAGGTCGGCTTCCAGGCTAACCGGATGCAGCTGAATTCCAGTATTTTACATGGAGCAACTGCCTATCTAACATCCACAACCCAATCACTGGGTAATACCAACAACAACTGCAACTATTGCCGGGCAATAATTGCTCAAAAAATTGCCCGTGAAACCGCAGCTTTAGGTGACCCTTAGAGGTTTACGAGACGCTGTAAGACGTTGCAATACATCTTATATTGCATGTTTGACAACACATGGTGGGGATATTGCTCGAATTTCGCGCAAGATCTGCGTTTTAGGCAAAGGTAAGGGACGCTTGTTGTGTATTTAAAGGATCAATAGTTTGGTTTTATTGGTCCAGTAGAGTTTTATATTGTATTAAAGTTTTGATGTTTAATTCAAGTGTGTTTTATGTGCTTTCGTGTGCGTTGTGTTCTCATTTGATGGAGTTATGGAGGCATTAAATGCTGGAGTTTCTATTGTGGTGTAATCACTGCTTTAGTTGTGTGCAGTTTCATAAGATTGCATGATTCATTTTAACCTTAACGGCAGCTTCTAGTTAGCTGTCGAGTCAGTGACCCGAATTTACGTTTACTCCGCACGTTCGTGCTAGACCACGTCACGTGACGAAGTCATATACTTTGGTTTGGCACTTCGTCACGTCATCTGTGGTGAAATAAAAAAAAAATATAATTATGCTTCTATTGTTAATTAGATTTATAGTTAATTTTTTCGATTTGTCGCAACTGAAAAAACACAGGTTTTTTCAGTTGCGACAAATCGAAAAAATGGCTATAGGTAGATGGGAAAGGCTACAGATGGGATAGCAACCAATCCGGGGTATCCTGTTTTCGCAATCAATAATAATACTAGCCTATTAAAATATTGTCCGATTGCAGGGCAAAGGCCTCTTCTCTCCTCTCCAGGGCTTATTTTTAATTTTATATTTTAAATTGTTTCTTTTTTACATTGTTCTCACATATAGAAGCGATAAGAATAATGTACCCAGGATTTTGTAATAATATCTTGATTTAAAAGAGTGTCCGTGGAGTTTCTTGCCCGTTCTTCTCCATAGAGATCTACGTTTTGGAATGGGCGACTAGCTTCAACTTTCTGACTAACTGACCGACTATTTAATTTTGATAATTCAAAAGTGCCTGTAAATGGTTTAATTGAAATAAATGATTTGAGTTTGAGTTCTTGTCATACAGAGAAGGCAAGTGCATTGATCACCACGCTTACTGAAATCGAGTAGGTGATTTCAGAATTACTTATATTAATGAGGTTTAGAGAATTACAAGTTCAATAAATCGTGAGAAAACCGGCATGCCCTCGAGCCAAAAATTAGAAGTCATTTGTGACATCCACCAACCGGCACTGGGCCTGCGTGGTGGATTATGGCCCGCTTCCTCTCACAGAAAGGAGGCCTGTGAGCCTGCAGTGAAAATGTGTTATTATAAGTTAGTATAGGTTACCTCACGAATCTACGATGTCTTCCTTCACAACTAATTACAGACCTCACAATAACACAATACACAAACTAACAACAACTAACTGTTACAAACACACACACCCTCACTCACAGACACACTGTTACACTGTTGCTAACTGTTATATTATTTAGTAAGCTGTAAACTTATATAAAAAAAAAAATAGAATACGCTAATAGAAATGTCATAAACACGGTATGTAAAGGGGTGAAATAAAATTAGCTTGTGAAATTCGCCAGTAATTTTTAAAAGATTTTTTTTATCGTGTTTAGATATCGTTATCATTACGTTTGTAAAGTTTACACAACAAAAATCTACCTTCGATCCGATATTTAGTTTCGGTATTGACCCCAACACAAAATACCATCAATTTTATTTTTAGGGTTCCGTAGCCAAATGGCTAAAACGGAACCCTTATGGATTCGTCATGTCTGTCTGTCCGTATGTCACAGCCACTTTTTTCCGAAACTATAAGAACTATACTGTTCAAACTTGGTAAGTAGATGTATTCTGTGAACCGCATTAAAATTTTCACACAAAAATGCAAAAAAAAAACAATAATTTTTGGGGGCCCCATACTTAGAACTGAAACTCAAATTTTTTTTTTTCATCAAACCCATACGTTTGGGGTATCTATGGATAAGTCTTCAAAAATGATATTGAGGTTTCTAATATCTCTTTTTCTAAACTGAATAGTTTGCGCGAGAGACACTTTTAAAGTGGTAAAATGTGTGTGTGTGTGTCCTGTAAGTTCTAAAATAAGGGAATGATAAAACTAAAAAATATATATGATATACATTACCATGTAAACTTCCACCGAAAATTGGTTTGAACGAGATCTAGTAGGTAGTTTTTTTTATTATACGTCATAAATCGTAAATTGTAATTGTACGGAACCCTCGGTGCGCGAGTCCGACTCGCACTTGGCCGGTTTTTTTGTTTTGACATATTGAGATATCAAGAGATATCAAGTGTGAAGCGAATAGAGATGTCAGCAGAGGACGGGGCCCCATAGGGCCGAAGCCTGCCGGGGCGGCGGGATCTTCCGAAAGGTTAACAGCTGCCCTGGAACAGAAGGGCTAAGGAAGGAACACGGGTGGGTTTTAGTCAGTAAAAGTCTGACACTCCCTTCCGCTCCACCCAGAGCGGGAGGGGTCATTTGATGATTTCCCATCCACAAAAAAAAAAAAAAAGTGTGCAGCGAAATTATTTATATAAAAGAATATCTTATATATCTACAACACCAGTAAATAGCTTGGTATGTATTGCTTACCGTTCTATCGGCAAAGATGATTTATTACTGACCTTCACTACGGAAAATAATAAAGGTTGGCCACATATCCCTGACCGTATTAGGGTGCACATAAAAACCGATATAAAACGGGAAATTCCGACGGTTGGTTTGTGTGCGTTCATATATTTAACACCGGTAAAATACCGAATGTCGGTAAAATAGTAAAGTTATATTATATGACGTCTTATTATATTAGATTGAGTGAAACAACTGTTTTATGGTTTGGCTCTGATCTTAAGGACAGGGTTTATTTTATATAGTCGTTATTAGGGTTCGGCGGTAAAACGGTAATAGTTTAGTTACGTTCTTACCGTCCAACTTTAACAGAATATTATCTACACGCCTCCTATTAAGTCGGAACATCAATCAACTCAGCCTATTGCAGTCCACTGCTGGACAAAGACATCTCCCAGGCTGTGCCACAACACCTTGTCCTCCACCTTCCGCATCCAGTCTGTCCCAGCCACCTTCTTCTCCGTCCATCTAGCTGGGGGGCACACTACGCTTGCCAATACGCGGTCTCCACTCCAGGACTCGTCTACTCCACCAGCCATCGGTCCTTCGACCAACATGGCCGGCCCACTGCCACTTCAGTTTACTTACTCTGCAACCTATGATGGTAGGTCTGGTAAGTCGGATCATGAAAACCGTTAATTAACATGGTTTTGGTTGACTTCTGTCCAACTCGAACTCAAAGCATTTATATCAATTAAACCATTTACAAGTACTTATAGAATTGTCAAAGAGTCGGTCAGTTAGTCAGAAAGTTGAAGTTAGTTGAAGTCCCATTCCAAAACGTAGATCTCTATTTACGAGTATGTAGAAGAACGGGCAAGAAACTCCAAGGACACTCGTTCAAATCAAGATAATAATTACAAAATCCTGGGTACATTATTCTGGTTGATTCTTTACATACATATGTGAGAATAATGTAACATAATAAAATATAGAAACAATAATAAATAAAAATATTATTTATCACTGGCAAGCATCTTACAGCCAACTGTACCAAATCTCCGCAAGAGAAACCAAAATGCGTCCACTGTGGCTTACCCCACCCTGCCAACTATAGAGGGTGTGAAGTAGCCAAAGAGATGCAAATTATGAAAAATAAAAATATCAAAAAGAAACTCGCTGTGCCCACTGCTCAACAGTCTCCTTCCATAAAAAATCCTCAGAAACAGGCACCTAAAGAAAGTTTTCAGGCCAAACCTGGTCAAACGTTTTCCTATGCACAAGCCGCAAAACAAGGCTCACAATCTTCGAATTTGGAAGATAAGATAAATCAGATCTTGAATATTACTACTTTTGACAAAAGATAAGAGAAGCTAGAATCCAGCACCAAAACAGTCGTTTTTAATAACCAAAAATGAATAACACACTAAAAATAATGGCATGGAACTCCAATGGGCTCCTTAAACATCAGAATGGGTTACAGGCAGTCCTAGAGACAGAAAATATAGACGTGTGTTTGATCTCCGAAACGCACTTCACTTACCAATCTTTCATCAAATTTAGAGGATACAAGGTATATAATTCGCTCCACCCTGACAACTCGGCCAGAGGAGGTAGCGCGGTTATAATCAAAGAAAACATCAATCATTATGAGCAGAGTAAATTTGAAGAACCAGACATTCAAGCCGTGGCAGTATCTGTTAAAACCCGATTTTGTCACGTTTCCATAGCAGCCGTATACTGTCCTCCAAGGCATATGATAAGAAAAGAACGATACATGCAATTCTTTGAACTTCTAGGCCAGAGATTCATCCTAGGCGGTGATTTCAATGCCAAGCATACGCACTGGGGATCAAGACTTACTACAACAAAGGGAAGGCAGCTTTTAAATGCAGTTAAAGACACACACTGTGAAGTTATGAGCACAGGCAAACCAACATACTGGCCCACTGACCACCAGAAAATACCGGATCTTATAGACTTTTTCATAATCAAAAATGTATCCACCAATTACGTTAATTTGGAGGAAGATTTTCACATGAATTCTGACCATTCCCCGATTATCCTAAGACTCAGTCAAAAAATCCTACTGAGAGAAAGCCATTTAACCCTGGTTAATAAATCTACAGATTGGGATAGTTTTGCCCTTGATCTAGATAATATTATCGACCTAAAAACTCCGTTACAAAATCAGGATCAGCTGGACTCAGAAGTAAACAAATACGTTGTTAATATCCAACAATGTGCATGGAACAACACGCCACAATTAGAACGTAAATATAAGGGACATATTTATCCCAAGGAAATTGTGAGTTTAATATCTGATAAAAGAAAGCAAAGAAAGCGGTGGCAGCAAACAAGATGCCCGCGGGATAAAACATTATTAAATAACCTAACTAAACGACTAAAGAGGAAAATTCTACAATTTGAGGATGACTGTTTGAATACTCACCTTGTGCAGCTTACCAACGACCAATCAACGGATTTCTCTCTCTGGAAAGCTACAAGAAATCTTAAAAGACCGATTATACCTATTCCACCCATCAAAAACATCGACGGAAAATGGGCCATAAGCAATGAACAAAAAGCGTTTAGGTTTGCCCAACACCTAGAAAACACTTTTCGGCCCAACGAGAGCTCCGTAGAAATAATTGAGAGTGAAAAATTATCACAAAGTGAAAGAATTCGACTTGTAACTCCTAAAGAAGTTCTGAGAGAAATTCAACACAACATAAGCTCGAAGAAATCTCCGGTTTACGACCTCATAACAGGAGAAATACTAAAACATCTCCCGCGCAAAGCCATAGTAAAGCTGACCAGACTTATTAATGCTGCATTTATGCTAAAACATGTGCCTGATTCATGGAAGGTTGCTGAAGTTATTATGATTGCGAAGCCTGGGAAACCACCCCATGAAGCATCATCATATAGACCCATTTCCCTGTTGCCAGTATTATCAAAACTATTCGAGAAACTGTTATTAAAACGGTTAAAACCAATAATAGAAGAAAAGGAGCTAATACCAAACCATCAATTTGGCTTCAGAGAAAAACACTCTACGATAGACCAAGTACACAGAATAACTAACATTATTGAAAGAACACTCGAAAACAAGCAAGTCTGCGCCACCGTATTCCTAGATGTCGCGCAAGCTTTTGATAAAGTTTGGCATGAGGGTCTGGTATTTAAACTCAGACGCATGCTACCTCCAGAATTTGCAGACATTTTAGAATCTTATATAAGTAATAGAATGTTTAGAATAAGGCAAGAGGATGCATATTCTGAGCTAAAAACTATAAAAGCTGGGGTGCCACAAGGAAGTGTGTTAGGCCCATTCCTCTACTTGCTATACACATGTGACATCCCAGAGCTGGAAAACAACACCATTGCGACCTTTGCAGATGACACTGCTATTATGGCTACCGGATCAAGCCACAAAGAAGCAGTAGAAAAAGTTCAACAAGCTGTGAACAAAGTTTATGACTGGACACAAAAGTGGAAGATCAAACTGAATGAGTCAAAATCAATTCATATTGACTTCACTAACAAACACTGTGATTACCACCCAATCTATATAAACGGCATGCAAGTGCCTTATGCTAACACAGCCAAATACCTTGGCATAACTCTTGACGCCAAACTGTGTTGGAAATCTCACGTCAAAAAGAAAAGACAGGAACTCGACCTACGTTATAAAAGTATGTATTGGTTACTCGGAAGAAAATCCTGCCTATCAATACATAATAAAATTATAATATACAAGCATATTCTTATGCCAATCTGGACATATGGCATCCAACTTTGGGGCTGTACTAAACGAAGTAACGTTAAAATAATCCAACAATTCCAAAATAAAGTACTCAGGTATGCTGTAAATGCTCCATGGTACATTAGAAATGACGACCTCCACCGTGACCTTAAAATGGAACTCGTCACCACCATCATTCAAAAATTTGCTGAAGCCCACGAACACAGACTTCACCGACATGTAAATGTCGAGGCAATTCAGCTGCTAGACAACACGGATATAGTGCGTAGGCTAAAGAGAACTAAACCATTTGAGTTAGTGTAGTATTAAATAGTGAATGAATAATAGTGCGGTGCTAATGGTGCTATACATGTAACACATGAACAAAGTGTTTTATCAATTATCAGACCCTAAGAAAGTGCTACGAAACTGTGTAAAAGTGCATATTGACACTATTCTTAGTTATAAAATAATCTATCTCGTAAAATATTAAGTTAGAGTTAAATTGCTTATTAGTCTGTTAGGCTAGATTGTAATCCATTACTAAGAACCTTAGTTCTTATTAATAAAGAAAAAAAAAAATTATCATTAAAAATAAGCCATTATACCTGTGCTGGCATTGTCAGGTTTTGTTGATTTCATAAGTAAAGTTAGCGTTTAGGAATAACCAATTATTGACCAGTCTCTACCGACGGCGCCCGTTCACGAAAAAGACGCGTTTATCAGCACCATCCAGCTCAACCATTTTGTAGATGCAGCTGAATATCAGTATTTTACATGGAGTGACTGCGTGTCTATCCTACCTCCACATCTCAGTAACTGGATAATACGACACCCCTCAGCAAGACTTTCTGTCTGACTTTCGGGCTTCTGACTACCAGTAACGACAGTTAAAGATCTAAAAACGGCAACAGCTCGATAAGTAATGGATGGCAACCCATCCATGGACCGACCTCGGCAAGCGTAGTTTAACCTTCGATTGACTGTTCGAGCGGCTGTTACTATTTAGCTACGAACCAATGTTTTTTACATGTGAGCATAATCTCCTAAATCGAAAACACCTCGTCGTAAAACGAAGTAAGTACATTAACTTCTAACTTTGTTGTAAAGATAGTTTTTCGAGAAACTTCTACGCCACTCACTTAGCGTTATTAGTTAGAGATAGATAACCTATTTGTTGAGAGAAACGGAACGATGTGCCTTGAAAACTTCACCTAATTTCTTTACTGGTACACGATGAGAAAGCAAACATTGAAATAATGAGAATTTTGTCATGCTTCAACGTTGCATTCGTTATTTCACGAAAACAATCGCAATTGAAAGTTGCCAAGTGTTGACATATTGGTGCTCGTGACTGTACGTGTATCCTAAATAGACGAGATAATGTTATCTGATAATGACTTGTTATGTAATGTGATAATATGAAAAATGGAGTGAAAATAATATTATTTTATTTACCACGAACTCATTTGTTTTTTTTTTCGCAGAATTAATTAATTACCTTTCATGAAAGAAGAAAGAAAGAAAATACGTTTATTTGCGGTAATCATGACGCAGAGAAAGAACACAAACAAAGAACAAGTTGGAGTAAAATATGCGTCACATCCACGCAAAACGGCTATCGCTCAGCATAATGCTACGACCCTATGTGAGAGCTGTCTCACATAAGGTCGCTGCTGTCTTAGGGCTGTCGCTGAAAACCAGCGCTGGGAGCAGCGTCCGAGCGCTGATTTTCAGCGACAGCCGACGTTGACATGATGACGTCAACCAGTGCAGTTACACGTTACACGTATCACCTGGTAACTGTAAAAGGTCATCAATATCAGAAATTAACAGGCGTATAATTGTCTAAGTATATTGTCGTTTCTTATTCCTGCTTTACTTTCTGCATATATTTTCATCACCACTGCTCTCGAAATGGTAAAGGAACACCTCGTGAGGAAACCGGCATGTCCTAGAACGAAAAATTCGAAGACATGTGACATCTACCAACCCGCACTGGGCCTGCCTGGTAGATTACAGCCAACTCCCTCTCGAAGAGAGGAGGCCTGTGTCCCAGCAGTGGGAACATTGTAGGCTGATTATGCTGTGGCAAATAATAATAATAATATTTTTCTATCTTTATAAATCACTGGACAATTCAAATACCTAGATGAAGCATGAATAACTATTTTCATTGTTCAAAGAACTTTTACTAGAGCGTAAATCAAACCAATAAACGTTTCTTCTACCTAAATCATATAATACTGCCAACCATTCCCAATAAAGCAGAGCATGACACAAATTGCTTTGAAAATAAATACTTGGTAAGCCTACTCTCTTTCAACTGTGTCTCTCTGTGTATCGCACCATTGCATTGTCAACTAATTCTCTATCAAATCACAATGAAATTATAACGCTATTAGCAAAAATTATGACACATTCACATTATGACATTACTTTTGCCCACCTTGTATAAGCAAGTCAGCAAGGTGGTAATTTGACTGCCCAATGTGTGAGATGGACTGCCCAAGGTGTGAGATTGACTGTTCAAGACTGACTGCCCAAGGTGTGAGATTGACTGTTCAAGACTGACTCCCCAAGGTGTGAGATTGACTGCCCAAGGTGTGAGATTGACTGCCCATGGTGTGAGATTGACTGTCCAAGATTAATTGCCCAAGGTGTGTCGGACGTACATTTAAGTATTCTTACATGAAAATGCTGTTTTAATGCACAACATGACTAACTAACCATCATTTACAGGTGTTTAAGAGACCAGAACTATGGTAAAGGAAAACATCATGACAAAATCTAGTCTGAAATTTTTAATCATCATCTGCGGCAGATGATGATGGGAAAAGGCTAGGCAGATGATCTACCTAGCCTTTTCCCAACTATGTTGGGGTCGGCTTCCAGTCTAACCAGATGCAACTGAATACCAGTATTTTACATGGAGCGACTGCCTATCTGACCTCCACAACCCAGTGACTGGGTAATACGATACCCCTTGGTAAGACTGGTTAATGGAGTTTCGGGATTCTTGCCACCCGGTAACGACTGTCAAAGATCTGAGACTGTGAATGCCAGCCGGGACCAACGGCTAAACGTGAGTTCCGAGTCACGGAGCGGGTTTTGTATGTAAAAATGGTCACCCATCCACGGACCAACCGCGGCAAGCGTAGCTTAACCTGAAATTTCTAATATGTAGCGAAAAGGCATTCATCTCAAAATAAGACGAGGTCCTTGGTTTGCCGTTAAATAGCTATGCTAGCTTTTCACAAAATCGACCCGATACTCGTTCACGCAAAGTGAAGAAAAAAATGTTCAATACTTAAATTACTTCGAAACTTTAAGACCGAACTCATGGCGACCCCACTCGAACGGTTTCGTTAAATGAAAATCTCCGTGTCACCGTGAGTGGTAGCCAATCTGTTCGTGAATCGACAACTGTTTTTCACTATATACTCGATCTGATTTTGTGATCCCAATATTAACTTCACTAATTTTCTTGGGTTTTGCATCAGGAATTTCTCAATAGCAGCGCGAACTCTGGATTTCTGCCCGGGTGACAGCAATAAATTCACCTCCTATTACATGAGACTTAAACATCTACTCACCGAGGACCTTAAAGACCATGCTGACATGGATCGGGAGCGGAGGGCACTGTCGGTGCGAGCGAACATGATAGCTCGCAGGTTTTCGCGTTGTACTACGGGTGTGAAGGTCACGCTTTTTAGAGCGTACTGCACATCCCTATACACGTGTAGCCTGTGGGCTGACTATAGTGAGAGGGCATACAGTGCCCTCCGTGTCCAGTTCAACAACGCGTTCCGGGCGGTGTTGGGGCTGCCCCGTTTCTGTAGCGCATCAGGGATGTTCGCGATGGCGCGCACTGATTGTTTCCACGCTTCTATGCGTAAGCGGTGTGCGTCCCTGGTGCGCCGGGTGCGGGCCAGCCCAAATCCTATCCTGGCAATGATCGCGAACAGGCTGGATTGCCCTTATGTCCGGCATTGCTGTGGCAGGCATGTTGTTGTTCCAATGCCGACTAGAAGGTTGTAATTATTAAGTTATTTTTGTTTTTTATATTTTTATTTTTGTGACTAATAATGTAATGAATAAGTTTAATTTAATTTAATTTATTTTATTTTATTTTATTTTATTTTATTTTATTTTATTTTATTTTATTTTATTTTATTTTATTTTATTTTATTTTATTTTATTTTATTTTATTTTATTTTATTTTATTTTATTTTATTTTATTTTATTTTATTTTATTTTATTTTATTTTATTTTATTTTATTTTATTTTATTTTATTTTATTTTATTTTATTTTATTTTATTTTATTTTATTTTATTTTATTTTATTTTATTTTATTTTATTTTATTTTATTTTATTTTATTTTATTTTATTTTATTTTATTTTATTTTATTTTATTTTATTTTATTTTATTTTATTTTATTTTATTTTATTTTATTTTATTTTATTTTATTTTATTTTATTTTATTTTATTTTATTTTATTTTATTTTATTTTATTTTATTTTATTTTATTTTATTTTATTTTATTTTATTTTATATTTTATTTTATTGTCTTGTAAAGTGTACTAGGTTAAGGTTTCTATGGGTCTATGCCACCCGAAATAAAGTTATTATTATTATTAAAAATAACTGGTGAAATATGTGTATACTATAGGAACCCGCCTGTCTAAGTGTTTAACCCTTTGGCCATAACAGACGTGATCTTATTTACTGTCCAGGATTTCGACGTTTTTTGACGCTTATTTCTCAGCAAAATAATCGAACATCAAGTAATTTGATTGGCTATTGTTTTTTCGCCAACTAACTTATCACAACAGCTGACATAAATGCTGATTTTCTAATCAGCGACTAGATCTAGATTTAAGAAACCTGCGGGGAAAATGCGTAACCCGCAATGCCTTTTATTTTGACAGTTCAGCCACGTTCATTGCGTTATTTAGGTTATTTAGCCAACGAATTTTACAATCAAATGAAGCAATGGTTTAGGAATTTCCTTCAAAACCTTCGAAATGTGATTGAAAGTGTGTGTTATGTGAAACTTAATTCCTTATTTGTAGTTTAAACATTTGACAATAATCCATATAATATCTCTTGATTTAAAAGAGTTTCCATGGAAATGTTCCTAAAATTCGAAGACCTGTGACATCTACCAACCCGCACTGCGCCCGCGTGGTAGATAATGACCCACTCCCTCTCACATAGAGGAGGCTTGTGTCCCAGCAGTGGGATCATTAAAGGCTGATTATAGGTACATATACTAAATTAACCTTAATTAAACTATAATTGTGTGTACCAATTAACAAAAAAATGTTTTAACCCGGCCGAGCATACTGTCTAAACAAGCCATGACAATCGAAACAAATAACATACTGAACCTATAATGTTCCCACTGCTGGGACACAGGCCTCCTCTCTGGGAGAGGGGGTGGGCCGTAATCCATCACGCGGGCTCAGTGCGGGTGGGTAGATGTCACCAATCTTCGAATTTTTGGTTCTAGGACATGCTTGGTTTCCTCCCGATGTTTTCCTTCACCGTTTTGAGAGCAATGGTGATGAAATTAATTACACAAAGAATTCCCCTGCTTGGGTTCCAACCCACAACCTACAACTCGTAAGTCTGGGCCGGTACCACTGATCTGATGGAAACAAATACCTACTCCATTTTGAATTCCAGTGAATATCATAATAAATGTGTATCACGTAAATGTCAAAATTGACAATTATAAGATTGAAACATAATCTGTAATTATGTGGAGCTAATGATATCATGACACGCATAAAGTCTAGCTCTGTATCATTATTTTGTCTAATTAGTTGTTACGTCTACCTAATAACACAGTTACAACTAGTAATGAAACTCTACCATACATTTTCATCCCTGTTTTCGTAGATTCTAATAATTATAAGGCTTAACTATAATTGGCTCATTAGTAGAAAACGTTATAGTTTTGCTACCGTAACAGTCAATTATTTTGTGTATCTAAAGAAAAGAATACAGGTTGGCAAGGACATTGACGCGCAACTTGATACTATGGATTCAGAACATGATTCGGAACACCCCTGTCATGAAATTTTTCGTCAGTTAATTTAAAAAACAATATGTTGTTCTATACATAACTCGTTGTTCTGTTGTTGTTGTTCCTACATGTATTTGTTCCGAGTCTGGGTGTTTTTCTATCTATAATATGTATGTATTTACAAAAAAAAAAAATGTATATAAGTAGTTTATCAGCCATCTTGTTACCATAACACAAGCATTAGGTTGCTTAGCTTGGGACAAATGGTGATGTGTGAAATGTCCAGGGATATATTATACATTTTGACCGCGTAGGTTTACTTTTCTATGAAACTGTCGATTTTGAGTGATTGGTTTTGTTGTCATCTGCCAGTGTCGCAGGCACATCACGGATTAATTTGTATTGTCAATGTTAATGACTGTGTGTTTTCCTTGGTCCCTGACTCTGACATCAAGCAATGGACAAAATTGACAACTTTTTATTATATGCTTGTGCACGAGGCTTTTGACTACTTTGTATGTGTATATTTTATGTATTTTTTTGTAATATGTTGTTTTTTCTTTCTTTTCTTTAATTTTTTTTGATAACCGAAATTTCTACTCGATACTTTTTTGATAACCGCCATGAATTCAGCACATTTTAATAGACCCCCATCTAGAAAAATGTGCTAAATTCATGGTTTCGGTTTGCGCGTCCCTGCCACCCTGTAGGTTATGTCTATTTTAAAGGTGAATTAGTATAATAAAGTGAGTGAGTGATGAAAGTTTAAACAAACTCTGTCCAAGTTAGATTCTTACGCAATCACGTACTAAAGGGAATTAACATTATTCATCTTTTAGAAGGATTAAACTTTAAATCTTACTACTTTTTCCAAAAAATATTGAATCATATATTACTGAATTGTAATTGAAAGCTGTTGATGTTCCCATTGCTGGGACACAGTTTTCCTTTCTTCGAGAGGGAGTGGGCTGTAATCTACCACGCGGGGCCAGTGCGGGTTGGTAGATGTCACATGTCTTCGAATTTTTGGTTCTGGGACATGACGGTTATACATTAATTACATATATAAGTCGATTTACCTAGAATACATTACTATACCACATAGGTATAAGGAATCAAAGAGGTTGCTCCAATCTGGGCTTTTAAATTAAAGTACTTCTTGTGCTGAGTTCAATGAAACCTAATTATTTAATTCAGGTTCATTAACTACCAAAATTGTATACAAGTAAAGTGCCCTCAATTCTTTCAATACCCACATTAGGCTTCTTTGAATTCCAAAAGAGGATTTACATACGAAATGTTAGGATCGTTACTTAGGACTATAAATCACATACGCTAATGAGCTTTCCTGGCTATAAATCTTGCGGTACTCATTAGTTACACTAAATAGTTCAATGCAAAAGGTTTGGTAACGAAGGTGTTTGTCAAAATTATTATCGTGCAAAGTTTTTGGAAAGGAATCTTCATATTATTATAGAGTTTCTTGCCCATTTATTACATACATATACATAAACCACGCCTTCTTCGCATAGAGGTAGGCAGAAACTACAGAACGCTACATAATGCGATCCTTACATATTCCTTTTGCCTCATTTACGTTCATAAATCTGGTCACACACGCACGCCGGTTGCGAGTACTACGCACCGGATTTTTCTGAAGAACTACTTTCTACTTTCTTTGCAATTTAAGTACTTTATGCGGCCAACCTAAATGAGCTTACATTGCATTGTGGGTCGGATCATTACACCTTGGGTTGAGCTACACGATAACTGACACATGTGTGCGCCGTCTGGATACGTCCACTTAAACCTGTATAGTACTTTAATCATTACCATTGTAACGGCACGTTACATGAATGATCATTGTTTATGGTTCAAATGCAAAAAGACAAATAGTCAACAAAACGAATGCTTGGTTCTTAGTTTGTGTACGACTCGGAACGCGCCGGGTAGGTATGTGCGGTGCGGGGCGAGAGATACAAACGAGATCGCGCCCGCGCTTTAGGGTATATAGATGTTCGGGGCGCCCGCGCAGCGGACAGTCCACGTCAGTCGCTTCTAGGCTGATGTAAAAGTTCACGTATCGCTTTGCATCCTATCGAGCACCCGTTTACGTAAACCTTCACATTTCGTTTCTAAAATTTGCAAGTGCCAACTAAGAATAAGTGTGAATCCCGATTTAGGGTAAGTTTTAAATAGCACACAAATAATGCACATCATAGTCATGTAGCTTTATTGCCAATCACTATTCTGTGTACTATTATTATATAATTCTTATTATAACTCATTTTCTGTTGCTTATTTCATCTTATTAAGTATGCACCATTTAGGAATAGCCTCAGGAATCGCTGATAATGCTGTATCATGCTACATAATTTCCTTCTACCTACAAGTACAATTTTTATTTTAAAAGTTTAAATTCTAAACGATTTAACCGTTACATTGTTATTGATTTTAGCTGTTTCTTTTTTGCTCAAGTTTGCTTATCATGTTAACTCCGTTCTGGTCAGTACCAGCACGTCAATACTACTACAATTGGATGGGCATCTCTTCCTCGATGTCATCGGTGGTACCACAGCACGGAAGTTGTCAAGCCGAATTCTAATCACCTCGAACGGTGGTTTCCAGGTTCATCACTTCCTCTTTAAGACTTCGTCCGTATCAGCTCCGTGACCGCTTCCTACGGACCGAGGCACCTTCGCCGCCTCGCACCGGTGCACCGAGCAAATCGATCGGCTGGGCCGTTAGATGCCTAGTGACGTCACCGTGCAGCTCAGCACTGAACTTCGGCCAACTTCCATCTCCGGCCAGCGGGGGAATATCGCCTGCAACTACAGGGGAGTACCTATCCCTGCAGGAGTGACAACAGACATATTCGTAACCCACGACCTACAAATCTTTGTGTGCCTCCGACTGTTCATTTAACCAATATAATTTTAAAGGTACCCACCCGTTTTTTATTCTGTCGACATTTATTTGGTAGGGTACAACGGGTGGAGGCTACACCATTACTATGTAATTGTATGGACTTGAAAAGAGACACTGATATGAGGGTTTGTTTCGGCGTTTGTACTCAGGGTCATTATAATCATAAACAGCCTATAATGTTCCAACTGCTGAGACACAGGCCTACTCTAGGTGGGTAATTCCACACGGGCCCAGCGCAGGTTGGTAGATGTCACATGTCTTCTAATTTTAAGGGTAGCTGGCTTGAAAACACCGGACTCATGTTGTATTAATAAGAATATTAATAATAATATCCCTGGACATTTCACACAGCACCATTTGTCCCAAGCTAAGCAACCTAATTACCTATTGACGTGTTAAAAGTGTTATTTTTAACTAATTCACAAAATAAATATAATTTCTCATTTTGTTTTTCGCTTTAGCGTCAAGTTGATCTTCTGTGTCCGTTTATTCTACGATATATGTATTTTCTAGAACTTTTCAGTCTAGACTTTTGAAATAGTTTGCCATTAGCTGGGTTAATGTCGCCTTGATATGAATTAAATTGTATATGAATATCGTTTTTATGCCCGTATCGTGATTATACTGAGCCATTTTGTATTCAGATTAGGTATAATATTGTAGTCTAGAATTCAGACTATAATATTATACCAAACATGAATATCAAATGTCCTAGTTTCTAACGCCTTAGAAGGCTTTATAATCAAAGATGTATGTTTTATCTATGTGACAGATATGGACTCCCTCAATAAGTACAGGTAAGATATTTATACATCGTGAGGAAACCGCCAAGTCTTAGAAAATAAATTCGAAGACATGTGACATCTACCTACCCGCATTGGACCCGCATGGTGCTCTCACAGAGAGGAGGCCTGTGTCCCAGTAGTGTGTGCGTTATGGGCATTTTATACTTATGCTATGCTAAGATATTTATAACTCCATATGAGGGTTAGTAATGTATAGCCAACCGGGGCTGGCCCAGTGGGAACGACTGTGAATTACGAGTTATAATTCGTAGATTCGAACCTAGCCACGCAGTTTGCTTTGTGTACATTATTTAATAATGATAAGTTCACCACTACTGCTCTCAAAACGGTGAAGGCAAACATCGTGAAAAATGTCCTAGAACCGAAAATTCGAAGATATGTAAAATATTTTTCTTTCTCTCTTTCTTTCTTTTCTTTATGTGACTTCCACCTACCCGCACTGGGCCCACTCCCTGTCACATAGAAGAGGCCTGTGTCCCAGTAGTGGAACATTATTGGCTGATTATGCTAAAAAGTATTATAGCTTTTTGACCAATAATTTTGGGAGAGACAACAATATGATAAATGAGGAATGATTTTAATTCTGTAAGTACCTACTTAATTTTTTCCCTACTTAATTCACGTATAAAAGTGTATGTACAAACCTTTGCACAAACACTTTTATACGTGAATTATACTATTTTAAAAACCAGATTAGATCGGCGTTTCCTATCTGACTACTCTGAGAAGAAAGGCTGAAATAAACTCAGAGGTCACAGTCTCTTTTAAAGTTCAGACATAATCTTGGATCATGTGAAGACCATGTAAATTCGTGTCTGAAATGGTCTTTTGAGGAAAGAAGCACACGGATTTAGTGGACCTGCCCAGACAGTGCACGCATTTGTCAGTAATCATGCAACTAAGAACTTAAGGAGTTTAATGATTTGACGAACAAGGATCTCAAATAAGAGTCTCTATGACATTGACACAATACAATAATTGTACAGTTCGGCTAAGTTCGGGTACCTTACTTGTAGTGATTTTATAAATACCTTCAAAAACAGCCTTTAAATTCAGATAACTTACGTAAATGACAGCTTGTTCGGTTAACCGCTACTAAGTGCTAGCATAATGAACTCTATGCACCAATAAATTTAACTTCGGTGGAATAATTACTTTTCAAAACCACTTATTTTAAGTAAAAAGTGGTCACTCTTTAGTTTTTTAGGATTTATTTAAGCTCAGTCTTGCTTTAAACTAAAGAATTTAGCATTCAACTAATTGCGGTTGATTTAGGTTTTATTAATGAAAGTTGGGTAATCGATAAGCATTAAGATTGGGAATACTTATATCAGTAACAGTCTAGTTCTAAAATTCGAAAAATTAGTAACGTTTCTACAAGAGATCAAAATTGGTAAGTAATGTTACTTACCAATTTTTATCTCTTGTAGAAACGTCTTAACATTATTGCTTGTCGCACAAGCGTGCATTCGAACTATGGTGAGTCACAGTACAGTTTTGTCGCACAAGTGTTATCTCTATCTCTTGAGAAATGTTACTTATTTATTCAAAGTCACAGCATTTATTTCAAATAACGACCAGTCATATCTAACACGAAAAACCGCTAAAATGGCAAACTAACGGCTAGTTACAAAGCACAGTTAGCACAGGAGATTCGAAGCTGCAAACTTGGATATACGCTACTGGTAGTGATCCTAACAACATATAAAAAAAAATCTGAACTAGACGTAAGTTTGCGATTTTAATGTTCGATAGGCACTTTTTGAACGTCAAAATCTATATAGGTACCTACATAAAAATTAATCCTAATTTCCCTTGGTCACACCATAACTTGAGAAGGACTTTACCGATTTCATCCATCTTTTTTTAAAGCTTTCACTTTGTAGAAGATTCTTACGGAAAAAAAAAATAAGAAAGTTGCGCAGAAATTTAGAAAATTTAAGAATTACGCTTTTACGCTAAAACTGCTAAACGGATTTAAATGAAATTTGACACATGGGTAGACCATGATTTGGAGAAGGACATAGGCTACTTTTCATCCTGGATCGCAGACCAAGTCGCAGGCAACAGCTAGTTTACAATAAAATAGCATTGATACTAGTCGCCTCTTCCAAAAGCTATTTTCGTTTTTTTTTTGTGCAGAAGAATGGGCAAACTCCACCTTTACCCTTTTCAAATGTTTTACAATACCATAATTATATGAAAGCATTATGTAAAATAATTAATAATGGGACAATGACAGATAAATTAAGTATGTGACAAATAGATGTCTTAGCTAAAGAGCTATTTCGGTTTCAAATTGTCATCATCTGCTTAACCTTTCCCCTATGTTGGGGTCGGCTTCCGGTCTAACCGGATGCAGCTGAATACCAGTTGTTTTTTTTTTTTTACTCATAGGTTAGCCAGAGCTATTTTCTTTCATATTCCATAAACAGGGTGGCAGGGACATCGACGCGCAAACTGTAACCATGCATTCAGCACATGAGCTTAGACTCCATAGCGCCGAAATTTTTATTAAAAAAGAATATTGCTGTTCCATTCATTTTGACCGCGTAGGTACTGCAATTTCATAAAACAGAAGTTTTTTTTTTTTGATAACCGAAGAAAAATTTCGACGTCGAAATTCCTCATGTGCTAAATTCATGGTTACAGTTTGCGCCTCGATGTCCCTGCCACCCTGTACATGGCTACACAGAGGACGACTAATACAAAAATATGGTAGTATAGGTTTATGTAATGTGTCGTATTTCAACGTTGCATTTGTTATTTCACGAAAAAACGCAATTGAAAGTTGCCTAGTGTTGACATATTGGTGCTCGTTAGGTACTGTTGGGTGTTTTTCTATCTATAATATGTATGTATTTACAAAAAAAAAAATTGTATATAAGTAGTTTATCAGCCATCTTGTTACCATAACACAAGCATTAGGTTGCTTAGCTTGGGACAAATGGTGCTGTGTGAAATGTCCAGGGATTTATTATTATTATTATTATTATTTACTGTACATGGCTACCCAGAGGACGACTAATACAAAAATATGGACGGCAAAGACACGTTGCTCCCACCCTAAATAAATTGGGATCCTTAAGGACAGGTGAATAGTGATGATGATGATTTTGTTATTTTTGTGTTTATATTTTTTCTTTGCGTCATGTTTATCACAAATGTGTATTTTCTTTTCTCTCTATGAATATCTACATGCCTACTAGGTAAATATGTAGGTATTCATAAACAAAACCTACCTACTTAGTGTGTTATTTTTATGGATCGAATACATTTCGTATTCAAGACTACGTTTTATGTACACGCTGTTAGGTTTCAAGACAAAATATACATATAGGTACTTATAATATTTGTATTCTGAAATCATAACCAGACAATATTATGTGAACAACATTCTAAATGTCTGAGGAATCTTAAGCATACCTATATTTTGCTTTTAATTTATTTTCCCACACCCAAATTTTTTTCCAAGTAGAGCAAAAGTATGTATACACTCGGCTTTATTCAAAAGCGATTTACTCCTTTATTTTTGAATGAAATTTTATGTTGTTATGAACATAGCATTTTCGAACCCATAGGTAATTAATCTAATGTGTCGTATTTCAACGTTGCATTCCTTATTTCACGAAAAAATCGCAATTGAAAGTTGCCAAGTGTTGACATATTGGTGCTCGTGACTGTACAGGTATTTTAGGTAGGCCGACAGCGAGATGAACCGGTTGCGGTTGCAGTAGAACCTAGATGAGGCGGGCACAGATGAGCGTGAGGATTGGCAGTGAGGACATGGAAACCGGCATGCCTCAAACCAAAAATTCGAAGACATGTGACATCCACCAATTGGGCTGCGTGGTGGATCACGGCCCACTCCCTCTCCCAGAAAGTAGGCCTGTGGGAACACTGCTGGAAATCAGTGGGAACATTATAGGCTTATTATAAATATGCTTAACATTTGTTTAACTTGCACTAAAGTATGCAAATAACTTGCATGCCATTTTTGAAACATTCACCAATACATTAGAAGTTGCTGCCAGGGTAGCGGGATCGTCCGAAAGGGTTACCGCTGCCCTGGAATAGAAAGGGCTAAGGAAGGAACACGGGTGGGTTTCAGTCAGTAAGAGTCTGACACTCCCTTCCGCTCCACCCAGAGCGGGAGGGGTCATTTGATGATTTCCCATCCTCAAAAAAAAATACATTAGAAGTTGTTATTGCACAATGGCATTGGAGCTCCTTTCATAATTTTTTACAAGATACAGGCATACGAGTATGTATTTGCGGCTGTATTAAATCTATCATCATCTGCCTAGCCTTTTCCCAACTACGTTGGGGTCAGCTTTCAGTCTAACCGGATGCAGCTGAATACCAGTATTTTATATGGAGCGACTGCCTATCTGACCTCCACAACCAGTAACTGGGTAATACGATACCCCTTGGTAAAACGGGTTGTCAAATTTTCGGGCTTTTGACGACCCGTAATTACTGCAAACGATCCACGAATGACAGCTGGGACCAACGGTTTAACGTGCTTTCCGAGGCACGGAGGGGTCTTGTATGTAAAGATAGTCACCCATCTAAGGACCAACCGCGGCAAGCATAGCTTAACCTGATCAATTGACCCGTGCGGCTGTTATAGCTTAGCCACAAGCCCTAGCTCTATTATGTATGTTTGTATGAAAACATTTAACACAGTAACGAAAAGCTCTTCATAACACACTTCAACCACAAACCGCCATTATGACACATTGGTGTCCAACAGCGGTCACGACCTCCCATCATGCGGGCTGTTAGCTCGTTTGTCAACTTGTAACTAGATAAACTCACTTCTTTTTGTAACTCTTCACATTTTAATTTATACCTTACTTTACCGAGATAAAAGCTACATTGCAATCACTTACTAATGGTTTTACGTCGATCGTGAATGTCGTATTTAAGGTGGAACAATTTCCTTAAATACAACCAAAACTATTACGACACTTTTCATCTTGTTAACTACTATGGTGGCTATATAGTGTGACAGGGGACATCGACATGCAACCAGACTGGCATTCCGGTATTTTTAATAACGTTCGTATTCCAATCTCAGTCAGAATCTGTCAAAAATACTAATCTTCATTCGTTTTTGACAAAATGTTGACATTGATCGTCGCTGAAATGAGATGGCGACAGCATTTTAAACGTATTTAATTACGGAAATTGACCTTGTATTACCATATGGATTCAGAAATGATTCTGAATCCCTTTGCAGGTAAATTCTCGTCGGCCTTTAAAAAAAAATACTGTTCCATACATTTTGAGCACGTCTGTGGAATACCCACTAAAACACTTAAATCATCTCTAAAACTTCTCTAAGAAACTCTTTTTTTTTTTATAATCGACGAATAATTTCCATGGTTCTAAAATCATGTGCTGCAAAAAAAGGGTACAGTTTGCGTGACAATGTCACTGCCACCCTGTAATTTACTAGCCTCTGGTGGTCAGTTATCACAGAATAAGGGTCAACGTATTCTAGGACAACGGAGTAACAACCTATTACATTTAGAAATCTAGAGCGTTGTGTCAGACAGACAAACTAATATACAGACGACATAAACCGTTCCAAAGAAGGACCCTTTAGTACCCTTGGCTATTTCTATACCAGCCTACCTAGCACAGCCTACATACCTGCATTTTTAGGGTTCTCCCTAAAAAGGCAAGTATGTAGTACTCGCGATTAGGGCACGTGTATGAACAGATGTATGAAAGTTGACGGAGCAAAAGGAGCATGTCAGAATCTAATTCCTTTGAATTGTGTAGTGGTTGAAGAGGGTGTAAGTTTAGAAATGTAGTGGGGTGTGTAGGGTGTGTGTGTGTGTTTTAGTGTAGTGTGCAGTGTTCTGACAAGACCCCTCTTGACCGACTACAAAGTGATAAGCGAGGAGTTTCGTTACAAACCCCGAAAAGCATAAAATTCCTTGTAAATGCATGCCTAAAGGATTTCACTCAAATCTCCATTTATTTTTTCACCCTTTACTGTCATAAGCATTTTCCGTAAACCTGTCAGACATTTGAAATAAACAGGTAACGTTAGGGATTATTTTTCATGCGTATTATTCTCATTGTTTTATTTTTCTTCCGAATATTTATAGCTTGCAAGGAAGTCTTTTAGATTTACCTGCCTTGCGGAAATATTTCTTTAACTCTGTATTTTTTATCCTTTTAAGGAAACGAGTAAGGAAATATCGCAAAGAACTCCGCTAGAAGTGTTATTTCATCGTTTTTATTTCCATATTTTAATTTTATCTGAATAAATTACGTCAGTTTTAAATCGCTACCTTATTAATGTCTAATCTTTTTATGTCAATTCTGTAAGTTATTATTCTGTGTGGTCATTAAAGGGGCTGTTGCACACTAGGCAATGGTCGTCAGTAACTGCTCGGCGATTAGAGACATTCACACACACCATCACAGACACGAACACATACACTCGAACAACACTTTGCGCCTACGTTACGTTCGATAAAATCGTCGCGTTTGAGCCACCAGCTGGATAGTGGCCTAGTGGCTATCTTATTTACATTCGAAGTCAACCGCCAATTTCTTCTCGAGGCCAAAATTGTTTTTAAAAATGGGCAAGCGTTGTAGGTAGGGTACGGACGTAACTTGCGGCTGCCCCTATTTGCTCGTCCCGACTATTAGCGCGACTACTAGTAGCCTAATTTGCAGCTAGACATAGTGCATTAGCGGTTTCTTAAGACTAAACAGAAAGTATGAACGAACAGGTACGAGTCGGAATGGCAGACAAAGGGTTCCAAGAGGTAACACAACGCGAAAAACGTCGAAAAATAAACAAGTTTCTTTTATGCTACGCTAAAACAAAAAAAAAGTAAAAGATTCAAGGGTAAGAAAGAGAGAAAATACATTTATGCGTCATGTTTGCCGCATAAAAAAGAACATACACACACAAAAAAAAAAAAACAGGTTGGGGTAAACATGCGTCACATAGCGTAGCGGCAATAGAAATATGTACTCTGTGAAAATTTCAACTATCTACCTATTACGGTTCATGAGATACAGCCCGCAGATAGACAGATGGACGGACGGACGAACGGACAGCGGAGACTTAGTAATAGGGTCCCGTTGGCACACTTTGGGTACGGAATCCTAAAAATGAGCTCTCTCTAAAGAGCTACCAACTGTAAGAACACAGCCCATTACACCTCTAACAAGAAAAAATATCCTTCACAGTTCACAGTGCATTTCTTTCTCCTCCTAATTTTGTTTATTTTTTTATATCTGCCACAACCGAGTACACATTACAACACAATTTTAAAAGAAACATTTAAATTAAATATAGGACTTTTTTAATAAATGCAACGCCGGCGCCGGGTCGGAAGGAATGCGTTGATGGAATATTAAAATATGAATGGGAGAGGCACAGAGGCCGACCCTATTTGGTGGCAAAGTTTAGCATTGCAGTTGAAGTTGTTTCTTTAGGGGTGGAAATTAGGTGAAGTAAGGAAACTTAGGGCCCTTGGCGATAATTTGGGGTGATAGTCCCCTAAACGTTTGAACTCAAGGCAAAGCTCTCGTTCCGTTTAATTTTGTTTATTTGTTTGCTTGTTTCAAAATACGATTTCCATGTTCTCCGTAATACTAAATTATTTGAACACAGCTTACGGAATTTTGTTGTTTTGAGTAGAATTCTAACGCTCCAGGCAAAATACTGGTAATCAGCTGCATCCAGTTAGACTGAAGGAAGCCGAAAGCTGGCCCCAACTTAGTTAGGAAAAGGCTAGGCAGATGATGTTGATGATGAGTGGAATTCTAACGGGACTATCTAATTTCTATATTTTATTTGGCGTTTACTATATATACGTATCTTGTACTAATATACCATACTTGTACCATCGAAAAAAACGTGAAACCATAAGTTAATTTTACATACAGTATTTTTATCTCACAAGCAACGCACACTTTATTTGTGGTAACCAATGTACAAAGACGAATCACTGAATTTTTTCACGGGTAAACCAATTAAATCGCTATTGGTATAGGTAAAGAAGTATCATAAACACGTTGATTGCCAGACAACAGACACAATAGAAAATCTATTGTTGGCGGTCACCGATGACCGCGGTGGCAGTCCATGCCTTATTAACTGTTCATGCATGTAAAAGAAGGTATAGGAACAGTTCGATTTTGTATAACTTTCGGCACACTAGATGGACTGATGACCGAGTGAAGGCCGCAGGAATCCGCTGGATTCGAAAAGCACAAAACCGGTCGAAGTGGTGATGCTTGGTGTGTGTGTGTGTGGTAGACTATGTTCAGCAGTGGACGTCTTTCGGCTGAAATGATGATGAAAGAGATGATGATATTTTGGAGGTATGAGGAACAGGGTGTAAAGTTCACTCATCCTCCATAGAAAAGGGAGGATCCTCCGACCAGACGGGTGTTATGTCTGGCGGGCAATTGCCCAACGATTGATATTGGGAAATTGTATCTATGCTAATTGCACGGTAAACTCTGCTTGCGAGATGCAGGATTTGCGTGACGTCAGTATGACGCGTTGTTCGCATGTGGCGTTGTAGATACCGCTACAATATCTTTTTCATCTATCCAAATATATTGCATCACAACTGAATGAAATGCACGGACCCCAGCGTGTTTTCACTAGACTCGATTAATCGAATGATCGCCAAGATTTGCACTAGCCCCTGAAACCTCTTGTTTCATGGAGCTACAGAGAGCGTTGCATATCAAGGAGTAGACTGGGGGGCCAAATGTATCGCAACAAAAACCAACTGATTATCCTTTAAAGTTAAAGTTCGCGAGCACATTCGCAAGAAGCTGGCAGTAGCATCTCAACAGTAATATTTTCTCGTCGTTCGTCTTATTTCTTTTTAGTAAATTCATATTGTATTTATGTATATTTATTTGTGCTTATATTAATATGTAATTAGGTATGTACTTTATTTACAGTCTTATTGGTTTATCTATCTTTAGGTATATTTAAAATATTTATTCCTCAATTTTCATGCCATTGCGTCACCCAAAGGTTGACTGGTAGAAAATCCCTATGACATTCAGTCCGCCCTGTAGATGTATGTGCTTGAAGTATTAAATAAATAAACAAAAAAGCGACGTATTTAAAAAACCATGAAACAACATCAGCACCCAGAAGTATTTATTGCTCAAAGCTAGAACACTACAATAACAAACAAGACTCTACAGAACTAAAAGAAGTCCCGAACGCTAACAGCTAATTGTACTCAATGCAAAATGTAAATTACTAAGCAACTTCATACAACTATTGGTGAAAGCCCGCACTTCGATCGAGTCTACAGGAAACTTGACAAGGGAATAGAAATGGCATTTGCATTATTAGTTCTGTACAAAGCTTCGCCGTTTTCACGTATCCTACTTCCTACTTTATAATTATATTCTAAGTTATTATAAACGCGAAAGTTTGTGAAGATGAATGGATGGATTAATGAAAAAGATGGATGGTTACAGTTTGCGCATCGATATCCTTGCCACCCTATATTGTTACAAAATATTAGTTACATTATTGATGGTTTTACAATAATTACAAGCAGTGCCCCGCGGTTCTATGTTCTATGTTACGGGTTTGGTTTCCGCACTTAGTTCTTCAGGTGGATTGTGCGTGGGCCATGGCGGCCGTCGGTGGTTATTCCAACCGCCCCGCGGTTTCACCCGCATAAATGTCAATCCAGTGGGAATATCGGAATAAACTATCCTATGTGTTATTCTGATGTATAAACTACAATTAATGTAAACGTTCATCAAAATCCGTTCAGTAGTTTTTGCGTGAAAGAGTAACAAACATCCATCCATCCTTACAAACTTTCACGTTTATAATATTAGTAAGAAATAGGATTTATCTTTTAAAGATTCTTTTATATTGTACTAGCTGCGCCCCGCGGTTTCACCCGCATAAGTTTCGATCCCGTGGGAATGTCGGGATAAAAAGTATCCTATATGTATATGTTAATCCTGGTTATAAACTATCTGTGTGCTAAATTTCGTCAAAATCTGTTCAGTAGTTTTTGCGTCAAAGAGTAACAAACATCCATACATCCATACATACAAACTTTCGCATTTATATATTAGTAGGATAGGATAAATGTGAAAATATGCAGCCTTGTAGACTATAGATTTGTAGACTATTTCCTATTTTGTTAAATACCCGGTAGATACTTGTTGACATGCCTACAATGTCCTCAAGTAACGTGTCTAAATACTTGTATGTTGGTCCTTAGCGAAACATCATAATTCTCATAATTCTATTTATAAGACCTTAATGTACTATGTTTTAAAGCAAATAAATATATTCTATTCTATATACCTGTTAACACTGTAATTTGAAAACATTGTAAAAGCCAATTATGTTTAATAGAGTCAATAATCAAAATCAAAAGTCATTTATTCAAATTAGGCTGAGAATCAGCAATTATCGAACGTCAAAATTACAAAAGAAAGTCCCCCAAAAACGCCCGCCCTTCACCACTTCCTAGTGCTATCGCTGGGAAGAAGAAGTGGCGCAACAAACTCCCCAGCAGCACAGCTGTCTGTTCAGTTAGAAAATACTTGATTGTATACAATACTAGGTATGTTAAGTAATTAACATTACTAGGCACAGAACATTAAATTATTTGCCATTACGTCAGCTAGCCATGCCAATATTGCAACAAATATAATAAAAACTGTACGTACTCAAGCTAAAAAATAATTAATTAAAATTAAAATGCAAATAAAAACTTACTACCTAAATATAAGCCTCTATTCACAAAAGGCGTGACAGCTTACATATTTATGCATTGCTGGGTTCTGTTCATATAGTTGTAGAGCATAGAGTGACCGTGGAGTTTCTTGCCAGCTCTTCGACATAGGAAACGACCAATTGGAACCGCGCACCTAGCTTCTGACGTTTCATGAGTGCCCACTGCCCATGTTGACATATGTGAAATATTTTTTTTTAAATTTTATATCTGACCATACTGAACGATTAAGCGACTTCTATACGATTCTGTAGATTCCTATGATCGACTCTCAGTTGTAATTATGTCACCGATGAATATGGAAATTTGAAAGTTCACCCTTTCAATAGCGTATCAAATATCCTTTGTGACGTCATAACTAAGGTATTGAATGGTATGTTATTCTCTTTGTATTAGCGTTTTCTTTATTGATAGACTTTTGATTAAAGGAGTTCGGCTTGATTAGTATGATTCGGTCTTTCTGTCGTAATCGTTGTAATCATAAGGTTTTGTCTGATTTTCTACGTTGTAATTTTTTCGGCTTGTGTATTTTTTGGCATGTGTATTTTTCGGCATGTGGATTTTTGTGTGTCTTTAATGGTTATGTTTTTCCGGAAGGTCTGGCGCGTAGTACTCGCAACCGACGTGCGTGTATGAACGTAAACGAAGCAAAAGGAGAGGAAGGTGTGCAAGGACTATAGCAGGTAGCTTTCTGTAGTTTCTGCCTCTGGGGGAAGAAGGTGTGACTGTATATTTTAGTCTACAGTCAGTAGAAGTCCGGACGACGTCATTACGTCGGCGCCGGCTGTCGCTGAAAACCAGCGCTGGGGCTCTGTCTTGCATAGGGTCGCAGCATAATGCTGAGCAATAGCCGTTTTGCGTGGATGTGACGCATGTAAACCATTTTTTATTGTTTTATTTTCTTTATTTGTTCTTATGTTCTTTTGTGCGTCATGTTTACCGCAAATAAACGTATTTTCTTTCTTCTTTCTTTCTTTCTAGAAAGGGAACAAAAAATGTACGGTCAACTTTACTCTGTTCACGATGAATACTCAATTCGCGGTACCTACCTGAGAGGCAATTCCCGTAATTTTAAGAACGTTCACAGTCTGATCTCAGTCTCAATCTGTAAAAAATACCACTAATTTCCCTACATTTTGACAAGTTTTTGATATTTGTTTGACGCCGAGATGAGACTGCGACTAGATTTTTAACGTTTTAAATAATACGAGAATTGACCTTCTGTTGTATGAAACTTTAGGCAACATAATTACGATTCCGTACTCGTTGTTCGTATTATTTGACGTACAAATGTTACGTTAACCAACCGTTTGAAACGACCGGTCCTTGTTCTATCACTGTTTTTTCAAACACAATATCTATTAGCAATTGAAAGCTCATTACAAAATACCGTTGAATGTTTGAATGCAACTAGTTATGTTTCTGCCAGCCTGCACAACGGTTGGTTGACTTTTGCAGATAACCTTTGCAGTACTTCGGTGACTTTTTTTTAAATTTTATTTTATGTATGTCACAGTTCAGCCTATGAAGTTTTCGTCTGAAAGAAAGAAAGAAAGAAAATCATTTATTTGCGGCAAACATGACGCATAAAAACGAACAAACACACAAAAACAAAAAAAAAAAAACACCAAGTTGAGGGTAAACATGCGTCACATTCACGCAAAATGGCCATCGCTCAGCATAATGCTAAGACCCACGTCTGCCCGCATCTGCTTAACCGGGCTTTGGATGGTGACTAATAGTTTGGGACAGTGTAAACAAAGATCATTGACGCTCTTATTCTTCATCATGTCGCTGGCAGACTGTATTTTAAATGCTGGTTTCCCAAAACTTTGCCACTTCCACGGCGTGGTCGGTGGCAGCGCAGAGGTCACTTTGACTGCATGTTTTGGGACACAGAGGGCAGGATATCGCACCCTACTGCCGTTCCATCAAGGTAACCCCACTTTACCAGGTTGGACTTACATCTTCCCACTTGTGTCCGGAGACGGTTAAGAGACTTCTAAGTGGACCACGGAAGGTGGTTGCTTCTTTGGTGGTAGGTAGTAAGTAGGAGGGGGAAGTGTATCATCCAGCTGTTACGCGGTTACGTCTTAGAATAAAACAGTAGGTACAGAAATTACTAGCCAAGCGAACATAGTGATCAATGCCTTTTCCTGAAATGGTACCACACAACATAACAACACACCAGCCGATCGATTCTGTAAAAATCTCACCGTGAAAAGTTAGGTGAAGTGAGCTTAGAGTGAGCTGTCAATAGTGTCAATCCCTAGCATTAGTTGGAATGCCAGCTCACTCCACGCTCATTTCACCTAAGTTTTCACGGTGAGATGGTTACAGAATCGCACCGCTGTAATCTCCGAACGGTTAGGCAGAGTAACAATAGTGCATCCACATTTCGGCAGTTATGATTGGTCTACGAGTAAGATTAGTCATATACAGAGGGCGAGCCTATTTTCATCAACCGCCAACAACTCCAGACTCCGGGCTGATACTAAAAACCCAATAATACTTTACCCGACTTGGGAATGGAACATATGACCTCAGCAGTAGCGACCACTAAGCCAACGAGGCAGGAAATGGTACACATACAGGCTGAAGTTCGTAGAAATCAATCAGCACCGTCGATAAGCCCAAATATCTACAAACACCGTACTCAGAATTACCCATAAATTAAATCTAAATACAGGTCTGTAACAACAAAAGCTTAATGTTTATACACAGACCCCTTTAATTAGCGCTACAGATTTCCAAATACATACGTTACTCATAAATCGTATACGATACACGGAAAACGCGCTGGAGTTGCGGAATAGCACACCTGGAACAAATATACCTGACACTGCATTAAGGAATTTTCACCCTTACAGGTTTGTGAATAAAGTTGAGGAGGAATGTAATTATAACTTGGGAAAGTTAGTCTGAAGTAAATAATTGGAGCTGGGCCAAAGTAAAACGAAACTTATTGGTAACGACATAAAGTTGTGAAAGACAGCAAAATATAGTTTGGTTAAAAAGCACTATCGTTCAACATAAATAGTCATACGGATCAAATAGACCGGTTTATATCCGAGTGTTTGACTAAATGTTAAACTGTATTGTTTATAGTGCCAATGATTTACACTTTGATATTTAGTGAACAGGTGTTAATCGGTTTAATTTAGAGTTCCCAGAAGGATTGAGTAACTATCTTTGTGAGTTACAGCCGGTACGGAGTTTATTGTTTGATTATGGGTCGAATGAATTCATTGGCTACTGTAATTACTGTTGATCTGGGAGAATTATCGGGATTATAAATCAGAATTAGCTGCGATGTTTCGTTTGCCGATCGTTGTTGAAAGTTTGACGCTTTTTTGGTCCCCAAGATACAGGCGCCGCCTAGTTTGGGGACTAGTGCCGTAAAGATCCAAATGATGATTGTTAACAGTTACAGACCAACGTTAATTTAATTATAAGCTAATTATTGTAATATTGGTTCAATTTTATTTATTGAAGTTATACTTCTTTAGGCGCGTTATGAAAAAATGGTGAGAGTGAAATTTTAAGATGCGCGTGCATCACCGTCACACAAAATTCACAGGTTGAAGCTGTCAGTAAAACCGCTAATTATTTTTAAAGCTATGCGTACCCTTGTTTCAGCATAAACCGGCCTGTACCTATTTTGAGCATTTTTTACAGCAACCTGTTTGTTCTTATCGGTTAAGAAAAGGCAATGGACATTTCACTATAAAAAATTGGATGCCATAAAATTCTGGTTTTTTATTATGCTTTCAATTTCATTAAAAGGCCCGTGACTTGTTACCAACATTATTCAGCCTAAACAACGAACTATTGTAACCTTTTTGTACTTATTTATTTACATGCAATTAAAATTTGTTTTTTTAAAGTATAACTTCTGACGCGCGTACATAAATACACGCACCTATTTTTTTTATTAATGGTACACCTATGCATACGACTTAACTGCCGAAAATCACGCGTCAGAAGATCAGCCTGATGTGTAGAAGCTCATTTTAAAAGCATTCTTAGCATATTGGATACATGAAAGGTGACAACAAAGGGTTTTACAAGAAGTGTGGGAATTTTCATGACGCGCCAGAAAATCACACGTTGGAAATTAAGCCTCATGTGTACTCGTAGAAGGTTATTTTAAAAGCATTGTTGTAAGCATATTGGATGAATGAATGTATTAACTTGTTTTACATAATATTTTGTAACTACCTATTTTTTTGCTTTGTTTGCTACTAATTTCTTACAGTTTTGTTATTGTTTTACTTGTTCTACCTCTGCATGCTTCGTCATTAGACGACGATTATTTTTAAGTTAAAATTTAAAATCTCATATAAGTGAACTGTATCTTGTTCTTATGAGAAATAAAGATTCTTTAAACCTATGAAAGGTAACTAACAAATGGTTTTTACAATGCTAATGTGGGTGGAAACGCCGGGAGGGGACGCCTTAAAAGCACAATATTCAAAATCATTTATTTGCTAATATGGGTAAACAATATGCAATGTTTTACATTTATTTAATAATATTTTACATCACAGTATTGATTTCACCATATTTTACCTTTCGGCATGCAAAGTACAGCCAGCACATCAAGCTACCCGAAACTGTCAAATTTTACCAATCAATATTGAACCTAATGATTTAGCGATAAAGTTGAAAATGTATGAAAGAAATTTGACAGATTGCAGTAGCTTCATGTGGCGTCTGTACATAAAAAGAAAACAAAAAAAAAACATTTTAGTGACCTTATTGCTGATGTTCTTCAGAAAGATGAGGAGCGTAGTGCTTGAAACCGGTGTGCGTGTAAATAAATTATTTTGAATATTGTTCTTTTAAGGCGTCCCCTCCCGGCGTTTCCACCCACATCGGCATTGTAAAAACCATTTGTTAGTCGCCTTTCATAGGTTTAAAGAATCTTTATTTCTCATAAAAACAAGATAAAGTTCACTTATATGAGATTTTAAATTTTAACATAAAAATAATCGTCGTCTGAACGTAAACGAAGCTTATGGAGTTGGTGAGCATCGTTATACTAGGTGGTGTTCTGTAGTTTCTGCCTACTCCCATGGGAAGTGAGTTTGTATATGCGTACTATTTGCACGCGATGTATCGACGTCATTCATTTTCATTTTTATTTTTTTTATTTCTATGCCTTAATCTGGTTCGAATAAATCTGTTCATCTTTTATCATCTGCCTAACCTTTTCCCAACTATGTTCCAGTCTAACCGCATGCAGCTGAATACCAGTATTTTACACGGACGACTGTCTATCTGACCTCCACAACCCAGTTACTAGGTAATACGATACCCCTTGGTAAGACTGGTAGTCAGAATCTCTCCATCTTTATCAGTCAATATTGACTTCCTTAAAATGTCACAGTGTCATCAATCGACGACAGTCTAGTTGCACCCAGGTTATTAGCAAATAGAGAGAGCAAAATACAAAAAAATATGGTTGGGTTCATAGAAATGTACTACTAAATAGAAATGTAATATCTATGGTTGAGTTAGTTTTTCATCGGTTTTGGAATCAAACCACTAAATTGATGCAGGATCGTTTTCATTGCAAAATTTATCAAGTTTGCATTTTAGTTTTCAACACGTAAAACGTGTCTGATGCTCACTTTATTGGTTTTTCAATCAAAACGGTTTTTAGTTTATTTCTCTTGTACTTAGAGAGAAATAAAAAACCGATAGTGACTCAAAAAGTAAAAAAAAAAAACAAAAAAATTACCTAGATGTGAGAGATCACATAGGTATTTTTTTTTTGTTTTTCTTTTTTGAACTTCACAGAAAATTCAAAATGGCCATTTTGAATTTTCTGTGAAGTCGTATTAAGAGACAGTCTTTTTTGTTACTGCGTATCTAGAAAGTTGATCTGCGGGGTACTTGCACACTATTTCAGTAGCAATAGGTTTCATTTTGACAGTTCAACAACATTAATTACGTTATTTACGTTGTTGAGCAGACACATTTTTCGAACTTATTATGAAGCAATGGATTAGCAATATCCTTCAAAATGATTCAGATTGAGATTGATAGTGTGTTACAAAATGATGGTGCTGATCATTTTAGTGTTATCGTACCAATGCTAATATGGGATATAATTTTGTAAATGCTTATTTGTTACGTTCGCAAATTATATTTGGTTCAACATACAACCTGGCATTAACCTGCAAATTACAAAAGAAACTACAGAAAATTTGAATTTCGCGGGTTACTCTGGCACTTTCTTCTTCACGTGTGGCTTGGCGCTGCATAGGTAATGAGATTTTCAAACGGAACGATGTGTATTATTGTGTAAGCAATGAAAATCAAAAGTCGTTTATTCAAATTAGGTTGAGAACCAGCAGTTTTTAAACGTCAAAAGGTTTGTAATCCACAGACGTCTGTGCCCTTAGCGTGTAGTCGCTTATTTTGTAAGTTGCATGCCCTGGCTGGAGGCCTTACTTTCTTAAGGCATCCACAGGATAGTCCGGTTAAGCAGCCAACAACCTCCTTGGTTGACCTGCGAGATGCAATTAAAAAAGTAATCTGTAAACATGATTGTATCTACCAGTTTCATTTTTTCTCGAAACAAAATAGCGGCGTCATACGATTTCATTTTATTTGTGCCATAAGGGATAATGGTGGTTTAAACCAACCCGCTACTTATTTACCTGACATGCATAGCAATTGCGTCATTATAGCCACAACAACCAAAAAAGTACAGGATTATGAAAATAAGGAACATTGCACCTGTCATACTAATGTTTCATGAATTTGAAAAACGTATACTTTGACCATATTTTTTATCAAATCGTACCAAAATGGTTTGCTAAAGTATAGCAAATAAGCAGCGGTTGTTTGTAGGCAGTTGGTTTAAGCCTTCGTTTTTTCCGTATAACACAGATAAAATGAAATCGTATAACACCTATTTTGTTTCTAAAAGCCTGATTTTACGAAGCCTGTGGTAAGCTTGTCGCTTACTATAACTTAAAGCAACAACAAAAGTGAGAATGCAAGTCATTTGTTAATTCAATTTTAATGTATGCCTTAAGGCTGTTTTTACCAGATATGATGATTTATTCGTGGAATATTATATTATATTGGTGGAGATGATTAATTCGTGGAATAAAATTGACGTCTGACAATTCTACTATGGAAAAACTGTCAAAAATTCAAAATTTATTCACAGGATAAGACTTATTCTACGTATAAAAGTTTGGTGGAATGCGCCCATAGGCATCTACTCGTAGTTTGCTAACCTGCATCGAGAAAATGGAGTTTTAGAAACTGACACAGCACAGCAGCGCATTTGAAATAAGCATTCATTTGTTCCTAAGGAAGTAAACAATATGGGTAGCTAATGAAACCCTTAAATAACCCTATTGTCTCAGATAAGACCGCATAAATGTAGGAAATAATCATTTTGCCTAGCCTTTTCCCAACTATGTTGGGGTCGGCTTCCAGTCTAACCGGGTGCAGCTAAGTACCAGTATTTTACATAGAGCGACGGCCTATCTGACTTCCACAACCTAATGACTGGGTAATACGACACCCCTTGGTAAGACTGGTTGTCAGAGTTTTGGGCATCTGACGACTCGTAACGACTGTCAAAAATCCACGAATGCCAGCCGGGACCAACGGCTTAGCGTGCTTTCCGAGTCACGGATGGGTCTTGTTATGTAAAGATGGTCACCCATCCACGGACCAACCGCGGCAAGCGTAGCTAAACCTGATTGATTGGACCATGGGGCTGTTAATACTTAGCCACAAACCCCTTGAAATGTAGGAAATAATATTGCACGTTAAGTTTTATCTACAAATAGTATCCTTCTCTTGCAGGTCAGGTAGACCCATGAAGTTAACTAAATTATACCGCAGAATTATTGTACGGATGCCATGGATTTAGCCTAGATAGTGAGCAGGGTTATTAGTTTAGATTTCGGTAAGTAATATTGCTGGTTGGTAAAATAATTGTAATTTTGACGGAAAGAGGGGCCATTCCCGTATTTCTAGGAAAGTTAGCATTCTATTCTCATTCTCAATCTGTCAAAAATACCTCTAATTTCCCTACACTTCAACAAGTTTTTGATGCTGAAATGAGATTGCGACTAGATTTTGAACGTTTTTAATTACGAGAATTACCCTTCTGAAGAGTCATCATCACCATCATCAGCCTATAGCAGTCCACTGCTGGATATAGGCCTTTCCTATTGCACGCCATTCAACTCGATTGTTGGCAACTCTCATGCAGCTACTACCAGCCATCCTGCGAAGATCGTCGCTCCACCTAGCCCGAGGGCATCTCACTTTACGGTTACCTACTCGCGGTCTCCACTCAAGAACACGACGTCTACCCCAACGGTCATCGGTTCTGTGGCTAATATGGCTCGCCCATTGCCACTTCAGCTTGCTTATTCAGTGTGCAAGAAGAGTAAAGTAAGAGTTTTGAAGAGTTAGAGAACATAAATCTTTAAAGGATCACCCGCGATAGTTGTTTATGGCACTCAAGATATTTTTTTGAAGTTAAAACTTCTTTAGGCGCGCTGAGCGATTTTTGGTAGGGGAAATCTTATGGGCTCGCGTCAGCGACATGCATGCATATATCTGTAGCTATAAGCCCCCGTTCCCACGGGCATAAAAATATCGCGGCGGGGTTTCATCGCACATTTGATTTTCAACTCTCGGCGTTGAGCCGAAGGTTGAGACTCCAACAGAGTGCCTTCCAGCACGTCGAAAAAACATATAGTTGGATTTTCAACTCTCGGCGCTAAGTTGTGCGTTGAAAATCGAGTGCCCGAAAACTTAACGTGGCGGAAAAGTATCGTTTGTGCGAACCTGGGCTAAGGGATTTTTTAGGGACCATTGTTATTTCATAGTTTTAAGTTTTCACTTCTTTCGACAATCCCCAATGATGGTGGTCTTTTTTAAAGAACTGTCTTTCCTAAGAGCACAATAAAGTTTTCTGTGAAACTATTTCCGACGCCTTCTTGCAATCCTATTTCCAGCAGTGCCATATTTCGGCTCAGATGACGATGATCTATTCTCGTATGACTCAAAAACACCACATAATATCGCTTAATCATAATAAAACGCATAGCAACGAACAAAGTCACTTCCAAAATGGCCACCAACTTCAAGTTATGAACACTGCACAATATTGTTAACGCTAATATCTTTGCAAAATACGCGAAACTACACTTCACCACAGTTTAAACCGATATTATGGGAACAACTAAAATTTCCCTTCGAAATTACAATGCAGGAACTTGTAATGTAGAATTTAAACTTTCAATGAGAGATGCTTAGAATTTAGAAATATGGATAGGAAGTCCTTTTTGTGCGTCGCTAGTCGCTGCAGCTTTATTAACTTCAGTCGATCACAGTACCTATATCTTATTATAAGTTATGATCATCATAATTGTAGAGGTATCTACAATGCCACATGCGAACTACGCGTCATACAGACGTCACGCAAAATCCTGCATCTCGCAAGCAGAGTTTACCGCGCAACTAGCAGCTATACAACGGCCCAACATGAAT
Organism: Apamea crenata; assembly: GCA_949629185.1. NCBI lineage: Eukaryota > Metazoa > Arthropoda > Insecta > Lepidoptera > Noctuidae > Apamea > Apamea crenata. Next base: position 8,421,885 of record OX451376.1, on the reverse strand, counting down.
CATCGGGTAGTTGCCCGCCAGACACAACACTGGTCTGGTCGGAGGATCCTCCTTTTTCTATAGAGTATGAGTGACTTTACACCCTATTCCTCATACAACATATTATTTTTACTTTTATTTTTCTTTTACTTTTATTTATTTGCCTGCCTAGCTTTTCCCAACTGTTTTTGGGGGCAGGTGACCGGAAGCAGCTGATTCCAGTATTTTATGTGGACTGCCTATCTGACCTCCACAACCCAGTAACGGGGTAACACAACACCCCTTGGAAAGACGTAACGACTCTCCGAATCGACGATCTCCGAATGATAGCCATCATTCGATCGAGATCTTCGACAGTCAAGATATCAGTCAAGATAATGTATTCAATATTATAAACATCAAAACAAAACTATTTTCCTTCAATCGCAAGCAAACTTGCCGACTCATGGACGCGTACAGTCATAAAGTTGGATGGCCCTTTTGAATCTCGTCCAAAAACTTTGGTAACAATCCCATATGTTGGGGTTCATGATGAATATGCTTGGTAAGCAAATTGATGAGCTGTTGTGTGGTTTGGAAAGGTTTTATCACAAAAGAGGTTATCACATTAAAGTATTTTTCTTAAGAATCATCATTCTCCTGCCCTCACCACAATTTATTTGGGGTCGGCAGAACATGTCTTTTTAACCGACTTCAAAAAAAGCGGGAGGTTATAATTTTTTTTTTATATTTTTTATCTCAGAACTCCATTATTAAGCCGATTTGTAATAATTTGTAAAGTAATTGGTGGTAAGTACAACTTAACAGTGGCAAACAACGAAAATGCGAACCCCCAATGACACCGACTTCCGAAATTAAAGTTATTTTTCACATTGTAGTATCTTTTTTGACAGTCGGTTGTTTTCTTTTTGTAAGATAGTTTTTGTTCTTCCATACTTATCCTAGTAGTCGTCATAATTCACACAGTTCATCCATCGTTTCTTTGTTATTCTCCAACTAGTAAGAATGCGTTGTGCAAAATAAATATTCTTTTGTTTTATGTTTTTTATTTCTTTGTTATTTCAAACTCAAAGCATGTATTTCAATTTAACCATTCCAAGTCAGTCAGAAATATGAAGCTAATTTCTCATTCCAAAACATGGTAGATTCCAATGAGAAAGAGCGAGCGGCAAGAAATTCCATTGAAACTCTTTTAAATCAAAAAGATTTTAACATTAAATCCAGAGCAAGGCAAAAGGTTCTTTATACAGAAACAATGATGATTTGAATGCCGCTGGTATATTCATTGCCTTAATTCAGATTTTAAATGAAGAATGTGTGGAAGGTCGTTTAGAAAAGTGTCTAAAAATAAATATAGGCTGTTTTATTTAGGTTCCTTTAAAAATATTTGTTTATTCTACGAGACGACATTTTTATGATATGTAAATACTCTTGCAATGAGTTAGTTATCTTTCAGAAGGTAATAAAAAACTGCGTAGCCAATGAAAAAAAAAATTGTTTGTGTGTGAAACGATAAAATATTGGTAATATGATAACTTTTCACAGCTTTGTTTAGCCTTTGTTATATGAGGAGATGTTTTATCTGTTTCTAATGGGAAATAATAAAGCTTCCGAAAAACAAATTAACTTCCAGCGATCTGTGGTTGACTGTAATACTAACTAAGCTGTGTTAAAATGAATTACCGAACGGCCGGCGGAATTACAGTGGCCGGTGAGTGGCAGAAACATGTTTTTGAATGTAAAACCAAACCAACAAAACACATTATAATTGAATTTGTATATTTTGTGCCACTGACATAAAGGTGCAAATCTTTGGTCATAAGTACAATTTTGTATAATTTTTCTACAAGTATTAAAATATTTCATATTACGAGTATACTGGGTTACTTTTATTCACGCACTCAACATCATTTTATACGTATATTCATTTTTCTATTTCTTAAATTTGAATATAGAGAGAGATTGATTTTAATATTTCTAAGGAGTTGCTATGGAATCACTTAGAAAAGTATTTTTATAATGCAACAATAGTTTAACAAGCGCCACAGTTATACAATATGTCAGGTTGATTCTTAATTTATAAATTAATACGAGGTAAGTTACGATAAAAATGACTACCTGTAGATTTCGGTAAAACGCAATTTATTCTGGTGGAAAAATATTACGTCAGCAAATATTGTATAAATTTTTCGGAATTTTCAGTATTTTATTCGGTCGTTTCTTTATTTGATTTCGCTTATAAATTGTCGAAAAGTTATTATTTAAAGCAGTAAATTTAAAATTTTGAGTATGCTCATATTTTAATCTTTTTTCGGAGCTTTTATTACTACCTACTCGTTTTTAATCATATTCACTATGGATATATGTATGAACAAATCACTTTATGCACAATATAATTTAATTAATATAACTTTTTGTGCTCATGAAATTTCTTGTTCATTCGATCCACCTTCTTCGTTTTGTGTTTGCGTTCATTTTTTATTATTTTTCTTTTTGCTCGGCTCCTTAGATTCGTAGCGCATTAAATATCCTTCCTCAAGAATTGGGCTCCAAATCAAAATCATGTCATTTATTCAAATTAGGCTGAGAATCAGCACTTTTCGAACGTCAAAATTACAAAAGACAGTCCCCCAAAAACGCCCGCCCTTCACCACTTCCTAGTGCTATCGCTGGGAAGAAGAAGTGGCGCAACAAACTACCCAGCACAGCTGTCTTTTCAGTTAGAAAATACTGTATTGTATACAATAATAGGTATGTTAAGTAATTAACATTACAATACACAGAACATTAAATTATTTATAATTTTTTTTTAAATCTTTATTTATTTAGAGGCTTTTGGTTATCAATTATATTGGCTTTTGGTTATTATTTGGTTATAAATTAAAGTATTTGCCATATGTCAGCTAGCCACGCCAATATACCAAAAAATATAATAAAAAATATATGTAGGTTGAGTACCTACATATACAGCTAAAAAAATAATTAATTAAAATTAAAATGTAAATAAAAACTTACTACCTAAATTAAAGCCTGCAGGCATAAAGGGTGTGATAGCTTACATATTTATGCATTGCTGGGTTCTGTTCATATAGCTGTCACTTGAAGTCACAAATGATAAATTACGACCATCGAAGTAAAAAAAAAAAAAATAAGTTAATACTAATAACAACAATAAAACCATGATCAGCAAGACGACCTGTCACCACAAGCAGCACCCGTTCACGAGCATAACGCAAAGATCAGCCATTACCCCCCTCGCCATATTTGAGGGAAGGAGGCCACCCGACCCCCAGCGCTACCGCAAGCAGTGACATCTAAGGGAGCATGACGAACTTGCTGCCGGTTGTTCAGGCAAGAATAATATGATCAATCATCGAGGTCACCAGCTGACCACATATTGCAATCTATATCAATAATACATTAAAATTAAATTAAACTGAGTTGACTTATACAGTCAAATAAAAATAAAGAATTATATGAACTCATTTATAACCTCAGTAAGCTAATTCTGGAGAAAGAACATAAACATTGTCTTGAGTTAATCAGGGCGACCAACAATTCTTAACGTGTAAGTACCTAGTCGTTGATGGAATAGTATGCCTTTGAATAAAGGTTGCATTTTACTTGAGCTTTATACGCATCAAAAGGCAAGTCTAGCAAAGAAGAGGTATCTTGTTATGAACCTTATGAAGCTGGTAAACGTAAAAGGGGCTATCAAATGCATCGAATTTTTCATATCTGACAGGTAGTTCTAAAGATTAGTGCGTTCAAACAAACAAACAAACTCTTTAGCTTTATTATTAGTATAAATATAGATTATACTGTGCTTCATGTTTCGGTTCCAAATAATAACAAACCAAAAAAAAAAATCTATTCTTAGACCTACTGATTTACAAAGTAACTCTTCCCATCCATAAATTATGATCAAGGGTTTATAATCTTCGAGAATTGGAACGTATTATGTCCACGGATTGTCTAACTTTCGTTTACGTAGGTGGATTTCTATTTATAATTCAAAAGTTTCTGTTTTACAGTAATGTACGAGTATTGTAAAACAGAAACTCTTGAATTATAAATTTCCACTAAACACCTATGTACTTGAGAACCGTTATTTCGTTTTAAATCAATATAATGAATGTTGGTAGGTTTAACAAATTGAATAATGAAGAAACTTTAATAGAAAAGAAATGTATGGATGGATGGATGTTTGTTACTCTTTCACGCAAAAACTACTGAACGGATTTGCCTGAAATTTGACATACAGATTACATTAACATATAGGATACTTTTTATCCCAATATTCTCACGGGATCGAAACTTATGCGGGTGAAACCGCGGGGCGCGGCTAGTAAATCTTATAACGCGAACCTATTTAAATTCGAACTGCTGCCGACAAAATCCGCTCGTTCCATTACAATTACATTGATTATATTTTGTTTATTTTACAAATGTTAGATATTGTATTGTATTTTGTTATTTTCTTGAGTTCACATTTATTTTTTATTTTTACCGAGCCTACTTAAGTAGGTATGTATACAATGTGTTACTGAATTAAATGCACATTATGAAAGTAGTTTCTCGAGAATCGTTAATAGAATGGATTTGTCTTTTTAAATAAAGGTGATTTTTCTTCGCAAAAATAATGGAAACTACATAAAACTCAGTCACACTTTCGTTGTATATGAAGTCAAAATATACCAAAATGGACCAAGTACCTACTATGCTAGACCCTTATACGTGTGCGACTGTGTGCGTGCGTAGATTTGCATTATTATCATAATTATGTGTCACTTTTTTGTTTGTAAATTGCTCTGTACAACGTCTTGGGATTCAATTCTGTCATGTTCTGCATGTAATCTTAAATAAATAAATAACGGCGCAGCTATTACAATATTCTAGAAGCCGTGTAAGAAACAGACGACGCGTCCCTTACATACTTTTTGACATTAGCCATGTGACGTCCATCAACTGGGCTGCGGACCGAAACGTGACTCTCTGATATACAATTTACAAAACTTTATGTTCGCCCCGAACCCTATTGTTTAAATATTTACAGTACCTTTGTGTATGTTAAAAGCTCAATTACTTATTTAAATAAGCACTGAAATATATATATATATATATACTTAAACAACGCAACCACCATATTTGCAGATTTACTATCCTGCACCAAGAAATCTAAGGAGAGCAGTGAATAAAGTTTTAACTGAAAATTAACAACATCCGCCCGGCGTTTTAGGTTTAATATTGTCAACACTAAAGCGGTTATTACAGTTTTTAGACCACTAGAATGTGATTAGAAGTTTCATTATATTGCCTAAAGACCTTACTTGTTTTGTCGGAAATTGTAGCTTATTTTGTATGCTACCTTCATTGAATACGATTGGCCAGAAAAGGTGTTTATAAAACCTCCATTAGTAGCCAGCATTATTCCTACGTAGTGTGAGAAGCCCCCAAGCTAGATGGACGGATGACCTACAGAAGGTGGCTGGGGTAGACTGGATGCGGAAGGCGGGGGACAGGTTGTGGTGCAGTCAGGGAGAGGCCTATTTGCAGCAGTGGACTGCGATAGGGTGAGTAGATTGATTAAATTGTACGGTCTGAACGTTGGTTGTTAGACTTTAACCTTGCGCTAGCCTAGTGTAGTAGCATAAACAGCCTATAACGTTCCCACTGCTGGGACACAGACCTCCTCTGTGAGAGGGAGTGGGTCGTAATCCACCACGCGTGCCCAGTGGGGTTGATAGATAGATGTCACATGTCTCGAATTTTTGGTTCGTCACGTTTTATGGAAATCCGACCTAGAATGGAATACTATGTAATGTATTATGCACACCATATATCATAATGATTCTCCTGCTCTTATCCGAATTTATTTGGGGTCGGCGCAACATGACATGTCTCTTCCTTCCATATTTCTGTGTTAGTCGTCATCTCAAATATTAATGTAGTAAGTGTCCATGTAGGCAGCAAGGGGACGCGCGGGGCGATGGTATCAACCGTTACCCACAAATTTCATGGTATTGTTTTTATCCAAACAATCACTTTTGATGATTTGACGGCACGGTTGGCGCAGTGGTTAAGCGATTGACTGCTGCGCTGCGTGTCGCGGGTTCGATTCCCGCACGGAACAAATATTTGTATGACCTACATGTATTTGTTCCAAGTCTGGGTGTTTTTCTATCTATAATATGTATGTATTTACAAAAAAAAATAATGTATATAAGTAGTTTATCAGCCATCTTGTTACCATAACGCAAGCATTAGGTTGCTTAGCTTGGGACAAATGGTGCTGTGTGAAATGTCCAGGGATATTATTACTCTAATCAGCGGGTTAATTGCGTAACACACTATCCTACTGATAGTGGCCGACCGTCTGCCTGCGTCTGCATTCCCGAGTTCATACAACCCTAATCTCTTCAGGGCGAGAGTGAATAGGCTTCTTCTGGGCAAGCTCGTTCCACCGTAGATCTCATCCCTGCCTCTGGGCTGGATTGAGGTCAAGAGTGAGCCCATTGTCAATAAAAAAAAAAAAAAAAAAAAAAAATACTAATCTAAATAAATATATATACCTATAATAAACATGAAACAGGAGCAAAGAAAATATAGTGATGATGTTTAAGGAGAGAGGAATTGCTTCGAAGATATACAAAAAGACCTTCTGAGTCAAATCCGAACTTTTTTTTAACTCAACGGCTTCGTAATTAACAACACCCTAATTGTGTAACACACTATCTCAATGTGAATCATTTTGAAGGATATTGCTTATCTGTTGCTTCATGTGTTCGAAAAAAATGTCTACTCAACAACTTAAATAACGCAATGAATGTTGTCGAGCTGTCAAAATGAAGGCCATTGCTACTTTTAGTGTGACGCAATAACCCCGCTGTTTGTAACACAGATTCTTTTGACGGCACGGTTGGCGCAGTGGTTAAGCGATTGACTGCTGCGCTGCGTGTCGCAGGTTCGATTCCCGCACGGAACAAATATTTGTATTGCCTACAGATAGTTGTTCCGGGTCTGGCTGTTTGTGTATGTGATTTTAAATGTTTATAAACGCACCCACGATACAGAAGTAAGTCCTAGTGTGGGGCAACGTTTTAATTAAACATAAATAAAGTAGGTAATGGATTAGCAATATCCTTCAAAATTATTCAGATTGAGATTGAAAGTGTGTTATGCAATTAGGGGGCAGTTTAGTCATCACCATTAATCTATTCTACTCGTATATATATTTATGTAATAACATCAAAAACAAACGGTAAAAACGTACAATGTCGTAAGAAAGGACATACTCCTTCACTAAGCTACCACTATTATTGTTATCGTAATTGTTTTGAATAACGTGTTATAATAATAATAATATCCCTGGACATTTCACACAGCACCATTTGTCCCAAGCTAAGCAACCTAATGCTTGTGTTATGGTAACAAGATGGCTGATAAACTACTTATATACAATTTTTTTTTTACAAGTACATACATATTATAGATAGAACACAAACAAACAAAAACTATTGCTAGCTATTTGTTTATGTATCACAAACAAATAAAAAACTTATAAAAATATCCACAAAACCAACAAAAAACACAAAGGCCGCGTGCGCGACTCGTGAACTACCCTCAAGAACACTGGCGCGCGTCGCCGTCGTCGCATGCGCCGGAGATGTAGGAATCTCGACCACACTCACCCTTGCCAGATCGTCTCGTCGTTTCGCATAGCAAACATTATTCCTTAAACTGTTAGCCATAAGAAGGCAGTAAGTACAATTTACGTAGTTTTTTTTTAACGTTATTAGTAGTAGTTTAGAATGATAACATTTGAACTATCTTCACCCGCCACGGGTCGTTGACCTACTTTACATGATGTTGATAAATAAAAAAAAATTGGTACTTAGGTACATGATTAGAATGTTAAATTTTTTGCACCCTGTGTAATAATAGATAGGTCGCAAATACATATTAGGTACTTCAGGACCAATACGGGTCTCCCAGAAAACTCTCATACCAGAAAAAAACATGCTCAACATTACAAAGTCCCGGACCGTTCCCAAAATAAATATGAGAATATATCCCCACTTGCAAGAAGTATCTCAAGTAGCAAATAGAATCTCCAATGTTTGTTGAACCAACATTGGAGTTGGCACATCGATCAAATGTTGGACACAACTGCGTTAAGTTTGCCAAACGAAAATAAAAGTGCCTTTTATACATCTGATACTTTGAAAACAGGTTCACTGGCCGTAAAGTAGATACAACGAGTAAACATGTATGAATGATATGATCCCGTGATCAGGGAAAGGGTTAAAACTAAGTACAGTGTAACTGACAGAGTCCTATCCTGATGAGCAGCTTAGTTGAGCGATTAGCCTAAGCTACGTGTCGTGGTACCAACATATTTGTACCTATTGCAAAATTGTATACAGATAATTCATCAATTGATGCCAGAAAAGGTACCGACCATTCCCGTGAAATAAATAGGAAAGAGGGGTTTATATCTTGATGGCCCAAAACTTTGTCACTTCCACAGCGTCGTCAGTGACAGCGCCGGAGGTCACTTTGACTGCATGTTTTGGGACACAGAGGGCAGGATAGGAGGTGGAGCATGGTTTGCGACATAGCTCCACAATCACACCCTACTGCCGTTCCGTCAAGGTAGCCCCACTTTACCAGGTTGTGTTATGTATTATTATTAAGTTACCCAGTCACCTCGATGTTCTTAAGAATTATTTTTAGTTTTTTATTCTTTTCTATCGAACTAAGAAACACTTGGAGTACTAAAGTTGAATTACATACTATATATAGCTACTTGTATAGAGCTCTCATAAGAATGGCCTGATGGACGCCCCAGTGAAGTGAAGTGCCATTGTGAGCAAGAGCTACAGATTTGAGTGGGGCGTTAGTTTGAGTGGAAAAAAAGAATATTATTGGAAATAACATCGTGTAGAAGTTGGTTCTAAACTTCAAATAGTTGTCGATATAGTAATAAACTAATAATGTAATATAATTTTTAATTTTTTTTTTTGGGTTGACTAACAATTTATTACACTGATACAAATACATATTACATTTTTTTTAAATAGAATAACAGAGCATCCGTTATTTAGAGGTAAACAATTGTAAAAACTACTACTATTGTAACTTACTACTGTGTACTAACTATTGTAAATAATTATAATTACTAACTATTGGTAACAATAGTTTAGCGTTTTTAAATGTTCGCAACACTGTTTTTATGTTCCTTCTTTTTTACAATCCCAAACGTGTACGAAGTAATAAACTATTATGGTTGTGTTAGTTATTATCAGCATCTTTTATTTAATCGCTACATAAACACCATTATGCATACCTACAACAACGAATTGGAGAACGCTAATATTGAATTGATTAAAATCAAATTCTTTGACATTGATAACATTGGTAAAATCGATAAGAATTAAATAAATGTAAAATGGATACCAATATATTATCATTATTTAACAATAATTGAATTCGTAATCATTATTAACATCGGCAAGTAATAAGGGTTAAAGTATGAAATAGCCGTTTTATTGTAATAGGTACTTCGAATTGACTTAGAATCTTCATGGTTTGAGATTTTTGAAACAGAAAACAGGTAAACAACAATGAATTGAAAGAGATGGTGGAAGCCGATCCGATTTTTTTCATTCCAAACGTTGTTCGACTCCAGAAGGCCAGTTCTCGTAATCGGCGAGAAACAAATGTCAAAAACTTGTCAAAATGTAGGGAAATTAGACGTATTTTTGACAGATAGAGACTGGGATCAGACTGTGAACGTTCTCAAAATTACGAGAATTGCCCCTCTGGCCTATTAATCCGTACCAAATTGGCTGTTAAACTGAGCTTTACCTGAGCTTTTACTGAGCTTTGGCTGAGCTTTTTTATTTTTAACTGTGTTTAGTTTAGTTTAGTTTATGATCCTGTACGAGTCGCAATAAATACTTTTTCTTTCTTTCTTTCTTTATATTTGCAGTAAGAGCTTGGTCTTATTTTTATACCCTTCTTATTAATAGTTTTTGTTTACCGTTGTGACATTTCTTTGATGACGGCAGGAATAATTTTTTTTTGTCTGATATGGTCTGTTTTTTGTCTGGTATAACACACATATAATTAGCCTATAATGTTCCCACAGCGGGGATACATAAAGGGAGTGGGCTAATAATCTACCATGCAGGCCCAGAACGGATTGGTAGATTTCACATATCTTAATTTTTTTTTAAACTTAGTGTCAATAAGTCTGCCAAGTGAAGGATTTATGACATGTTTTTTTTTTTACTAAGCTTTGAAATTTTTACTGACAAATCTATTTTACGCGTTAAGGACAATTATTTTATGTTAATCAAGCCTTTATACCCGAAGGTTCGTATTCCGTGAAAACGTTCAAAATCTGGTCGCAATATCAGCGACTAACAATGTTCAAAATGAGAGGTATTTTTGACAGATTGATACTAAGATTAGAATGCGACCCATCTTCGAGAGGAAGTGGGCTAATAATGTAACACGCAGGCCCTGTACGGGTTGGTAGATGTCACATATCTTCGTTTTTTTTACTTAGTTACACTTCTGCCTTACCCTACGAGGTAAAAACTGGCATGATGTTATGTTATCTCATCGTCCTTACCCAGTTTTCAGCTCCAAATCACCCAGATCCCTATAATTCTACACCCGATATTCAAATACGCATTAAACATTTCTACCATAAAAATAATCACTAATACGACCTCATCTTGATTCAGGTCCCGTACGAAAAAAGGTTCTAAGAGAAGCCACGGAATCGAATCGAATCGCTAGCAAGCGTGGAATTCGTATAAACGCATACCGATTATTATTATGCATCGAATACCAATCGAATGACTCGAATAGACGGGGACGTGCGAAGATTTTCTCGCATCGCGATTTTTCTATTGATGCGAGATTATTATCTTCTGTACGTGTGTATGTTGTATTGGGGAACGTTCGTAAGGTCACTTTGGCGTCGATTTATGTATATTTATGAGAATGGAAACATGTGGGCACAATAATAGTACAAACTCTTCGAGCAGGAACACGCTCGAGAATGAACTACCATCATACCTATTGCTGTCATTTGTTTTGGAATGAAAAATTTGGATGCCGGTGTCATTACTGGATTAGGAGAGGGGATACTGGAGTTTTGGGATAGCAATGAAATGAATTTATGCCTGTAAGTAGGTTAAAAAAAAAACAAAAGTCTTTTTTATTGTATTTTATTTTTCACTTTTTAATTGAATTTGTGTGGTGTAGCCGCACAAATTCATTTAACACTACTTGCTATGTAAATATCAGGGACAGGAAGTTATTAAAACATCATTTATATAACCCAACTGGAAAAAATCGTATTATCGAAGCTAACTCAAAAACTACCCAAGCAAAGTTAATACGCCCTTCCGCTCTGGGCGGAGCGGGAGGCCGTATCAGAGTTTTCCTGACTAAAGCCCACCCGTGTTCTTTCAGTTGCGTTTGCCAGGGGCCACGGTATCTCTTTGGGACAACCCGCGGCCCTGGCAGGCATCCGCCCTAGCGGATCCCGTCAGTTTGTGCTGACATCTCTTTGAGGTGCGCGTGGAACACAACGCGCCGTCGACCCGGGCCTGCAGTGCGATTCTGTAACCATCTCACCACGAAAACTTAGGTGAAGTGAGCGTGGAGTGAGCTGTCAGTCCAACTAATGCTAGGGATTGACACTATTGACAGCTCACTCTAAGCTCACTTCGCGTAACTTTTCGGTTTAAAGATATTTATTCTTATAAAGAACACAAATAGTTCACTTAGACGGCACGGTTGGCGCAGTGGTTATGCGATTGACTGCTGCGCTGCGTGTCGCGGGTTCGATTCCCGCACGGAACAAATATTTGTATGACCTACATGTATTTGTTCCGAGTCTGGGTGTTTTTCTATCTGTAATATGTATGTATTTACAAAAAAAAATTGTATATAAGTAGTTTATCAGCCATCTTGTTACCATAACACAAGCATTAGGTTGCTTAGCTTGGGACTAATGGTGCTGTGTGAAATGTCCAGGGATATTATTATTATTATTATTACTTAAAACTTTTCACGGTGAGATTTTTACAGAATCGATCGGCTGGTCCTTGCCGGGCGGCGAGTTGCTCATTGCTCGCCGCCCGCAAGCCCGCGCTTACGGTGGCCGGGAGTTGGCTGTTGAGGTTCGTTTCGGTGACATTTCACTATAACGACAGATAAGCTGAACCAAAATAATGTAATCACTACTATAAAGATTAAAATATCTGCTTCACCTAGATAATTAGCGACAACAGTAATTAATTAATCGTCGGAACAATAAAAATAAATTTTCACAAACAATTTATTATTTTCGCTTTGTAGATTAAAATCACACATTTTAATGACGATTCATAACAACAGTTGAACGTTGAGGTACTCTCATTATTAATTTAAAACTATGTTTTTGATAGCTATAAAATTAATTGGAAAAGATAATAATATAAATAATAAATAATATCCCTGGACATTTCACACAGCACCATTTGTCCCAAGCCAAGCAACCTAATGCTTGTGTTATGGTAACAAGATGGCTGATAAACTACTTATATACATTTTTTTTTTTTTTTTGTAAATACATACATATTATAGATAGAAAAACACCCAGACTCGGAACAAATACATGTAGGTCATACAAATATTTGTTCCGTGCGGGAATCAAACCCGCGACACGCAGCGCAGCAGTCAATCGCTTAACCACTGCGCCAACCGTGCCGTCAAAAGAATCTGTGTTACAAACAGCGGGGCTATTGCGTCACACTAAAAGTAGCAATGGCCTTCATTTTGACAGCTCGACAACATTCATTGCGTTATTTACGTTGTTGAGTAGACATTTTTTTCGAACATATGAAGCAACGGATAAGCAATATCCTTATAAATGATTCACATTGAGAGAGATAGTGTGCTACACACTTAGGGTGTTGTTAAGTACGAAGCCGTAGAGTTAAAAAAAAGTTCGGATTTGAGTCAGAAGGTCTCTGTTTGTAAAGTCTAATTCACTTCGAAGCAATTCCTCTCTCCTTAAACGTCATCATTATATTTTCTTTGCTCCTGTTTCATGTTCATTGTATATAAAATTTAGATTAGTATAATATACTTTGTGTATGTAGTATTTATTGTTTTATGTAAATGGTACACCACAGACTACCTACAGTAGGTATTTGTCTCTCCTTCCCCTTTTCAATCCTTCCAAAGATTGTCTTTAAAAGATCGCTCTCAGCGATAAGACCGCCCATTATATTTATGCCTGTAATTTACATATGTGGTGTACATTGTAAAGAGTATACTATGCAATTTTATTCTAATTACACTGTGCGATTTAATTGCCTACCGGTGGCATACCAGAAGCACAAATGACATGCACCGTCTAAACAGTTTAGACTCTGCATGTCATTTGTTGCTTCAATTTTATTGTATGCCACAGGCATGAAACTTGTATCGTGTAAATGAGGCTCCAAGCTCAATATTAACTTAACCTTATCCAAATATTAATTTATATATATATTTTGTTTTTAATAATTAATTTATTATATTGTTTTAATAATCAATTTGTCTATATATCTGAGGAATGCTAATCTAGTGGCACTTTTTACCTTATCCTAATCGTGTTAATATGCGGATAATGTAGTGGGCTGCAATATTGTTAATACTACTTATGTGTCTAATTGTTATTTGTAAACATTTTATATTGTAGCTGTTTATTGTCCCATAATAAAATAAAATAAACGCCCGAGTAACCACGATACCGTGGAAGTGGCGAAGTTAAGGCCCAACAAAATGTAATACACTGTCGTGCCGTCGACCCGACGAAGAGGAATAAGGCGCCCGAGTATTTTCAGAGCCTAGCACGGTACCGGGATCAAACGTTACGTAAATTCGGATTTAAAGTTTATAATACTCGTTTTTTTTTTAAACCGAGTTTACGCTGTCCTCCTTTTTAGCATACGCCTCCCCAAATTCTTCCAGGCATCCTTTTCGAAAGCCACCTCGATCCAAACCTTGCAGTACGCGTCTAGATCGTGTCTCCACCTCTTCCTACACCCTAATCCGTGCGTAATACACCCTATATAAACAATCTCAATCTGAATCGTTTCGAAGGAAATTGCTAATCCATTGCTTCATATGTTTCAAATAATTGTCTGCCCAGTGGAGTAAATAACGCAATGAATGTTGTTGAACTGTCAAAATGAATCCATTACTACTGTTAGTATGTTACGCAATTTCCCTGCTGGTACGGCTTCGGCGGCGCCGTACATCCTCAGGCACCTTGTGGAAACTGTTGCCCAATGCGGTCAAATACTCGTCTAACACATAACATGCGCTTGTCCACACCACAGTCATATAAAGCACTGCCGGTAAATTTGTTTAAAAAAAAGATTAGAGATTTATTAACAGACAAGTGTTATTATAACATAAATGATTTTTTGAATGACACTATTTGACATTTTTTTTTATATTTTTATATTAATGCTTTTTGTGACATTTTATGATTATTTTTTTTTACTGATTTATCAATGTTTATTATTATTATGTACTAGGATTGATGTGCCTTTAATAATTTACTTTTTATTTTATAATTTACATTTTTTATTTTTTTTGTAAACACTAAATTTGTACGCCTTACGGGTGAAACATGTACGTACGAAATATTAATATTGTGACATCCTGCATGCTTAATTTGCATGTATACGCATGTTTTGACAAATAAAATTATCTTTATCTTTATCTTTGTCAGAAAAAAATACAACATTATTTTTTATTTCCTATGGGAGAGTAGTATTTTCGATTCAAAATTCATTCGAATTTACGCTACGACGTCGTCCACAAAAAACGTACGTACGTCGTCGTCGTTGTCGTCCTCTACAAAATAAGTACAAAGCTTACAGAATTGGCACACTTAAATGACTGTGGGCAGGCTATGTATGTCGCAAGACCGATGGCTATTGGAGAAGACGAGTCCTTTAGTGCAGACTGTGTATCAGTAAACTTAGTGTGGGATAACTTGCGTATTGAAGATGTTAGCTTGGGTACAGTAAATGCCAAAGGCTAAAGTGTTGTGACGTTACTTAACCCTGGAGTGGGCGCGCTATTCCGTATCAATGGGCTCGAGGGGAGCATTTTGCCGCTTGTATTCATTGTTAAATCTAAACAGGAATAATAAATAATTTTTCGTGTTTTTTTAGAAGAACTGCTCTCAAAAGTCTTAAGGAAAACATCGTGAGGAAACCAGCATGTCCTAGAAACAAAAATTCGAAGACATGACATCCACTGAGCCCGCGTGGTGGATTACAGCCGACTCCCTCTCGAAGAGAGGAGGCCTGTGACCCAGCAGTGGGAACATTGTAGGCTGATTATCCTGTGGCAAATAAACTTATGTTTCTATCTTTCTTAATCAACTGACAATTCAAATAGATGAAGCATGAATAACCATTTTCATTGTTCAAAGAACTTTGACTAGAGCGTAAATCAAACCAATAAACGTATCTTCTACCAAAATCACATAATACTGCGAACTATTCCCAATAAAGCAGAGCACGAAACAAATTGCTTTGAAAATGAACACTTGGTAAGTGCATAAGGTTTTAATAACGTACAGCGTCGAGCAAATAAGTACTAGCTAATATACGCAACATTGTTTAAGTTCCTAAGTTCAACAGGGTGTAATATTTAATCTAACTTATGTGTACCTACATTGTTCGTATTATACTCAGGATTAGAGAATATGAAATTGTGAAATAGAAATTGTGAGGCAGCTGCGTTTGGCTCGAAGTGTAATATACCATGTTATATTAAATATCGTATGCTGCACCGGTTGACGTCATCACATCAACGTCGGCCGTCGTTGAAAACCAGCGCTAGGGCTCTGTCTCGCATAAGTTCTTAGCATTATGCTGAGCGATGGCCATTTTTCGTGGATTTAACGCATGTTTTTGCCCCAACTTATTTTTTTTGTGTTTGTTTTCTTTTAATGCGTCATCATCACACACAAAAATATTAATTTAATCGATTTAATAGTAAAATAGCTTCTGCCCACGGGTTCGCCAGCGTGGGGGTCGGAAATTATCCGACAGGAACATGTATATGTTACTCTATAACGCCAGCTATCTACTAGTGAAAATGAACGTGAACAGACAGACAAAAATAAAAAAAAAAAATGATTTTGTTATACGTAGCATACTTTAGTGCAGATGCTTGGGGGGGGGGGTCTATATCTAGCAGGGGACGTCTTTCGCCTCCCCGAAGAACCTCCTCTTCGACCGGTTCTGTACTTCCCGTATCCAGCGGATTCCTGCGGTTTTCTCAAGGTCATCGGTACACCGTGGGAGGCCTTCCAACGCTACGTCTTCCGGTACGCGGTCGCCACTCCAGAAACGTTCGGCCCCATCGCCCATCTACTGTATAATTGCGTAAAACACTATTAGAAGCATTGGTTTTTATTTTGACAGTTCAACGACATTCATTGCGTTTTTTACGTTGTTGAGCAGATACATTTTTCCAACATATAAAGCAATGGATTAGCAATATCCTTCAAAATTGTTACGCTACCATGGTGCTGTTCTACGATCAATGTGTCCTGCCCTAGATGTTAGTCGTACAATTTATAATTTGTCCTACAAAAAACTTTTTCTTGTGGAATATGAGCTGTTTCAACAGAACACTAAAACAACTCACCCGGAGCGATTCATCCGACAGTTAATTTAAAATAACTTGGAACTAACTGTAACTCAAACACAGGACTTAATTGACGGTAGTGAATTTCAATTAAGTTGTGCCATTGTTTCTTGAAACTTGATGATTTATTTAAGCGTCGAGTTGGTCAGTAACGTACTGACCAACTCGACGCTTAAATACACGACGCTGACAAATTGCGGATGCTTCTAGTAAAATGATGCGTATATGTCAGAGAAAGCGCGCGCGTGTGTGTGCGTGTGTGTGTGTTTTCTGTGAGAGAAAGTATGCAAGGGAGTCCACTGTTCTATGTTAATCTTAAATCCTACTAATATTATAAACGCTAAAGTTTGTGAGGATGGATGGGTGGATGTATGTTTGTTACTCTTTCACGCAAAAACTACTCAATATAATTATAATATGTACAGGTCAGAGAGGCTGCTGAGATCCAGGCCTCCTCTGTATAAGGAAGTACTTAATGCAATATTCGTGCCAGTTGGTGTATGACACAGTGACTTTTTTTTCTACGACTTTAACCCCTTTTCTCCTATTTACCCTAATAGTTAGTAAATAAATAATAAGAAACAGTTAAATATCCCCAAAAAAATTCACTCCAATTATGTATAAAAGTGTTTTCAAAACGTTTTGTGAGAGATTCGAGATTGCTTATAATATCAAGTTGCATACATACAATATTATAATAATAATCAATTCATCGGAATTAAACGAAACAAAATCAAGCTTGAATAATGACGTTATAAGTTTCATTGTGCGTACCAATAAATTATTTTAAAATGAAACAGATGGAATGAAAAAAATAAAGCAAATACATTCAACTTTTCATTCAGCAAAAGATGAATTCGCGAAATATTTACCAAAAAATATTACAGTGAAAAATGTTGCTCTAAAAATATTTAAAGTACCTAAGTAAACAAAATATTATTCGTGTTAAGAAAAAGAGTCTTTATTAAAAAGGTTTTATAAACAAGCTATTCAAAATGGCTACTCGTTTCAATCGAGTAAAAGATTGATCCTATGCCAATAAACATTTTGATCGTATTGCGTTAGTTTTTTCGCGATAGATACTCGTATTCCCAAAATATTCAAACGTTCGTCTCTTTTTCATAGGAATAACATTCGTATCTATCTAATTTAATGGGTCGACATCTACAAATATTTTTGACATTTCCAATACAATCCAATTCCAATCGGCCCGAAGGTACCCTTTGGGCCGTAACCGTAACTGCCAGCAGAATCTAAGGTTCCGCTGTTTGTCCATCCATCCATCCGATCATCCATCCATCTGTCCGTCCGTCCATCCGTCCGTCCATCCGTCCGTTCGTCAGTCACAGGGGTATATCTATCAGGGGCATATTCTTTAACACATTCCTTGTATGGGGACCCCGTTAAATTTTTGACTTTATTTTATTTGTTGTTGTAGCGGCTATAGTAGTAGTTCACACTTTGTGAAAATTTCAAGTGCCTATCTATGACGGCTCAAAAGATACAGCCGTGTGACTGACGGATGGACGGACAGCGGAGCTAGCAATAGGGCCTCGTTCGCACTCTTTGGGTACGGAGCCCTAAAAATATATGCAGTGATAAATATTATACTGTGGTAGAGATCCCTGCCACTTATTAATAGGAATAAAATTTTTATTCTTGTCAGTCGGTCAAAGTCGAATCATTCATTTTAATTAGACTAGACAGCTAGGCCATGACAGGTACGATTGAAAGGTCAAAAATTTCAAACAAAAGCGACTCTAATCATACATTTTGCGCCAATACTGATCACGATTGATCACGAACGAGACCAGTGAACCATCTAACAAATAGAAGTACCCTCACTTGAATAAAATTTAATTACTTGGTTCTTGTTGTTAGCACCCTCGCATGAAATAAATAGGCACAGAAGGCCGGCTCCGAACAACGAACGAAAAAGGACGACGCACGTTTGTCATCTACAATTGCATTTTGCACATGCTTCGAGCAGTGTATCCTCCCCGTAATGGTCTACGGCTCAGAGACTTGGACGCTCACACAGCAAATCATACACATGCTACAAGCCACTTGAAGTGATTCTAGACCGAATTAGGAACACGGAAATCCGAAGAAGAACGAAATTTACCGACATAGCTGCGGTGATTGTGCGAAGAAAGGGGAAATGGGCAAACAGATGGCAGATAAGGCAGAACAGTGCTGAACTGGAGACCGAGATCTGGTAGTAGAAGTGTGGGTAGACAGCCGATGAGGTGTACTGACGCCCTGGTCAAGATTGCTGGACGACTCTGGCTTAGAAAGGCTAGAGACAGAGAAGAGTGGCGTGCATTGCGGGATGCCTGAAGAAGAAGAAGAGAGAAGACATGCTTTTTACACCTTCCAACACAAAACTATAAAACACTGATTACAGCAACAACTCTGAAAAATTAATCTACGAGTATTATCACAAACTGTAAATCCAATGCGTAATTATGTTAGTGTGGTGCCTCTGCGTGTACTGCGGGTGGCGCAACGGTTGCCATTTTTTTAATATTATATTTTGTACTATTACCAATTATCGTTTTTTTTTTATTACTGAGCCTAAATAAATTGGGATGAGGGCAGGAGATTGATGATGATATAATATTATAAAATATGTGAAAGTTTGAAGGTTTTGATGTTTTTTACTCAATCACGCAAAAATGGATGAACGGACTTAGACAAAATTTTGCACACAGTTTTTATAACCTGGATTAATATATATTATGATACTTTTTACGTATTTCGATACTCCCCCTGAAAATGAAATCGCGAAAAAAAAATCAGCTATTCCCTACATTTACGTTCGCATAACTCGTCAAAATGTAGGGAGCAGCTTTTTTTTGCGATTTCAGGTTTGGTCCTATAGTAAAATTTGTTCATAATGATGAGTACAATGACCTCTTAAGAGGTAGCTGGTGTTTTACAAATAACCCTGTATACTTATGTGCAATGTATTATATGTTCATTTTTGAATGATTATTTGTAACAAAAATGTCCTAATATACGCTGGACTTCATACTATCGATGACAAAATTGACACACAACTCTTTTGATTTTCGCCATTTTGGCGCTGACAGCAACGTGTGCGTCTGTGGAACTAATATTTTTGATAGCGAGTTTTACGAGATGCGCGTACTTTCATGATAAAAAAGTTTTAAATATCTCGATATTTAAATCATTTTTATCACAAAAAAAATTATTCCACGATTTAGACCTAAATCGTCGGAGACGTTCAAAATAAAAATACGGCCATTTGCGGCAATATGTCAATTTTAGTTCCTGAGACGCTCGAGCGGGGCGTTTTGAATTGGCACAAAAAACAACTGTCATTTCGTATAGTATATTTAGTCCAGTGTACTTGTATAATACAGGTCAGTGGCTCGCACTCGCTGTACGTGAAGCGTGTCTATGAGTGCGTGCGTTTTCGACCTTCTGTACCTATCTATACTGTGACCCTGGACAGCGGATACTGAAGCTTTTGTTGCCGACTCGTACTTCCGCTCTAAACAATGGCGAACGTCGTGAAAATAAAGTTTATTGGACGTTTTAGCGCTATAGAGGTTTTATGGCATCCTTATTGAGAGGAAAGATAATTAGTTGATGTGTTTTGGTTTATGTTGCTTGCAGGCGATGCACGTTAAGTCAAAACGTTTAGGCGTCTGTACGTATACACATAGCAACTTTCTAAATCAATTTTCTTCTACTGTATTGATTGTAATTTTATTTTATTACGAACATAGTCTTTTGAAACCCATACTATTAGGAAGTATCGTAAGTATTTCTTAGTAACAGCCCGGAGATTGAAAGTCGGTGGTGTGATACCCCCGTGCTTTGGGAAACACATTAAGTCGTTGGTCTCTGTCTCGGGTCGTATCAGATTGCCGCCGATCGGACTATGAGAGTGAGGGAAGAGAGAGTGCACCTGTGTCTTTTTTTTTGCAATAGGTATAATATCTTCCGTGCCAAAGGCTAGTTTCTATTGAGATCGGCTGCCATGGCCGAAATATTAGAACTAAAATTAGGAAGTAGGTCTGGTCTCAAAGTTGCAATCGTTATTCCAATAGAAAATTGCTTTTGAAATTTGCAAAGCTTAAACATAATTTGCCCTGGTTGCCTGAACTGCAGGTTTACCAGAATGAAATCCAGGACTCAGGGATCTTAAAATTGTTGCAATGCGAGGAAAGGAAAATCGTGGCGTTTATATGACATTCTGAGACGTTTTACAAGACACTTCTTCTTTTTGTGCCGATAGGAGGGTACTCTTAATCGTTGTTTTTTTGGTTTGTATATAGTTTGAGCCCAGTAGATGGCTACATTGATTGTGGCATCAGTGGCATTCTTTAGGTCCTCCGAGGTGCAGGTGAACGGGCACTCGAAATATAATACTTATAGTCCAGCCATCGAGAGAATGAGTTTTTGGCACCCGTCAGTTTCGTATGAACGAAAACGTGCGAATTTGATATTTATTAGTTACTAGAATTGTCGCACTGACAGGTGTCAGGAGCGCATTCTCTCGACGGCCATACTGTCGGTTAGATAATACCAATTTTGTCTTGCGTCAGTTTCCCACTTTAAGTATCAAGGGTCTCAATACTAACATTAATTTAGTTATGACACGGTTACTAAAGATAGTAAGCAACGTTCATAACTAATTAATGTTAGTATTCTGGGATGATCAAGAGATCATCGCCATTTCTAATTAAATAAGCTGTCTTATAGTGTCTTTTTATATTAAGATAATATTACGAAAATATTCACATAACTCGCTTTAGTGCTTTTACACACGAACGGCATGTTGGCGATGGCAGCAGCCGACGCGTCGAAGGCTGCCACTGTCACTCGTTGACGGCAGCCGTCGACATTCGTCGACATTTAGAGTTGCCTCTGCCGTTCACTTACAAAGGAAATTAAACACATAATATTTGATGAGAAATAAAGTGAACGAAATATCGATTGTCCAAGCTAAAATAAAACATTCATCAGATTCAAACTTCCATAAAGTACCAACCCTCTTGCAAAAAAGTGCCCAACACGATACTATTGTTCTCTCCCCACAAAATAACACGAGACAATAGGTAATAAACGAAGTAGCGGTCAGAGTGGAAAAACAAAGGAAGCGCAATGAATCAAGCTCTAAAGAGTCAAGTAAACTTCGTTCAACTGTTTGTCTACCTTAAGAACTTCCACTTTCGTTTGATAGATGTGGTCTTAAGGGGCTGTGGTGTGAGAATGGTTCGTTTTTGTGATTTTTCCATTTTTTTCTTAGCGTGTCGATAGAAATCTAAATGGCGAGGCCCAGCATTCGGCTACTTGTTTGGTGCCATCACCAGCGTCCATCAGTTCCTGTAACATGCAGCTGACAGGACACGCAGGACACGATATTACACAGATTCAGTCTTTCTATGTTATGCAGAAGCTGGTAGATCAATAAATCTGCCTAGCCATTTCCCAACTGTGGTGGGGTCTGCTTCCAATCTAACCGAATCCAGCTAAATACCAGTATTTCACATGGCGACTGCCGATCTGACCTCCAGTTACTGGGTAACACGATACCTCTTAGTAAAATTGGTTGTCAAACTGTTGGGCTTTTGACTGTCCGTAACGACTGTCAAAGATTATCGAATAACAACCAGTACCAACGGCTTAACGTGCTTTCCGAGACACGGAGGGGTTTCGATATGTAATGCATGGTCACCCATCCACAAACCGTCCGCGGCAAGCGTAAATGAAAATTTTCGATCGACCCGTGGAAGAGCGAGTTATTATTTTCTTTGTAAACATAATCAAGAACTCAATGACCATCATTATTTGAACGCGTAAAGAATACTATTTGCTGTAAATTCTCTGAATTAATCATTCTACTACTAACAAATTGCTGTCTTTCCAGAAAATCTAGGCCAATTTTCCCGAAGGACCCATGCTAAATAAGAAAATTACTCAAACACAAATTCAAGCTTAAAATTTAGGCTCCAAAGTAATGATAAAACCGAAGACTCATCGTTAAACGATACTTTTTACTAAAATGATAAATTGTTCTTTTACTAGATCAACTTGCCCTTAAACTGACTTACCTATATTCAGTATTATTAGCTAAATACTAGTAGTATTTAGTAAATACTAGTACAACTCAATTTCGTACCTCGCAATCAATACCGTTTCAGCTAGTTCAGAACTTCAGACTAGGGATGTAATGGCCTCCAGCATATCTATAGTCCCAAAGTTCTGAACGGAAATTTTAGCGGAGGCGGAAGTAGAAATAAAAACAATAAATTCACTATACATTTATTAAAGAAGAAATCAACCTGATGGTAATCAAAACTTAGAAGGGAATCCTACTAATATTATAAACGTGAAAGTTTGTATGAATGGATAGATGTTTGTTACTCTTTCACGCAAAAACTACTAAACGGATTTGGATGAAATTTCGCACACAGATGGTTTATAACCAGGATTAACACATAGGATACTTTTTATCCCAATATTCCCACGGGATCGAAACTTATGTGGGTGAAACCGCGGGGCGCTGTTAGTTATAACATAACATAACATCACGCCTGCATTCCCCGAAGGGGTAGGCAGAGGTGCACCTTCACCTGGTACACCCACAATTCTCCAGTTATGTAAGAAGTCCCATGTGATAGGTGGCGAGCCTATTCCCCTCAATCGGGCACAAGTCCTGATTTCCAGCTGCTACTGGGAAATTCCTGACGGTAAACCCCAATAACACTTTGCCCCAGGACCTCAGCAGTAGCGCTTGCGACCACAACACCCATTCCAAGGCAAATACAACAATCCAATTTCAATTTCATAATCTGAATCATTTTGAAGGATATTGCTAATTCATTGCTTCATATGTTCTAAAACTTGGTCTGCTGAGCAACGTAAATAACGTAATGTATGTCGTTGACTGTCAAAATGAAAGCTATTGCTACTGTTAGTGTGTTACGCAATTACCCCGCTGTTTCTACCATTGATTCTCAATTAATTTTATAGGTATCATAGTTTAAAATTAATAATTATGGTACCTCAACGTTCAGCTGTTGTTATGTATCATCATTAAAATGTGTGATTTTAATAAAAACTGAAAGTCTTGTAGCGTTATAGTCGATACTGACGTCACGCAAATCCTGCATCTCGCAAGCAAAGTTTACCGCGCAATTAGCATATATACAAACTTCCCGACATCAGTCGCCGGTCAATTGCCCGCCAGTCACAACACCCGTCTGGTCGGAGGATCCTCCCTTTTCTGTGGAGGATGAGTGAACTTTACACCCTGTTCCTCACACATACCTCCAAAGTCTGTCAAAATGAAGCCATTGCTGGGTTACGCAATCATCAACCCCGTTAAAAAGTTAAGGAGGCAGAAGCGAATGCGGAGGTACGATTTCTTGTGGAAGTTCCGAATTTGCGGAGACGAGGTTCTGTTACAACCCTAGTTCCGCAACTACCCCGGATAAGATTAATGTTTTGCCAACTTTAGGCGTAGGTGGAGTAAGATCTACTTTACACCAAAGAGCCGGTAAACTGGCCTATCATAAAATCTACCTTATCTGTGATTGTTTAAAGCCGTTAATTGCAAGTGTAGGATCTTGATTGAAGTTTCCATTCGCGTAACCGCAAGCTGTGTTAGGTGAAGCTCATGAAGAAATGCAGTTGATTTTAAACTTAACTTCTTTATAGATAGGGTTTTAGATTGTTTGTAGGATAAAATGGATGATTCTTATACAGTAGGTATTTAATTATATCTGTTTAGTTTCAGTTGGCATTAAAAAAAGAGATTTTTATTACGAATTTGCGTGGAATTGTGTCCGTAAAACTTATCAACTCCAATTAAATTAAGACCATATTATTATACAAATTAAGACCATATGCAAAATTAAAATAGAGTTTTAAGCCCAATAGGCAAGTTCTGACACGTGAAGTCGGCTTGACTGGCAAAACTAAGACTAAGCTAATTATACTAGCCTAATTTCAAAGAAAAACAGAATGAAGATAATAAAAAGGTAGGCAAGTATAATATTCGTGGGCGTTTATTTGTGCCCTAATTTTTAGCTCAATCATGACCCAAAAACCTAGGACAAATATTGGACTAAGTTATTATTTAATTACCTATCTGTTTTTTTCCTTAAGTGAGCTTAAGTAAAAAGATTTAATAGTATATATTCTTTTAGACTTCTGCCCGCCACGTGGAAGTTCCAGTTCCGTTCCCTCCAACATTTAACCTATCTGCCTTCAAAGCAAGAGTGAACAGGCATCTTTAATTGTTAAGGTAATCAATGTAAAATGTGTTCCCTTTTTATAAATAAACGATTTATTATTATTATTATTATCTTTTGGGCACGCTCGATCCATCGTCAACCTCATCCATAGCTTTCCATCAGGCGTGATCGAGGTCAAGAGGAGGGGCTACTCCGAAGTAGTATCGGCCTAATGTTCGGCCGTTTCCTGCTACGAAGTTACGATTTGGTTTGGTCGGTTCCGATCCTACATTCTTACACTCTTTCGAATATTGAATAAGGTCCGACCCAACTGAGCTGATCCGAACTTTTTTCGCATTTTTCAATAATATTCGGCTCGGCCATGTGTCGGTCCGATCCGAACATTCGCATTTTGCACTTCGGAGTAGACTCCCAGGCCCTTTTAGCAAAAAAAAAAAACTTAGAAGTCAACAATACTATTTTTTTTTATGTTAGCCTACAATGTCCCACTGCTGAGCAAGGGCGTCCCCCAAATTCTTTCAAGCATCCTTTTTAGGGCCACTTCGATCCAACCCTTATGGTACAAGTCTAGGTCGTCTCGCCACCTCTTCCTTGGTCGGCTGTACCAAAACACATGTACTCTATATCCCTATCAGAATACCAGCGCTGCGACATTTATTTTTTAAATGTCGAAGCATCATGCTGAGATAGGAGCCTTTTGGCCTCGCATATGACTTTCTGTTTCATTTTTCCTTTTGTTACTTTTACAAATAATTTGTTTTATTTTTATTTTTAACCATGTTTAGTGTACGAGTCGCAATAAATACTTTTTCTTTCTTTCTTTCTAGTGCACTCGGCAATAGTGTAGCATTCTATCAGTGATTTTGTAGTCAAATCCATATTTCTAGAGTTTACGTCTTACAAACGAACAAATATTTTTACATCTGTGTAGTATTTGTTTTGAAGTTTAGATTAGTTAATGTCGACGTTGACCAAAGTGATGGCACCAAGTATGATGAGAAAAGTTAATAAAATAAATAAAACTTTATTTCAGACTAGGTCCATAATTTTGTTAGTATTCAAACAGTCATTATTATGTTGTTTATTTATTTAGTTATCTTATTATAATACATTTAAAAAAATATTTTTAAATATAAAAGTAAAGTATAAAAAAAAAACATATAAAAAATAGTGTCGGGAGCAGGGTCCAAGCTACCGGTGGTTAGGGCTCCAGAGACAGGAACCTCCTCACAATGCGAGCCGTATCGAGGAGTACTGCCTTTTGAATCAATTATTATTATTATTAATTCAGACCTAGGACTGTCCCCACCCAGTGTCCCTGAAAGGGACAGTCTGCTCTGGCAGCGAACATTTTTAGAATGCTGTTGTTACTACCAAGCAGGCGGTGTAGTAAGGAGGCCGCTTTTATTCGCATAATAGAGATAATTGTCCTACCATCATCAAATGGTCCCGTCTTCATTAGACCAAAGTACCAAGTAACATTAAACCTGTCAATACAAATTACACACACCTGTCCATTAAATTTCTCTAAACAAAGTTTAGGATATCCCTAAACTATACGTAACAAAGATGCCTTTACCCTTCAGACTCCAAATTGTTGAAACAGAGATACAGCAATCAGTACCCAAAAGTTTCTCAATCCACATTTAACACCTTTAGACTGGGACCACAGAAGAAATATATTATGGAAAGCCAGGTTCCATGCAACGAGCAAAAACTGACGCACGCACACATAGACGCGTACGTACAGCGATCTTAAACAAATGCCAGTCGCAAGTGCGTTTGCACTCGCTGTACGTGAAGCGTGTCTATGTGTGTGCGCGTTTTCCAAACCAGCCAGTTAAGCCAGCCTTCTGTGTCTATCGACCGAGACGCCCCGGGTTGAATTATTTAATTATATTGTAGAACCCACAGGTAGGGATCTAAATTAATAGTACTTTGTATGTTTGTAAGTTCTTGGTACAGTTACCGAAGTTAGAAAGGAGCAACCAGTGATTGAAGCAAATGGTGGAATTTTAGTTCAAAATGAACATTACGGAAAGAATTAAAGTTCAAAATTTGTTACGAAGATAACGAAAATGTCAGAGAAGTAATAGCTGACGAAACAATCATAACCATAAAGGGAATGAAATGAACACAATTGCAAGAAAAAGTCCTCACAACTTCCAATCCCTCACAATCTCATCTCAGCAACAATCAATATCAAAAACTTGTCAAAAATGTAGGGAAATTAGAGGTATTTTTGTCAGATTGAGTTGTTGGTTGATCAGACTGACCGTGAACGTTCTTAAAATTACGAGAATTGCCTCTCTGATGTTACCCCAAAAACCATTTTTAGTTTAAAAAATATGAGATTATCTACGAAACTAAAAATGGTTTTTGACATCGACAAAACCATAATTAAGATTCCTGCCGCACTGATAATAAATTCTTCAAAAAACCTTTACCACGCGAACAAGCTCACAAAAAAGGAACGCACGTGTTCAATTAAACCCTAAATTGATTCACAAAATCTGTTGGACGAAAATTGCGAATTGTTTCTTCGACGGGAAGGGACTGATAATGGCAGGAGTCCGGAACTGTCAGCCCATCGACTGTAAATCTATTTGATTTATTAACCAAGGAGGCCAGACATAGAATATATAGCTACAGAAGACCGGTGTCCTACAACGAGTGATAACGGACGGACGCATATACGCTTCACGTTCAACGAGTACGAGCGCCTTCACGACTGGCACTTTTTTGTGATGACCGTACTTACGCGTCTCTATACATGCATCTGTTTTCGCCCTTTGTATGGAACTGACCTTCTGTAACTATCTATTCTGTGATCAGGCTAAGCCAAAGACGTCCTTTGCGAAATCATTATTTTTATTTAAGTAGATAGGTGTCAATGAGGATTGTAGAAAATTTGTTTATTGATTTTGGCCACGAAGGCAACAGTATTTTTGTTAGTCTTATACTTTCTTATATTTTCTTTGTAGGGAAATAATATAGGATGCCTTTGGAAAAGATGTTTGATCAGTCATTTAAAATCGTGGGAGGTTTTAAAGTTGGAATGCTTTCTGATTTCATAAACTATCACTATAGCAATGAAGTAATAGTTATGTATTCTTTGTAGCTTACCTATTTTCTCTATCCATAAATAAGTTGTATCCTGTTTTTTTTTTTTGTGGATGGGAAATTATCAAATGATCCCTCCCGCTCTGGGTGGAGCGGAAGAGAGTGTCAGAATCTTACTGACTAAAACCCAACCGTGTTCCTTCCTTAACCCTTTCTGTTGCAGGGCAGCGGTAACCCTTTCGGACGATCCCGCTACCCTGGAAGTAGTATCCTGTGACTTAATCACTGTACTGCGGTATAATCAGCCTACAATGTTCCCACTGCTGGGACACCTCATCTCGGTGAGAGAGAGTGGGTCATACTTAACGTGACCAGACGTCCCGTTTTGAACGGGACTGTCCCTTTTTATAATTACGAGTCCCGGTGTCCCCGAAATGAACTCTGGGACACAAAATTGTCCCGTTTTCGGAAACCGCGCGAAAATTTGAGTAGTCGAGCCGTCCGGACGGCCGCGGCCACCGGCCGCGTTTATGTTTGCCTGCTACAAATGCTCCAGTAGAAAGAGTTTTTTCTATGATGAACAAATTATCTATTTCATTAAGAAAAGGACAGCCAGTCAGTCAGCGCCTGACGTAAATAAATTGATGTATTTTTAGTAACCATGTTTTTAATTACGTCTAAACTGTCTATGGCGTATCTTAATTTAACAGGACTAAACTAATATTTATCTTCTGTCCTTTTCTTAATGAAATAGAAAGAAAAAGATGCACTGAACTTAAATTGAGTTTAATTTGTGAACAAGGGAATCGGCGCCAATGGCAATGTCCCGTTTTGAGTCAAAGAATAAATGGTCACGTTAGTCATACTCCACCACGCGGATTAGTGGATGTCACATGTCTTCAATTTTTTTTTGGTTCTAAGACATGCCGGCTTACCCACGATGTTTTCCTTTACCGTTCTGAGCAGCGATGAAATTAAATTAATTTAATTAATTTCGTATATTCAAAGATATTTATATTATAACTAGTTTGAAGGTTAAGGTTGCAGATCGATTTCAATTAACAGCTTTTGATTGAATAATTCTTCTTTTGAATATTTGGGCTAAGTAATAACAGCCGCACGGGTCGATCGATCAGGTTAAGCTACGCTTGCCGCGGTTGGTCCGTGGATGGGTGACCATTTTCACATACCAAGTCCCCTCCGTGCCTCGGAAAGCACGTTAAGCCGTTGGTCCCGGCTGTCATTCGTGGATCTTTGACAGTCGTTACGGGTCGTCAGTAGCCCGAAAGTCTGACAACCAGTCTTACCAAGGGGTATCGTATTACCCAGTAACTGGGTTGTGGAGGTCAGATAGGCAGTCGCTTCATGTAAAATACTGGTATTCAGCTGCATCCGGTTAGACTGGAAGCCGACCCCAACATAGTTGGGAAAAAGGCTAGGCAGATGATGATGATGATTGAATAATTCTTCTTTTGAATATTTGAATTTCAAAATTACTTGATATACCTACAGCAGAAGTGCAGTAGCGTCCTCTACCTCACTATAATTTGATATGATTTACGTTTGAGCATTTTTTTCATAAATCGGTAGGATAGGTATATTTTTGTTCCAACTAAAACACTAATATATACTATATACAATTATATACAAGTATATAATACGAAAAAATATAGAAAAAGGAAGACCAGAAGGCTGGCCTATTTTTAGCCCAAAGAATCAGCATTGCCATCCAACGTGGTAATGCTGCCAGCCTTTTGGGCACCTATCCCATTGACAGTGATGCGGACGAATTTTTTGATGCCCAATGAGCTCCTGCCTTTTACTAAAACTAATTATTTCCTATGTCGAAATATATAATTTGGCAGCAAGTGAATGTTTTCAGGTTCAAATACATAAAGAGCTTGTCAATACTGCGAGTTTGTGGAGGATATGCATCACGTTAAAAATTAGTAACTTAGATTTAGGTGCTGTTCAATGTTGAGACGGCACGGTTGGCGCAGTGGTTAAGCGATTTACTGCTGTGCTGCGTGTCGCGGGTTCGATTCCCGCACGGAAAAAATATTTGTATGACCTACAATTAGTTGTTCCGGGTCTGGCTGTTTGTGTCTGTGAGTTTATATGTCTGTAAACGCACCCACGACACAGGAGAAATTCGTAGTGTGGGTATTTCGTTTCATAAAAAAAAAAAGTTTTTTAAGAAAAAGATCTACGAATGACCGCCGGAATCAACGGCTTAACGTGCTTACCAAGGCACGGAGGGATCTCAATATGTAATGGATGGTCACCCATCCACGAACCGACTGTGGCATGCGTAGTTTAACCTTCGATCGACCCTTGTGGCTTCCATTATTTTGCCACATGCCCCTCTAAGCTATTTTAAAAAATAAACACTCTATAGAAATTCGTGAAAAATAACATCAATGATTAAATTTCTAATACCGAGATCCAATAACATCGGTAAAAATGCACCAACAAACGCGAAGTGTCTCAATGAACTGACGTCAGTATAATTAGCTCTATCAAAAGCAACGAATGGCGTTTCATTAACGGCTCAAAATGCTTTTGGAGGATGTGGTCCAAGTCAAAAACTTCAATGGATGGTGGGTAAATTGTAATTTATTTCCTCATTGGTCTCGTTGTCGGAAGTGCTACTTCTGAGCATGGGCATGAGCATTCATGAGGTCATGGGTTCGATTCCCAGGTCGGGCAAAGTGTTATTGGAGTTTTATATTAGGAATTTCTCAGTAACAGCTCGAAGTCTGTATTTGTCCCCAGTCGATGGCAATGGGCTCGCTCCTTACATGGGAATTAAACATAACTAGCAAAATGTGGATGTACCCTACTATAGGTCACCTCTAACTAACACTTTGGAGAAAATTACTACCGTTTCGTTACTCTGTCTGCTTTATGATGGCTATTCCTTGATATTTTTTTACACTATGGAATTTTTTTGCTTTCTCTGACCGACGCTGGAATAGCTATCCATAAATTATTGACATTTATAAAATGCTATCTTTCGCCATAAGTCGTGTCTTTTACTACTTTCGCTACGAATTTTTAAAACGGAACTCTGCTCGCTGACGCAGCCAGTCCATTTGGTAGGCGAGATCTGTCAGTATCATTATTATGAAGCTAGACGGCAACCAGCATAGTAGTTATATGAAACGACCGCTCCTCGAGGTTGCTTCATAAGTTTTGCTTAGTAAAAATATTGAGACCCTATTTTCCATTACTCTTAATTGATTAGCCAATTATATAATTTGACGCTTTTCGCTTATCACTTAGGCCAATCTGTAACACGCCAGAGGCGGGTGATGAATACTTCATTACCACGGAAATAGGGCGAAGGTTGCCTTTTCAAACGTTTTTATTTGCTTTATAAAACACACGGATCCGACCGTCGATATTTGATGTACGTTTACATTTTGTGAGAGAGAATTAGAATTTGGTTTCTTTTGTTAAGCTGATTTGGTTTGGTTTTGTTATAAAATAAGTACTCTAGCAGTGTTAATATACTCAGGTAATTACATTCCATCGCCACTTAATCAGAATACATTACTAAGTTGATTTTTGAGTGAGAGATTTGTAACGAAAAGGTCCGAATAATGTTTTTCGTTGCAATGGAATTTGAACTTTGTTGAGTATGACATTCAGTTTGTTGGATAGCAAGCTCCCTGGTGGATAGCAATAGGCTCGCCTCGTATTATCGAAATGTGGGTTATGTAGACGTGTCCCTTTTAGTAGGTACATCCTGCTTAGCATAAGCATAATCAGCCTATAATGTTCCCACTGCTGGGACACAAATCTCCTCTCTGTGAGAGGGGTGTGCCATAAACCA
Organism: Apamea crenata; assembly: GCA_949629185.1. Taxonomy (NCBI): domain Eukaryota; kingdom Metazoa; phylum Arthropoda; class Insecta; order Lepidoptera; family Noctuidae; genus Apamea; species Apamea crenata. The sequence continues at coordinate 8,390,037 of OX451376.1, read as the reverse complement.
CCACGCGGTCCCAGTGCGGGACTACTTATTCCTAATTAAAATATATATATATATTTTCAGTACAAAAATCAACCCATTTTCAAAATGAATAACCGATAAAGGTTGGTTGCTTGGTATCGTTCCGAGTTTAACGCTACCCTGGAAAGATGCGCTCGCTTACATAAAAAAAAAAAAAAACAAACAATTCTAAAAGCACAATACCCCAGACTACAAAGATAAAGGAACCGAAAAATTAAAGAAATTCAACTCAGCATTAGTAGAAGCATAAAAAGCTGTAGCGCGTTGTAACCCACAAGCGGAGCATTTGCCTCTACTCTCTGTGGATTCCGCATAACATTTTGCTTCGCAATATGAGCCACGAAGAAGCATTTAGTTTTAAAATATAAAACCTTAGCCACACGTGCGCTGTGTGGAAATTCTTGCATTTCTTTCGTAATGAATACTTGATGAGAAACAAATGTTGTGGATTGTGGAATAATGTGTTAAGTTTTGGTCAATGAATAGATTTGAAAGAAATTGTGATAATGAGTGACTGGGGACTTTCATTAAAATCGGTTCATGCATTTCGAAAAACAAGGACTTGAAAGTTTGTATGAAATGCCGTACGTTGTCAACGCTCTTAAATTACTTTCACTAGCATTTTCAATCTCAAATAGCAGCCGGGTTAATTTGGATAGCTTGTTTATTCTTTATTGATTTTTTTCGTCATCTTCAGGCGCTTCTTTAAAACTTTAGTAGTTAAAAGTTTTGTTCCTCTTATAATGCCAGATCTTTTGTTTGGAGGTCCATATTATTTGCAAGATACATATTATTTTCTCCCTTATATTCAACGACTAAGCTACATTTACAATTTTCATCCCCAACCTCATTCTGAATATCAATATGCTAGCACGTCTGAGCCACAGTTTTCTTACAAGAGCAACCGCTGCCGGGCCGTTAGGTGAATGCGCTGAATTGTTTTCTAGAGAATTTCAACGTGTAAACGGAGGAATGTGGCCATTGCACGCGACTGTTCCGTTTTGCTATTGCGTTCTCATTTTGTCCAGATGATAAAATGGTTTTTAAGAAATGGCTCAGGATTTTCGGCACGTTGGCTACGTGAAAGTCTTAGGATAGGAGGGTGGAGTGGGAATTTATTGCAGCAACGTTGGGTGTAGAATTTTTTATAATTTTGTTTGTGGTTTTAAGCTTGTCTTTAGAATTGTCTGATTTCTCCTATTTGTGGCTTGGAAATGTGGAATTCCGACATAAGATTATTTAGGAAATTTTATTATGATTGCAACAATTTGGAATAATCGAGGGGCTCATGACTAAATGATAACAGCCACATGGGTCAATCAAAGGTTAAGCTACGCTTGCTGCGGTCGGTTCGTGGATGGGTGACAATCAATTACATATCGAAACCTCGGAAAACACGTTAAGCTGTTGGTCTTGGCTGTCATTCGTAGATCTTTGACAGTCGTTACGGGTCGTCAGAAGTTCGTAAGTCTGACAACCAGTCTTACGAAGAGGTATCGTATTACCCAGTAACTGGGTTGTGGAGGTCAGATAGGCATTCACTCCATATAAAATACTGGTACTCAGCTGTATGTTGAGTGGTCTGGTCAGACTGGATGCCGACATCCAGTCTAACCAGACCACCCAACATAGTTGGGAAACGGCTCAGCAGATGGCAAAATTTTGGTATAATGATTTGCGTAAAAACAATACAACGTTGTTTGGTTCGCTATTATGTTGTAGATTTTGCCAGCACTTACATCACATTTTATCAGACGAATAATTAAAATCAACTTATGTAAAAATAAATAAGTACCAGCCTCTGAAACAAAATCGCGAAGGTCAACAAAAAAGCTGTTAGATAAATTAAAATATATAGCAACAAAATATTACCTACATTTTTTGCTACCGCTACAGGCATGATTTTGACAAGGGTCAATTATTATAAATTCAATATTTCATCTACTTGATGCTAAAACTCATATGTTTTGCAAACATTTTTTGCGATAAACAAATTCATGTCTTGTCGGGCTGCGAAAAAGCAGCATTTTGGTATGATGTAAGAGCATAAATGAGTGAAATATTATGGAGGCAGGGGTTATAAGTATACCTACTTATAGTTCGGCAATTAGGTTTTTGGGGCGCGTCCGTAGTAATAACAGCCGCACAGGTCGATCGATCAGGTTAAGCTACCCTTGCCGCGGTTGGTCCGTGGATGGGCGACACACTTCACATACCAAGACCCCTCATTACATGCACAACATTACAGAATTTAATCCCAAGACGGTGTACAGAGCAAATTACAAACTGAAAAGTTAGGTACTTACACAAAAACACACTTAAGTAACCAAAAACAAAACACAATAATACTTGTAAAATAAACAAAACGTATCAAGTGACAAAAAAAAAATTTAAACTAAATATTATCTTTCATCCGTCTTCTCACTGTGATTTTGAAAGCGCCGCCCACAATATCCGATTAACTACAACCAAGGTACAGTTTCAAGCACAATAGCCACCCATCCCAGTGAAAAACTACATCCAACTCCTCAGCTAAACATAAAATCAAAAAAGGCAAATCCACGGAGACACCGTCTACAAACAGGCGCAAAGGGTCCCTTTATAATTGCAGCCGGAGGCTGAAAGGCCTTTGAGAGAACACGACGGATTTAAGCGTTTCGCCATACTGCTATCACAGGATAGTACAGAAGGTCGCCTCTAAACAACGAGCGACAACGCACGCACACATACTTCTAGATACGATTCACGTACAGCGAGTGCAAGCGCACTCGCGACTGGCATTCGTTTGAGATCCCCGTACGTGAGGTCTATTATATAAATTCATGTTTCCAATTTATTGATGTTATTTCAACTTAAACAAATATCAACTTTAGTGCTGTGACAATAAAGTCGATTTCAGAGTACTATTGAAAAAGTTATCAAAATGTTTGAAGTTGTAACGTAAACTGAACTTTATTGTGTAGGTGTTAAAGTTATTTTTCCAATGACTATTTTTTTTTACATGTTTGTCAAATAAAGTGCAATGCAGGGTTACGCGTCTATGTGTGCGTGTGCCCGTTTTCGCTCTTTGTCTGGAACAACCCTTCTGTATCTATCTATTTTGTGTTACTATCTTTAATTTATTGGGCATTTTGTTTCTTAATATTCCAAGGGTTGCTGACGACAAATTTCTTCTTCCCTATGGGCTGTTTATGAAAATTCTTGGGTCAATACCCTGGATGAAAGGAATATTTATTGTCTTGATATATTTCATTATAATTTATAGCTACTGTTATAAGCAGCTAACAGGTGCTAATAAGACCATATTACTAACAAGTTTCTGAAAACACGTTCAATAGAATCTGTTGTGAAATATTTTGATTGACCGTTGTTGCCATGGTTCATTAAATAATTCAATATGACCACTTATCGATTCCTTACTTCGAAACAACGTCAACTCCTTAGTTGATCACGACATCTGCTATTAACGTATCCTCTATGATACAATCGCGTGGTTTGAACTGTCAAAATACATGTTGTTCGTACGGTTGACATTTCGATTCTTTGCCGCACTATATTGACGTGGTTTGCACGTGGTAAAATTTCGCAGGGAATAATACAGAATTGGGCCCCAGCTAATATAAGATTTGAAAATAGCTCAAACTAATTAAGACTTTCTGAAAATTATGGTTAGAATAAAAACTGATGCTTGAGACTAGAATATAATAAAACACTCTTCATTATGTACACTATACATAGATTTAAATATAGATATTTAACATAATGAGAGCTAGACATTTTTATGTTCACTAGTAAGTTTGAAGCTCTAAAAAAGCAAGTTATTTTCTTAACCCAAAACTAATACAATAAAACTGATATTTCATAAGAAACCATAAAGTAATTTCGTTCTAGACACAACCCAAAATGAAAAAGGTACCAAACTTTATTAAAGCTATCATATTACCAATTATTTCGAAAACCACACTCTCTCCGACTATCCTTTTACTGAATTATTACGGCAGCAGAGTCTGAGAAATGAAGACCAATATTTCGGAATTTCTTAGCAGCATGGATGAATTTGATAAAATTCTATACATAGTGTAGTAGGATGGGTCTTTTACCCGACTACGGCAGAAAGGATTATGGATCTCATTGGCTATATGTATGGAGATAGTTTGTAACCTATTAAACTGCGGGACACTTAATACCATGTCTTGCGTGTCCTGTCAACTGCACTTTACATGAACTGATGGGGGCTAGTGATGGCGACAAACACGTAGACGAATTCTGGGCGGTGGACGCGCTAATAAGAAAAAAAACTACGGCTTAGTGTTTTTACGCCCACTAAATGGGACCTAGTTGAGGCTCAAAAAAGTGGCACATTTATATTTGAAGTTCGAAGGTCCATGAAGCTTGGGGGCATCCCACACTACGCTTGTCAATCCACGGTGTCCATTCTAGAACTCGTCTGCTCCACAGGCCATCGGTCTTTCGACAAACATGGCCGGCCCACTGCCACTTCAGTTCGCTTACTCTGCAAGCTACCTATGTTGGTTACTCCGTTAAGGTGGCTGGGACAGACTGGATGCGGAAGGCCTGGGAGAGCCCTATGTTCAGCAGTGGACTGATAGGCTTAGTAGGCGACTCGGCAGCTGAGTCTCGACAGGCTGAGTTGATTTTTGATTTTGATTATTTGAAGGAAATCAGAATGGGCATTATATTAATGAACCAATTTGAATAAAACGATTGAAGTCCTTTAATATATTGATCCATAGTGGTTTTATAGACACCCTATTTTCTTGTTTCACTTTTTCAGTTTTTTCGATAGTAGGTATTTAGTTTTAATTTTTCGTATAACAGGTGGCCTCTAACCTGCCAGTTCGAAACGAGTGTGAAGTAATGTTATTCATGGGAATGTTAATACAATTTTATTTCGATTGGATAATCTTAAGTGCGGATTTTACGACTCCTCCACCTCCATTTAATTTAATTTCCTCGAGAGCATAGAGTTCGAAGCTTTTGATAGCATTTACTTCTGCGAATTTTTATGTATTGATTAGGATTTATTTTTAGATTCAGCTTCTAGGATATTATTTGGTGAAAGAAAATACATTTATTTGGCACAAACTAAAAGACACTCAATACACCAGATACATACATCAGATAAAATAAACAATAAAATAAAAAAAGATTAAATAAAAAGTGTGAAGTCCGATATAAGAAATTAGCAGGAAAGTATGCCTCACGGCTGCGCCAAAAAGGCCCAGTTCAGCAAAAATGCCAGACAACTAGTGCGTGACGCTGGAGCTGGGCTGGTGGTACGTACATCATAATTATAATCAGCCTATAATGTTCCCACTGCTGGGACACAGGCCTGGGCTGTAATCTACCACGCGGACCGAGTGCGGGTTGGTAGATGTCACATGTCTTAGATTTTTTGGTTCTAAGACATCCGATGAAGACACTGGTTTCTTCACGATGTTCTCCGTCACAGTTTTGAGAGGTGATGAAATTATTTATACCGAGTAAAGCGCCTGCCTGGATTCGAACCAACGACCTACAACTCGTAAGTGGGGACCGATACCACTGGGCTACCACTGCTATCGGTGGTACGTACAGTTAACTGCATATCCTGTGGTAACAATTTCACATTGACAGTGCCCTATGTTGTAGCAGTGAGAGTGATTTTCGTAGTGCAAGTGTTAAAACTAATTTGAGACTAGGCTGTACCTTGAGTATTTTTTTAAGAATAATTTCTTAGCTCCTAATAGAGTGCCCCTTTACATCGCTGACATAACATGCTGTCTTCACTTTCATATGAGTTGATAGTGGGTGTCAAGTCAAGGGGTTGCGTAACTGGGTACCAGTAACTGGGTTGTGGAAGTAAGTCGTTCCATGTAAAATGCTGGTTTTCAGCTGAATCCGGTTAGACTGGCAGCCAACCCCAACAGAGTTGGGAAAAGGCTGGGCAGATAATCATGATGTTGATAAACACGCAATTTTTTAGCTAGCCAGCATTGCAGCTATGTAATGTATTAAATGTATTTTTCATCCCACTATCTCGGAAAGAGTATTTTTAATCTTCAATATCTGAGTGGAAAAGCCGTTTTTATTCTCTAGAGGATAAAGTAAATTGAATTTAGAACATCGTGTGCACTAACTTTGTGAATTAAAAAAAACATTAAACCTATTTACTGCTACCTCTATGGTGCCGAATATATCATACAACTTTTTTTTAATTTGTTAAAAACTCAGACTCGGAACCTTCTTGGTGTTCTTTTTTCAATTTGCTTTGTACGCGGTTCTTTACGCGGCATTTTTTCACGTCATAATTATACCTTAGTATTATTTTGTTATAATTTAAAGATTATTCTGTAATACTTACCTGTCATAATGTAGTAATTAATACCTAAACTGAAATAAAAGTGTACCTATCTTGTGATTGTAAACGTTTTTTTTTTTGCATTTAGTCATTTCCTCGCTGAGGTGGAATGAAAAGTTACGTGTTGCACACGAGTGCAAAGATTTTTCACCTCGTGCTCTTTTGATTCCCTCGCTAACGCTATCCGAAATCCTTCGCTTGCTCGGTCATCAAAATTGAACACGCGGTTAAAAAGCAACTTTGCACTCTTGTATAACCAATAACTATTATCTACCAACCCGCACTGGGCATGCGTGGTGGATTACGGCCCACACCCTCTCTCAGAGAGGAGGCCTGCGTCCCAGCAGTGGGAACATTATAGGCTGATAATGAGAGGTAGTTGCTGAAAATCCGAGCTGTTGACGATAGGTTTGTCCGAAGTCACAGCATTTTGCTGAGCAATGTTGTTTGTTTGTTATAAAAGTAGTTGTTTTTTCCACTCTGCAATTGGCATTTTGTTTTGAATGTTGTTTGTTTCTTGTCACTTGCCAGTGTCTTAATCGCAATGGTCCCTGGCCCTGACATCAAGCAATGGTCAAAACTGTCAACCTTTTATTGCTTAAGTTGGTACGAGGCTTTTGAGTTTTTTGTATCATCTGCCTAGCCTTTTCCCAACTATGTTGGGGTCGGCTTCCAGTCTAACCGGATGCAGCTGAATACCAGTATTTTACATGAAGCGACTGCCTATCTGACCTCCACAACCCAGATAAATGGATGGATTGTATATTTTGTAGTATCTCATGTGTTTTTTATGCTATGTATTTTTGTGGTGTACAATAAAGTATATAAAAATAAATCAATAATAGGTAATACGAAACCCCTTGGTAAGACTGGTTGTCAGACTTTCGGGCTTCTGACGACCCGTAATGACTGTCAAAGATTCACGAATGACAGCCAGGACAAAGGGCTTAACGTGCTTTCCGAGGTACGGAGGGGTCTTGGTATGCAAACATGATCACCCATCCACGGAACAACCGCGGCAAGCGTAGCTTAACCTGATCGATCGACCCGTGCGGCTGTTGTTACTTAGCCATAAGCCCCTCATTTTGGCTATTTTGTGTGCGTGTATTTTATGTATTTTTTTATGTACGTTTTGTTTGTGCAGAATAAATAATTTTTCTTTTTTCTATAATGCAGTTTACTATAACTCATCCTTGAACAAAATCCCAATAACCTATTTAGTCAACAATTACAGAATCCACTTTCAGCAATCTCAATATTCAATAACGCGAACGCCTTATCAGCTGAATGATATCTAACCCAATTATTTGAACAGATGCCGCGCATTTGTCTAATGAATTGAAATAAAATGTACCACCTGTGACCTTCTCGCCAAATTTTATTGTTCCACCATTTTATTATTGAGTTCTAGAGTTCGATCAGGGATTTGGACTTTCACTCATTTGAAGACTTGCTGTGATAAGTTTAAGATAAGCCTTAACATACTCAACCTATAATGTTCCCACTGCTGGGACACAGGCCCCTCTTTGAGAGGGAGTAAGGCCGTAATCCACCACGCGGGCCCAGTGCGTATTGGTAGATGTCACATGTAATCGAATTTTTGGTTCAAGGACATGTCGGTTTCCTCACGATGTTTTCCTTCATCGTTTTGAGAGCAGTACCGATGATATAATTTACACAAAGTAAAGCACTTGACTGGGTTCAAACCTGCGACCTAGAACTCGTAAATCGCGGTTATGATCACTTGGCCACCACTGCTCCCACTGCTGCATAAGCCTTAAGTTTTTAAGAAAATATTAAAGTTCTATGTTAAAGAAAGTTTTATGTACTCGTAGTAATTTTAAGTTCATTGTTTTTAAAAAGGTTTTTACTTAAATTTTATTTATATTCGAACCAACCAGATGACACGATGTACATAGCTCCAATGAAGTCTTTTACTTACTTGAATTGTGGTTCTTTACTCCATTCTGAGAATCTGTTTCACTCAATTCTTCATTTCCGCACATAAATCACATAATAAATAATACATTATGTGAAACCACGTCTTCCAAAAACATCTTTGAAAGCTTTCAGAATCCAACATCACTCAAAACATAATATTTGTATTCAAATTACGTAATTATACTTATAATCACGTTAATTAGTCCATAATCACATCTCTTAGTAACGTAATTGATCATATGTTGTGCCCTAATTAACTCGTTTCGAAGTGGGTTAGCCCCTTCTGGTAACACTGCAAGGGATTTTGAACTTTATCTGTGAATTACCAAGGTTAAAATTCATTTGCAAAGGCCGGTTGGAAAGTTTGCAAGGCAAAAATTATGCCTAGCCTTTAATGTTATCTCAAAATTTTCGCTTATAAGGACGTGAGAGAGCCTCCTTGGTTCTGATAAGAGGCGTTTGTCGTTTGTGCCAAAGTTTCTGAGGTTTTAGGTGAAGTTTTTAGACCTTGACATGTCCTAAAGACCTGTCGTTCTAAGATTTGAGGCGATAACTAAATAGGGGTTGACGTTTCTTGTTCAAATTGGGCTTTCTGTCTCAACTAACTGTCTATCAGGATAGTTGTGGGAGATTGTGGAATTTAGGTTTGAGTGATTGGTTTCCGGGGGATGCCTGGACAAGAAAACATTTGTATGGCTTTTACGGGAACAGCACATCACTCTATTCCGAACAGTTGCAAGTCCTGAGAGCTCAAATCTACAAAGCGGCGAGTCCTACAGGATACATTCCTGGGATAAAGACAAAATTTCAGCACAATGACGTCTTTGGTCAATAAAAAGTGATTTCCACGTGATGTGGCCCCGACACTCCATACAAACGATCTCATAGAAATACCTGTTGGTAATACAGGAGCATCATTCAGCTGCAACTGGTTAGACTGGTAGCCGACCCTAACATAATTATAGTTGGGAAAAGGCTAGGTAGACAATGACAATTACCGGCTCGAGAATTTAATGCAAATATTCTCGTCACCACCACACACCACACCACACCACATTAACTAATTTGTCAAGGGAGTCGATCACAAGGTTATTGTGCGTTAGAGTACCTAATTATTAACAAACAACTATTTTAAGTTCCTATGTTACCTATGTATGTTGTTAACGTCATGTTAAAAGGTCGTCGCCACGTGTAAGAATAAATGTGAAGATCAAGGGCGAGCCCTTCCGTTTTATACAATCTTGTTTATGAATGATTTTATGTCCTTTCCGGTTTATAACGACTCGACTTTTTACACCTAATTGAAATTTGAAAATTCTTATTTATTTGTTCTTATTTAGCTGCGCCCCGCGGTTTCACCGGCATAAGTTTCGATCACGTGGGAATAACGGGATAAAAAGTATTCTATATGGTAATCCTGGTAAAAACTATCTGTGTGCAGAATTTCATCCCAATCCGTTTAGTAGTTTTTGTGTGAAAGAGTAATAAACATCCATCCATCCATCCATACAAACGTTCACGTTTATAATATTAGTAATATATTAGTAGGATAATTAAGTATAGGTAAACTTAAATGTTGGAATGTCAGATCATTATGACTAAGTGTTATGGATCTGTAAAATTACGTATGTGAAGACCAAAATTGTTCCAACACAAAAAAAATAAACATTAAAATTGATAAAAATACAAGTAATGTGCCTAACATAAAATTCACTAATCCCTTTTTTAATCGAATTTCTTAACTGACTGCCTCGTTAATCTAGTGGTCGCAAGGTGGCACTGCTGAGCATGAGCTCCTGGGTTCGATTCCCGTGTCGGTGTTATTGAGTTTTTCCGTCAGTCAGTGGGAATGTTATAGGCTGATTATGTGTGTTATTTTTACAAAGTAAGGAATAAGGCAGTAGTTTAGAAGCTATAATAGGTACATCAAATTCCGTAATCATTTTTAATGGAATTTCAAAACTAAATACTTAGTATGAACGTAAATGTTAACTAATAACTATAAAAAAACATAATTACATAGGGGTTCATTTATAAACGTTGCTTAAAGTTATGTAATGATTAGCGACTATTTAACCATACAACATATCTTAAATTTAGGCACACACACAATCCTACCAGGGGCTTGTGGCTAAGTAATTACAGCAGCACGAATGATCAATCAGGTTAAGCTACGCTTGCCGCGGTTGGTTCATGGATAGGTGGTCACCCATCCATGGACCAACCGCGTCTTGATATATCGCATCTTCGTATACCAAGACCCCTCTGTGCCTCGAAAAGAACCTAAAGCCGTTAGTCCCGGCTGTCATTCGTGGATCTTTGAGAGTCGTTACGGGCCGTCAGAAGCCCGAAAGTCTGACGATCAGTCTTACCAAGGGTATCGTATTACCCAGTAACTGGGCTGTGGAGGTCAGATAGGCAGTCGCTTCATGTAAAAAATTGGTATTCAGCTGCATCCGGTTAGACTAGAAGCTGACCCCAACATAGTTGGGCAAAGGCTGGGCAGATGATGACACAATCCTCCCAATAATCCCACACAATTACTCGTATCATAAATTACATCCGGTCTTTAATTATTTTTACAATTTTCGTGAAAATGATCATAAATTATTTTCCAGCTAAAGTTTATTCTTCCCAGAACATAGTTTTACGATCCTTTCTAATTACAACGCGTTTGTAAGGCTCCTTTCACACCAGCGTGCGCGGTCGTCAGGTGAACGGTGGATGGCAATGCTGTTTGAACGGACAGCTGTGCTACTGGAGAATTTGTTGCGCCACTACTTCTTTCCAACTTAAGCATTAGGAAGTGGAGAAGGGCGGGCTTTTTGGGGAACTATCTTATGTAATTTTGATGTTCATAAAGTGCTGATTTTCAGCCTAGTTAACGTTTGCAATAACGATGGCCGATGGGCCGAAAGGTTCTGGAGTAGCGACCGCGTATCGGAAGACGTAGCGTTGGAAGGTGGACCGATAACCTTGTCAAAGCCGCAGGAACCCGTTGGATGCGAGAAGCACAGAGCAGCTGTGGCCGTCTCTCGGCTGAAATGATGATGTTTGCTATAACATTTTAATTTGTTCCAGCGTTTTGGCACCTCTGCAAAATGTTAAAACAAATATAAAATGTTGTGTCGTAAAATACATTAAGAAAGTGCTGAGTGCACAGCTCCTTACTTTAAAAGGAGTAAACTGGAAAAATAACTGGTAGTCTTCAGACTGTACCTCCGAATAGAGATATATCAAAATTGTGTACCTACAAAAAAAATATTTTGCGGAAAGTGGCAGGCTATTTCTATCACCATTTCATGTCATTAACTTATTAAAAAAATGTAATCCACCATATGAGCATATTCTGCCAGTCTTATCCATGTACGACTCAGGAAAATTAATTGTTAAGCAAATTGACACCCTACGTAAATTGTTCGTGTTATAGGCGGTTTATATAATTGTCAAAGAATTGAAATTTTAATTTGCGTAACAATGAATTTCCCCGACTACGATATTAGCGGTGTTGGTCTAGATCGCGAGCTTGGGTGGAATATTTGCAGTGAAGTACGTCGAAAAAATGCCGATGTGTCGGGACCCTTACTTAGCTGAAACCATTTCATGACCTGGGTTTTGTTTCTGAAAACTTAATTAAAATTTGGATCTCATAATAATGACCGTATCGGGTTAAAAGAAACGCAAACTTAAAGCTTTTGCAAAAGTACTTGAACACGTTGTAATAATAATAGATTGAAGTAAGTTAAATACTTCGTTAGTTGCAGAACTTAGCGGAAATTTTAACAATCAAGATACATATTTCTTTCTTGCTTTTGTTTTATTTTATTCTGGACAATGCTGTTTTTTAGGGTCATGCCAACGAGACCCTATTACAAATCCTCCGCTGTCCATCCGTCTGTTCGTTCGTTTGTGTGTCAGCGGGCTGTATCTCATGAACCGTGTTAGGTAGACAGTTGAAATTTCCAGAGTGTGTAGTGCCGTTATAGCAAAAAATAATAAAAATTAAATTAAATTACAGATCAAAGAGTGTTTATTATGACATTTACGAGTACGCTCGAATAACTCGACATAATGTATGGATCAACTGCTTTTTTTTCACGATTTCAGGGTTGATCGAATAGTAAAAGTTATAATGAGGATACAATAACCGCTTTTAAGGAATAAAACGATCAAAACTTTAGAGTGCATAATAATAATATGTATGTAGTTTAGATGACAAACCTACAATTTGGTATCTTGCATCTGATCTGATGATGGAGCCAGGAGATGGATAGTGGAACTCTTTAGGGGCTACTTGTAAACCCACGAGTGTACTAGTAGCCCTTAATCGTCATAACTTCGTTGAAAGCCAATGAAGTTATGACTAGTAAAAATATACTAGACGCAAAAGTAAAAAATAAAATTTAAAAAAATACGCTTTTAACACGCAGTAAATGTATATAACATTTACTGTAATAATAAAAATTGAATTCGATAAGCGTGGAGTGCACTTATAAATAATTCAAAAGGCGTGGAGCGCTTTTTGAATTCAATGTAATTTAATTATTTTATTTTAGTGCGTGTACGAGTGTTTACTAAAATTAAAGGAACTACATATTTTTTGCACTAATCATTTACCGTTTCCGATAGACTTTATATTGCCTAGTTTAATCTGACGCCAGCACATCAAGTTACTACAATAATTATGTCAAATTTCAGCTTTATCGCTAAACCATTAGGTTCAAGGTTGATTGGGAAAATTTTACAGTTTCGGGTAGCTTGATGTGCTGGCGTCTGTACGTTGTAAAATATAGGTAAGTGAATTTATTTTAAAAATTTCAGGAAATTCAGAGGTTATATTATAAAATATCAACCAAACCTGTGAATTTCCTGAAAATTATAAAATGTCAAAAGCCTGAAATTCTGGCAACCGGGCTGAGCTTGTGATAATATCGGTTTTCCTCAGTAATTGGGTAGAGTTCAGATGGCAAATGCTCTATTAAAACCGGTCAAGTGCGTGTCGGTCCACGCGCAGTGTAGGGTTCCGTAGTTTTTATAACAGCCAAGTGCGGGTCGTATTCGCTGACTGATAGTTTCGTACCATGCTCTAACTAAAAGCCAAACATGACCTACCCAATTTGACTTCCTATACAAATCCTCACCTGATCCGACAATTTTGCACGGAAAGTTTTATTTTAAATTTTTGAGATTTGAATAAGACTTGTCATAGCCGGTGTTTTGAATTTAAATACAGGACACAGAGCTACACTACTCACTTGTCACAAAAAAAATAAAATTGAGGAATTCTATGGAGTTGTTCGAAATTTTCGAGTCAAATACAATTGGTCGACTATTACTCGTAAACTTGTAAAGCCCACATAGGTGTGATAGTTTTCCTTTAAACTTCGTTAAATATAAGTACTACTGCCGTGACATTTGAATTTCTAACTACAACCGTTTAGTTGGTAGAAGGGGGGGACACTTGACTCTAACGAAAATTGGTACTTTAAAGCTTGATAAGTCACGGACGATTTACTTAATCCAAAAACGGTCTTCCCAAGACCCTAATATTTTTGAAAGACCTATCTAACGATATCCCACATTATGGGAAAAAAAAATTATCATCCCCACTTTACACGTAGCGGAGGTACGCAAAATAATTGTTTTTTATTTTATTTTATTTTACCACTTTTTTGGTGTCATTTACGTGTATACTCATGCAAAATTACAACTTTATAGTACCAATAGTTTTTGAGCTAAACCGCGGACAGACAGACAGACCGACAGACGGACATGGCGAAACTATAAGGGTTCCTTGTTGACTACGGAACCCTAAAAATGCTGATATTTTAGTGGTTTTTATACTAGGTTCGAAGTCTTAAAGTCAATCTCAATAATTGGACATAGGATTGAGTGATTACAGAATGGAAGAAAAAAATTTCATGGTATGTGCCACACCGTAGAGAGTGGTAAAAAAAAAAGGAGCCTTTCTTCAGCAGTGCAGCTGTGGGTGATGATAATGAGAGATGAAATTATCTTAGTAGTCTTTAAGAAAAATCCAATAACACTTTGCCTGACCTGAGAATCGAACCCAGGACCCCACGCTCAGCAGCTATGCTTGCGACCACGAGACCAACAAGCAGTAAAATCCCGGAGTTTGGAAGCCATTGGTCCTGCGCCTGATCTCTCTCCTGCCGTCCCATCGGGCTATGAAAGAGAGTGAAGAAAGAGTGCACCTGTGTCTGCGCACACACTTGTGCACTATAATATCTCCCGCGCTGAAGGCTAGTCTCCATTGCGACTGGCCGCCATGGCCGAAATAGGTACTGTCTGGAGGAATACACATATAGTCTTTAAGAAGGCTTGTTCCCACACATTTTTCATCTGTAGGACCTCGACTCATGGATAGAGAAACATAAACTTTTTTTTTTTTTGTTAGCCTATTCTGTGTCCCACTGCTGGGCAAAGGCCTCCCATTTTTCCTTCCAAACCTCCCTGTCTTGGGTGATCTCTGGCCATGTCGGCCCTGCAAAAACGTATATAAGAACAGTAATAAAATAGTTGATCACAATATGATTCACAGTAAATCATGCCACAAAAAAAAAATATAATATTATTAGCGTGAAAACGTTATTTTCAAAAACGTCAAACTACCGTGCGGCGCTGTCTATAAAAGGAGGGTGCGGCCAGTACTCGCCCCTCACTCCGTCTCAAGCAGCCGTCGTGATAACATCGTCTTGCAATATTGTGTAAAATCGTTTTTGTGTATCAGGAAGTATATTTTTAAGTTTTAAATCGTATTTGTTAAAAATTGATTAAATTTTAGTATTTAGTCATTACGTTTGTTTTTTTTTTTAAATAAAATTGATATTAACCGCCAATATCAGAAGTGGGATAGGCTCCATTGCCTATCTTTTTTTTCTGTATCGTGCGAAAAGTTTTTGAATTATGTCCGAAAGAGCTACCACTCGCAATAGGGGTAGAAATAGGCGTGATCAAAATAGTGATGCAGCCGAACTCCAAGAAACTCTTGGAGCTATTCTGGCGCGCCTCACCGCGCTAGAAAATACCAGCCTACCCTCAACTAGCACCGTGTTGAGGACAACAACTCCGGAAGCGCGTGCCGTTGTGGCGCCTGGGCAGATCATTGCGTCTTCACCGCAGGAGCCACAACCAGCCGTGCATGAGTCGAACACCAGCATCGTTGGAGAATCGCTTGCAAGTACTTCCACGTCACTGGATGCTACAGATCGCCTCATTGGAGCTTTGAGTGCGTTAACCAAGGTCAGATCCAACCATTATTATATATCAAACTTTGATCCTAGCATACATGATATAGATTCTTGGTGTGAGGAGGTTGAAAGGGCACGTGATATTAATAGATGGGATGACAATGAGTGTTTATCCCGGATCGCTAACTGCCTGAAGGGAGATGCTCGTAGTTGGTTAAACGACTGGGTCACGAACGACCGCACCTGGTCTAACTTTAAGATTGAGTTTAAACCGCTTTGCTCACGAAGAATTGATGTTGCAAATATTTTGTTTGACGTCATGAGTACTAATTCCGACAAATATTCCACGTACGCAGAATATGCTAGGCGCTCCGTCTTGAGACTAAATATTGTTCGAGGGTTAAGCGATGATTTAACGGTCGCGATTGTCATACGTGGGGTAACTGACGCACAAGTACGTGCTGCTGCGACTAACGCTCATTTAACGACCAAAGATCTTGTTGAATTCTTTTCTATTTATACCAAACCGAATTCCAACTCATCCGTAACCTCAGTGAAATCTTCCCAAAGTAAACAGTTTGACCGAAACTCTAGAAAACGTCCACATAATAATAAAAATCGCGAAATTACGTGTTTTTCGTGCGGTACTGTGGGTCATGTGCAGCGCACGTGTCCTAAACAATCGAAAACGATTAAATCTGACGAATCGACAGAAACAATTAATAAGAAACCAAATGGGCCGTGTTCATTCTGTAAAAAGCCAGGTCACGACGCCTCCGTCTGTTTTGCTAAACAAAGATCTGAAGCGCGGAATAAAAACAACGTTAATTTTTGTTTTGAGTTGAAAGGCGCGTCAACAGACAGTGACGTCACAACGGCCGTTATACAGGGTATACCTATAGACGTGCTGATAGATAGCGGATCGCGCGTGTCACTTATTTCGGAATCGGTGCTTAAATATTTTAAGTGTACTCGACTACCCACATATCAGGTATTACGTGGCATAGGTGATCAAAACATTGAGTGTAATAGCCGCGTAACATTAGTTGTAGAATTTAGCGACATTTCATTAGAGGTGGATCTTTTTGTTGTTCCCTTAAAATGCCTAAATGTGCCAGTATTAATAGGAACCGATGTTTTGAACCGTGAGGGGGTTACGTACATTCGTGCAAACAATGAGCAGCGTATAACTCGAATTCCTAGTTCGGTTGTTCAAAATGTATTGCTCATCAACTCAAGTGAACAGTTTTCAGTTAACACGCCACTTGAAGGCAGCGATCGTGAAAAATTAATGTCAGTCGTAAATCAATTTAAGGAATTCTTTATTATTGGGACTGCCTTAACAACAGTCACAACCGGTAATATGCATATTGAGTTGACGAGTGAGACACCGATTTGTTATAGGCCGTACAGACTCTCAATCGACGAAAAATGTAAAGTGCGTGATATCGTAAAAGACTTGCTAGACAAGAAGATAATCCGCGAGTCCAACTCTCCATACGCAAGTCCGATTATTCTTGTCAAGAAAAAAGACGGAAAGGATCGTATGTGCGTTGATTATCGTGCGTTGAACGCGATTACCGTGAAAGATCGCTATCCATTACCCTTGATAGAAGATCATATTGATCGCCTTGGTAAGAGCAAGTTCTTCAGCTGTTTAGATATGGCAACAGGCTTCCACCAAATTTTGTTGGATAGCGACTCTGTAGCGAAGACCGCCTTCGTGACCCCAGAAGGCCATTACGAATATTTAAAAATGCCGTTTGGTCTCGCGAACGCGCCGGTCGTATATCAACGAATAATCACAAATACGCTTAAATCGCTAATAGAGTCTGGTAAAGCCCTTACTTTTATCGATGACGTATTATTGCTAGCCTCTTCTATCGATGAAGCAATCGAGAACGTACGCGAAGTATTAAAAACACTTACTTCTGCGGGGTTTTCAATTAACTTAAAGAAAAGTACATTTGTGGCCACAGAGGTTGAGTATCTAGGTCGAACTATCTCTGAAGGTCAGGTTAGACCGAGCGAGCAAAAAATTAAGGTTTTAATTGAATCCCCTGTGCCCACAAATGTAAAGCAGGTTCGACAGCTACTCGGTTTGGCAGGGTATTTTCGTCGCTACATACCCGGCTATGCATCTAAGACGGCGCCCATTGCTAGTTTAACACGGGGTAACGTTAAATTTCATTGGGGCGAGGAACAAGAAAACGCGCGTAAATACTTAATCCGTTGTCTTACAAGCGAACCTGTGCTTGCCATTTTCGATCCGTCGTTACCAACCGAGTTACATACGGACGCGAGTTCTATCGGTTACGGCGCAGTTCTTATTCAGGTTCATGAGAATGGTAAACGACGAGTAGTGGCTTACTTTAGTAAAACTACACAAGGTGCCGAACCACGATATCATTCTTATGAGCTTGAGACGCTCGCGATCATTAAAGCCTTGCAACACTTTCGCCACTATTTGTTGGGTATATCTTTTAAAATTGTGACTGACTGTAATGCGCTTAAACTAACGGAACGTAAGAAAGATCTTTTACCACGCGTCGCGCGTTGGTGGATATACATGCAGGATTTTAACTTTACGATAGAATATAGAAAGGGCGTTATGATGCAACACGCTGATTATCTAAGTCGAAATCCTGTTGATGTCCTCCAAATAACTAGGCCGAAAAACTGGGCACAGATTGCTCAATCTGCGGATGAGGAAACTCGTACTCTAATTGACAAAGTCAACAATAACGAGCTAGACTCTTCCCGGTATGTTGTTCGTAACGATCTATTGTATTATAAATACACCCCCACGGGCCAGGAGCCAAAGCTACTATGCTTCATACCCAAAGGTCACAGATTAAGTCTCTTAAGAATTTTTCATGACCAGCATGCACATATAGGTGCCGACAAGACTATTGACCTAATTTTGCGTCATTTTTGGTTCCCAGGGCTCTATGCCTTTGTAAAGAAATACGTAGGTCATTGTTTGATTTGTCTTTCGTCCAAGAAAGTTCCTAGGGCTCCTCATTACCCGATTTCATCATGGCATAAGCCAGATACTCCATTTAACACGGTCCACATGGACGTGTTAGGTCCACTACCTATTTCAAATGATAACAAGTATGTACTGCTCATTGTAGATGCCTACTCTAAGTATTGTTTGTTTTATGCGATAAAAAGGCAAGATTCAAACGAATTAAAACAAACGTTTTCAAACGCCGTTTCCCTATTCGGTACTCCCAAACTAATTGTGTGTGATAGAGGGCGAATGTTTGAAAGTGCTAGTTTTCAGGGCTGGGTTTCTGCAATGGGTAGCGAAATTCATTTTGTAACACCTGAGATGCATAGTGAAAACGGTCAAGTCGAACGTTACTGCCGTACTTTGCTCAATATGTTACGTATAGAGGCTTCTAAACCAGAGAGTAAATGGTCCGATTCCTTGTGGGAAATGCAGCTCGTTATCAATTGCACTAAACACAAGACCACTCAGATCTCACCGTTGCAATTGCTTATTGGTGTTGAAGCTGTCACGCCTGTTATAAGATCACTTGTTCGCGATATCGCTGTTAATGACGTCCGACCGAATCGCGAGGGGTTAAGGGAGTTACAAAGACAGCGCGCTAGCGAACTGCTGGACCAGAATAGATGTAAACAAGATGAGTACGTTAATAGGAATCGGAAAGTCAAGCGTACGTTTAATCTAAATGATAATGTGTTTGTAATAAAAACTTCTCAAGTTACAGGCAAGCTGGACTCGGGGATGCGAGGGCCATATCGAGTGGTGAAAATCCTTCCCCACGATCGATACGAGCTACAGCTTCTAACTGGTTCGTATGGCAAAGTCACTCAGGCTGCCGCTGAGCACATGGTTGCTTGGCGAGGAGAGTGGACCCCCGAGTCGTGTGCCACGTTTTTTGAAAGTAAGCAAATTTTTGTATTAACTTTGCTATCTAAAGCATGCATGATCATGTATTATATCAAATGTGTTTGATTACATGGACTGAAAGAGTCGTGTGTACGTGCATAGTGGTTGTAAGGGCATTGAGAGATGTCTCTGCCGAGAGACGTGCTAACTGGGTGCCTCCGTCTCAGTTTATTTGTAAGGGCATTGAGTTAGTGTAATTCTGCCAAAAGAGACGTGCTAACTGGGTGCCTCCGTCTCAGTTTATTTGTAAGGGCATTGAGTTAGTGTAATTCTGCCAAAAGAGACGTGCTAACTGGGTGCCTCCGTCTCAGTTTATTTGTAAGGGCATTGAGTTACAGTGTAATTTTGCCTAAAGAGATGTGCTAACTGGGTGCCTCCATCTCAGTTTATTCATAAGGGCATTGAGACGCGTCTCTGCCAAGACGAGCTAACTGGGTGCCTCCGTCTAGATTTGTGTTGCATCTAATTACATCAACAGACAGTAATAAGGATATTACTAATAAGTGCTATTCTCTCATTTTTTTTTAGCTGAAGAGGATAGTCTTACAGCACCATCGACCAGTGCAACTAGCTGTGAAAACCATGCAAGTCGTGGAGATGCAGACACACACCAGGGTCCACTAATTACTGATGCAGCTATTGAAGACATGAGCCCTTCGCGTCGCCCGAGTCCACTTGCCGAGGATCGTGACTGCAGCGAACAAGGACCACCATCTGGACAATGTGGCTGAGGACAGCCACACGTCAGGAGAGGCCGTATTAGCGTGAAAACGTTATTTTCAAAAACGTCAAACTACCGTGCGGCGCTGTCTATAAAAGGAGGGTGCGGCCAGTACTCGCCCCTCACTCCGTCTCAAGCAGCCGTCGTGATAACATCGTCTTGCAATATTGTGTAAAATCGTTTTTGTGTATCAGGAAGTATATTTTTAAGTTTTAAATCGTATTTGTTAAAAATTGATTAAATTTTAGTATTTAGTCATTACGTTTGTTTTTTTTTTTAAATAAAATTGATATTAACCGCCAATAATATGTTAAAGAAGCCACAACAGACACATAAAACGCGTCAACAACTAATGACACAGCCGCGAACGCCATAAGCATAAATATCCCCAAACGAGTCGCTTTTGACGCCATAAACGATAAAACTGTCACTGATTATGCATCAGAAGATGTGTACCAAATAACCTTACAATCCTGTTCACTAATGCTCGGTTCCTATAAACAAAAACGAATCGTTTTGCTTACGAACGGTAGCATTTTTTACTATCAAACTAGGCATATAAACAGATCAGTAGGCTAGTTTGACCTGCGCTATCTAGTACCATAGATTTGCATAGTAGACTAGGGTTTATCCAAAGCTATGAGGTCTTTGCTTCATTATTGGTAAAGATACAGGAGTCTTCATTTTAACCAATAACGGTCCGTAAATTATAGGAATCGGCCATTATTATATAAGGCCTCGGCCAGGGCAAGGTGCTTGCCTGGGTGCTTGATCATCTGTCAAGACTTTTCCCAATTATTTACGGGTCAGCTTCAAGCCGAACTGGATGCTGGTTACTACCATTATATTGCGTGGAGTGACTGCCTATTTGACGTCCACAAAATCAAGATCAAAAGTCATTTATTCAAAGTAGGCTGGGAACGCACTTTTCTAACTTCAAAGTTACATAAGGCATTCCGCCAAAACGCCCGCCCTTCACAACTTCGTGTGCCCAGTTGCATACGGGTAACATAACACCGCTTGGTAAAACTGGTTATCAGACACAACTGCCCCGTTGGTTTCGTGGTTGCAAGTGCGAGTGCTGAGCGTTGGGTCCTGGATTCGATTCCCAGGTCGGGCAAAGTATTACGAGTTTCTTAGTTATGTACAGCCTGGAGTTTGGAAGCTGGCGGTATAATACCCCCGTGCCTCAAAAAACACATTAAGCAGTGGGTCTTGCGCCTGATCTTTCTCCAATCGTTTCGGGTTGCCGTCCCATCGGACAAAGAGAGCGAAGGAAGCGAGAGTGCACCTGTATCTGTGCACACACTTATGGACTATAATATCACCCGCGTTAAAAGCTAGTTTCCATTGAGGCAGGCCACCATGGCCGAAATACGTTCTGGAGGACTATTATTACTATTATCAGACACTGAAAGAAAAAAAACAGTATCAGATACATTTTGGAATCACCTTTTGCGTCCATAATTTAGTGTCTGTCGCGGGCGCCTAGGGCGAGTGATCGTCTATTGTTTTTCTCCTTTGGAAAAATATCTACCCTCTTCTACGCTTTGCAACAACTAGTGACACACTGTGACCACCTAATCCCACCCAGGACCGCGTCCGCATCCACTCTGGTCACCACGCGTTCTCCCTGGACGAAGTCTTATACAGTCCTTTTCTCACTCACTCGGTTAAAGAAAAAAAAACAAAAGAAATGAAACAGTAATAATTTACCAAAACATTAATTCCGGCTGCCACATCAAATATACGAGAATTTATAGCGGGAAAAACTTCGCCAATAAGACTGCACCATTCTCATTTAATGGGTAGCTTTTACGCACGACTTCGTTCATTCAATTCAGTTAGTCAAATAGTGGGATTCACCTAAATTCGTTCAGTTTTCGAAGTGATGGTCAAACATGTAAAATTTTATTGGTTTTGTTCTACTTTGCAGAGTGGGTTCTGGAAATTTTGGCGCTGTTTGAATATTCTAGTATACATATTTGAGAAGGTTAAAATTAAAATTTTAGAGCAACACAAATATTCATACATGCTTGTTTATGAATACGCAGCCTGCCTCAATCAAAATCAAAAACACTAAATATTTTATTTCTTAAAAACCTACATTGGGCACTTATGAAACATCAGAAGCTATGTGCACGGTTCCAATTAATCGTTACCTATGGAGAAGAGCCGGCACAAAACTCCACGATTACTCTTTTAGAAATAATAATGCCTAAGATACGGAACCAAGTAATGACATATTTTACACAAAAACTACATAGCCCACAAAAAAACCTACGACTACCTCCAATATCTGTGTCACTAAGGTTCACTTCAGTCTTTTTATTTCCAAAACTCATACCTGAAAACCACAGTATTTTACCAACGAAACCCGTACTGCCACAAAATAGATAGGTACAGAAGGTCGGCTCCATACAACGAGCAAAAACGCACGCACATATAGACACACTTTACGTACAGCGAGTGCAAGTGCACTCGCGACTGGCATTTGTTTGAGATCGCCACACGTACGCGCCTATGTGTGCGTGTGCCTGTTTTCGCCCGCTGTATATTGCTTACCTTCTGTACCTATTATGTTTCGTGTCAGTACTGCTTCACAAACTGCGAACAAAAGAGGAGCATTCCTTGCACTGTCAGTAGGTGGGTACTGTATGAATATTCGATGCTCTTCGACTAGGTAATGTGATGTTCTGTCGGATTCGATTTCTTTGTTGCTTCTCTTTGGTGACTTTTATTTGCTTTGGTACTATTTTAAGGGTTTCCTTAAATGCTTTTTTGAAAACTTATAATATTAAGTACGAGTATATCTATTGATTTTATGGCAGTAGATATGACTTAAATTCCAAGATCCTTCCAAATTCCAAGAACACAAGATACTCACCCTAACTTGCTTATACATTTTCGAAATCTGCAAATTTGTACGAAAACATCCAGACTACTATACCACTCGCCAGGATATTCAAACAAGGTTCACCTTAAGATACAAAAATAGATTAAATTTACCTACATCTCGATTAAAAATGCACTCAACAGGCCCTCTCGCTATGTCAGTAAAAATATACAACAAGTTACCTAAAATCTTAACAAACGAAATTAAAACCAATATGTTTTTACACAAATTAAGACGCTTCCTGGAAACTAAATGTTACTACACAATAAAAGAATTCTTTGACGATAAACTCACTTAACTAAAAACTAACAAAATAAGACAGTACATGACAAAACTATATACACCCATTAAAATCTATCTCTAACGGAAAATATAATAATATAATTATTAAGGACCGACACAATAATATATATAAATAAATATAAAAATAAAATATAATACAACAGAGTTAATAATAATATATAAATTATTAATATATAAAATAAAAATATATAAAATATTAATAAAACAATAAAATATAATATAAAAATATATACAATACTAATAATACAAATATAATAAATTAAATCACTAAATAAATTAATAAAAAATAAATAAATAATAAATTAATTAATATAATTATACAAAAATATTATTTTTCTGGAACCTAAATGTTATTACCTACACAGCAAAAGATTCCTT
Organism: Apamea crenata; assembly: GCA_949629185.1. Taxonomy (NCBI): domain Eukaryota; kingdom Metazoa; phylum Arthropoda; class Insecta; order Lepidoptera; family Noctuidae; genus Apamea; species Apamea crenata. Next base: position 8,366,286 of record OX451376.1, on the reverse strand, counting down.
TGACGATAAACTCACTTAACTAAAAATTAACAAAATAAGACAGTACATGACAAAACTATATTATACACTCATTAAAATCTATCTCAAACGAAACATATAATAATATAATTATTGAGTACCGACACATATAACAGAGTTAATAATAATAAATAAAATAATAATTTGTAATAATAAACAAAATATTAATAATACAATAAAATATAATATAAAAATATATAGAATACTTATGTTATATAATTATAATTATACAAAAATACTTGTTTATGGACCATTTGCCGAAATGATATACCCTCTCTCCTACTACCTCTGCTGTGCCCGACAGGGTCCATAGTGATTCTGCTATATTTTTATTTATAAGACCTAATGTACACTATGGAACGCAATAAAGTATTGAGTATTGAGTATTGAGTAAATTTTACTTGATGTTTTGCGTTGATAACAGAGTTAGTAACACCGTCTTTTTGTATACTTATAACCAATATAAAGTACACACATAATCAGCCTATAATGTCCCCACTGCTGGGACACAGACCTCCTCTCGGTAAAAGGGAGTGGACCGTAATCCACCACGCGGGCCCAGTGCGGGTTGGTAGATATCACATGTCTTCGAATTTTTGGTTCTAGGACATGCCACACATTTCCTCACGATGTTTTCCTTTACCGTTTTAGAGCTTCAGTATAAAGTTATCAATAGTAATATTAGTACACGCCCTAGTCACCATAAGTAGAAAATGATATTGACGTTCCACTGTTCGCAAAAGGTGTTCAGTAGAATGCCCAAGATTAGCAACCAAACAGAAAATCTTGTGTTTTAAGCGTCTTCAAAAACAAATCATAAAAATACCAGCTCTTTCTTTTGACTTCAACTTTCAACAAATTCCGGAACATTGGGAACGGACAAAATATTTTCGCCATCAAAATCACACTGAACTTTTCACCCAAGTTTTACAACGTGACAATTTTTCTTCCCACGAATAAATGCCAAAGGAACTCAAAGTATAACCTTCCGAGGTACGCTAACTATAATTGCTGCCTCGGGTTAAAAAGGAGAGATGAAAGGACACTCCTCTCATAAAGGCACTGAGATCTCGTGAATGGCATCTGGCAAAACTATTCATTCACTCCTAAACACTCTTATTTTGAAAGCATCAGAGTTTAAATTGGGAAGGATTTGTACAGGTTTAAATTTGTCGTCCCACAATGTCTAGTTTTCTGTCTGGATTGCCGTGGAAAGGTTAAGCCGTTGTAACTAAAATGCTGGTAACATTCAATGACGTGAAAGGCGTTTTGCTAAATACAGAGGAGGATTTGAGAGGCTTTTAGGGAGTAACGTTGTGTGAGAATTAATAGCTTGTTTGTAGACTATGATAAGGACGAAATTGGTGCAAAAAGCCATGGTAATTTTAAATAATTTTAGAAGTTTTTTTGGAATTTTCTGGAAAGAGTTTTATTGGGGTAGCATTGTTGCTGTATTTCAGTTTAAAATGTGTGGATGCAGGTTCGTTTTCAGGCATTTTAGACTTTAAGATTTGGTCTAGGTAGTTTAAGTTTACCCCATAAAAGACATCGAAGTTACTATTAAACATTATGATTTTAGTATTGTAAATAATTTGATTTTAGCCCCTTTTGCAGGCGTTGCCCGCGACATGATCGTTTAGCTAAGCGATGTTTTTAAGATAATCGTTTACCTGTGTTTTTATAAATAAATAAGTAAATAAAAAGTTTTATTGAATTAAAAACTGTGTTACATTTTAAACTGAAGCCCTGGCCCTGAGGTACGTGGTACCTGTGTTACAGGAGTCAGTGTCTTCACTCAGTTTTGGAACATTAATAATTTATGCAATAATATTAAAATAACTTAAAATTAAAGGAATTTATTGCATGCATGCTCTTGAGTGGTGTGTGTGCGTGTGTTTTATGTATATATTTAGTATTTATTCTAATTTAAAAAGAATCCAAGCTCGCAAGCGACAGCGAAAAGTGTTGACTAAGCTCATGTTCCAGTAATGATTAAAACTAATTGCCACAAACCTTTCAAGCAACACGATCACCTCACTGCGTTCCTTCCAAGCAACTGAATCCTTAAAATTCTTGAAAGACTGATGTTAAATGGTTTAAAAAATACATACATATCGTTCTTCATTTAACTTTCATAAAACACGAGTAATCAAAGCGAACGATTTGCTTTGAAACACAAACTTTTTATTCCGTCTTCGCATTGAAGAAAAGGAAAAATGTATAAATTTTTTATAGAGAAAAATATAATATGAAAGATGCAAAAGAAGATTGTTTGTAAAGTTTTTTGTAGATTTGACTTACAGAGCTTACGAATATAACGCTCCTTATCCAGGGCTTGAAGATTGGTCTAGCTTTGTATTTTTTTGTTAACGAAACAAACTGCTCAAATGCTACCGGACTAGACGACATCAGTTGGCCGTGGATTATGGGTTTAAATTTTCAGTAGGTAGGAGGAACTCGTATCGAAAGGACTGATCGGCACTAGTAAAAGACAGAATTGTGTAGAAAATGGAGACGGAGGCTGTTGTCCTGCAGTGAAAGGCTAGTCAGATTACATTGGATTAGGAAACTTGTATGTATTATTTCATTTGAGTCTAAAACAAAATTGACCAAGATATCATATTATTTGTATGAAATTTTGTGTGCATATCGGGTAGGTCTAAGAATCGGCCAACATCCATTTTTCCTACTCACAAAAAAAAAATTTAAAAAATGTTTCCTAGAAATAATGTATATGGCAAAACCACGTTTGCCGAGTCAGCTAGTTATACAGAGTTATTTGTAAAACACCAGCAACCTCTTAAGAGGTCATTGTACTCATCATTATGAACAACTTTTACTATGGGACCAAAACTGAAATCGCGAAAAAAAAATCAGCTGTTCCCTACATTTACGTTCGCACAACTCGGCAAAATGTAGGGAGCAGCTGATTTTTTTTCGCGATTTCAGGTTTGGTCCCATAGGAATAGTTGTTCATAATGATGAGTACAATGACCTCTTAAGATGTTGTTGGTGTTTTACAAATAACCCTGTATAATAAGAATTGGTGTAGGTATAAGATAGAAAATAACCAGTGATAGATAACTAAAACACTTAAAAATCACAGTGCGTCAATGAAGTTTGAGAATAATCTTTATAATATAATAAAAACAATTAGGAATAATCATATCAAATCCTGTAGTGTTGGGCATGTTATCCAGCACTATAGCCTTAAGCGATGTACTAACGTCTAATCTTGAAGACTTCGAATTAAGTGTAGACTTCTTCCAAAACCCCACTTAAAAAAAAACTAATGAATAGGTATACAAAATCATGCTACTTCAGCACCCGTTAAGAAGTGCGCCCATATATTATATTTCTAAACACGTTCTAAATCATTCTATTTCGCAACTGTTTAGACAAATGCATATATCTTAGAAAGGGTTTGAAAATAAATAATTCAAACAAGGGTATTACCCAACGTTTCGTGAAAGTCTGCCGTCCAAAATAGATGTATCTTTTCGCATATTTTAAGTAGCTTGAATGATTTAGCAAGTTGGCTCAAAAGTGGTGTGTTTTTAGTTATTTTGGGCCGATTATAGCATTATTTATATTTGTGAGCAGTGGTGGCTCATTGGTAAGGGCCGCGACTTACGAGTTATAGGTCGTGGGATCATACCCAGGCAGGCGCTTTACTTTGTGTAATTAATTTTCACCACTGCTCTCAAAGCGGTGAAGGAAAACATCGTGAGGAAACCGGCATGTCCCGACCAACCTGCGCTGGACCCGCGTGGCGGATTACAGCCCACTCCCGAAGAGAGGAGGCCTGTGTCCCAGCGTGGGAATATTAAAGGTTGATTATGCATAGCATTACTACTTCTTTTGTACGATGATGCTCGTTGTGGGGCGTGGATGGAATCGATAATAACTGCGGGTCCTCAGTAGTAGAAATATTAAATTATTTATAAAATAATGTGATTATTGGAAAATATGATAACTTTTTTCTTGTCTCTTTCGTAATTTAAGTTAAAACTAACGAGCGCCCTCTTTAGTTGAGTGTGGTGCGCGCGCCATGCCACGCGCGTCTTGAATATTCCATGCTTTTTTTTTTTTTTTTTGTGGATGGGAAATCATTAAATGACCCCTCCCGCTCTGGGTGGAGCGGAAGGGAGTGTCAGACTTTTACTGACTAAAACCCACCCGTGTTCCTTCCTTAGCCCTTTCTGTTCCAGGGCAGCGGTTAACCTTTCGGAAAATCCCGCCGCCCCGGCAGGCTTCGGCCCTATGGGGCCCCGTCCTCTGCTGACATCTCTTTGAGGCGCGCGTGGAACACAACGCGCCGTCCGGCACGGGCCTGGTCCTGATCGGACGGTGAGCTCCCCATTACTCACCGCCCGCAGGCCCGCGCCTACGGTGGCCGGGAGTCGTCACGCGGCTCCCGACGCCCGGAGCGTCTCCCGCGGCGGCTGAGGCGTGAGGTTCTCTCCCTCAGCCTCCCCGCCACCTCCTTCGCTAGCATGACTGCTTCGCAGAAGGAGGTGACTGCCTCCCACTCCCTCTCGCCCCGGACCATGGATTGCACCAGGGCCGGACGCGAGAGGTCGCCGCCGTTGCCGATCGCCTCTACGAGGACACGGCGGGGCTCCGCCCAAGCAGGGCAGACCTCCACCGTGTGCTCCACCGTGTCCTCTGGGCGATCCTGGCAGTGGTGACACCCGGGCGTCTCCTCCCGCCTGATGATGTGCAGGAACCTCCCGAAACATCCGTGTCCGGAGAGGACCTGCGTCAGGCGGTACGTGAGAACGCCGTGACGCCTCTCTAGCCACTCCTCAAAGAGGGGTCTTATCGCCACTATCGTGGCGTGCCCTGCGCTGGGTTGCGATAGTCGCGAATATTCCATGCTGACGTCATATTTTGTCGTGTGCATATATGTGTGCATGCGGTGATAATCATTTTGTTCATAACTTTTTTTTAATTTTGTTAAACGAATATGAACATAATGATTATAAACACACACACACACATTACACAACATACACACACAAATACCACACACATACATACATTTATATGTGTGATATACATATGTGATCAACTCTTTTTTCAAATGATTGAGATTGAATACCAAAATAAATTAATCATTAACTTTGTTGATCGTTCAATGAAAGTCGAAAAAACAATTGAATTTCTAATCACTAAGATGAAGTTTCTGCCAAATAAATTAGAATCATTAGTTTGATTGCCTCATTTATTAAGGGTTGGAGATTTAAATATTTTCAGATAACGTCTCAATTTATAAACTTGGAGACTCACTGCGGTAATAAAATAAGCATTGTACCTACCCACGTATATTGAAATTTTTTGAGTGAATTTTGGTTCAAAATCAAAATATTTTATTTCACATAAACTTACATGGGCACTTATGAAACGTCAGAAGCTAGGTAATCGGTTCCAATTGGTTGTTTTCTATGAAAAAGAGCCGGCAAAAAACTCCACAGTTGCAATTTAAACATAATTGGCTTTTACAATGGTTTCAAATTATGGGAGGCCAAAGATTGCCATGGTATAGGCCTGTTAACAAGTAGGTACAGGAAATAAAAGCCAATAAACAAATAAATGCGTTTAGTAGCTGGCGTTTAGTTATTTTAAACCATATTTTGGTAGCCAACGATATTGTGCACTTAACAATAAAAACTCGTGTTCCAAACGAGTGAGTATCCCATCCCTTTACAATTAAACACCACTTTATTACACCCGCCAAAATGCGTCTAATTTAATAAACAATATACATGTAATATAGCATTACCACGAGTGTAACCGCAGACAACCTTTGATTCGTTCCAATGTTCATTGATAGGTACAGAAGGTTGGCTCCATACAACGAGCGAAAACAGGCACACATACATAGACATGTCCGTGCGGCGATCTCAAAGAAATTCCAGTCGCGAGTACGTGAAGTGTGTCTATGTGTACGTGCGTTTTTGCTCCGTGTATGTAGCCAACCTTCTGTGCTTATTTATTACGTGGATAACCAAACAAAATACCCGGTTCATATTACACTTAATTAGTTAAACGACGATGTGTTAAGGAAAATGTTGAACACTTTATGTTCTGCATTTTGGATTCAGTGAGCTGAAAATGACTGTTTCAGGGACTTGGTTGAAATTAAATGTGTTGTACACTTTGCGAAAAAGGCTTTAATAAACATTGACAGCTCATCATCATCTGCCTAGCCTTTTTCCAACTTGGGGTCGGCTTCCAGTCTAACCGGATGCAGCTGAATACCAGTATTTTACATGGAGCGACTGCCTATCTGACCTCCACAACCCAGTTACTGGGTAATACGAAACCCCTTGGTAAGACTGGTTGTCAGACAACATTTTGTTGCATCTCGATGAAATATACTGTCGGAGCACCTTTCATTGCAATCGATAGTGGTCATGACTTTGTTATCGATAAGTTTGAAAGTCCACCTGACTTTATTTTTGATTTGTGATCGATTAGCGCTTGAAATGGGCCTATTACACCACCTCTGGAATAGCCACTAGCCACCAGATACACCAGATCTACGTGTATACACATGCATGTTGGTACGAGTATATATGAGAAAGACAAACAAAAAAATTGCTGTTCCATACATTTTGACCGTTGACCGCGTAGGTATGAAACGGCTAATTTATTTTTTGGTAACTGTCGTAAATTTGTATGCTAGGGGTCTAAAATGGGGGCTACGTTTTAACAAAAAATCATGGGCTGAATGAATGGTAACAGTTTGAGCGTCGATGTCCCTGCCACTCTGTATACGTATTTTTTCATGATTTTTTCGATCTCCACGCAGGCAAAGCCTCGTTCAAAAACTAGTAAATTATAAAGTGTAATTTTATATGAAATTATCTGCATTCATAATAATCCCGAACGAACACGACATCATAACCAAACATAACTTCTATAATTCAGAACATAACATGAATTACCTAACTCCACGTCCTACATTATCTTCATTCCCCATCTCCTAAGCAATCATCATACATTCCTCTATCATGAATAAAACTTCTTCAATCAAGTAAATTGTACAGAAATTGCAAATCAATAAGTAAACTTTATCGGACACGTAAATCGTGGCTCAATATTCCTGAACTGTGTTGAGTCCATACCACAGAATAGTACAGAAGGTCGGCTTCATACAACGGGCGAAACGTACTCACACATAGATACGCTTCACGTACAGCGAGTGTAAGTGCACTCGCGACTGACATTTGTTTCAGATGAACTGAAATGAAATGTTTATTTCTGTAAGTAGATCTTCCAAGACATTGCTATAAGTCAATTGGGTATAAAAATTTCAAAATAGGTGGCGCCGGCGTTTCCTAGCTGACTGATCCTTGAGAAGAAATGTCGAAACAAAATTGTTTCGGCACAGACAGACAGAGACCATGTCAAAACGTTGTAGATTATTATTAAGATGTGTCAGAAAAAAATTGCAGAGCCATTGCAGCTTTGAGTTGACCTGCCCTGACATACGTCACGCATGGAACCCTCATCGTGTAGCTCAAATTGGTTTTAGGAAACTGAACGACCCATCCCACGACGCTACGACGCAACTAGATCTGCAGGACATTTGCGTAGACTACATTAAAAGTACTCAAAACTATGTGTAACTCGGAAGAAATTGCGATTCCCAACTTGTGTGTATTAAGGCCTTCGCCTGAGCCTCAAACTACACCCTCGTCAGTAATCGGTCACTTTATCCCCTCAGTGAACAATATACTATATCGATCACCGTACGTACGTGTCTTTATCTGCGTGCACCTGGTTTCGCTGGTTGTATAGAGTATACCTTCTGAACTATTATTTATTGTGTAATGTTGTCCATAAATGCAATAAGTTGGATTAAATTCTCTACCGACATAAGTTAGGGACGGTTGCTAATAAATTTATACGCGGCACACGGTTGTTGGTGCTATAACCTATGATTTATGTGTATCTTGTTCATATTAAAGACTGGGGCGTGATATATTGTCATGTGTAGTGGTTTTCGGTGGTTTAGGTAGCCTGGTTTTAGGGTCATAATTATTTTGTTGATGAAGTTGAAAGTTTGGAGGATGAGGAGATGGAGAGGCTCGTGGATAGGTAATAACAGCCGCATGGATCGATCGATCAGGTTAAGCTACGTTTGCCACGGGAGGTCCATGTGTGGGTCGGCGGGATCATCCGAAAGGGTTACCGCTGCCCTGGAACAGAAAGGGCTAAGGAAGGAACACGGGTGGGTTTTAGTCAGTAAGAGTCTGATACTCCCTTCCGCTCCACCCAGAGCGGGAGGGGTCATTTGATGATTTCCCATCCACAAAAAAAAAAAAGGTCCATGTGTGGGTAGGTAGCCATATTTACATACCGAGACCCTCCCGTGCCCTGGTACGCACGCTAAGACATTGGTCCCGGCTGTCATTCGTGGATTTTTTAAGTCGTTATGGGTCGTCAGTAGTCCGAAAGTACACACGCCAGCACATCAAGCTACCCGAAACTGTCAAATTTTCCCAATCAAACTAAACTTTAACTTAATGTTTTAGCCATAAAGATGAAAATCTATTAAAGAAATTTGACAGATTGTAGTAGCTTGATGTGCTGGCGTCTGTACGATATAATACTCCTTGGTAGAGTGGTTGACTTACCAAGGGGTATCATATTACGTAATAATTGGGTTGTGGAAGGTAGATCGCGAGAGTTAACCCCAAAACGGTTGTGAGAAGGCTAGACAGATTATGGTAAGAAGTTGATGGTTTGATTGTGTCGAAAAGAAAATATTAAACGGTCAATAATATCAATTCAAATAGCTTGTACTTTTGATTGTGGTGTGACTATTTAAAGCAAGATAAACAAATTATTTTGTGGCTCATTTTAGGATTGTTAATATATTTTGTATGAATATGTTTTCTTTTTGTATTAAACAATGAATGTCCTGTGAAACCTTTTGTAATATCCTCTGAACCTGTGTTATGCAACTAAATGATTTGATTTTTCTCTACAGTCTTTTTTGCTTGCAAATAAACTAATATAGTAAGGTAAAAAAAAAAACGATTAGGCAGTTGCTTTTTTCTCTCTTTACGTTTCGAAAACCCTCGTAGCAATCTGTTTTTTACCTGGATCTGATTCATACTTCTAAAAAATTTATGAGGCTTACCATCTTTGAATATTTATATGCCAGTTCATGGCAAAACATAAAATCATAGTCCTAGTTTTAGGTAAGTATATGAATATTCTATTATTTTCTATTTCGTTATTTTTACACACTACACATTCATCATCGTTCATGTAACATTCAAATCTACCTAAATTTCCCCAGAATCCTATGTTTTTCGCCGCTTTTTTCTGTACTACACGCCAAAACTACCTAATTTATCAGATTACCCGTTTTTTTTTCGTAAAATACGTCATAGTTCTTTTTACCCCTACTCGCCTCTTATCGTGCTCTCTTATTGAAACTAAAGCGGTCCCATGGGCCTAGCGGGCGATGAAAAATGTGCCCACTTTACCCTCACCGCGATAGGTAGAAGATTATCGTGTGGAGCATAATGACCTTTTCGCACAATAAAGGGGAGTTTTCTTACGAGTGGGAAGGAAATTATAAAAAAATGCGTTCTAATAACAGCCTGAGCCTTTTTTTATTCTGTTTATAGCTCTGTTTACTTATACATTCATCTAGCGGCTTTGGACTCAGTGGAGAGGCGTGCGGAGAGGCTAATTGGTGATCCAGATTTGGTTAAGACCAATCTACAAAGCACAGGCGCAGGGTAGCCAGCCTTTTGGTATTCTACAGGATGCATTCTGGAGAGTGTGCGCAGGAATTATAATTATGACTTAATACCGCCATCACCGTTCTATCATCAGACAACCCGTCGTACGGCGAGTGTCCACCCTTACGTTGTTGACACCGCCGCGATCCGGACGAAGCGTTTTGCCTCGTCGTTTATACCGCGTACATCGAAGGACTAGAACAATTTGCCTGCAGCGGTCTTCCCATCCAATTATAATTTAAGTGTCTTCAAGGCTAGAGTGAATAGGCTCAAAATAAATTAGTGCGCTTTACCATTAACGATTGCATCACTGCTTTCCATCAGTTGGGATTAAAGTGAAGCACTAGTTTATACGCTTTTACCGACCTGGGAATCGAACCCAGGATCGCTCAGTCATTTATTAAGGTGTCAACGAATTTAAGACAGACTAAGGGCTGATTTTAAAATCGACAGATTTGTATTAAATTGACGTCTGACAGTTTTTATATCGAAGAACTGTCAAAAATTCAAAATTATTCCTCCGATAAAATTATCTGGCGTTGGAAAAATCAGCCAAATAAAGACGAAATAATACATTAGCTAATGATTCTATAAAACATTACATTGAACGCCTTATCCCCGGAGAGTAAAACAGAGGTGATTTGAAAAGTCACATATCGCCAGATATGTTTAAACCCAATGTACGAGTAGGAGACGAGCCTTTGCTATTGAAAAAAATCTGATAGAAAAACTAAAAAACACCCGACCGAACCAAAAGTTCAATGCTAAATCACCGAATGAAACGTCAATTCCAACCATTCTAAATAATACGTTTAAAAACAACACGAAAAGTGTAAAAATATTAAAAACTATCGCCAACAAACTTGTTTACCCAGTCAATTGTTTACACGCAACCATTTTCGTTCTCTAACGTGAAATATTCGGAGCAGTAAAATTGTGGTCTGCAGTTGATTGCCAATAGATTAGCCATTGGAGTATTGTGGGAACATGAAAACAATAAAAATAGAAAAAGGGAAGAGAATTTGACACTACATATTTTTTTCTTTTTTGTATCGAGACCCCTTTAATGTTTAATTTTTTTTTTGTTATAGCGGGCTCGGTAGTAGACGGCCATGGTCTTTTTTTTTTTTGTGGATGGCAAATCATCAAATGACCCCTCCCGCTCTGGGTGGAGCGGAACGGAGTCTCTTACTGACTAGAACCCACCCGTGTTTCTTCCTTAGCCATTTCTGTTCCAGGGCAGCGGTAACCCTTTCGGACGATCCCGCTACCCTGGCATACGGCCATGGTCTGCAGTGGCCTATATGGAAAGCTCTCAACCGATTGCGTATCCAAGTAAGTCACTGCAGACACAACTTGTCGAAGTGGGGGATTACTGACCCATCCAATACCCAGTGCGAGTGCGGTGTCTCTGGTCAGATCATGCCCCAATTTTTGGAGTGCCCTAAGTGCCCGTTTACCTGCACCTTGGATGACTTAATGAATGCCACTGATGCCGCAATCAACGTGGCCACCTACTGGGCTCAAACAATATAAAATATCGAAGAAGAGTACCATCGACACGGAAAGAAGACAAATTAGACACTGAAAATTTCAAAGGTTATGCTTAGGCTATTAAGGTAAACCCTAGAAATTTTCACAGAGTGTGTTCAAAAGATACAGCTCTGTGACAGACAGACGGACGGACGGGCAGCGGAGCCTTAGTAATAAGGTCCCGTGTTAGCGGCTTTTGAGTACGGGACCCTAAAATGATTTTTTTTTTCCTTTACAAGGTGATATTGAAAAGTTTTAGCGTTTGGAGGACGGAGCTGTATTTGATTAAGGAGTAATGGAGCACTTAGCTTCATTTTTTCAATTTTTTTTTATGGGTTTGACTGACCTTATGCAAACGTATGGTTGAAGGGTAACTATTTTTAACCTTGCTATAAAGTTATTTCCAAGTGCAGTGGCGGCCAGGTGGTAACGGCCGCAAATTACGAGTTGTAGGTCTGAGGTCCAAACCCAGACAGGCGCTTTAGTTCGTGTCGATTATTTCATCACCACTGCTCTCAAAACGGTGAAGGAAAACATCGCGAGGAAACCGGCATGTCCTAGAACCAAAAATTCGAAGACATGTGACATCTGCCAACCCGCACTGGGCCCTCGTGGTGGATTACGGCCCACTCCCTCTCACCGAGAGGAGCAGCAATGGGAACCTTATAGGCTGATTGTGTATAAAGGTGGGGTTTAATTAATTGATTCTGTGGTTAGGTACTTATTACTACTAGAACTTGTTTTCAATTGATGTTATATTCTATTAAAAATATCAACTTTACTTTAGCGCGAATAAAGTCAATTTCACAATGAAAGTTTTATTGAAAAGTCGTATATTTTTTTAAATTGTAGAGCAAGCTGAACTTTAGGAGTAGCTCTTAAAGTATATTTTCAAAAAATACATTTTTGTTTGGAACCTAAATTGGGACCTCGTATCTAGTTTGGGGTATCTTTGATATTCGTAACTTAGTTGAATGTTCTATACATCCCGAAGGTAATTAAGTCATACGCAAACCTATAGAGGATTTTGATAGTCAAAGGCTTTGTTATAGTTGTATGTCTAAGATACATCTATGATTAAAATTGATACCTAACTATCCACCTACATAGCTAGACAGTGTGATCAGATTTCTCAATGGTCAATGGTTGCGTAGAACTATGAAGAATATTATGTGTTTATCTCCATTTCTTCGCATTTACTATCATTGTTGATGAGTGTCTAATACAAGCCGTAGTTGTTTTTTTCTTTTTGAAAATTCCAAGTCCTATTAAATATTTTTCTCAAATAAAACATCTCAGCGAAAAATTTCGCCAAAAAAACACAAAATCCTAAGAATCACGACGGGAAACCTACTTCAAACTAAATGGCCATAACGCTCACTTCCATAATCCATAATGGTTCACACTACATTGATGTGAGGAGCTCCCGATTTTTTCTCAATAGAAAATTCGTCTTTCACGGCCAAAGGAATGTTTACGCCCAAACCTTTTGACGCTGGAGTTGAAGAAAAATGTGTTCTGTGTTGTAAGCACGACCCGTAAATAAAATGTGGTTGCGCCACTTAGCCGCTTGTTCCACGCTATTACACAACATTCTGTGAGGAATTTCAAGTGTCACGACCTTTTCTGGATTAGTTTTTTGGACGACGTTATTTTTCTTGCTGTGGTGAGGTGTTGCTTTGACTAACGATATTTTGACGTAATCAGCTGGATACAGTCATTGGGTTTATTCTAGTAGTCACACATGGGTGGTAGATAGAAAATCATATCGTTCACTAAATGTTGCTTGAAAATTTTGTTTTTTTTAGTCTTCTGTAAATTGTGGTTGCTCTACTTAGCAGCTTGTGTCACGCTATTACACAACATTCTGTGAGGAATTTCAAGTGTTACGACCCTTTCTGGATTACTTTTTTGGACGACGTCATTTTTCTTGCTGCGTGGGGGTTTTGCTTTGATTAACAATATTTTGACGTGATCAGCTGGATACAGTCATTGCGTTGATTTTAGTACTCATAATTATATTGGTTGTTGATAGAAAAACTTGCACAACATTCTGAAAAGAATTTCAAGTGTCACTAGTGACCCTTTCTGGATTAGTGTTTTGCGAACGACGTAACTTTTCTTGCTTTGTGGTGCTTTTGAATACGATCGTCATAATTCAGTCTGAATTGGACCATGTAGGTATACATACATTCGTTTTAGGTAAGATTATCTTTGATATGGTTAAAAGTGAAGGGTAAGTGAGTGAGTGCGTGAGTGAAGTGCTTGTGAGTGAATGAGTGAGTGATTGGTTTTTGATAGGATATTCAATTATTCCTTATAACTAAACAACTCTTTTTCTTAAGATTTATTTGAGTTTTTCAGCGTCTAAAATAATAAAGATTTCTAAACAGGCTTGTTAAAAAAATACCTTTTCTTTGTAGTCCGAGATGCTCTCTGCTAAAATGTAATGATAAAAATGTTTTTAAAAGCGGCGTTGAAAGTGTTGAAACTGCTTATTTTCACTACATTTTACTCGAGGTAACTCCATTAACAGCCAAAACTATTACTGAAAACCAAAAAAATAAAAAAGAATAGCGCAAAAAGTAAATGGTGCAAACAGCAAAAGTTAAGACACACATTACTTATAATAAAGCTAAAGACACACTAGAAAAAATCCGACTTCGCGCTTCACAAACTTCGCCTCAGAAACTATTTCGCCGGGATCCTTTGCCGACAGAAATGAGTCTGTTCTGGTTTATTAGAAGAAGCTAGATAAATACCTAGAGCTATTATCTATGGTGAGTCTAGGATTCTAGTCCGTGCCTTAAGCTCCGGCGGTTTTAAATCGTTATCATTATTCTTTGCTTTGTTCAAAGTGAAGATTTTTCTAAAGAGAATTGCTTTCAGTATTTTTGTTGTGAATAGATTCTTAAGTAATTGTTTGGGATAATGTACCGTGAAATATTATTTTGTAGTGTAAAAAAGAATGTAGTATTTTTTTTTGATCGGGATTTTCCTGAAAGCTTTTTTACTTTTGGTTATTCTACATTGGGTAGAAAATAAATATGACTACAAAAAACACTATCGAATCAAATAACATTTATACACAATCATTTATAATTATTAGAAAAGATTTAAAAACAACTTTTTTTCTTGTAAATCCTTTACTAGTTTTAAATTCATATCATTACATAGCATAAGCATAATCAGCCTATAATGTTCCCACTGCTGGGATGCAGGCCTCCTCTCTTCGAGAGGGAGTGGGCTGTTATCTACCACGCAGGCCCAGTGCGGGTTGGTAGATATCAAATGTCTTCGATTTTTTTGTTCTAGGATATGTTTTCTTACGACGTTTATCTTCACCGTTTTAAGAGCAGTGATGATGAAATAATTTACACAAATTAAAGAGACTGTCCGGGTTCGAACGAACGACATACAACTCGCAAGTCACGGCCGTTACCACTGGGCCACCAGTGCTCTTTAAATTCAAATCCTATATCACTTTAAAAATTCAGATTAAAAACCTGTATCTTGGTAAAATGCAATATTAGAGCGACCACATAGAACGCAGCGGCTCTTATAAATCATTCCCCTGACATTATAGTCCACGTTTTGTATGGAACGCAATTTCACGGGTGGCATTCAAAAATGGATATATAGGCAATGTTGCAACCGTCTGTATCTAAAGAATGTCGAGTGTTGGGCAGTCACAGCAAATATGACTGTTGAATTTAAAACGTTTCAGTTTTAAACGAAAATAAAGTTGTTTTTTTTTGTTTGAGTGAATTTTAATGGATATTTGAACTGGGATCTTTTAGAAGAGGTTTAATATTATATATTCATATTTTTGTAAAGGTTTTATTTTATGAAATATTGCAGTAGTTTTTACTTTTGTAAATGTATAAAGTTTTTACCTTTTAAATAATTTTATATCAAACCATTACGTATTCGTAATGGTTTCGTTGTTCATTACGATCAATACTTTTGTTCACATTAATACTTTTATTTTCCTTATTTTATATAAAAAATAACAACCGATTCGAACTGATAGTAAAAATGTACCGACAAAAAATACATTTCGAATTTTTAATAACCTGTGGTGTAGCGACAAGAAACTTTACTACACTTAACTTAACTTTGACTTCAAATTAAACTAAAGTTAAAGGTAGTTAAAGAAAGGGAAGTTTACGTCAATTAAAGTTTTATTTACAAGATTTAGAAGGATGGAGATGGTTTGGATAGTGGTGTGTGGAGGTGTGGTATAAATGACGATGCGTGATAGGTAACTGAGGCGGAATTGAAGATAGAGCTGACGAGAGGCAGGTAAATTCGATACCCATGCGCGGAGTAGAGCGAGCGTGCGGCACTGAGGGCACCCTTAGAAGGCCCACGCAGGAGGATGCAGGACGGAGGCTGCAGTCAGGCCACGCTGGCCGATCCACAGGTAAGGCGGGCTTCTGCAGGGACGCTGTCAGCCCGCCAGGTGAGGCGGCCCTTGTATGAGGCGCAGCCCAACAGGCACAGGAGGGGCGCTCAGGGTCTTCCGAGTCCTCCGGCGGGGCGCGCCGGCGGCCTGACATGTACAGGAAGTCTTCCAGGGAGACGCAGTGAGGGCCTGCCAGGTAGGCCTTTAGATGAGGCGCAGAGAGGGTCTGTCAGATACAGAAGCCTTTAGCAGAGGCACGCTGATGGGTGTTCCCAGGATAGGTGGCCCTGGAGTATCAGGCCTATTTACCTAGGGTCAGTTGCCAAGCGGCAACTAACCCTAGTATTGGGTGAATTTATAATGTGAACTCGTAAAATAGTATCATGTAGAAAATATGAATTTGAGATAAATGTTAGTGGCCATGTGTAATTTTGAAGAAGTATGGATGTATGATCAGCTAAATAATTACTGGCCATCAAGAATTTTAAAGAAAAGTTTTCATGGCAACGTAGTATACAGCGTTGTCAAAACTGTCATGATACTTATAATAAAAAATATAATATATATAATAAAATACAATAAAATCTAACGTTATATTGTGTTTAATGGTGTGGTAATTGTACAAAAAAGTGATATCAACCAATTTAGGCGAAATTCCCAGCCTTATGATGTCACTAAGTCTGAATGAAAATAAATGTGAGTATGTACACTATGTTACAAACCTCAAAGTAAAAACCAATACCTACTTTTATACCAAACTGTCCTCTGACTTCCTTTCCGAATGTGATTGCATTTCCGAAAATGCAATCTTTCTCAGAAATTTCGAATAAATCAAATATACGGAAATTCATCTCTTTGTATCGAGCTTGAATCCCTTAGAGGGCGAGTAGGGCCCCTTGGTTGTATGAATGCACTCAGAATATTTTATTTGACAGTTGTTATTTATTGAGAATAGTAAACCCTACAATCCCCTTCGTCGTGGTCAAGAATTTATGACTCACACAACATTTTACATTGCGAACATATTTTGTATCAGCACATGCTTTTAAGGGTTCTACACACTTTCTGTTGCACATTCGATTCAGCAGTATTTATTGAACAACAAAACTGACCCGAAGCTATCGCTACACGTCATATTCGACAGACTCCTTCGGCATCTACCACAGCTCTGAATCATGTTCGGGTCGGCTCGCCACAATTTTAGCTAAACGGATCTGCCTTTTCCAGTAAATAACAACTTACCCCAAATTATTTGTAAAGGTAAGAATGAACTTACCAAAATGAGAATTTTCTAAAATTTGTGTGTGCTGTTTCCATTTATCTGGTCGTAATGATAAGTTTTTATCCTCCCTGAATTTTAAATTTTTTCTACTATATAAGTTGTCTTATTTATGACTGCTAGATTTATATTATTTCTTCGATATTTTTAGAATTATTACCAAAAACTGTTGTTTTTTTACGCGTGCTTGCATTTTTTTCATCAACTTCAGCAAAACCATCGCATCACGTAGAAAGTTTCCTACGACATTAATTAATTTAATGAAAAAAAAAACCTACAAACATTGTAGATAGTAAAAATCCTACAAACATTGTGATACTGAACTGAGATACGATAATGAACTTTTTTAAATAAAACTCCTTAATTATATTCGAAATCGGCGACTCAAGGAAGTAATAAAGCAGATTCACGACAGAAAAAAAATGTTAATGAGAAAGTAGACGAAACTTTTCATGTTTTTGGTTCGAGTTTCAAATTAGAAAAGAAAAGAAACAAAATTGATGATTTGATGAGTGTTTGAGTGTTGTACCTTTGTTTTTTTTATTAGGTTCTGTTTCAAGGTAGGTATTTGTCCATAAATGAGGAAGATGCCTCATGATGATGGTGATGCTCTGCTATTATGTCGAGATGGTCCTGTGGATGAGGTGGAAGCAGTTGGGTAGCTCACGAAGTTCAAAATTTTCTTAAGTTTTTTTGCAATTTGCCGGTAAGTGCCAGGTTGTATGTTGATCAAAATATAATTTGCGACCGTAACCAATACGTGTATTTCATCATCTGCCTAGCCTTTTCCCAACTATGTTGGGGTCCAGTGTAACCGCAACAATACGTGTATTTACACTATTATAATTATACAACCTTCTAAGTTTATATAATCCTATTGAATGACCACCAAAATGACAATATTTTTAATTCCTATGTAATTTCTAAGTTTATCTGGGACATTACTGACATCGGTGAAGGAAAAATATCGTGATAAAAGCAGGAGTTATAGTTAATATAAGTCAGAAATCGCCAACCCATATTGAGCAAGCGTGGTGAATAATGCTCGTGCCTTCTCTGTATGAGACGCGGAGCCCCAGCAGTGGGAAAATAATAGGCTGGTATAATTAATATTATCTAAGGACCAAGCATGGCGTCATGAGAAATGAGAGCCTTGAAACAAAACTATTGCTATGAAAAGCCTAATAATTATTTATGAAATGCCTAATAATTATTTATGAAATAAGGACCAAAATATTATTCATATTTCATGTCTCGAATTCGAATTAGTATCCCTAACCTGAATAACTACCCGCTTGTTTTGAATCGAAACAACATTAATTTCAAGGTTCCCGTATTATTTACGGGAGTGAAGTTCAAAGGAAAACAACACTTTGTTCATTGTCACCCAGATGCTATAATGTTTCAATCCCCCCGCATTTGCATGATTTACCTTCGTCCTTTTGACGCGTGCTCTTTAGAGCAAGGTCACAGTGCAAGCGATTCGTGTATTATTTTCATTTTGTTTTCAAATTATTATTTAAATTAAACCTTATTTTCTCACGTTCTACGACTGTCTTTCAAATGTCATTACTTGTTTTTCATCGCTCGACGATTGTTTAAAAAAACTGTGTATCGCAATTATCTTCGTTCTTTTGCATCGACGAAAGTATATCAAGCTCTGAACTTTTCCACTATTAGCCAGGTGTGTTGCTTTCTTACAAGAATAAATTAGACGGTGACACCAAACTAGGCATTTGCCTGTATCTTGGGAGTCAGAGCTGCGACATTTTCAAAGTGGTACATAGTGACAGTGAATATTTTAATATTTGACTAAACTAAAATCAATTAAAATAAAAAAACTTAATATATATACATTGCCATCAGTGTAAGATCAAACTAAGGGCTGATTTTTCAATCGGCAAATATTTTTTATTCGTGGAATAAAATTGACATCTGTCAGGAACTGTCAAAAATTAAAAATTATTCCTCTGATAAAATTATCTGGCATTGGAAAAATCAGCCCTAAGTAAAATAAAATCAACAGTGTGATTTTATTGTATTCAATTCAATAAAAATATGATAATATCGAAACAAACAAAATATAAATCCACAAAAAAGGAAGCTGATAGAATGAACCCATGATTATGTTTTATGGATTAGTATTGCAGGAAAAAAAACCGCCAAATTGTCCATTCATTTTTTTTTCCAAGTAACTAAAACATCGAAAGACCACCAATCGATTGGTTTATTATTCCACCGCCAGCATTCTCTCCTATTCTTTATCATCAAGCCGCCATCTTGGAATTGCGTCCTCTTTAATTAAACTTCAAAGGTGGGTAGGTACTGGGTCGGACGCGTTTCGAGTTTTCCGTGCAGACGGTATTAAGGTAAACTCGATAATTACTCTGCCTTAATTGTTGCTTGAGTTACATTTAAGGTCGAATATTTGATAGTATCAGGTGGCTTGCTTGTCATAGTTTATTTTGCTTCTAAGTTCTTGGTAGTAGCTAATCAGTCTATGTCAACAAAGCTATCGTGTTTACGAATAACAAGAATTATTTTTCCCGCCTCTTTACTGTGTAGTTGGTCTGGAAATAACCCGTCGGCTTGTTTTCTGTCGGATAGTTTATGCTAAAAATACCTACACTCATCTCTCTACTCCACCCACAAAAACAAAAGAAAACTTTCGAAACTATACCCTGTCCATTAGGTAAACCGTTTTTTGACAGATGGAACTAGTTATTGCAGAAACACACAATACATTGTACATACACGTAAGTTATTATAATGTATGTAAGAAGCCATAAATGAGATAATTCAATAACATAAGGCAGTTTATATATTTATTTTATTACGCATTTTAAAGTTAACTTTTATGTAATCTGGAATATGTACGTTCAAAGATAGCTGTCAAAAAAAAAGGTTAGCCTAATGGAGAAAGTATAGTACACAATATTCTCTTTAAAACAGACAGACAGACTCTTAGGTTAGACATCAAGTAGGTACTTAAACAATCAGTTCTGTTTCAGTAGAACGCTTCTTCTCCCATGGGTGTGATTTATCTCAATAATTGGACCATAAATCACAACAGAAGCAATGTTTGGGAAGTTTAATATAAGTTAAAAAAAACCGTAGATTTCATGCGGGTGTCACTGACAGACATACCCACAGACGGGCGGACATTTTCAAAAACACTCTTTTGAGAGTTAAGGTTTCGGTTAATTTTTATCTGATGAATAAGTAAGTATCTAGTGTAGTTTGACAGCTTTTGTATACAACAAAAGCTATCAAAATACATAAAAAATGCCTATGTATAGAGAATTTTATGTAAAACTGTCATTCTTCAGTTAGAAGTAATGTAACGTTTTAAAAATTCGCAATAGCATTTTTTGCGAAGCTTAAGGAAAACTAGATTTTAGTTGGATATGACTTTAAACCGACCTATCCAACTAAAATCTAGAGTTAATGTCTGTTCGTCTGCATGTCTGTCAACACATGCGGACGAAGAGATATAAACAGGAAATTAAGTAGGGTCCTAATTTAAGGGAGGCGTTATTAAAGCGTAACCCTAAATAATAGGATCAAACGTGATCTTGAAACGTTTTAGGTACACATCAAGTCAGTCCAATTTTAGTAGAACGCTCCGTCACCCATAGGTGTGATTTATCGCAATAATTGGACCGCACGTCACTATTGAAACAAAGTTTATAATTTCTTCACACACCACATGACTTTATCTCTGGCGTTTTTGAGTATTTATATATGGCCTACGCAAATGTCCTACAGATCTAGTGTTGTGTGACGAGTCGTTGAGCTCTCTTAAATAGGGTTGAGCTACACGATGACTGATGCATCTATGCTGTCTGTTGGGGCAGATCCACTTAAAGCTACAATTTCTCTTTCTTCAAAAGGCCCTTTGAGACATGGCCCTGCATTGTTAAATTCATTTCAAATCCTAACAATATAATGTTTCGATTTTAAAAGGCAGACAACAACGCGTCGACGGGCGTCGACGGCTAACATCGTTGCCTCCGTCGTCGACGCGTGTCGCTGGTGTATATGAGCACTTAAAGACTGGCTCTAAAACACTAATCTCAAGTCACTGCTCTAATTTACCATAACGCTCCTTTTAAAACCATATATAGGTATTAGGCACACATAAAGTCAATAGTCAGTCGAGTTTTAGTAGAACGCGCCGTCTCCCATAGGTGTGATTTATCTCAATAATTGGACCTCACGTCACGAGAGGGACTATTTGTTTGAAGATACTCCGGTTCTACTTGGATTTTATTTGGAAGTCGGGATCTTCGTTTGTTTTTATCAGGAATTCGGGAGGAAGGAAGTTCGTAAGTAAAGATTCTTAGAAATTGTTGTCAGTATTCTTGGTATCGCTTTCAGTAAAAGTATTTTAGTTCATTTTACTTTATTGCGACATCAAACAGTTACAGATTACAATTTAAGTGTGACAGAATAAATTAAAACTAGGTAAACGTATAACGTCTTTGCGAAAGAATGGTTTACATATAGTTTAATGCGTGAACTAATTATCAGAAAAGTAAGAAATACTAATTGTAAGTGTTTTTAAGTCAGGTATTAGATGGCTATATTCAACCGTGAGTCAAAAAACAAAACAATATGTAAAATACAGTTGAAAATAACATGTAACGCAATTTGTACATAATGTTGGAAAAACAATTACATAGCAACTTTACTTAAACTTCAATATTTCCCATTTTCTGCCCATTAATGAATCTAAGATATCTAAAATTCAATAATTTCCTTTCATAAAATAACGAATACAAAGCAAGCAAGCAGTCCCTTAAAATAACAACGAAATATGAATCGCCATTATCTAAAACGCCAGTCCTGAATTTCCTCTAATATCTCACAATTGGCTTACTTTAGCGATGAGGGGGACACTCATTTTTCTCTATTATAATCCTCATTTACCTGAAATACACTTTAAGTTTTACATCACAAAGTTGAATTTTGTAGGCCTTAAAGATTTTTCATCAACCAATTCGTAGTACGGAGACAGGTTTCAGTAGTTGGATTTGAAAGATAAGAATATTATAGGTGCTTTCATTTCCGTGGAGTTTGAATTAAAATAGGGTGCATTAGGGTGTTGAACTTTCAACTTTTGTAAAATGTAGGGGCAGTAAAATAATGTGAGAGCTGAATGATTATAATGCATTTATTGAGGCAAAATAATGTATTGTTTTTTAACTATTCCTACCTTCTTCAGTGCCATGTTACTAATCGTCCTAAATTATGTATAATACTCATACATACTATTTATATATATTATGTATATACTCGTACATTTATACAAATTCAAGGGAGAGAGGCTGGTGTTGAGATGACTCTACACTATCATCTATCTATTATTAAATGTGTATTCAATTGTATATTCAATTTGGGCTCCACTTTTTTTCAGGTCAGTGTTACAGAAGGCGGTCTACTTAGTACCCACTCTATGGGAAGAACTCCTCAGCTAGAGGCTTCTGTCTGATTTAAGAAGTTTTTGACAGATTGTTAGTATTCATGTCATCGACGATCATTAATGTTTATTTAAGCTGGGAAGTAATCCTTATCAAGACGTTTCTGCCTGATTTCAGAACTAATATAACTGGTAAAGTTACAACTACAGTAGTAGTTGTAACATTAATGTTAAGCTCTCCATTTAAGACTTGACTTCCTTGTATTGGGTTCACGTCAATACTTCATCGGGTGGGATTTGAACCCACCTTTACATCTGACCTTTAGTTAGTTAGTCCGTGCTTTGCCTAGCTATCGCTGCATGATTGACATTGTTAGTTGCTGGGACATGGCTTTGTATGCCAAACCTTGTATGTACTATCGCCAAAGCCTGGTAACGCCAAAGGTGCCGTTCGGGGACTGACAACAATATTGATAAACTGTTCCACCGAACCGCAGGTTTCAAAATTTTGTTTCAGTGCGGTTAGTGGAAGTGCTCAGGGCAGTTCGGGCAAATGCTCTTGAAATCAGTGCTCTGAGTGGAATACCTCTAGCTGCGTTCATGAGGAAATCAAAAAAGGATAACTTTTAGGTTGACTAATAATATGCGCTGCTAGCAGGAATAGTCCTTACGGTGGTCAGATATAGATCTTGGCGATAGTACACCTATATTATCTATTCTATCATATTATAAATTAAATTAATTTCGGTACGATACGGATACGGTTTTCACCATCATTTAGAGAATAATTCCGGAAGGTTTGGTAAATATACGTAAATATTAAACTAACATACATAATTATAATAAAGAAATGTTTCGAATAAAACTGTACGAAGCAGGGGCGAGTCGCTAGTACAAAAATATTACAGACAATAAATGAAAGATTAAAGAAGATAATTTATCTTGTAATTAGGTATAATAAATATTCATTAGAAGCTCACGGATTACATTATCCTGTAGATTTTTACATAACTATTTTACAGTCACAGTGGATAATTATCATTAGGGTTACTAGAGTGTTAATCACATAAACAATTCAATGCTTATGCTCTTCCTATAGTGAAAAATCTTCATTCCACCAACAATCGTCTTCTACGATGTCCTTCACACCGCTCTGGTTTTATTCACTCTTCATTCTTTGTCCAGGTGGTTTTTGTTTGGTACGCGCTTCCTCCGAACATCAAGATGGCAACCAGTCGGTTATCTTTAAAAGTTTAGGTAAATGAACTTTCTTAAAACGTTTGCAGAATCATCCCAGCGCTGATTTGCTGGATTCGTTTTCTCATCTACCTATCGTTATTTCTCCTGACAATGTTTATTCTATTAATATGCATGAATCTGCGTACTATCTATTTATTAATATGTATTCTTTTTCGAGTTATCTATCCCTTTGTTGCACCTGCCATGTTTTGTCTCTTCATCACCCTAAGGTTGACTGGTAGAAAATGCCCCAGGCATTAAGTTCGCCTTTGTACAGTATTTTTTTACTTGTGCATGCAGTTTTCAATAAATAAAATAAATTATGCGCGGCATGTCCTAGAGCCAAAAAATTGAAGATATGGGCCATCTACTTACTCGCACTGGGTCCGCGTGGTGGATAATGGCCCTCTCCCTCTCACCAATGAGGCCTGTGTCCCAGCAGTGGAAACATTATAGGCTGATTATGCAATGTGCAAGTACAATAAAGTACGAAGGTATCACGAACTTCAGCGAGCGACTTTAATAATGATAGATTCTTCCCTAAAACTGGCACAGAACTTATTCAAATATACCATCTAGTTGCAAGTGTTAGCTGTACGAATAAATCGAGCTTATGAAGTCTGACAGCTAGGAAAACTGCATTGCAGAATACTAAGATGTTGTTCCATTGCTGCACAGGATTTATATTGTTACAGTTTCATACAAACGAATACGCGTTTAGATAGATAGATAGATAGATAAATCATTTAATTAGCGCACAAAAAAAGACAGCACAACACACAAAAGTACACTATTAGATGATAACCAAACTACCCACATGATTATAATATAAAAAAACACAAGGTGCCGATAAAATAAAAAAATAAAAACAAAATGAAAAACACACAAATATGGAAATAAAATTGACACAATGATGATAAAATTAATAACAAAACATACACAGTGCGGTGTGCGTCTCAAGGTTGCACCAAATGGGAGTCCAGCTCAGCATGTGTCAGGCAAATGTGCCTGACGCTGATATTCTGCTGGATCCCTGCTGTGACACACGGACGTTGAGAAGACGAGATAAATTGGTGTTGTGACAGGTGTTAAGTGCAGAGTGAAGCTTTGTAAGTCTACCCGACACTATAATTAAGTATTGGTTCTACAGTAAGTTTTGCATTGGGAAACGTTCTTGTTCGTAGGTGTGTTAGTTTTGTGCTTTCGTTTCACGAAATTGATCTTTAATAGTTACTAGAAATGTCGCATTGACAGGTGTCAGGCACACATTCTCTCGACGGCCGGACTACGAGTATGTAAACAAGGCAAGTAATACTCATTCGGAAGTGGTTGTACTGACACTTTTTTTTAAACTTCACGTTGGCAACAGGAAGGGGGTTATGTCATCCTGACAGTAATGGCAGTTTTATTAACCAATCGCAGCCATGGCTGCGCTCAGACATAGTAACTACATATACAACAGTTACAACGATTCCTTACTTCCAAACCACGTCAATTCCTTAGTAAATGACTACATATGCCATTAACGTATACCCTATGACACAATAGCTTGGTTTCAACTGTCAAAATACATGATGTCCGTACGGTTGATATATCGATTCCTTGCCGTTAACAAGACACGATATTGACGTGGTTTGCACGTGGTAAGATATTGCGGGAAATAATACAGAATTTGGGCCCCGGTATGAAGAGTTTACGTATGTATGCTAGCTGCGTGGGTCTATTTATCCAGCAGCACTTTGCCCGGTTATTTTGACGCACGGTTAGAGACATTACACAACGATGACGTATTCTATTTTCAGACCTCTTCTCCGTAAATGACGTAACGAAGGTTCGCCTGCCCAAACTGCGTGGGATACATACCAGAGGTACCCGCTCGTATTTCAGTGACGTCTTTGGACCTTACATCTACCTACATTTTCACTAACATAATACACATACTAACAACTTGGCCTATCGCTATACGTAACTCTCTACTCTGCCTTCGGAATCAAATCCCTGCAACTTTTTAAGGGGCTCGTTGATCTGGCTTTGAGAGTCCCACGTTTATCACCTTCTAGCTAGAAAGTGGGATAGCTTGCGGGATTCAATCAGAGTACCGATGTTCTGGTAGTCAACAGCAAAAGTAGATGATCAAAATCAGAAATTCAATACTAATTAACGGAGTTCGCGTCAGAACTGTGTGGCGTCGAAGTGATTCAAAAGTATGACACTGAGTCTGACATACTTTTGAATCACTTTGACGCCACACAGTTCTGACGCAAACTCCGTTCATTAGTATTAAATTTCTGATTTTGATCATCTACTTTTGCTGTTGACTGTACAACTTAAGATTTAATTTTTGTAAGTAGGTTTGCACAAACACTTTTACACGTCAATCATGTTTTAAAAACTAGGTGAGATCGGCGTTTTCTACATGACACTCTGATAAGAAAGGCCGCAACAAACTCGGAGATCGCAGTCTTTTTTAAAGTCCAAACATAATCTTGGTCAGGTCATGTGAAGACCATGTAGATCTATGTCTGAGATGTTCTTTTGAGGAAAGAACCACACAAATTGAGTGGACCTGTCTAGTCCGTGCACGCATTTGTCAGAAACGTGCAGCTCAACCCAAAACTTAAGGAGCTCAACGATTCGACGAACAATACCAAAGAAAGGCAATTTGGGTAGGCCACATAAATTACTCCCACATAATTGCCAGACCATGACAAAACTAACAGACAGAGAGAAAAATAAATAAAAAAATTATTTAATTTTCTCTCTGTTCTGTTAGTTTAATGATCCACAAGAGAAAACTATGTATAGCATTGTATAGGGATAGGCTAAGCTGATTGTATGTGTGTTATGTGAGTGAAAATGTGGGTAGATGTAAGGTCCGAAGACGTCATAAACAACAAAAAAAAAAAAGAAAATACGATAAACATGACGCAGAGAAAAGCACAAACACAAAAAAGAACAAGTTAGGGGAAAATATGCGTCATACTATTCACTTAAAACTTAAAAAAAAAAAACAACCGACTTCCATACACTCACTACACGATTCACTACAAAGTGAAAAAAAAATAACTTTAATTTCGGAAGTCGGTGTCTTTGGTTTTTGTATTTCGTTTTTCGCCACCGACTTCCGAAATTAAAGTTATTTTTCACTTTGTAGTGTTTTTATGGAAATCAGTTGTTTTTTTTTGTAAAAAAGTTTTTATTTTTCACTTTTTTGTTGTGATATTTTTTTTTTTATTTTGGTTGATTTTTCAAAAACCGCTTGGCCGATTTTGATAAAAATTTTATGGGACCATTTGGAAAGTATACCCTATCCAAAAAAAAAAAGACTTTTTCAAATCGGTTGGCAATCGACGGAGTTATGCGCGAACAAACATTTAAAAAAAAATACTAACATCCGAATTGAGAACCTCCTCCTTTTTTAGAAGTCGGTTAAAAACGGCCATCGCTCAACATAATGCTACGACTCTATGCGAGACAGAGCTCCAACTCTGGTTTTCAGCGACAACCGCCATTGACGTGAAGTCGTCAACCGGTGCAGTATACGATGAGATATTTAAATAACACAATAAGAAATAAAAAATAAAATAAATACATAATACCTCATTCTAAAAGGCGGTTAGAAAGTCCTGTAGCTAAAGGACATTCCAAGCTGCGTTTCACAATTCGTGGTCTCCACTCAAAAACTCTGAAACCCGAAGCTAAAATATATATACCAACACGAACATAGTATAGGTAGCAATGGAACCGCGCCTCAGCGTTCCCCCCAGGCCATATATCATGCTTTAGCGACGTACTGAGACGATTGTAGGCGTTCAACGTGGGTGTTGTCTGTTTATGCACTGCTTCAACGATTTACATGCGATTTAGAGGCGTTTGATGTTGTTTCTTATAGGTATTTAGGTTAGAAGGTGAAAAATAGGTTTTGAAAAACAGTTTTAAGCGTCGAAAATAAATTACCTTTGTTTTCAAACTAACTGAGGCCGATGCTTCTCTTAGAAGAAACACCGAAACAAACTCGGAGTTCAAAGTCTCTTTGCAAGTCTAGACATAATCATTCATCATCAATGGTAGGTATTTAATTTTCCACAAAAAAAAACTTTTGCCATTTTTTTTTAACCTTAGGCAGTCCTGACGGGAAGCACGAACTGACAACTAGTCTTATCAAGAGGTAATGGTGACCCAGTAACTGGATTGTAGAGGTAAGATGGGCAGTGATTAAATTTAAAATACTGGTTACCAACTGCAGCTGGTTAGACTGGAAGCCGAGCGAGGAAAATGCAATGCATATGATTATTTTCATTCTAAATACGCAAGGCATATAAAGGAAACTAAAAAAATGTTGGTTTTTACTATATTTTCTTGCGAATTCATTATTTTAAGAACATTCAGGGCGAGGCAAAAAATCGACTCTCCAACTACTAAATTAAAAAAGTAGGTACCTAAACAAACTTTGCAGAATATTCGCAATTTGATATTCTTATATGAAGATAAAACTCAATATTCCTACGAAAAGAAAGTCTTGTGTAAACTACCTCAAAAGACTGACTGTATCGTAGGGTTACTAACATGTTCGAAGGTGCAATGAAATTTTACGGTCTGTAGAACAATACAAGATGGATGCCGTGGGTTTTGACAGAATCATTTTACCATCAGATTTTCTTTTGTTTTTGGATATTTTTTTATTCGAGTGCAGAAGAAATTGGTTAAAGGTATATACTAGCAGCGCCCCGTGATTTCACCCGCATAAGTTTCGATTTCGTAGGAATATCGGGATAAAAATATATTTTTTTGTGTTAATACTGGTTATAAACTATCTGTTTGCTTAATTTCATCGAAATCCGTTTAGCGGTTTTTACGTGAAAGAGTAACAAACATCCATCTATCCTCACAAAATTTCGCGTTTATAATATTACAAAATTTACTAATAGTCATTTGCAGTATTTGAATAGTCAAACACTTAGAGTGAACAGGCATCTTCTGGGCACCATCCACCATCCATCGCTTTCCATCATGATCGAAGTCTAGAGTAGGCCCATTAAGCAATACAAAAAAAATAATAACATTTATCCCCAGAGCACATAGAATGCATATTAATAATAATAATAAATAATAATAATATAGTAAATAATTTAATAATAATAATAATAATAATAAGCTAGCAACACCAACGTCAACGTCAACGTCTCTTTTGTTGTCTCTTCACAATTTTATAATAGATAATTTTTAGAAGCAGTTTTTATATTCGATACATGAAACCATATCAGGAAAACCAAAATTATTAATTTTAAATAATTATACAATGAACAACATAGACTTACAGCATCAAAAACTGGCGAACCGGAGGTGACATGACAGATGTCACCTCATAGATAAAAACGTGAAAAATGACGACAAAAACGGATTGAAGAAGATGTTGACGAGATTAGCAGCTCGCCGCGCACGCCTACTACCTCCGGAGTCGTCGCTCAGCCCCGCCCCGCCGCTGCCGGAATCCAGCCCCATCGAGAGTGCTGTGACACCGGCCGTAGCAGTTGCGTCGAGCTCGAGCGACGACTATTTTTCCCCGCCGACGTCGCCAACACCTGTACGTCGGCAGGGGAGAGGCCGGCCACCGAGGAGCTTGGGACTTAGGGGCCATCCGGCCCCGAGCCGGGTCCCCGCTGCCGGTGGTTGTGTGCAGCGCATGAGATGGACTCAGTCTATGAACGAGAACGTCATGCGCGCATACTACGGGTCTACAGAGGGGGGAACTAACCTCACTGCGTACCGTGATAGGTTGCTGTCTCTGTTCCAGGAACTAGAACCAACCGTCAACGTCTCGGCCCAACGACTGTCGGATCAGGTGCGGGTCATCCAACGCAATCACAGGTTGGACGACATCGCACTTGATAGGCTGCGCTCAGAGGTACTGAGCAACCAAATCGTCTCGACTCTGGCACAAACCGCGGCACAAACGTCAACTACTGATGCCATCCTGCCGCGGTCCAATCATGTTGAAGAAGATGATGATAGGGTTGACACAGTAAGTAGCCAGTGCAACGTCCGACTGAGGAGCGCACTGGAGGATGCGTTTCGCGAGTATAGGTCTACTCCAACCGAACTTAGACCCCGAATACCCCGGCTACCTATGCACAAAAAAAATAGGGCGCTGGTGTGTGCCTTGGACTCGCAGCTCAAGGATTTCTTCGAGAGCAGCGAGGATCTCGTTGATACACACTCAATCCTGTATTGCGCGGCTGTGGCGGCATGTCGTTTAGCTAACGTCAAGTTTCCCAATTGTGACGCAGCTACTCGACCAAAACCAGCCGTACCAGCCTGGCAATGCAGGATCGAGCGTCGTATCGATGGGGCCAGGGTACTCATCGGCAAACTATACTGCTTCAGGGAGGGCAATACACGACCACGAGTGATGCGCTTTGTGAGACTGGCATTTTCGGGGACTGGAATCAGCCCTCGGGAATACATGTCCAATGTCACAGAGCGCATCGACTTCCTGAAGCAGAAAGTTTGTGCATGGGCGAGTCGTATTCGGCGGTATAAGCGGCGGGTTGATCGGTACACGCAGAATCGCATGTTCCAGAGCGATGAGAGGTGGGTATATAGAGCTTGGGAGCGACCTGAACAAAACGTGACGGACGTGTGCCGCCCGGATGATGCCACCACGAGTGCATTCTGGCGCAGCATCTGGTCGGTGCCCGTCTGTCACGCTGAGGGTGTCTGGATGCGGAATATCGAGCGAGTGTGTGGAACTATACCAGAAATGGAAAAAATCGTAATTACGCCATTAGACGTAGCCAGAGCAGTCCGTCCGTTACCGAATTGGAAATCACCGGGACCGGACGGACTGCATAACTTTTGGTTAAAATGGCTAATTAGTTCACACACTTGCCTGGCATCTCAGTTCCAGTCATCCTTAGAGTCTGGGTCGCTACCACAGTTTCTAACAACTGGCGTTACCCACCTGCTCCATAAGTCAGGTAGTCCCGCGGAACCCAAGAATTATAGACCGATTACGTGTTTGTCGACGGTTTACAAACTTCTTACATCCATTTTGAGAGCGAAAATTAACTTGCACATTGACAGTAACTCGATTATGTCTGCCTCTCAAAATGGATGTAGGAATGGGTCCCGCGGTACTAAGGAGCTTCTCCTCATAGACATGGCCATTAGCCAACAGGTTCGCCGATCCCGCAAGGATATGTCGACATGTTGGATAGATTATAAGAAGGCCTACGACTCGGTGCCACATACATGGCTCATGAGGGTGCTGGAGTTGTACAAGATAGATGCAACTCTACGCACCTTCCTTGAGTCGTGTATGGGGCAATGGAAGACGGT
This sequence comes from Apamea crenata, assembly GCA_949629185.1. Classification (NCBI taxonomy): domain Eukaryota; kingdom Metazoa; phylum Arthropoda; class Insecta; order Lepidoptera; family Noctuidae; genus Apamea; species Apamea crenata. The sequence continues at coordinate 8,335,279 of OX451376.1, read as the reverse complement.
CCTTCGCTATCCAGGGTGTCGACAGATCCAGGGGAATGATGAGCCTGTATGGATTAAGCGGGGAATATTTCAGGGCGACAGTTTGAGTCCACTTTGGTTCTGCTTAGCCCTGAATCCTCTAAGCACACTGCTGGAGGACTCAGGTCTAGGCTACCGGTTGAGGAGAGGTGGTCAGGTCATATCTCACCTCCTCTACATGGATGATTTGAAACTCTTTGCCTCCAACAAATTGCATCTGATGGAGCTACTGAAGGTAACTGAAACTTTCAGTAGTGCCATCAGGATGGAATTTGGTGTGGAGAAATGTGCAGTCATGCATGTAAAGGGGGGGGAGATTATGGAATCCGAGGGAATTCCACTCTCGGATTCCATACACCTTAGATCCCTTTCCTCATCCGAAAGCTATAAGTATTTGGGTATGTCGGAAGCGTTAGGCATCAACGATGCTGACATGAAGCAATCATTGAAGGAGCGCTTCTTTTGTCGCCTGAAGAAGGTATTAATTAGTCTTCTTTCGGGCGGAAATAAGGTGCGCGCCTTCAATGGTTGGGTCATGCCGGTTTTGATGTACTCTTTCGGCATACTCAAATGGACTCAGACTGAACTCGATGCCCTGGATAGAAGGGTCCGTACACTGCTGACCGCAAACCGGATGCATCACCCACGATCATCGGTGATGAGACTGTATATCCCGCGGAAATGTGGGGGTCGAGGCTTTTTAAATGCGAAGACCCTCCACAACCGCGAGGTGTGCAGTCTCAGGGAATATTTTCTAAAAACCGAAGTGGGTATGCACCGTGATGTGGTCGCAGTGGACAAGGGACTCACCCCGCTCTCCATGGCGAAAGAGAACTGGCGCAAACCTGTAGTACTTACTACCGATGACCGCAAGAAGATATGGCAAAGCAAGGAGCTTCACGGGCGCTTCTATCGGGCTCTTCATGAGCCCGATGTAGATTTCTTAGCGTCCGTATCCTGGCTACGTTTTGGTGACCTCTTCGGGGAAACTGAAGGTTTTGTCTGTGCAATTATGGACGAAGTTATCTTGACGAATAACTACCGGAGATATATTATGAAGGACGGGACGGTTGACGTGTGTCGGGCATGCCACCGTCCGGGTGAGTCCATCAGACATATTATCTCTGGTTGTTCTCGTCTGGCTAACAGCGAGTACTTGCACAGGCATAACCAAGTCGCCAGGATTATTCACCAGCAACTTGCTTTGAAATATAAACTTGTCGACTCTGAGGTACCATATTACAAGTATGTGCCCGACTAGAGTTGTTAAAAAACAGTTTTTTTTCTGAGATGAAAAAAAACGTTTAAAAAAAACATGAAAAAAAACTGTCTTTTTTCTGAAGCAGGTTTTTTTTCATGAGTAGGAAAATAAAAATATGGTAAGGCGGTTATTGTTGTTGATATTATTTTCGTTCAACAAGAAAATACCATTTGTTTTTTTGTTAAATAGTACATACATGTCTTAACATAATTGGCAACATCAAATATAAACTACATTTACGGACGGGGATTTCCCTAATCCTCGTTTGGTTTATGTTTTGGTTACTGTTGAGCGATGACTTTTGGGATAATGTTACTGGATTCTACAATTTATTGAAACCAATATTAGACACTATTACAATTGTAGAAAGTGACACTCCACAGATGTCTCATGTTTTAAGTTTATATAAAAAAATTAAAGTCAATGTGGAAGACATGTTGGACAAGAGCCCCCTGTTAAAATCTGAGGAAAAAAAAGTCAGAGAAATACTCAAAAATAGAAAGGCATTCGCTATATATGACGTTCATAAAATCGCGAATCTATTGGATCCTCATTTTAAAGGATGTGATCTGACCCCAGAAGAAGAAACGGCTGCTGTAGAACAAATTTATAATGCTGCTATAAAGATACCAGACATCGAAGAGGATATAGTACTGGCAGAGCTTGCAAATTACATAGCAAAACAAGAGTTTTTTTGTAAGACTTTTTTGTGGTCATCGGTGAACAAATTTAATCCTATTGCATGGTGGGCAGGACTTTGCAAATCAACTGCGTTGTCTAAAGTAGCCGTCAAGTTTCTCTCTCTTCCTATTACATCAGCTGCGTGCGAAAGAACATTTAGTACGTACAGCGATATTCATACTAAGAAACGTAATAGACTGACAAATGACAGGGCTAGGAAAATAGTGTATATTGCACACAATTTAAGATTGCAATCAGTACAGTCATCAACAATATTAACACAAGCAGAAGGTAATAGAGTCCCCGATAGTATAGTCGTTGATTCAGAATCAGATGAAACAAATACAGATACAGAACGTTATTCCGATGCTGATAAAACAAGCGTAGCCGTAGCTACTGATACTGATACAGATGAGTGTAACACATTAAGTATTTTTTAAGTTCTTAATAATGTTACCCATTGATTTAAACATAATTTGACTTGAATAAAAACAAAACAATCAAATTTAGTGTTTAATTCTACTTTAGTTATAGTCTTTCACTTTTTCTGAAAAAAAACCAAATGTTGAAAAAAAACAACGGTGCCAAGTTTTTTTTCATGTTTATTTTCAAGATTGTGAAAAAAAACATTTTGTTTTTTTTCATGTCACGTTGTACTGGGATCGGTCTATCATCACTGACAGGACTGTTGTCGCCAACAAACCTGATATAGTGGTGATAGATCGATTAGTGCGCCGCGCAATGATTGTCGATGTTACCATTCCACATGACGGGAACCTCGTGAAAGCTGAGAAAGATAAACAAATCAAATATCTTGACTTAGCACACGAGGTTGTTGACATGTGGAATGTGAGCTCGACTATCATTGTGCCGATTGTCGTATCGGCCAATGGCCTGATGGCCGAAAGCCTCGATCAACATCTATCGAGGCTCTCGTTAGGCGGTTGGATCAAGGGCCTGATTCAGAAGGCAGTACTCCTCGATACGGCTCGCATTGTGAGGAGGTTTCTGTCTCTGGAGCCCTAACCACCGGTAGCTTGGACCCTGCTCCCGCCACCGGTGGATCACTTTTTTTTTTATATTTTTAAATGTTATTTTTTTTTTTTATACTAATATTTAAAAATGTAATAAAATAAGACCTTTAAATAAATAAACGACATAATAATAATTTAGACAATAATCTCAATGCAGTACAAAACACATAATCTGATCAAACTTAAAATCTCACCTTGGTTTATACCCGTGAGATTTTAATAAATAGGTACCAGGTTCTAGGAATCTGAGAAAATAAATTAAAAAAAAAAACAAAATAATAATAATATCCCTGGACATTTCACACAGCACCATTTGTCCTAAGCTAAGCAACCTAATGCTTGTGTTATGGTAACAAGATGGCTGATAAACTACTTATATACAATTTTTTTTTTTGTAAATACATACATATTATAGATATAAAAACACCCAGACTCGGAACAAATACATGTAGGTCATACAAATATTTGTTCCGTGCCGGAATCGAACCCGCGACACGCAGCGCAGTAGTCAATGGCTTAACCACTGCGCCAACCGTGCCGTCTTATATTACTCATACGAACACACATACAATCACATTTTTCATATCCATAGCAGCCTGGTTGTCCGGAGCGACTGTATCGAGCCAGCCAGTAGGTAGCTGGACTAGAATGTGTAATGCATTCAGAATTCCCGTGCACGTAACATGCAAACTAGTATCGACTATTAAGGGGTATGTATTTTTGATGTCTTCTTGTAAATGTATTTGTATTTTTGTGAAGATCTAAAAAGATTTGCGACATGAAGATTTGATAATGCTGGTCGCGATAGCACTAACTGACGACATAGCATAATCAGTCTCTAACGTTCCCACTGCTGGGAATTGGGCCTCCTTCGGTGAGAGGGAGAAGGCCGCAATCCACCACGCGGGCCCAGTGCGGCTTGGTAGATGTCACATGTTTTAGAATTTTTAGGGTTCCGGATCTCGAAAGTAAAAAACGGAACCCTTATAGGATCACTTTGTTGTCCGTCCGTCCGTCCGTCTGTCTGTCTGTTGCGTTACGCGTTGAGGTATCAAGCTGAAATTTATATCAAATACTCAAGTCTACTGACCCTTGGAGCTGTGAAAAAATGAAACATCTAAGCCAACGCAATCAAAAGATACAGCCGTTTATGCCGCAAATTTCCGACACTCGCAAAGGAACAAAAACCTACAGGGTACTTCCCGTGAACTCAGAATCTTGAAATTTGGTACGAAGCAACGTCTTATACTCGTAGCACAGATATAGGAAAAATTGCGAAAACCGATGTAACTAAAAAATTTTTAGTTACATCATCTGATAAAAATATTTTTAATAATATTAAATTTTACGGAACCCTCGGTGCGCGAGTTCGAGTCGCACTTGGCCGGTTTTTGGTTAGGACATGCCGGTTTTCTCACGATGTTTTCCTTCACCGTTTCGAAAGCCTGTCGGGGTTCGAACCTACGACCTACAGCTTGTAAGTTGCGGCCGTTACCACTGGGCCACCACTGCTCCTGGCTGACTGAATAATCTGAATCTCGCGAAATGATATGAAACGATGATTGGCCGATGGCATAGTAAGTAAAGATGGAGAGTAGTTGGTGGTAAGTAACGATGTGCAGAAACCGCCTTCTCTGAAAATTACATGAAAAACATTGGGTATGGTAAAGCAGTGAGGGAGAAGACGAAGAAAAGCTGACCATCTTTACGACCTACTCGTACGTCGGGGCCAATATCTATGTTCTTTGTTATCGGTTTGGTTTTCGCACTTATTCCTTCAAGTAGACCTTTGTACGTGGGACCATGGCAGCCTTCGGTGGTAATTCCAACTAGCCTACCTCCCTCCAGAAGTTTAATAAGTCTCCTGGCCTGTTAAGAACATCTGTGTAAGATCTGGGTGTCGATAAAATGGGGCGGGGCCAATATTTATTTATTTATTTATCTACTTACATGTACCATTACAGGATATAACTCAATACGGTAAATGCGCTTATCCTAACTTAAATTATACTAACACCTATAACTTATTATAAATAATGCATTCCTTGTGAATTCACTCAGAGAACAACAGAATAAGTATAATTTGCTGCTCTGAACTCTCGAATCAATTATTATTATAATAACCAACTTTGTTACGACCATAAAAGATACCTATAGGTGTGCATTTAATGCTTGAATAGGTTCCAGTCTACATCTGCGTTCAAAATGTATTTTACCTGCCAGCAGGATTAACGCAAATAAATCAGTAGAATATGTAAAAAAACTGAAACATTAAACAAATATTAGCCGATTTCATTTCGAATCAATGAATACAAACAACAATTTAGTTTGACAAAAGGCCGCTAGCAACATTGTAATTGCTTTTACGAATCGCTTTTGTGTGCAAACAAATTAATTTAACACATTTGTAAATCGGATGGACAATTCCATCGGTATTATCAAATAGTTAAGGGACTTGGCTATTAATGCTGTCTTTTAGTGTAATGGCTGATTTTTCCAACGCCGGATAACTTTAGGAGGAATAATTTTGAATTTTTGACAATCCTTCCATACAAAAACTGTCAGACGTAAATTTTATTCTACAAATAAAAGTTATCCATCGATTGAAAAATCAGCTCTTAGAATTGTTTTGTAACATTCATTTGTTTCAATTCTCGTGATTGTATGTCGTCCCGAACTTGTTTTTGTCACGTAGGACTTGTCACCTCATTGTTTTCTCTTTCATTCAGCATCTTCTGCTCGAAGTGATTCCTTTGAAAACCAAATGAATGAAAAGTGAAAAATAAATTAGTCACTGAACCGATCCAAAGATTTTGAATTTCCGCACTCGGAATCTTTCACTCGACTATAAAATGTTCGAAAAATTAATTAAAAGAGGTTTATTCCTGTGTAGTTTTGTCGTGAGAACGTGGAATGAGACTAAAATTAACCTTCACTTGAGTGGAGCTTCTAATATCGGTGGCAACGATGTTAAGAAAAAGGATTAATTTCGAACACTTAAGAGCTGATTTTTGAACTGACAGATAGCTTTTACCTGTAGAATAAATAAACCCGTTTGCCATTATAGAGTAAGATCCCAGAGCAATCAGACATAACTTATTTTCACACGGATGAAACCTGAAGTTTTCAGTAGCGTCTCGTGTGCCTTGAATACCTACGCGCTTTGTGGAACTTGCCGAGTGACACCTGGGCAGGTACCAGGTGAGAAAGGTAACTAAAAATAAGAATTATTTAACTTAAATTCACATGGCTGATTTTTATATATGTCATGTAGAATATTATTTTAAAGTAATATCATAAGTGTCAGACACTTTTGATGGACCAGAGCTTTTGTCAGACGCTTATAAGCTACCCAAAAAATAAATGAACTTTACTTATTTTTACATGTCTGATTTTTTAATATGTTATTGAAGTATTTATTTAAAAGTTATATTCAATCAGTCAGACAAATTAGAGTGACCAAACATCCCCTAAGACAAAAATTATTCAGCCAGAAGTATGAGGGCGAGAGCACTATGCATGCGCTTCAGAGTGAGTGAGACGTCCATAATAACTCGGTTCCCCTTCTTAAACTCACCATCTGTTTCAATCTACTGTGTATGTGCTGTTTGCGTGTAATATAACTTATAGTATACAGTATAGTTCGAGCCTGCGAGAGCACATGTTTTTGTTGTTTACATCAGGTTATTTGTGAGTGTTTTATTAAGTTGTTTGTAATAGTGATAATCATGGAAGAAGAGAAATTGAAATGTATATTTTGTAAAAAATCTCATGATAAACTTATATTATTCTCCGAAGAAATATTGAAAAAGTGCAAAAACATTTTAAAACAGCGAATAATCCATAACCTCAAATTCAAAGATGTAGTTTTACCGGATGACTTGTATGACAGTGGTTACCATCGAGAATGTTATAAAAATTTTACTGCTCTGCCAAAAAAATATTTTTCCGCCATACCAGAAAAACCAAAAAATGCTGAAAAAAAATCATCGAGTATTGTTGAAAATTCATTAGTTACATCGACATCAAGCCAACCTTGTAATCTTAGTACTAACGATGATCTATGTACAGCGTCTACCTCAAGTCAACAAAATAATTCAACAGTTCCAGATTTAGATGTAGTGTCAAACTCAAGTCCAGCTAATTCAATGCCTGAACCAAGTGTTGAGCCAAATGTGAAGTCAAGTGTTGACTTAGAATCAGTTGAACCGGTGTCATGTGATGGTGAAGCACCTTCTGAACGTGATGATAATTTCTCTTCTGAAAATATTTCTCTTAAAAGTAACGTGGATATAGACAGAAACCAGAAATGTATATACTGTAATCAACAGACTAAACGACTTACTGAAAAGACTACCGTTACATTCGTGCGAAAAACGCGAAATGAATTTGAGGTTATGGATTATTCGCTGTTTTAAAATGTTTTTGCACTTTTTCAATATTTCTTCGGAGAATAATATAAGTTTATCATGAGATTTTTTACAAAATATACATTTCAATTTCTCTTCTTCCATGATTATCACTATTACAAACAACTTAATAAAACACTCACAAATAACCTGATGTAAACAACAAAAACATGTGCTCTCGCAGGCTCGAACTATAGGTACTGTATACTATAAGTTATATTACACGCAAACAGCACATACACAGTAGATTGAAACAGATGGTGAGTTTAAGAAGGGGAACCGAGTTATTATGGACGTCTCACTCACTCTGAAGCGCATGCATAGTGCTCTCGCCCTCATACTTCTGGCTGAATAATTTTTGTCTTAGGGGATGTTTGGTCACTCTAATTTGTCTGACTGATTGAATATAACTTTTAAATAAATACTTCAATAACATATTAAAAAATCAGACATGTAAAAATAAGTAAAGTTCATTTATTTTTTGGGTAGCTTATAAGCGTCTGACAAAAGCTCTGGTCCATCAAAAGTGTCTGACACTTATGATATTACTTTAAAATAATATTCTACACGACATATATAAAAATCAGCCATGTGAATTTAAGTTAAATAATTCTTATTTTTAGTTACCTTTCTCACCTGGTACCTGCCCAGGTGTCACTCGGCAAGTTCCACAAAGCGCGTAGGTATTCAAGGCACACGAGACGCTACTGAAAACTTCAGGTTTCATCCGTGTGAAAATAAGTTATGTCTGATTGCTCTGGGATCTTGGACTATTATTTTTTATACAAAAGATGTCTTATTTGTACATCACCTAATCGATACCTGACGGAAACGGGAAAATTCAGTCCCAACTCAAATAAGAAGAAGAGAAGCAACGAAACGGTCAAAGTGGAGATGCTTGGGGGATGGCCCATGTCCAGCAGTGGACATCTTTCGGCTGAAATGATGGTGATGACTCAAATAAGTAAACAGTCGTTGATTTAAATATAACGTTGCTATGAAACAAAACAAGGTAATAGTTGTTCTTCAGCCCTTTGTCTTCGATGATAGGTACCCGAAAGAAACGTGTTACAACCTTAAATTAATAAATTAGAAATCAGCCATTAATCGCATTTCACAAAGAAACAGGTTCTTGACTGATCAAAGTTCAGCCCTAAATATTACTAGAAGACTAGTTGTATCTCAGAACTCAAACCATGACGTAAAAAGACCACTCCGTCCATAAAGCCAAAACATTATTCAATTCACAACATCAATAATTTGCAATGCTTGCCCCAAAGGCGATAGGCGGACTGGTCCGAAAATATTTTATTCTCAAGGTTTCATCGTGAAACTCAATTCTCTGTATCGAGCTCCTACCTGACTCGAATCCGTAATGTGGAGATGCGTCTGTCAGAAGCGTTGGAGGGATGTTGATATAAATCTAATCGTATTTGGGACATATTGCATTTGCAGTCCTCGTAAAAAATGTATGAGGTGACAATTTCGAGGGAGTATTTTGATGACAGGGTGATGGAGATCGATGAATGAAGTCGCTAATACACGTGCCTGTAACTTGTGAAGATAAGGCAAGTAGCTTGCATACCATCGTGAACCACTTCTGATTGGTGAATTGTCAGTGGCATGCAAGAGCATGTATTATCTTAACACTCAATATCATCTTCTGCCTAGACTTTTGCAACTATTTTGGGGTCGGCTTCCAGTCTAACCGGATGCAGCTGAATACCAGTATTTTACATGGAGGGCACTCCCTAGCTGACCTCCACCAAACGCGGCAAGCGGCACCTGATTGTTCGACCCCTGCGGCTGATATTAAGTAGCCACCCCCCTCTAAAACAACAACAACATCAACATCATACCTACTCCAAAAATCTCGTTAGATGAAAAATCTACAGACAAAGAAGTGGCGGAAAAACTTGACCAAAAAGTGCTAAAGTTTTTCATGTAAAACTTTATTACCATTTTGAGAGCTTTTTTTTCGCATAAAAAGTCGGTACTAGGCCCTCGGAAAATAAATACTGAAATTTTAGAGGATATACAGAATGCATAAATCATCTTGGTGAAAATGTATAGAAAATATAAAGGAAATGTTTGAATTTCTATTAAATAGCTGCGCCCCTCGGCTGTGAATGTTGACGACTAGCGTCAGCACATAGCACACACACACGCACACACACACTTCCAACTTCGTCATTGTCTCGGATGGTACCGAGAGCTCCTGCGCTTACACACACATTCACAGCGTGTTTGTAAATTTGGTAACCACAAGTAAAGTGCACGTCGTTTAATGAGATAAAGTTCAACAGACTCGAACAACCTCCATGCTCCATTTTAACAGACGTGCTATTTTCCTTTTGTTATTTCATACATTCTCAATATTAAGAAGAATTTTAAATTACCTTCTAACGTCTAAAGAAATTGTTCCCATAAAAATCAAAGTTATTTTCACTATCAAATAATGAGTTTAGTCACCCGTCTACACCGTTCCCAACAATTGCGTGTTACTTTGTTCAAAACTTATCGTCTCCTTAAAAAAAAAACAACAAAAACTCAAATAGAATTTATTTAAGTACCAACTTTTCAGTCCAATATTTTAACTCCCAAAAAGAATTCATTGTAACTTTTGCAATTTCATAGTTTTGATTGCGTTAAGATTCATTTAATCTTTACGGATTAAATTTTCCATAATATTAGTTCTTAAAATTACAATTTGAATTACCTACTGTGAAAGTAATTTCATTTATATCAAAATTTTATTTCGACCTTAGAAAGTATTTTAACGGACTAAGGAGTTTTTTTACTGCAAAAGTTAGCGTAGGGCATTTTTTAATAGACCAAAGTTCGAATTGCTTAGTAAACCATATACCTTTTTATTTTTATCTTAAGACTGATTTTTCAATCGACAGATAATTTTTATTGGTGAAATAAAATTGACGTCTGACAGATTTTGTATCGAAGAACTGTCAAAAATTCAAAATTATTTTTGGATAAAATTATCTGGCGTTGAAAAAATTAGCCCTTAATGATTTTTTATGTAGGTACTTGTGATTTGTATATTGAGACTTGGTGCCTGAGTAAATATATTTTTTTTTTTATGGAACATGCTTATTTCACATCTAGGTCGTCAACACTAACAGGTGTATGGTCGGAGAGCGATTATATTAAGCAATTTTTTTAACAAATTCCTTTGCTACATAACGGGCGAATGTCACCGTACCGAAGTTTAGTAATAGAAAATTTTAATTCAAAATGTCGGCAAAGATGTAGTCAGAAAACGAATGTGAATATGAATTAATAATAATAATAATAATAATAATAATAATATCCCTGGACATTTCACACAGCACCATTTGTCCCAAGCTAAGCAACCTAATGCTTGTGTTATGGTAACAAGATGGCTGATAAAAAAAATAGGGTCTTGGATTTAAAGAGAGATTATTGAATAAAAAGCGTAGTTTCGTAGGTAAATGAGAAAGAACTTGCCGCGCTTGCAGCAAAATCAAAAGTCATTTATTCAAATTAGGCTGAGAATCAGCACTTTTTGAACGTCAAAAATTACAAAAGACAGTCCCCTAAAAACGCCCGCCCTTCACCACTTCCTAGTGCTATCGCTGGGAAGAAGTGGCGCAACAAACTCCCCAGCAGCTATAGCATAATTGGCGACAGACACTACTGCCGTTCCATCGAGGTAGCACCTTCCCTGGTCCATTAGGAAGTCACTGAACTGAGTTCAGACACAACTAGGAAGATGTAACTCCAAACTGGTAAAGTTGTTAAAATTTGTGATGGTGACAATGACTATTTATTCTCTTAAAAGGTTTTTTTATTTATTTATTTATTTATTCAGCCATTTCTGTCCCACTGCAGGGCAAAGGCCTCCTTTCCCTCCTTCAACTTATCCCTATCCAGTGCTGTTAAACGCCAATTCTTGTGGAAAGAGTCGAGCTCGTCCCGCCATCTCTAAAAGGTTTACGGTACACAAAAACTAAGCTTGTATACCAAATGCCCACGAAAAATAAAAATAAACTTCTTGCACGCTTCTGAATTGTACCAAACATTTTTCCAGTGCAGTTGTTACTCTAAGGCCATAGGGCGATACAGAATATATTTTATGTGATATTTCTCGCTCTAATACAGGTTCTATTATTTGCTTCAGCGTCCACAATCCTCCGTTAAAAGAATTTTGGTTTGTAATACGATAAGAATGTCTTTCTAAAATACTGTGACGGGAATATTTTCTCTTGGTTTTGTAAATAAGATAGCATGTTATCTGCATAATCTTGTCCTAACCTTCTTGGGGTCGGCTTCTAGTCTTACTGGATGAAGCTGACGAAAATGATGAGATTTACGATTATTGTCATATTAAAAAAAATACTAGGTACTGTAAAAGGTGTCTACAGTTTTGCTTTAATTTTTTATTTGAAACCAAATCGATTGACATCTTTATATTGTTATAAATTGAAGTCGCTGTTCGTGACTGTGTTCTGTGACCGAGTTGTAGAAGTTATCTACAGTTATGCTTGATCTTTGACGATCAGCACGTGTGATCAAACAAAATCGATTGACATCTGTACATTGTTATAAATTGAAGTCGCTGTTCGTGACTGTCTTCTGTGACCGAGTTGTACAAGTTATCTACAGTTATGCTTGATCTTTGACGATCAGCACGTGTGATCAAACAAAATCGATTGACATCTATACATTGTTATAAATTGAAGTCGATTTTCGTGACTGTCTTCTGTGACCGAGTTGTTTTTAAACTACGCAACGGATTTCGATCCGTTGAATTATCGAATTTATTCCGTAAGGATTATGTGTGTAATTCATTCATATGAAACTAACATAAATATTATAACAAAGAAATCTTGATGTTTCGTCAAGATATAAAAACTAAGCGAAGCAGGGGCGGGTCGCTAGTGCAAAATAAAACACCACTGCCTATAAATCCCTTTTAATTTTCAGTTCGGAACTACAAAAGCAATATCATAATACATCACCCCGTCGGATAGGAAAACGAATAAATATCCAACAAACATTCTTCTCAATAAACGATGTGTGACTCTGAATGTAATAAATACTAGAGCGGTTTTCGGATCTAAGAAACAAGGAGAAAATATTTTTGCACGCCTTCCTTTTAACGTGTAACTAATATAACATCATCTGTCAAGTCTTTTTCCAACTATTTTAGGGTCAACTTCCAGTCTAACCTGATGCAGCTGAATACCAGTATTTTACATGGAGCGACTGCCTATCTGGCCTCCACAACCCAGTTACTGGGTAATACGATACACATTGGTAAGACTGATTGTCAGACTTTCGGGCTATTGAAAATCCGGAACGGCTGTCCAAGACCCACGAATGACAGTCGCTACCAAAGGCTTAGCGTACTTTCCGAACATTTTTTTTTTTTTTTTTTTTTTTTTTTTTTGTCGCTGAGAAATGCTTTATGCATGCCCGCCTCGCGGGGGCGAGACGGGGTATGTGGGACTCCCTGTCGGAATGACAGTATACCCACTAAAACTCAGCGGTGTTCCCTCATTCGCCGTGATGGGAGGGCCACGGGAATAGGCATAACCTTTACCTCCATAGCCCTCCCGGCGCATGCCCGCCTAGATGGTATGGCGGGCCCCGCATGCCCCCCACCCAGGGGGGGCTACGGGAATGGCCGGGAGCACCTAGCCATTCCCGTCCAACACTGGTGGAGGCCTGTGCAATACAGGCAACGGTGCCCCCGCACCCGCTGCCTGCTGGCCCCCACGCCCGCCTGACTGGCGGGCCCCGCATGCCCCCCCGGCCGGGGGGGCTACGGCCGCAGAGGATAGGGAGAGCGGCAACGACACACCGACACTCCTCTTCCCCTGCGGCCCCACCGCGTCCGCCATCGAACGGTGGCGGCCCCGTCAAGGCCGCGGAAGGTAGGGGGGAGCGGCAACGTATCACCGACACTCCTCTTCCGCCGCGGCCTCCAATCCTCAGCCGCGATGTCTCCCTCACGGGGGACATCGCGGCCCGCCTCAGGTAGGCTGCGATGTCGCCCAAACGTCACCGCAACCTACCCGCTGGCCGCTACGTCGTCGGCTTAACCGCAAAGCCTAGACGAGCGGCCCCTCATGGGGTTCCTCTTCGCTTCACCGTGGTCCAGCTCACCACGGCTACTGAGCCCCCCCGCCTCGACAATGCGGGAACCCACCGGGGGGGGTACTTTCCGAACATGGATCAACTACGGCAAGCGTGGCTTAACCTGATCGATCGACTCGTGCGGCTGTTGTCACTTAGCCACAAGCCTCTCGTAACTAATATAACATAAATGATATATTATTTTATGTCTGTAAGTAGATTTGTACAAAAAACCTTTAGGTACAGCAGTGCGATTCTGTACCCATCTCACCGTGAAAACTTAGGTGAAGTGAGCGTGGAGTGAGCTATCATTCCAACTAATGTTAATGATTTACACTATTGACAGTTCACTCTAAGCTCACTTCACCTAAATTTTTACGGTGAGATTTTTACAGAATCGATCGGTTGTAAAGGTTTATTGTACAAACCTACGTGCATGGAAAAATAAGGCTAACTAGGTGCTTGCGGCTTGCGGGCGGCGAGCAATGGGCAGCTCGCCGCCCGGTAAGGACAAGGCCCGGGTCGACGGCGCGTTGTGTTCCACGCGCGCCTCAAAGAGATGTCTGCACGAACTGACGGTGTCCGCTAGGGCCGGTGCCTGCCAGGGCCACGGGTTGTTCGAAAGAGATACCGTGGCCCCTGGCACAGGTAACTGAAGAAACACGGGTGGGTTTTAGTCAGTAAAAGTCTGATACACCCTTCCGCTCAGCTCAGAGCGGGAGAGGTCATTTGATGATTGCCCAACATAAAAAAAAAATGGCTAACTAGTGTAACTATTTTTTATTATTTTCATGCTCCACAAAACTTCTACTTGGACTTTTAATCGTTTTCAGTAACTGTGAAATATTAGCATTTTAATAGAGCGATGGCCGTCTGATTCCGCATAATCTATAATACAATGTTCCTACTGCTGAGTCACAGGCCTCCTCTCTTCGAGAGATGGAGAGGGGCCACGCGGGGCCAGTGCGAGTTGGTAGATTTGTTCGAATTTTTGGTTCTACGACATGCCGGCTTCCTCACAATGTTTTCTTTCACCATATTATTATGAAATGCCTGCCTGGGTTCGAACCCGATGAATCGATGTGATGACGATGACACTTAAAATCCTAGAACAGGGTTATTATTGAGATTTTGTTTTAATGATTTCTACCATCTTTAGACAATCCCACAAGTGCATATGCAATGATGGGATATACTGTGTTGATTGAAAGTCAAACGAAATGACATCGATTCCCAAAAGAAGGCAGGAAAAATCGGGGATCAATTAAAAAAATATCGCTATTTCAGAACTCAAATCCTGAAGTCTGCTACGAAATAAAAATATACCTTATATTGGAATTCTGAAAACTCATAACGAATGTATAAAAAGTACTTTCATGGAACCAATCTGGTAGGTTGTAAAAAAAACTAAATCCGATCTCAATATCAGAACCAATAGTTTTGAAATCCAAAAACTGAATTTAGTTTTATTGCAGTTTTCGATACCTACTAACTGGCCAGATTTAGTTCGTGTATTAAAGTCTCTGTGTTTTTGTATTTGATTTTTCGTCGCTAGTTTTGCAGTGTATTTAGTGGGAATCTATTTTGTTTTGGTTTTATATTGTGGAAAATTGTGGACTGGAATTGTGGAAATTAAGAATACAACAATCCGTTCCATCACTAAAATAACTGATGTCACTCGGAAAGCTGCCACGCTTAAATGGAATTGGGCTGGACACATCTGCCGTATGTCAGACGATCACTGGGCCAAACATACGACCCAGTGGGTCCCGCTGAATGGCAAACGACATCGCGGCAGTCCCAGACGCAGATGGCGGGATGAGCTGGACTCCTTTCATAAAGATTGGTCCTTGGCAGCTCTGGACAGAGAGAGGTGGAAGGAGAGTAGGGAGGCCTTTGCCCAGCTCTGTTTGTAAAACTTTTTTTGAGTTTATTGCAATTTCAGTTTATTGCATGTGGCAGATTTTTAAGAATTGTGGTAGTAACATCTGCTGCAGGGGTTGCCTCTTTCTATTATAGAATCTTTTTTAAACGAATATTTTTAAGGCATAAAAATTATTTATGTTTTATCTTGTTAATTCGACTTGTAGTTCCAGAGTTTAGTGCGTTCAAACAAACAAACAAACTTTTCAGCTTTTATTAGTGTAAATTATGTCTTTCTCGACATACGAATATTATTGAGAGATCGTTCGAGAAGGCTCGCGTGGTTGTCGACATGTGGGATGTGGTTTTAGCGATCATTGTGTCGATAGTCGTGACAGCCAATGGATTAATAGCCAAGAGCCCTGAGCAGGCTCTCGTTGGGTAGCTAGATCAAGGGCTTGGGGACCTAGATTCGGAAAGCGGTACTTCTGGACACGGTACGCATTGTTAGGAGATTCCTGTCTCTGGAACCCTGGCCGGTTG
Source organism: Apamea crenata (assembly GCA_949629185.1). NCBI lineage: Eukaryota > Metazoa > Arthropoda > Insecta > Lepidoptera > Noctuidae > Apamea > Apamea crenata. Next base: position 8,319,353 of record OX451376.1, on the reverse strand, counting down.
CTTGGACCCTATTCCCGATACCGATGGGCTACTGTTTTTATATATTTTACATACATATGTAATCTATAATATAAAAATGAATCGCTGAATGTGTTGCTAAGCGCAAATCTCGAGAACAGCTGAACCGATTTCGCTAATTCTTTTTTTTAATATTCCTTGAAGTACGAGGATGGTTCTTACGGAAAAATAAATGTAAGAAAGTTGCTCCACGCGGACGAAGTAGCGGGCAAAAGCTAGTGTATAATGAAATAAAGGAATAATATAGATGCCCAAAGTAATATACTCAATTGTAAAAATTCAATCGCAACGGAGAATTACTTATAAAGTCACTACGAAGTCGAGTTTGCTCAATTTTTTGGTTTAAGTTTTGACAGAAGAGCCCACACAATCAGAGTGAATTTCCGACGCGGATATGAAATTCCTGGCTAGCAAACGTTGCACTTTTGGTATGAGTTTCACCAATTTTAAATTGATAGCCTTCGTTTGAAAAGCTATCATATGGAACGATTGAGTGAATTTAATCTCCGTGATAAAAGTTATGGAGATACGATAATATACAATCGACTCCTTGGTCCTCGAAGCACTACGGCTGAGCATGAAGTCCTGGATCCGATTGGTGGGTCGAGCAGACTGGTCTTGGGTTTTCCACCTGGAATTTCTCAGTAGCAGGGATCAATTTCGATGCACCCCCTTCCCAATAAAACAAGAATCGTTCAAATCGGTCCACACTGTAAAAATTTAAGCGTGGTCATAACGCAAAAAAAAATCACATCGACTGGTGATCCACCTCCTTTTCTTCCGTCGGTTAGTAAAATTACAATAATTTATCGCATTTCCTATTATTTTTTTAGTTCAGCTACGTTCATTGCGTTATGTACGTTGCTGAGGAGACGAATTTATTAAACCTATGAACCAATAGATCAGAAATATCCTTCCAAACTGTGTTACGTAATGAGGGTGCAGTTTATGCACCACGTTTTGCCAATGAATACGCCAGTCCCATGTTTTGAGGCGCACCATTACCATTATCATTATATCGTTATAAGAATTATTATCATCATCGTTATACTTTATTTATTACCCATTTAATATAATAGTGTTCATTACTAAATACGGGCTTTTCAATGACCGCTAAAATTATGGGGCAGATCCTTTTATCATTGCGTTTCAAAAATTAATTGCTGATCACCATTTATGGTTAGTAGGAGCAGGTCGGCAGCAAGAGGATCAGAGGACCAACGTCCTTCATCATCTGCCTAGCCTTTTTCCCAACTATGTTGGGGTCGGCTTCCAGTCTAACCGGATACAGCTGAATACCAGTATTTTACATGAAGCGACTGCCTATCTGACCTCCACAACCCAGTTACTGGGTAATACGATACCCCTTGGTAAGACTGGTTGTCAGACTTTCGGGCTACTGACGACCCGTAACGACTGTCAAAGATCCACGAATGACAGCCGGGACCAACGGCTTAACGTGCTTTCCGAGGCACGGAGGGGTCTTGGTATGTGAAAATGGTCACCCATCCACAGACCAACCGCGGGAAGCGTAGCTTAACCTGATCGATCGACCCGTGCGGCTGTTATTACTTAGCCACAAGCCCCTCAGAGGACCAACGTCCTTGATGGCCTATAATGACACATCATCACTTTAAGCTGTAAGACGTCTACTGCTGGACATTGGCCTCCCCTAAGCACCGCTACTTTGACCTACATTCCATCAATCTCAATCCGATTCATTCAGGTTCCAAAAAGTTGTTTGCTCAACATCGTAAATAACGCAATTAATGTTGTTGAACTATTAAAATGAAAGCCATTAATATCCCTGGACATCAGTCACCCTAGTCTAGATCATCGGTTCACCGACCGATTCGTGATTCGGTTGACCAAAAAAAATATGGAAAAAGAAGGGTATAATGGTAAATCTTCGAAGGAAAACTAACAAGAGCCAGTAACATTTTTTAAGCCTTGGAAATCTTTGCCTAGACTTCAATGTCAAAGCGAAATTCCAAACATGAATAAAGGATCGTCTACAGAAAAAAAAAAATCTGGTAGTACTAGTCTTTACCAAGTATTATAATACATACAGAATTTCATAAATATACATTAATGCTTAGAGACCGAAGTACAGGGGGTACTTATATGGTCAAGTACCCCCAAGCAAGGACGTCTGTAGTAAAACAGTAGATAGAAACAGAATACATAAAAGGATAATGGGAATACTTTGTATTGGCTCCGTCCTCAGGGTGTATGAAGTTATAACATATGTAATTTTAAAGGTCTCTTATCAATTAAAATTGAAATTGTTAATTGAAATAATTGATTTACATAAATATTTACAAAATAATAATAATAATAAGTTTCAGTTTTTTTTTACAGTTTTCGGGGCCCATTATTGAGTGTGCAAGTCATCCCCTGCTATTTTATCCGTGTATATACATATAGAACATTGATCAGGCAGGAGCCATAGTTCTTCCATAGTTATTGGTAACCAGTCCACTTTAGCCACCCAAACCCATAGTCCAAATTTGTATTTTTCCATATCCTGCAATAGTCCTACACTAACCAGGGGTTAGTATCGTTGGGTGCACTTGCATAGTGCATACAGGGATAATCGTCGGGTGGTGCCACATTTCAATAAAATATCCTAAGGGGCCTCTGCGAGTTGGCTTCGGCCCCTCGTACGCCTTCCAAAGGACCGGGACCCCATGGTCCCAAGAAATGTTAAAATATAATAATAATAATAATAGGTGTAGGTAAAAATATTTGGATTCTACCTGAACTAGGAATAAACCTGTATCTCAGGAAGGTATCTCACTCAAGTGTTTACTTATGTATTATTTAAACATTGAAGGACCAATGGACAAAAAAAAAATAGGAGGAGACCAATGATGGCCTTGAAATCATGCCATGTGATACGTAGAAAATGAGACTGGCAATCTAAGCTGATCAAATTGAAGACTTGCAGTGAAAAATTGCAAAAACACGATGCAACTTCAACATCAAATAAAATAATATAACTCTGTTGTAACAATTATATACAAAACTAGCTTCTGCCCGCGGCTTCGCCCGCGTGGATGTCGGAAGTTATCCCACGGGAACGTGCTACCAGGATAAAAAGTGTGTGCTTCCCCAGGATACCATCTATCTCTTTGCCAAATCAGAAGTTCAGTGGTTTAGGCGTGAAAATGTAACATACAGTTTCAAGTTCAAATCCTCCCCTTAAAAGTAAAGTTACCCCTTTTTGCCCTGTCAGGGGTCATTTTTCGAAAACTTTACATACTTAGTATTAATTATTTTCTGTCGAAAGTATCAATACTGAGTTTCGAGTTAATCGGACCGCGCATTCAATTTCTTCCACACAAACTTCAACACCCCTATATCCCCCTTTGAGGGGTAGTTTGAAAAACTTATAATGATAAACTTAATACTTTTACTTAGGCAAGTATTGTTGCCAAGTTTCAAGTTTATTAACTAAATTAATAAGATTTTTCATATAAACTGTATCCCCGCTTTTCAGCCCCACAGGGGTGGAATTTAAAAAAAATCATAAAAATTCATACTTGACTCAAAGATTATTTATATCAATTTTATAATTAATCAAGCCACTTATTATAATCCTCCCCTGTAAAATTAACTACCTACCCCTTTTCACCCCGTTAGGGTTAGATTTTAGGAAAACCCTCATACGTGTTATTATTTATTTTTAGTCTTAAGTACGCACACAGTACACTGAGTTTCGAGTTAATCGGACCGCGCGTTCAAATTCTTCCACACAAACTCTAACACCCCTATATCCCCTTTGAGGGGTAGTTTTGTAAAACGAATAATTATAAACTTTATTGCTTACTTAGGCGAGTATTCACGCCAATTTTCAAGATTATTAACCTAACGAATAAGATTTTTCATATAAACTGTATCCCCGCTTTTCACCCCTACAGGGGTGGAATTTTGAAAAATCATTTGGGATGTGTTCATAACTTGACTCAAAGATTATATATACCAATTTTCGAGTTAATCAAGCCACGCTGTAAAATCCTCCCCTGTAAAATTGACTACCCCTTTTCAGGCCGTCGGGGGTAGATTTTCGAAAAACCCTGATACACATTATTCTTTCCTTTCAATTTTAGGTATAAATCCTGAGTTTCGATTAAATCGGACCGCGCGCTAAAATTCTTCCATACAAACTTTGAAACCCCCCAATCCCCTTTTAGGGGGTAGTTTATAAAAACAAAACATGCCCAACTTCATAATTTACTTAGATAAGTATTCGTGCCAAGTTTCAAATTTATTAACTCAAGGAATAAGATTTTTCATACAAACAAAATCCCCCCATTTCACCCTCTTAGGGGTGGAATTTCGAAAAACCCTTTCTTAGTGGATACCTACTCTTCACGAAGAATACACCCTCCAAATTTCATGTCTCTAGGACCAGCGGTTTAGGCTGTGCGTTGATGTCTCAGTCAGTCAGTCAGTCAGTCAGTCAGTCAGGACTTTGAATTTTATATATATAGATTGAAACAAAGTTCTCACATTTGAGTGCAGTAGAGTTATAACTGTGCAGGTTCACTAAAAGTTGATATAAAACTACCTTTGCTGGGTATCAACACATTTTTGTTTTGATACATAACTGTAATATAAAACGGTTTTATTTCAATACCACACATGCAAGGTTTTTTTTTAAAATGCTGCTACTTTAAAGAGCTGCTATCAGCATCTGCCTAACCATGTCCCAACTATATTGGGGTTGTCTTCCAGTTTAACCGAATGCAATTGAATACCAGTACTTTACATTGAACGACTGCCTATCTGACGTCCACAACTCAGTTACTGAGTCTTACGACACCCCCTGTTAAGGCTGGTTGTCAGACTTTCGGGCTTCTTACTACCCGCAATGACTGCCATAGATTGACAGCTCGATACTCGAGCTCGGGCTCGATATGTAATGGATGTTTACCCATCCACGGAGCGACCTCGGCAAGCATAGCTGAACCTTCAACCGACCCGTGCTGCTGTTACTATTCAGCCAGCTTATAGAGCCTGTATGAGGCCGATAATTATGTCGGTGGATGGACAATAAACCTACCCTTGCAGACTAGCTTTTATTGTAAATGTGAGAACGTTGTAGGCCTTTTAGACTGTATATTTATAGACAGTTTTCTATTTCGTTAGTACTTGTAGACTTGTAATTTGAAAACATTGTAAAAGCCAATCAGCCAATTAGCCACTGTGGACTTTTTTCCGGCTCTTCTCCATAGGAAACGACCAATTGGAACCGTGCACCTAGCTTCTGACGTTTCATAAGTCCATGTAGGTTTATTTAAAATAAAATGTTTCGATTACGCGCTACGGCGAGACCAGTTTCCGTTTGGTTCATGTCATACCTGAAAATATAAGAGACAATAATGAAGGCTTTCTGTACTTCAGTTGCACTGAAGAGATTGTAATGATGTCAATATTCCGTATGGTGTATGTGCACCAGGATGAGATTTTAAGTTAGGTCAATCGTCGCTACGGCCAACACCTTATTAGAGGAGGACTGTCTTGCAACAGTGGTAACGTCATAGCCAGCGGCCTATATCGTTCCAAAGCATAATCATACCTATAGTTATGCAATCATCAATCAGCCGATATATTCCGTAAAATTCGCACCGTGAGAACTTACGTGAAGTGACTATTGACAGCAATAGTCAGTCAAAGTTCCTAGCATCAAGGCTTAATGATTTAGTTTTCACGGTTAGGTTTTTACAGAAATAGACGCAGGCAGAATAGACGCAAGATAACGGCAGACGTAATTTAGAGCACATGGGTTATCGTCATAAACATAACTATTTTTTTTGACTAGCCTATGCTGTTCCACTCCTGGGGAAATGCATCCCTCCACTCCATCCATCTATCGCGAGCCCGCGCGTCCTCCTTCCAGGTTTGATGGAACCTATCCTCGTCCCGCCATCTCCTACGTGGTCTGCCGCAACCCGCCTCACTATCTCAGGGCACCAGTTCTGTGTTATTTGGGCCCAAAGTTTGTCTATAGTCTCTCATAATTTATAATGAACTATCAACAGACAATAACCATGAAATAATGTTCAAATCAGAAAAAAAAAACAAGACCAGTAGCTAATAAATAAATTAAACGTCGAACGAAACCACAAAATTCCTAGAACACACAACATAATAGTCTAGTATCGTAGTAATCGCAAACAATATCCACTAAAACCCAAATAAAAGAGAGTTGAAAAAATAGAATATTGCAATGTAATCCTACGGTTGCGTGTTGAACTTGTAATGGAAAAACTAAACGAACTCTGATTTTGTTCGGCTATATTCTGCGGGATTATTTTTCCTGTTTGTCGAAAGCTTAGTTTATTCCTCTTTTGTTTATGACTGTACCTTTTTCACTGTTGGAATTAATGTGTGTGTGTTCATCTATTCGTGTGTGCGTGCCTTTTGTTCCTGCAAATATAAGTAAAGGGTACATTTTAATATATATTTTCGCAGTGTCCATTGTTAGAAAGGAGAGTTTATGAATGGAACCCTCTAGTGTTACATTGAATTAATATATTTAATATGAATTTTAGGGTCTGGAACGAAAATCAAGAAGCTCCAGGGGTTTTTGGTACGTTTGTGTGAAAATTTAAGGAAATTTCTGTTGGTGGGAGCACAGTGGTAGCCTAGTAGTATCTGCCCCGACTCACAAGTTGTAGGTCATGGGTTCGAACCTAGGCAGGCGTTTTACTTTGTGTAAATCATTTCATCACCTTTACTCTCAAAACGCGGGACGCCCTCAAGCTAGGTGGAGCGACGATCTACGCAGGATGGCTGGTGGTGGCAGCTGGATGAGAGTTGCTAAAAATCAAGTTGAATGGCGTGCAATAAGAGAGGCCTATGTCCAGAAGTGAACTGCTATATACTCTTAAAACGGTGAAGGAAAACATCGTGAGGAAACCGGCATGTCCTGGAACCAAAAATTCGAAGACATGTGACGTCTACCAACTCGCATTGGGCCCGCGTGGTAGACTACAGCCCATTCCCTCACAAATAGAGGAGGCCTGTGTCCCAGCTGTGGGAACATTATAGACTGATTATGCTGCAGGTCAAGGGTTAAAAGGACTCATGAAAATTTCATAGAATTTCTTTATCATCCTTACGAACAGCTCAAAGAAATCATACAGTTTGTTAGTACAGACACCAGCACATCAAGCTACTACAATCTGTCAAATTTCTTTAATAGATTTTCAACTTTATTGCTAAAGCACTAGGTTCAAGGTTGATTGGGAAAATTTTACAGTTTCGGGTAGCTTGCTGTGTCTGTAGGTACATGAGATATTTTACGCCAGATGCAACAACTCCAAATCGATGCGCGTTTGTTGCGTAAGCGTGGATAAATAGATTATTCGATCCACCACAGCTCCTCAAGGAAGGCCAGTAACCCCTTGGTGTAAATTTCACGGAGGGTACCCACGTCACCGAAGTACTTTACTGTGTACGTGGGGACCACCGGGCAGCTGAGCTTCAGTCTCGTCGTCCTCCATGCAGGCCCTGTACAGCGAACTGTCTGTGACTCCTATTTTACGGCATTAGAGCACCCTAATTGCGTAACACACTATCAATCACAATCTATCAATCAAATTTTGAAGGATATTGCTAATCCATTGCTTCGTATGTTCGAAAAATTTGGCTGCTCAACAACGTAAATAACGCAATGAACGTTGTTGAACTGTCAAAATGAAAACCATTTGTACTGTTAGTGTCATACGCAACTACCCCGCAGTTAACCTTCTTCGACATACTCTATCTATAGTATACGAAACCGGCACTCCTATACATTCCGCAACCAGCAACCAATCCCGAAAAAACTTCGAATAGGCATTTGAAAAGTACCGAAAATGTTTCGAAACTATGTACATACATAGGGAAAATCCCGGTTAAACTCATTCTACTGTAGTATTCGGGTCGTCAAGCTCTACCCGATAATTCCTTGTCACGAATCCATTGTGTCCGCACTAAAAAGGGTTTTTGTATGGGATTCGCTACGAAACATGGGCTTTCGGGACGAAAATTGAAATTCGATATTTTGCGCTTAGTATGTGCACGATTATGCCAACCTTAAATGTTTTGGGTGATGTTAAAAACATTGGCTGTCTTGCCTTTTTTGTGTAAAGGGGTATTTTTTCAATGGGGTTTTCTGTTTTGTTTATTTTTGTAGGGAAACGATAAATTAAATCTATTGAACCTTTTTAAACGCATGGCCGCCGAAGAAGGAGCCGGAATTTCTGAAATATATACAAGTATATTGTGGAGTCTGGTTTAATGCATCCGAAATTCACATAAAGCTTTTGAGCTGTAGCCCTAACTAATATTATAAATGCAAAAGGAAGTTTGTTTGTTTGTTACACTTTCACGCTAAAACGGTAACCACAAAGGTAAACCACGACCTGGATTAAGATATAGGATACTTTTAATCTAGAACCAACCCTTTCTATCTTTTAATCTTTTTATCTATTTTTTTTTTACTTTTAATCTTGTATTCTATTCTATTTATTAATAAATTATATTCTATCCGTGAGATAATATTCAACCTCCACGCAGGCGCAGCCGCGCGCGTACGTAAGTGTCCAAATATGTCTTATAATTATGGTTTCATAATGACCTCTCAACACTTGATTAACTACTTCTCTCTCAGATAGAACAGCAAATTTTCTGTTAAAAAAAATTAGACCTATTCCTACTCTACGTCCAGCAAAAAACACCACAAAAGAAAAATCCTCTTAACTACACATACCCTGATCATCAATGCCTAGATACAACCTGACACTAACAGTAATTATCCTTTTAAAAAGGCTAAATAAACCTCACACAGGCGCTGATTGAAAAGGACTAATTGGCAACACCGCACGAACTCAGCAATCAATGACGAACACTGTAACTCACAGCACGACACGGTGACGTCATGAATAGGGAATTTAGCGTTAATTAAGGTGACTATGACGTAGATAGGATTGGAATTGGTGTTTGTATGTTCTAAAAAAACCTTTTTAAAAAACAAGCTTTTATTTAAATGCGCTAAAACGAAAAAAAAAACTTTTACTTTAAAACTTTTACTATCAACTTATAACGTCATTATACAATTTATATGATATAAAAGCTTGTCGCGAGATTTAAGTACTCTTATTTACTTAGTTTGAAAATTTTAATAGTTAAAGTCAATCACATGAAGTTATTTAATTTACTTGTTTATACGCAAGTACGAACAGTCTAGCTCTTCAATAACCTTTTTCGTTCTGCAGTGCCGTGACTATATTTTGCTGGAAATTGCAGAGTCTTGAAAAATACCATTGACGCCTATCTCACCAAATTACACAAGTCATAATTATTAACCAACCGATGCTACAGACTCGAACAATTCGGTCTCAATATCATAATCAAGGACTCCAAAAGCGCCAGTACCCCAAAAATCCAGAAGGATTGGAGCAACGGAGTTGATGTGCAGCATCTTATTTTTTTTAAACTCGCATTCGTAGTCTCAGTAAGGCCTTTCATTTGATACCGACATTGTAGGCAACCATTAAAAACTTAGTCGACCATATTGGATTGAGAGGGACATCACTTTATTTTTCGACTTATACTCAGCAAGCCCTTTCATTTGATACCCATATTGTAGGAATGCTTTAAAAATAATTAGTCCGCCATCTTGGGAGTACCGTCATGTTGGATTTAGAATGACGTCACACAGTTAACCATGCATTGTCATCTAAACTAAACGTGTATACAAAATTTCAGCTCAATCGGTTGAAGATATCTGCTTCAAAATTGGGTTTTAAGTTTTAAAAGTTAGCCATTTTGGATTTAGAGTGACGTCACTTTATTTTTCGAGTTATTCTTAGCAAGCTCTTTCATTTGTTACCCATATTGTAGGCGTGCATCAAATCAGCTTCCCTGAGTATTTTACATGCAGTGACTATATATCTTACCTCCACAACCCAGTTACTGGTAATACGATACCCCTTGGTAAGACTGGTTGTCAGACTTTCGGGCTTTTGACTACCTGTAACGACTGCCAAAGATCCACGAATTACTGCCGGGACCAATGGCTTAACATGCTTTCCGAGGCACGGAGGGGTCTCGGTATGTAAAGATGGCCACCCATCCATAGACCAACCGCGGCGGCACGCGTAGCTTTATCTAATCGATCGACCTGCGTGGCTGTTATTATTTTGCCCTAGTAGATAGTTCGCAATGATACCGAAATTGTGTCACATAATTTTGTTACCAAAAAATATATCAATTTGTTAGAGGACATTCTATTCATACAGAGGTCGTCTGGTAGATATCGCTATGAGCAATGATACTGTTGTATGTACCTTAGCTTTCATTTTATTTGTATTTTTAGCTATTTTCGTGTGGCATTAAGGACTTTTTATTATATTGTTTATTCATCTTGGAATTCATATTTAGATCAAAAGGCCAAGAGAAAACTAATGGCACTAAGCTAGGAATAAAATATAATATTATTATATCATCTTTTTTGAATCAGAGGTGACATTGACAGAATAATTTATGTCAGCCACTAGAGAAGTCCAGCGGGGTATAGTCCTTTCACAGTTATGTGAAAGTGATCTTTATTTTCGTTGAGATAAGGTTGCGGTTGGCTTACTGGCACTCACAAGCCTGTCAAAATCAGTGATCTTTATTCTAGTTACTATACGGTTGCTATTGCTTTGATGCTGTCAGAGGTAAAATAACTATCAAAGGACTCATCATCCGTCTAGCCTTTTTCCAACTATGTTGGGGTTGGCTTCCAGTGTTACTGGATGCAGCTGAATACCAGTATTTTACAAGGAGAGACTGCCTATCTGACCTGCAGAAACCAGTTATTGGGTATTAATACACCCTTGGTAACGTCTTACCAAGGGCTTATCTCTCTCAATCTAGGGCAATCTCATCTGCCATAATTCCCGGTCTGTGAGCCTCTCATCCAAGTGTTTCCTGCGACTTTGACGATATCGTCAACCCAACATATCTATAACTGAAGTGGCAGTGCGCTAGCCATGTTTGACAAAGGATCGATGGCCAGTGGAGCAGACGAGTCCTGGGGGTCTACTCCGAAGTAGTATCGGCCGAATGTTCGGGCGTTTTCTGCTACGAAGTTACTATTTGGTTCGATCGGTTCCAATCCTACACTCCTACACTCTTTCGAATATTGACTATGGTCCCGACCAAACTGAGCCGATCCGAACTTTTTTCGCATTTTTCAATAATATTCGGTTCGGCCATGTGTCGGTCCGATCCGAACATTCGCACTTTACACTTCGGAGTAGACCCCCTGGAGTGGAGACCGCGTATCGGCAAGCGTATAAGCCTGGGACAGCTCCCAGCTAGATGGACGAAAGACCTAAAGACGGTGGCTGGGGCCGACTGGATGCGGAAGGCCAATGACAGGTGTTGTGACGCATCAGAGGACAGGCTTATGTCCAGCAGTGAACTGCAATAGGCTGAGTTGATTGAACATATTTATAAACCTAAAACCCAAAAACAAAATAATATAATCGAGCGACGCCATAGCAAAACCCAATATATTTTATTTAAATATACATCGTTGAGGATCATTACAGCGCTGAAAGCGTCTAATTCAATCTATGTCAATCAGGCTGCGTTAATTAAAACGAGGTGGCAAGCGTGTCGCGTATGGGGGTTATTATAAAACAAGATGGTTGATGTGTTGATGGGATATTATATGGTGATAATAGCGGAAGACGTGTAGTATGGGTGTCGTGTAGCGACAAGTAAAACTAAGTACGGGGTGATAAAATTAAAGAGAGGGAGGTAGAAAACAATTAAAAATATTTTATTAACAATAAAAAGATGGAGATGAACTAGAGTGGTGTGTAGAATGTGGAGGTGGGGTGTGATGAAGATGATGATGGGTGACTGAGGAGACTGAGGAGGCTGAGGTGGAGCAGTTGCTGGCAACAGATGCGGGTACAGAAGTCCAATTCAGATGTGGGTACAGGTGAGGGCAGGTGCGTGCGCGGCACGGAGGGCACCCGCAAGAGGGCCCACGCAGCAAAGCAGGTCGCCGCACGGCAGCAGGAGGAAGAGGCACGGCGGGCGCTGACAGCCCACCAGGTAAGGTGGCCCTCAGAAGTTGATGCGTGTGCGGCACGGAGGGCACTCGTAGGAGGGCCCACGCAGCTAGGCCGGTCGCAGCACAGCAGCAGGAGGAAGAGCACGGCGAGGACGCACCCTCCAGGTAAGGCGGCCTCAGAAGTTGATGCGGCCGGACAGGTTCAGGTCCGTCGCCTTGAAGACGGAGCACGGAGGTGTAGTAAGGTGGACTGTAAGGACCACTGCATTGCGTGGATCAATAAGGAAAGCTCGTAGAACAACATCATGTAGAAAATATGAATTTGAAATATGAATACGAGCAGTGTTATTTCTTTGTCTAAGTATGCATATGTTTAAACCTGGCAGTTAAGCATTTGATCCTGGCAGCTAAGGATTTAAAAGCAAACGTTACCATGACGTTTCAAACATCAAATGCCAGAACTGTCATAATAAAATAAATATTATTAAAATACAATAAAATCTATAGTTATTATGTAATAAAAGTATAGTGTTTAAAGGGAAAAATGATATGAATCAATGTGGACGAAATTACCAACCCATGGTTGACACTGAATCGTTGAAATCATATGTTAAAGTTTGTCTGTGTACTAAGTGTGGATAAAACGTGTCCTGGTGTCGTGAGAAATAATCAGATCAGCACCTAACGGTAAAGGAATGCTTATTCTGATCTGGAGGAATGAATGAAAGTAACTGTGAGTATGTACATTATGTTACATTTTCCCCCTAGGAGATTGCTTAAAAGAGATAGTATGATTGGGTGAATGGGGAGGTATGAATCTGCGAAGTTGTGTTCTACTGGTTACTTCAATTTTATTACATTCAATTTTATTTATTACATTATTTTCATTTTACTTTATTACATAAATTAGGCTCTTAGAAGAGCGATAGAATTATAAGTTAAGTAGATATATACATTTGGTTTAGGCTTATTTAATGAGTTACCAACCGCTCCTGCAAGGGCTTATTTATAGAGTTGCAACCGCTCTTTAGAATAGACATATATGAATATATACAATAGTTAGAATATTATACAATAGAGATTGGATAGCTTAGATTACCAATGGTTTAGAGCCAATTGATAAAGCATATCCCGTGATCAATGCAGTAGAGCATTATGATCATTAGAACTATGGGTGTAGGACCCGTAGTTATAGAAGAGTAAAAGATGGATGGAGTAGGCCATCATCTTTCAAAACCATTTGGATTTACCAAAAAGTTGAAGTTGTGCTTAAGAGCACGAGTTTAAGAAGTATTTATAATAGAATAAAGATATGGTAATGTAGAGCGTGATATACAATATATACATATTTATAAGTTGACAAGTTAATAAATAAAGTTACCTAAAAATATTTAAAAGGTAAATATTTAAAAGTTAATAAATAAAGATGTAAAAAGATTCCTTATTTTCCTGTTGAAAATAAAATAAAGTTATATGTAAAGAGTATAGATGTTTAGAAATATTCAGTACAGTGTGCTCCAGTGATGTGTTTGGATGCCAAAAATTTAGCCAAAGAGTTTAGCGACACTAGACGAAGTGTTGTTTTAGAATTTAGGAAAAGTGTGAAAGAGATGGATGATACGAAAATTATACGAGAAAACAAAGAAGGATGAAACTTTAAAATGAAAGAAAGAGAACTAGGAGAATTGAAAGAATTAGAGAAAGAGAGAGAGAGAGAGAGAATGAACTAATTTACGTTGGGCGCCAAAATGTCGTGTAGCGACAAGTAAAACTAAGTACGGGGTGATAAAATTAAAGAGAGGGAGGTAGAAAACAATTAAAAATATTTTATTAACAATAAAAAGATGGAGATGAACTAGAGTGGTGTGTAGAATGTGGAGGTGGGGTGTGATGAAGATGATGATGGGTGACTGAGGAGACTGAGGAGGCTGAGGTGGAGCAGTTGCTGGCAACAGATGCGGGTACAGAAGTCCAATTCAGATGTGGGTACAGGTGAGGGCAGGTGCGTGCGCGGCACGGAGGGCACCCGCAAGAGGGCCCACGCAGCAAAGCAGGTCGCCGCACGGCAGCAGGAGGAAGAGGCACGGCGGGCGCTGACAGCCCACCAGGTAAGGTGGCCCTCAGAAGTTGATGCGTGTGCGGCACGGAGGGCACTCGTAGGAGGGCCCACGCAGCTAGGCCGGTCGCAGCACAGCAGCAGGAGGAAGAGCACGGCGAGGACGCACCCTCCAGGTAAGGCGGCCTCAGAAGTTGATGCGGCCGGACAGGTTCAGGTCCGTCGCCTTGAATACGGAGCACGGAGGTGTAGTAAGGTGGACTGTAAGGACCACTGCATTGCGTGGATCAATAAGGAAAGCTCGTAGAACAACATCATGTAGAAAATATGAATTTGAAATATGAATACGAGCAGTGTTATTTCTTTGTCTAAGTATGCATATGTTTAAACCTGGCAGTTAAGCATTTGATCCTGGCAGCTAAGGATTTAAAAGCAAACGTTACCATGACGTTTCAAACATCAAATGCCAGAACTGTCATAATAAAATAAATATTATTAAAATACAATAAAATCTATAGTTATTATGTAATAAAAGTATAGTGTTTAAAGGGAAAAATGATATGAATCAATGTGGACGAAATTACCAACCCATGGTTGACACTGAATCGTTGAAATCATATGTTAAAGTTTGTCTGTGTACTAAGTGTGGATAAAACGTGTCCTGGTGTCGTGAGAAATAATCAGATCAGCACCTTTTTTTTTTTTTTTTTTTTGTGGATGGGAAATCATCAAATGACCCCTCCCGCTCTGGGTGGAGCGGAAGGGAGTGTCAGACTTTTACTGACTAAAACCCACCCGTGTTCCGTCCTTAGCCCTTTCTGTTCCAGGGCAGCGGTTAACCTTTCGGAAAATCCCGCCGCCCCGGCAGGCTTCGGCCCTATGGGGCCCCGTCCTCTGCTGACATTTTCTCTTTGAGGCGCGCGTGGAACACAACGCGCCGTCCGGCACGGGCCTGGTCCTGATCGGACGGTGAGCTACCCATTACTCACCGCCCGCAGGCCCGCGCCTACGGTGGCCGGGAGTCGTCACGCGGCTCCCGACGCCCGGAGCGTCTCCCGCGGCGGCTGAGGCGTGAGGTTCTTTCCCTCAGCCTCTCAGCCACCTCCTTCGCTAGCATGACTGCTTCGCAGAAGGAGGTGACTGCCTCCCACTCCCTCTCGCCCCGGACCATGGCTTGCACCAGGGCCGGACGCGAGAGGTCGCCGCCGTTGCCGATCGCCTCTACGAGGACACGGCGGGGCTCCGCCCAAGCAGGGCAGACCGCCACCGTATGCTCCACCGTGTCCTCCGGGCGATCCTGGCAGTGGTGACACCCGGGCGTCTCCTCCCGCCTGATGATGTGCAGGAACCTCCCGAAACATCCGTGTCCGGAGAGGACCTGCGTCAAGCGGAAGGTGAGAACGCCGTGACGCCTCTCTAGCCACTCCTCAAAGAGGGGTCTTATCGCCGCTATCGCGGCGTGCCCTGCGCTGGGTTGCGATAGTCGCGCCTTCCATTCCGCCATGAGATCGCGCCGGAGGTCCGTCCGCTCCGCAGCGATTTGCCGCGGGTGCAGAGTTTCCCCCCGGCGTAGTGCCTCCGCGCGCCAATCATGCAGGCGCGCGAGGACTATCGCCTCCAGATCCCATGGCGGCAGTCCGGCAAGGAGGCTTGCCGCCTCGCGCGAGATCGTGCGGTAGCCCCGGATTAGCCTTGTGGCTACCACCCTCTGGGGCGCGTTCAGGTAGTGTGCGGCTCGAAGCCGCAGTGAACGCGCCCACACCGGGGCCCCATATAGGGCCATGGACCGCACGATCCCCGCGTAAAGCCTCCGGCAGGAGGCGTTTGGCCCTCTCAGGTTGGGCAGGAGCCGCTTTAAGGCGGCCCCGGCCCGTTCCAGTTTGGGGGCCAAACGTCGGAAATGCTCGACGAAGTTCCACCGGCTGTCGAGGACGAGACCCAGGTATCTCATCGTTGTCTCGACGCCGATGTGAACCCCTCCTACCATCAGTTGAGATCCCGAAGGTGGCCCGTACCGGGGCCCATGAAAGGACATGGCCTCGGACTTGTGCAATGCCACCTCGAGACCCAACTGCCGGATCCTATCCACGACTATCGCAACCCCGCGTGTCATCGCGTCGGCCGCCGCCTGATGCGACCTCCCCTGCGCCAGGACCAGCGTGTCGTCAGCGTAGCAAACTACGCTGACGCCATCAGGGAGGTCTGCCCGCAGCACCCAGTCGTAACCGATGTCCCACAGGAGCGGCCCCAGAACCGATCCCTGTGGGACACCGCACGACATCTCTCGCCGGCTCCAGTTCCCGTCGTGACCGGGGTAGATGACGGCTCTATCCGTCAGATACGCCCCGACTATTCGACGGAGGTAGGTCGGCACCCGGTGATATCGGAGTGCCTCCCCAATGCAACTCCAGGGCAGGGTGTTAAACGCGTTGGCGATGTCGAGTGACACCGCCACGACGACCCCGCCCCGGGACACCGCATCCCCCGTCGTGAGGGCTCTAACGCGCATGATGGCGTCCACCGTCGAGCGCCCCTTGCGGAAGCCAAACTGACTATCCGCAAGATCCGGCCCCGTCCCCACCAGGTGCCCGACGAGGCGGCCCGCAATCACTCTCTCGAAGAGCTTGCCAACCTCGTCGAGCAGCACAATGGGCCGGTATGCGGACGGAGAGTCCGCAGGGCGCCCTGGCTTCTGAATGAGGACCAGCTTCCCCGCCTTCCAACGGAGTGGAAACTGGCCTCTCTCCATGCATGCGCTTAAGAGCGCCTCCAGTCGAGGCCCGAGAGCCGTCGAGGCCAGGACCCAGGCTTTACCCGGCAAGCCGTCGGGTCCTGGGGCGGTATTTTTGGCCTTCAGCCTGATTACCGCCGCTCCCAGCTCTACCCCGGTCACTTCAGGGATGTCGTCGTCGTCGTCCATGTGGTCCGCTTCGGACACCGCTATTGGCGGAGCCATAGGCGGGGGAGTATGCTCCCCCCGTGAAGGGAACAGAGCGCTCACCACCTCCTCCACCAGCTGAGGGCGGAGACTCTGTGTCAGCGGGGGGGCCCAGGTGCGGAGTTTATTCCGCACCATCTTGTAAGGGCGCCCCCATGGATCTCTGTTCAGAGTCTCCAGCATCTCCTCGCGGGCCAAATCCTTGGCCCGCTGGACAGCCTCTCGGAGGGCGGTCTTCGCCGCTCTGTACCCCCCGTACAGCTCCGCCTCCGTGGCTTCCGCATCCGGAGGGCGGATGCGGCGCCTGCGGTGCCTGGTGTACCGGTGTCGCGCGTCGACGCACGCCTTGCGTAACGCCGCGATCTCCTGCGACCACCAGTACACCTGACGTCGGGCGCGTCCTGGCCGGACTCGGGGCATTGCCACGTCACAAATCTCGGACATGGCCTCCCGGAACCACTCCGCCTCATCGTCGATATCAGCAGGCCTGTCCGGTGAATACACCCAGGCCTGCACGATCGAGGCTTCCAGGAGAAGCTCCCGGTCCAGCTGCTTCAGCGCCCACCGCGGACCACTCGGGGCCTGTTGGACCAGCGCGCTGGAGGTCTGGGCGGAGACATCAAACCGGATATACCGGTGATCGGAGTAGGTCTCCACCTCCTCCATGACGCGCCAGTCAATGACCTGCTGCGTCAGAGCGGGGCTGGCGAACGAGATGTCCACTACCGACTCGCCCCGCATCCGCACACACGTAGGAACAGAACCCCGATTTAGGACGACCAGGCCTGTTTCCAGAGCCCAGTCCTCCACCATCCTGCCCCGCACGTCCGTGCACCGGGAACCCCAGGCCAAGTTCTTGGCGTTGAAGTCCCCGAGCACTAGCACGGAGAAGGGATGGTTCCTGGCGACGACGACACTCAACTCACAACGAAAGATGTCCAGTACTAGACATAAGCACCTCCATTTCGACCGGTTCTGTGCTTCCCGCATCCAACGGGTCCTGCGGCCTTCACAAGGTCGTCGGTCCACCTTGTGGGAAGCTTTCCAACGCTACGTCTTCCGGTACGTCTTTCGGTCTTCGGGCTATGTCGGTTACCTTGGTTCTCCTATGGATGTATCAGTATACAAGTCTATAACTTCCCAAATACAGGCTTTTTTCACACTGCCGAGATATGATTACCTTACTGGTTCTCAAAAATCACATTTTCAAAATGTAATACAATCTATCAAAAGGATAAACAAAATATAAAAAAACCTCTTAAAACCAAGTGATATGATTGCCAATTGATATTCAAATTAAGGATGTTCCGTATCAAGACAAGTTATGAAAGATAAGAGCGGTATGTTGTCAGTTACTCCCCTACACTCCATCAAAAGCTTACTCCCACAAAAAATAAAACAAAAATAAAACATCCCTCGGAGTAAAGTTAACATTATCAGAACGTTTTTATTGAATCCCCGTTCACCCCATGAAATAAAAAACGTATAAAATGCACGTACATACAGATTTTTACGATCCCTTCAACCTAATACACGGAAAGCCTACTAAACAACCCTAAAGTACTGCCTAAAATATTAACTCGAGCGTCAAAATCATATATTTCCGAACTCCCTACATCCCTACTAAGTATTCCTTTAAAATAATTCACTTTAAAAACAGCAGACCCTTCCTGAACTAACCGCCTTCATCTCAATGGACAAACGTCTTGACTCCCAAAAAGGGCCAGACAAAATTGAACTTAAAAGTTTGCAAATAAAAGATGTAATTTGTATGCTGAAAATTCCGGAACTTTCCTAAGGACCCAGATGGGCGCCAGTAATGAAAGAAAGACCGCATGCGGTGTAGCAAATAGCTTTCAGACGACACATTGCATTAGGCCAAGTAAGTACCTACGTACAGTTATCTAACACGATTATGTATATAGAGAGAATGTTATATGGTCTAGTCAAAATATAGTTTCAGTGGTTTCTACGATTGGATTTGGGAATTTCGCAGTCCAAATCTAATTTGTATGAGATCAGGCTTTTGGAGCATTTCAAGTTATGTTGTTTATTATATTCGTGAGAAACTAAGTGAAATATCTCTCTTTATTTAATGGTGGCCTAGTGATATCGGCACTAACTTACGAGTTGTAGATTATGAGTTCGAACCCAGACAGACACTTTACTTTATGTATTTAATTTCACCACCACTGCTCTCAAAACGGTGGAGGAAAACATGGTGAGGAAACCGGTATGTCCTAGAAACGAAAATTTGAATACCGGTGATACCGGTGATATATTATTATGTGGATAACGGTGCTGGTTGCGTTATTACCTAATTTTTTTATAATCTATCTGTACTAGTATTAGGCATTATTACGGAATTGTTTGTTGTCCTGAAGAAATAAAAATAAAAAAAATAGAAAAATCCACCAATTAGGCCCACGTGGTGAATTATGGGCCTGTCCCTCTCACAGAGCTGGCTGGCTGGCTAGCTGGCTGAAACCCTGGGCGCTCTTCTTATCCTTCTGTCTGCAATTAGTCTCATCCTTTAGACAGGAGTCCAGTAATAAGCCCTGAAATTTTTTTCTTGGCTGACTTCTACTTAGTACTATATTTTCAAAAGTATAATCGACGAATCTTCTACTAGGAACTATATTTAAAAAAAAAAATGTGTGTTTTGCTGATCCAAAAATAACTAAACACGTACTTCAAATCAAAATACCAACCACAGATTCAATTTATTATCGTTTTTGATTACTTTTAAAGCCGAGAAGATAAAAATATCTACATGAAAATATCGACATGGGTTCGGCAGAATAAAGTAATAAACAAGGAATGTATCATCGACCCGTATTGAGTCAACCGTCCACGGGTATAGCGCTACAAGTTTCTTTGGGCACATGGTGAATATTGAAACTTACAGCGTCTTTTTTTTTTAGTACCTTCCTCTATCTGTGTCAAAAGGAATCTGATACCAGACACCCAGTATCTGGCGTACATCTGCCAACGCAACGGCTAAAAAGCAGACACAGCTCCTTAAAATCGATATCATCTCTGTCCCGAAACCCGACTGATGTCCATTGCAAACTGTGGCAGAATACTCTTCCCCTCCTAGTTTATACCTACCACCAAAGGAGCATCTCCCTGCAGGGTGGCCTTCCGGGTCCACGTGTAAGAAAATGTAAGTCCAACTTGGTAAAGTGGGGCTACCTTGACGGAACGGCAGTAGGGTGTGATTGTGGAGCTGTGTCACAAACCATGCTCCACCTCCTATCCTGCTCTCCGTGTCCCAAAACATGCAGTCAAAGTGACCTCTGCGCTGCCACCGATAACGCCGTGGAAGTGGCAAAGTTTTGGGAAAACAACAATTAAAATAGAGTCGTGCCGAAAAAGAAGAAGAAATCTGTGTTGTCTCACTGCTGGGCAAATGTCTCCCCATAGCTTCTATTTGTTCTTTGTGGGTGGTCTTCTCCGACCAATCTTCTGTAAACGCATCTAAGACGTTACGCCAGCGTTTCCTAGGCCTGTCTCAGTGACGACTGCCTTCTTGTGACACAAAATACATTTTACAAAACAGTTATTGCTCAAATGTTTCCCAACTACGCCCTCCTGTCAACGTCATTCGAACACCAAGATCCTTGTACCGTTCTTTCACAGTTATTTTACCTTTGATTTTGCACCACTGTTCAAATCACATTGAACTTTATTTTCATCCTTATAAGGTTACTGTTGGCTTGCTGCCACAGACAAGTCTGTCAAAATCATTGTGATCTTTATTACCGTTACAATAAGGTTGCTTCTGTCAGAGAGAGAGTAACTGCGAACAGACTGTAGCAGTGTACGTAGGATGCGCGTGTGCACGAATAGTTTGCCACGTTAGCTGTGCAGTTAATTTGTTTGCCGGCAGATTCGTGCGTGGTGTGTGGTGTGTGGGACGCAGTGGACTTTTTTTGGGAATAACATCTCGCAGTTCAACCTAGGAAGTGACCGTCTGCTTAATCGGGCTCACCTGTTGATGCCTCAATAAATTCAGGCCTCCAGCCAGGGTATAAAAAAACCTAAAACTAAACGACTACACGCTAAGGGACGAGGGAGGGCTACCCAGTGTGGCCTACCTTAGTAGGGCTACCCTAGGGTGTCGCTGGGAGAGGGCAGCAAGGGACAGGCTAGATCGGATTATATTTATGGACGAATTTAAAACTACAGCCTCAGCGGCGCGGGCTGGGTCGAGCAAGGGTCGACGGTTAGGTTGCTGTGGATGATCCCACTTTCATTTTTATACAAAACGAAGCTAGGTACACGTGGTAGCTTAGTTGTGGGCTTCTGTGCAGCGGCGCCTTTAGACGAAGTAAAAATTTATTCAATTAAATATGTAGGTTATATTAGCATGCAGGGGAGAACCCCTTTCTGTCGTCTTCTTTATCATTAGCACGGAATGATGTCTCTTATAATAATGTAATATTATTTTTGTAAGTATTAAAAGGCAGTTAGAAGCCTGAAAGACTTTTGGAACAGGCAAATAAATTATATTTCAGCACATTCATGCCAGAGTTAACATTAAATGGAATTCGTTATTTTCGATACACGTAAAAAAAACAATGAACGTCAGTATTCACGCTAAAAATAAGACATAGGTAGGTAAGTACTGTATTTTTTTAGTTTTCTTCTTTGTTGTTGAAATTTTGTTGGCCCAAAACTTCGTCTCTTCCACGGCATTATCGATGGCAGTGCAGAGGTCACTTTGGCTGCATGATTTGGGGTACAGAAAGCAGGATACGAGGTGGAGCACAGTTTGTGATACAGCTCCACACCCTGCTGCCGTTCCGTCGAGGTACCCTACTTTGCGAGGTTTGACTCATACCTTCCACTTGGGTTCGGAGATGGTTCAGGGACTTCTAAGTGGACCACGGAAGGATACACCCTGCAGAAAGATGCTCGTTTGGTGGTAGATAGTGAGTAGGTGGGGGAAAACTATCCTGGCATATTTTGATCAACAACAACATGAATCGCCCGTGTTACCTAGTCGAGACGCTGTAGATTTTAATAAACTGTGCCTGCTTTTTAGCCGTTGCGATGGTAGCTCCAAATAGACTCCTATTTGTGTTTCTCAACTGCGCTTGCAACTGTTTTTTATTGAACAACAAAATCATTTCCATCCAAATAAAAACTTTCTAACACAAAACTGCATGCAAATAGCAAAACATCCGAAAAACATGTAGGATAGCTATATGAAACTCTGGGAAAATAGCCCAAAAATCCGGGTTCATACTCGTAGTTTAGCCGACCGATAACAAAAATGTCACAGCTCACAAAAGCGTTCTTGTGTGGTGGTCACTGACAGCGAATCATTATATCGGCGACACAATCGCGTTTTTATTTTGTGACAAGCCGTCACCAAGCCGTGCACCCAGTGAAATAGACACAAATTTCTTTATTCATCAGAGTTTGTACAAGAACAGATTAGACGGTGACCCCCAAACTTAAAATCAATCAAACAAAAATATTTTAAGAGGAACCGGGACCACCCCTATGTGCGGATGGTGATCACCGGGGTGGTTTTAGTGAGGTAAAAATCCCACACTCCCCGACCCCACTCCCCGGAGGTCGGGTGCCTTTTGAAGGTTTCCCCCCAAAACAAAAAAAAAAGGACTTCACGTTGAGATTTTTTTTTTAACTTATGTAAAAACTAAGCGAGGACCTACTGTATGCTAAGGGTACGCACTTCGGCTTAGGGCGTCGCTGGGGTAGGGCAGCAAGGGACAGGCTGGATCAGATAACTAATACTACGCAATAGTTACGCAATGGTTACACGTTGATTAAAAAACCTCAGAAACTGCGCACTGCAGGCTACAATTACCCCAAACGCGTCGAAGTACTGTCTCTTCCAATGAAGCCATTTAGCAATATACTCTTGACAACTGTATCTGCTAAATACACCAGACATGGGCCAGCTTTGTCTTTACCGGCACCGGTATGTAATTGACAAATATGCTCCCCAGGTGTAATTTTATGCAATTGCGTGGAATTTAAATTCTATTTCCTACTAATATTATAAACGCTAAAGTTTGTGAGGATAGATGGATGGATGGATGTTTGTTTCTTTCTCTTTCACGCAAAAACTACTGAACGGATTTGGATGTGGCACACAGATGGTTTATAACTAGGATTAACACATAGGATATTTTTTATCCCGATACTCCCACGTCACGAAACTTACGCGGGTGAAACCGCGGGGCGATGTTACTACGTTACTATAATATTCCATAGATATTTCAATTTATTGTCTATATGTGTATACGAGTATTGTGTTTATGTAACTGTAATATTTTGAAAGAAATCAAAATATTTTATTTGGGTCACGATCATGAAATACAATCAGTAAAAACAGGAGCATTTAAAACTAACAAAATTACTATTAAAAAAAAAACAACAAAAAAGACATGTGTTAGGCCAAAAAAGGCCACGCGCGTCTCAAAGAGAAGTTAGCAGTTGAAGGGGCCCGATAGGGCCGAAGCCTGCCAGGGTAGCGGGATCGTCCGAAAGGGTTACCGCTGCCCTGGAACAGAAAGGGCTAAGGAAGGAACACGGGTGGGTTTTAGTCGGTAAGAGTCTGACACTCCCTTCCGCTCCACCCAGAGCGGGAGAGGTAATTTGATGATTTCCCATCAGAAAAAAAAGGCCAAAAAAGGCTCCTATCTCGGCAAGTATATTATGTTGAATAAATTTGATTTGTTACGCTTTCACGCCAAGACGGCTAAACGGATTTGAATGAACTTTGACATAGGTGGACCATGACCCGGATTACGACATAGAATACTTTTTATCCCGATATTCCCACGGGATCGAGACTTATGTGGGTGAAACCGCGGGATGCAGTTAGTTATAAAATACACTTCTTTACGATAAAACAGTCGTTGTACCAGAGGTATTTTGCTTGTTTTCTATGGTTCCGTAGTTCACGTCTCGGAACCCTTATAGTTTTATCTGTATTACTGAAATTCTTCTACATTTTCACACCAGCCAACAACAACTGAATAAAGCTCAGTCGTAAATATGCGGCCACCCTTACAGCACTGTATCGCTGAATCGTTAACTCGATGGAAGCGCCACACGTGCCGATATTAACGCCCGATACGCCTGGACAATGCGGTTTTTGTTCAATTTATATCCACATCCACCACATAGGTACACACAGGTGCCGTATAAAGCGCTTTCACGAAATAAGACACATGCTTTTACACGTTGGCATGTACATGTCGGCGTTATAAAGCACGTGCTTACATGTAATTCATTATACAAAAGAGGTAAAACCAATAATATTCATTAATTATTAAATAATTATAGTATCAAAAATAATAGCCTCCCGACCGACTTCGGTCACGGTGGCCAGTCTCAATGTAGATTAGCCAGGTACGCAATAGATATTATAGTGCACAAATGTGTGCGCAAACACAGGTGTTCTCTCTGTTACTTTTGCTCTCACAGTACGATGGGACGGCAATCCGACACGACCAGGCAGAGAACAGACGCAGGACCAAAGGCTTAAATAAAAAAGAACAAAGAAAAGGACAAAAATAAGTACAGTTACGAGCATAAATACCTTACACTTACACATGATTCAAAAATGATTTTCTCCTAATATATCGACAAATATTTTATGGTGTTGTAGCGGTATCTACAACGCCACATGCGAACAACGCGTCATACTGACGTCACGCAAATCCTGCATCTCGCAAGCAGAGTTTACCGTGCAATTAGCATAGATACAATTTCCCAATATCAATCATTGGGCAATTGCCCGCCAGACACAACACCCGTCTGGTCGGAGGATCCTCCCTTTTCTATGGAGGATGAGTGAACTTTACACCCTGTTCCTCATGCCTCCAAAGTGCTATAAATATAAGATTATCGAAACCATACTACCTATTATCAAACAGAACTTTACACAACGTTTCAAATTTTATTTCAAGAGAAAAATGCTCTCGAATTGTCTGTACTCTTTCGTAATTAAATAATTATCGTTTCAAAAATATGCACAATCATTTTTTAATAATACAATATCATGGGGCCGCTTTGAAAAAATGATGTTTTTACGGTTTGAAAGGCGATTCTTTTACACTTTTACACATTCTCCAATTTTTCGATAAATAATTCGCTATGGGCAGCAACTTAAAAAGTTTATTTTGATATTGTCATTTTATTATTCAAAATTATCCGGAGGAGGACCGGAGTCACTGACATAGCTTGTAGAGTAACCAAATTGAACCAAGTGGCAGTGGGCTGGCCATGTTTGTTGAAGGACCGATGGCCGGTGGAGCAGACGAGTCTTGGAGCGGAGACCGCGTAGCGGCAAGCGTAATGTGGAACGCCCCCAGCTACATGGACCCACGACCTTAAGAAAGTGGCTGGGACAGACTGGATGCGGAAGGCGTAGGACAGGGCCTTATAGCGCAGCCTGGGAGAGGCCTATGCCCAGCAGTGGACTGTGATTGATAAATGTTGTCATGTGAAACAAACGTCACAAAATGGTCCTTTTGAAAATCTGCGGGGTAATTGCGTAACACACTAAGTATCAATTGCAATGCCTTTCATTTTGACATTTCGACAACATTCTTTGCGTTACCTTTTGATTGTGAAAGAAAGTGTATTACAAAATTGACGTGCTGAAACCCAGGCGGTTTAGGTCGTCGAACCCCCAAGCCGCCACTTTTTACCTTTCGTCGTAAAGCTTCTTAATTAAAGTTAATCTCAGTGGTTCAACAGCACATTTCTCCGGATAAACGACCAACGCAGTGATAAAATATTTCCACGAAGATCGTCTCAAGATAGTTTAAAAACATGGTTTATTTTAATTAATATTTTTGCTGAAATATTTGAAGGGATTTTTGTAAGCCGTCTTTACAGCGGTTTGATTAAGGTTCATAATGTGTTGTATTATTTTGTTCTTCAGACATTTATTTATTTTATTTTTAGAAAATATTGTACATTGACAATGGACATTGTACTCTTCATACTCAAGTCCACTACTGGACAACAGCCGACAATTGCACGCGACTCAGCTCGATTCTCGGCAGTTCTCTTCCAGCTGCTACCAGCCACCCTGCGAAGATCGTCGCTCCACCTAGCCTGAGGGCGTCCTACCGTACGTTTGCAGATTCGCGGTCTCCATTCAAGAACACGTCTATCCCAACGGTCAACGGTTCTACGGCTAATATGGCTGGCCCACTGGCACTTCAGCTTGCTTATTCTGTAAGCTATATCGACAACTTTGGTTCTCTGCCTACTCATTAAAGTCAAAGTCTCATCATTTATTTCAAATAGGCACATAAAAGTCACTTTTGAACGTCAAAAATTAAATTAAAATAAAGTTGATTCTAGTCGCCTCTTCCAAAAGGTAGTTTTCGTATGGAGAAGAATGGGCAAAAAACTCCACCGTTACTCTTTTAAAATGTTTTACAATATTTTGCATACATTAATTATATGCGCAGTTCTAAAGGTCCCCAAAAGGTACCTTTCGGCCTTTTAGATTTCCTACGCACCAACTCTATTTAGCATGTAATGTACTAAGAGCAAGGCAATTATTTATTCTAAGCATAATACTAAGTTACTAAGCTTCTATAGTGTAAGCTATAAAAAATGTAGTTCAATGTTATCAGATTACTTAGCGATACTCAATTACACAGACACAGAAAAACTTTTAGAAATTTTGTCATGATTGAATTTATTCCCTTGTAAGTATTTACTTTTGTGTTTACATAGGATTAGTATTAGGTATTAATGTACTTTGATTTAAAATTTAATTCCGAAATTTAATTGAAATGTAAAGTGATGGCCTGAAACAGGTTTGAATTAAACCTAGTTCGGGTGGGTCACTACCTAACACTCGAATTCCGAACCATCATTACTTGCACCTGTAATAAAAACATATTTTAGTTGTAGTTTATTTTTAGGCACTATAATTGTATGGGAAATTTTCCACTCTTGGCTAAATCCTCCACCTCTTGTAAACGTTTTATTTAATAAATTATTATTATTATTATATATGTGAAGACGATGCACCTAAAAATAAAATTACTATACCTACCACAATAGGTAGAAGAATTAAATTGGATTAATGAAACCATGACATATAAATTAACAATGTGATAGATACATGGTGCTCACATATTTAAAAACATTCTAAAAGTAGACGATCTTCATAAACAAATAAGTCCGGGTCCGGTAGTATTCCCCTGTCCTGATGCCAATCTATTTGTGGTGAGCGCATGTTTTTTTCCTGATGCGCGATAAGTCGTCTTCACGATGGTCACCCTCTTTCTAGCTATAGAATGTTTCACACTGTCCATCCAACCTTTCTTTGGTCTTCCCCTACTCTTATAGCCATCGACATTCATACTCAAAGCTTTCCTCGTGACGTTTTCCTCACTCCTCTGCAATATATGCCCATACAATGACAACGAATTTTCCATATTTTCACCGATTGTAGTCGTCATTATGTTTTTTTTTTTACTACGGGATAAATACTGCTATCGTATTTTTCGCCGGTAATTAAATTGAATTATAAATAACTAGCTGTGCTCCGCGGTTTCACCCGCATAAGTTTCGACCTCGTGGGAATATCGGGATAAAAAGTATCCCATGTGTTAATCCTGGTTACAAACTATCTGTGTGCCGAATTTTATCCTAATCCATTCAGCAGTCTTTGCGTGAAAGAGTAACAAATATCCATACATCTATCCATCCATCCATCCATACACACTTTCGCGTTTATAATATTAGTAGAAAGTTAGGTTCAGAATCATGTACGGAATCCATGGTAAACAGTTTGCGCGTCGATTTTCCTGCTACCCTGTATATCACCATAATCAAAATCTGTCTCTCATACCGACAATAAACAAAAACATTTCCTTGTACAGCACTTAAAATAAATAAAAGCACTTTTAATTCTAAAAGCCTTCCACAATTTCCACCAAATTTAAATAGAAAGAATAATATCTTAATAGCTCCTACTAATTGGTAGTCAACATCTTTACCCAATAAAGAGCACCCGCCGGCGTCACTTTGAAGTTTAAACCTTCCAATTTATATAATTGAAACTTTATCTTGTTTTGTGTCAGTCTGTTTTAACCACAAAATAAATCGGTACAGAAGGCTGGCTTCATACAACGAGCGAAAACAGGCGCCCGCACACATATACGCGCACACACCCATAGACAAGCTTATTCTCGTAGCTGTAATAATCTGTCGCCGTCATTTATTTTTGTTGCTTATACAGATTGAAATTAAATTCGCAACCGCGGCAAGCGTAGCTTAAACTGATCGATCAACCCGTGCGGCTCTTATAACTTTAGCCACAAGACCTTATCTCTATGTAATATACAATAAAGTTATATAAATAAATAGACGCGTACGTACGACGATTTCATACAAATGCCAGTCGCGAGTACGCTTGCACTCGCTGTACGTGAAGCGTGTCTATGTGTTTGCTCGCCTATTTTTGCTCATTGTATAGAGCCTTCTGTGTGTATTTATTTTGTGCTGTAAGTTCATCATTTTCCTGTTTAATAATCCTTTCGTAATCAAATACTTGAGTTTCGCGAATACGGTGGCAGTTTTGGACTTTTCTGGGGCTCGCTATCTTTGGGGGGTTTTGGGAAATGGTGGACGCGTTTCTCACAGTTTTTTGTTTTGAGTTTCTGTTTTGTGATGAGTGTGTTTCAATTTGTGTGATGCACGTTATACCAAACTTATACCTATCTTATGTAATACTCGTACTCTTTGAGGTTTATTATTTTTGTTAAAAGTCTCATTGCTATTTAGTTTATTTTTTACCAAATTAAATACAAACATATTAACCCAAAAAAAAATGAGCCTACAATTTATTATCAAACGATTTTAAAGGTACGATTATGTGTTTCCAAAAAGTCTCAATAGGGCAAATAATGTATTCACTTTCAACTCAAGAAAACACACCTAGCAACATTCAGCCAGTACCAGCACCCTCACAACATACCAAGGTGACATACAAGTCAATGTCAAACACTACAGAAACCCTTCACTGAAATTAACTGTCGCAAATTCCAATGTGTACCTATGTAAAGTAGGCTCATTCCGAATTACGTGTCAATCGGGTCCTGTATCAACATCAATTTTATTCACATCAGGCGTACGCCTAACGAGTTGCTAAAGGCGCGTCTAAACGGGCTATCTTTTTTTCGGCTGCAATAAGTTGCTGGCAATATTCAGCAATATTTTGAGTATGACCCAGCCCATATTTCATTAAAAGTTGCCGGATTATTGCTCCGCTATCGAGTATTTAAATGTTGCTGACATTTCTACATATTATTGTTTCATCTTCTACATATTGAAAATCTTAAATTCATTATTCTCTGACTGACGATGCAGCCTACGCCTGCATTAAAATCATGAAATTATGCACAAAATGCTTAATGACGTCGACATGCGTCAGTTGTTCTATTCATTTCCATCGGTTTCACTAACTATAATTATTGCTATGACTGTAGCCCATATAAAATGACAAGGATCATACTATTGCAAATATATTAAAATAATAGTCAGCAACAAAAAAGTTGCCGCAAAAGGCCACCACAAGCAACGCCTTTCAGTAAAAAAAACACCCATTTAGAAGCGCCTTAAGGAAATTATTCGTTCGAATTTTGTTAAAGCATTTGGCCTTGCAAATGTCAATGGTAGGTGTTGGATGGTACGTATGCTTTTGAAGGGAATTCAAATTAAAGAAGTTTAATGTGGAATATGGGAATTCGACTTGTTTGAATGTTAAAGACTTTTGTCGGCTGTATTGTATTATATTTTTACAGGTTGAGATGCCTTTGTATGTCATCTGTGGAATTTGTGTTGTCAGCAACAAACATTTTGCTATGTTTTTGTCTTATAATGTTGGTTTAACTCGTTTCTCTAATAGAAGAACAGGGTATAAAGTTCACTCATCCTCCATAGAAAAGGGAAGATCCTCCAACCAGACGGGTGTCGTGTCTGGTTAGCAACTGCCCGACGGTTGATGTCAGGACGTTATACAGCCATGAGCACCAATATGTCAACACTTGGCAACTTTCAATTGTGAATTTTTCGTGAAATAACGAATGCAACGTAGAAATACGGCACATTACACAAACCTATAGGTTCGAAAATGCTATGTTCGTAACAACATAAAATTTCATTAAAAAATAAAGGAGTAAATCGCTTTTGAATAAAGCCGAGTGTATACATACTTTTGCTCATGACTGTACATATATATTATGCTAGTTGTACAGTAAACTCTGCTTGCGCGATGCAGGATTTTGCGTGACGTCAGTATGGCGCTACATTGTCTTCAGAATTTGTGTAACATAATCTGCCTATAACGTTCCCACTGCTCGGACATAGGCCTCCTCTCTGTGAGAGGGAGTGGGTCGTAATCCAACACGCGGGCCCAGTGCGGGTTGGTGAATGCCAAATTTCTTCGAATTTTTGGTTCTAGGACATGCCGGTTTCCTCACGACGTTTTCCTTCACCGTTTTGGGAGCAGAGTGGTGGTGAAATAGTTTACACTAAGTAAAGCGCCTGTCTGGGTTCGAACTCACGACCAACTCGTAAGTCGGGGCCAATACTACTGGGCCACCAGTGCTCCCACATCCTCTACGCATTGTAGAACCAATATTCAAACCTTGCCTTTGAATTCTGAGCCATTAATTATAAAACGAAGTTAAAAAAATCCATATTCAAATACACGAACAAGCTATCAATGACAATAATTAGCAATTTAAACACAAATGCACACTGTTCGAAAATTGAAATTGCAACAATTCTATATTTGATGGCGTTCTTGTACCGAACCGCAAGTCTGACCTCGCTTCAACGATTGCCTTATGTATGAAGGAAGAGATCTGAGTGACTTTAACCGAAAATTTATAGTTTCAGAAGGTTGGCTCCATACAACGAGCGAAAACAGGCGCACGGACACATAGACGCATACGAGCAGAGATCTCAAACGAATCGGATAAGAAATGCCTTATAATATATGATTGGCATGTAAAAATGTGTGGACAAACGTACTTATAGAAATAAAATCATTTATCATGATTTTATATAAATGATTTTATGTTTTTGATGGATAATGATATTTTGTTTTTTTTATTTTAGTACTTTTTCATTTATGACAAAGTGATTTTATTTGAATACTAGTCGCAAATGCGCTCACTATACTGTGTTTTTATATCTTCTTCAGTTTTAAAATTATTTCCTTTATCAAGTCAGGACACATGATACCTTTTGAAGCTACGGCACTGAGCAGACTATTGCAAAAAAAGAAATTATATTTAAATAATTAATAACAAAGATCAAAATACCTTTGACCAACGTCGAGTTGACATCAACCTAAACCCTTTTTAATGGCCTGGCCATATTATGAAAATATTATTGTCTATTTAGTTTAATTGTCAGAGTCTGTCAGTTTCACATTTTTTATTTGGTCTAAACACGTAAAGATGATTGCTAAATGTCACTCTGTGGTATTGTTACCCTCAATTCAAAAGCCCGTTTTGACATTTGAGAATGCGTTCTTGACACCTGTCAGTTTCATACAAACGAATACGTGTTTTGCGAATTTGATCTTTATTAACTACTAGAAATGTCAATGTCAAAACGGGCGTTTTATTTTTTGACAACTTTAGCGTAGAAAATTTTTCGTCGGTTATAAAAAAAAATTATAATATCCCTAGACATTTCACACAGCACCATTTGTCCCAAGCTAAGCAACCTAATGTTTGTGTTATGGTAACAAGATGGCTGATAAACTACTTATATACATTTTTTTTTTTGTAAATACATACATATTATAGATAGAAAAGGTAACGACCACACAATGTCACTCAAACGGATGCCAGTCGCGAGTACGCTTGCACTCGCTGTACGTGAAGCGTGCCTATGTGTGCGTGCGTTTCCGCTCGCTGTATGGAGCCGACCTTCTGTACCTATCTATTTCGTGCACTGATGCAAGAAAATTGAGTGACTGTAACTATATTCCCGCTCCTTCATTTACAAACAGAATTGTTAAGGGAAATTCGCAGAACACGACAATAGAAGCTCATGCTCTAATAACGCTATATTAGATGAAACTGTTACATGGCTGTGAGTTGGCTACATTGATATTGAAGGAGGCTGTACAGACACATATAGACACATTAGCATAATCGGCCTATAATGTTCCCACTGCTGGGACACGGGCCTCCTCTCGGTGAGAGGAAGTGGGCTACCTCGCGGGCCCAATGCCGGATACATTCGAAGACATTGTGACGTCTACCAACCCGGTAGACGTCACATGTCTTCGAATGTTTGGTTCTAGGACATGCCAGCTTCCTCACGATGTTTTCCTTCACCGTTTTGAGAGCAGTGGTGATGAAATAATTTACACAAAGTAAAGTGCCTGCTTAGGATCGAACCCCCAATCTGCACCTCGGTAATTCATGGCTGTTACCACTGGGACACCACCGCTCTCAATATAGAAACATATAATTTCAAAACATATACGTTCACACAGCCATGAAAAGCCACTCCAATTTATAAAATGTATGCCTAGGTAAGGATTAGTTTCAATCCGATATTGCGTTTAACAATACAAGTTATCTAAAAACGAACTCTTTATTATCCAGACAATCATCAAACAGTAATAAGAAAAAGCACTAAAAAAATTTAAAATTCCAAGGAAAAATACTCGATGAAAATTAAAGCATTGAAGTTTTAAAATATTTTTTAGTGATTATTATTAATATTTATTTAACATACACTGAATAATTAGGTACTATTTTTACAAGCTAACACTAAAATATATATACAATTATAGTATAAAATACGAAACAATATATAAAAAGGCAGGAGCTCATTGGGCATCAAGAAATTCGTCCGCATCACCGTCAATGGGATAAGTGCCCAAAAGGCTGGCAGCATTGCCGCATTGGATGGGAATGCTGATTCTTTGGGCTGAAAATAGGCCAGCCTTCTGGTCACGTGAAGTGTCAACCAACCGCTTGGCGATGTCTCGAAAAATTCGATAAGCACTCGGACCCCAAGGCCCTAGTGTTTCAACCCCAAACGGCTCAAACATATAGCCCAATAAGGTTGTTATATTTGCGCCGTTTAAGGATTTTCTACTCCTGAAGCAGCCGCATAAAATATTTGAGTAGCACTTATAATATTGACAGATGAAAAAAAGCTGATTTTGTATTCAGATAAATTGAAATTTCAGGCTGGCGGTGACAACTTGGATAATGGTGATATATTATTAGGTTCTTACATACGAGAATAACGTTTTTAGAATAAATTAAGTTTAGTTTTTAAATTGATCTGAATAATGGTGATTTTCTTAAACTGCTTATGAATAATTTATTAGCTTAAATCTTTTGAGTTGGTGTATTATCATAATCTAACCTAATATTGAAAATAAGTAAAATTGTTTATTTATAATAATATGTTTTTGAAAACGTCACCAGCCTAGCCTTTTCTTAACTATCTTGGATTTCCAATCTTATATTGCATCTGGATACTAGTATTTTACATGGAGCAACTGCCTATCTGACCTCCGCAACCCAGTTACAGGGTAATACTATAACCCCTCTAAAGGGCTGGTTGTCAGACTTAAAGACTGTCAAAGATCCGCGATTGACAGCCGGGACCAACGGCTTAACGTGCTTTCCGAGGCACGGAGGGGACTCGGTATTTAAAGATCCACCATCCATCCACGGAACGACCGCGGCAAGAGTAGCTTAACCAGACCAATCGACCTGTGTGGCTGTGATTACTTAACCCACGAGGAAATCTTTGGAAATATTGACTCGATTAAGTAAGTATTTTTTTTTTAAAAAAAAACCTCTCTCTCCAGGTTTGTAAACCGATATAATTTATTTCTGCTCATTCGCACTCCGACCCCAAGATACAAGCCCTGCTACCAAAAAACATGTGATGTGCAAACTTAACTGTGTTTATATAAAATTACTCTCGGTCATCACCGTTTCTTTTTTCCAACAAAACTTTTTGTATATTGATAGAAGGGCACACTACTGTCGAGTGCTATCGGATAATGTTTCAGTTCGTGGCTGAAACTCTTTCAAGTTTCGTTAATAGTTGGTGGCAGACTCAATTATCAAGAAAATCTTTAAAGCCACGACAAAATAAATACTACTAGGGTTACGTAGCAAATAATTAAAGAAGACGACGAAATCTAAACTAAGTCAAATCTAATTCCCAAAAATCAACAAAATTACTCTTGAACTAACTTGAAACACTCTTCATAATAAGTACAACAAATCGAGTTTCTACTTTTACACTCACATACAGTTTGCTTAATAAAATAAACAAGAGCGTTGACAGTGATAAGACAACTCAATTATACGTATACATATATTATATAAACATACATTTAGACGATCGCTGTGTGCTGAGAATCCTATTAAAATTTGTATCTTTATGTGTAAATATGTGAGTAACGCATGTGTTATTCTTTAATCATGGTTGATGTTTGTCACACCGTCTTGTAACATTATTTTTTGAGTGTTTACACCGTGGTCTTCATGTTATCTATAAACTTTGGCAAACTCTTCTATAGCTTTTACAAATCAAATCTTACAAAGGAAGTAGTACTTAAAAAGGCTTCGTTACAAAGACATTTGTAATTTCATTTAATGAAATTTAATTGAACTATGCCGTAAGAAAGGGTCTTAATTTGGCCTTTATTGCCGCTTAGTGCAATTAAAATGATAAATCTATCAAATGTTTCGGATAAAGAGATAAAGAGGTAGGTATGCATATCGGGTGATTTACGCCAAGGTCAAGTTTGTATGAAAATTAAGAAAAAATAAGAATTCATTAATGTGTCCATAATGAAAAATGCTTATTTCCATGGTCTGAACATCTGGTAGAAGTTTATGTATATCGGCCGGAACATGGTGTTTACTCTGCATCATCATAAACTTCCTTGCTACAAAGATTAGCCAAATATGAATGTTGGTAGCAGAGCTGATATCCAGCGCACCCCAGTTGCTTTCCTTCTTTTTCGTCACCTCACGGATTGACACATGCTATACGATAACGGTAAGGAAAATATCGTGAGGAAACCTCCATGTCCTAGAAAAAAATCGAAGACATGCGACATCTACCAATTCGTACTGGTTCCGTGTGATAGATTACAACCCACTCCTTCTCGAAGTGAGAAGGCTTATGTTCCAGTAGTGCAGGGAACATTATAGGCCGATTATGATACGATAACGACTGAACTGTAAGCCTTGCTACCAACCTTACCTTAGTTGGTAATAAAGCTTACATTCTAGGGTGCGCTGGAAGTACTTACTGTAGGCAGTATGTCAGTCTGACCTAGAGCTGGCCAGGAGTAGTACGAAGCTTAAATAGAAGAAGATACCAGTTTGTACTGGTTTTGTTACCACCGACGTGAGGTGTACCGCACTCAAATGTACCGTACGCTAATGTAGATTATGTATTTGAATGCTAAATATAAGTATGTTCTACATTAAAGACTGCCTCTCAAAACTAGTTCTATAATGATGATCTCAGCCTGTAATCAACTATTCTCACTCTCAGATCAAACACCTCTTTTCCTACAAAGAAGCAACCAGCACTGATCACTATGCTCGTTCAATGTGTTGGCGTTTAGACTATATTTTCAGACTATATCCATGTTTACGTCCACCGTAACTCAGTAGAGTCTAACATATCCAAAGAAAACTCATAAGAATATACAAAGTGTAGAAAACACGGTTCTATATAAATTCTGCTTCAAAAATATATATTCATACGGTGTGTTTTATGACTACGGTGTAAAGAAGAAGGTTCTAATGCACTGAGCTTAAGATGACTATCTTTAGGTAAAAAGAATCTTTACGAGTCTGTCTAGAATAAATTACGGTTATATCTCCAGATGTGTCGTTTATTTTCTTATTACTGTCTAACGGGTTGGGATTCCTAAAATATTGTTTGTGTGGGATGAGAAAAACACTGTTCAGACTTCTTTTGTTATATTTTTAGACGGGATACGCGTGCCGTACGCAACATGAGCCTAATTTTCAAGCTCTGAAAAAAAATGTAAAAATGTTTGGAATATTGTGCCATAATTGTGGGTAGGTACCTACCATGTCTGCTGATAGCAATTTGGAATTGGAAGATGCTGCTGTGCCTATCTTGTTTTCTTTGATTTGTGTTCGCTTAATGTGCTGGCGACTGTACAAAATTAAAATTACTAACAAATAAATAAATAAGTACACAACACAAAACTACATATAAGGGATAAAATAAAGCTAATAAATAAAAATTAAATAGATTATTTTGTATTTTGTGAATGTGAGAACGTTGTAGGTCTCGTAGACTGAAGATTTGTGTACCATTTTCTATTTTGGTAAGTACCTTAAGGTGATAGGCCTACAACGTCTTCCCGTACCTAAATTTGAAAACATTGTCAATTTTTAAAAGTTTCTCTTACTTCTCCACAGGAAACGACCAATTGAACCCGAGCACCTAGCTTCTGACGTTTCATAAGTGCCTATGTAGGTTTATGTATGTGGAATAAAATATTTTGATTTTGAATTCGTTTATAATTATTGGCTCACATAGCATATACTCGTATTATTACACTTAAAACGTGGGTCTTACCTACATATTTTATGTAGGCTTCATGTTTTTCACGCCTCAACCAAATGTAAATACGCTGTGGTGATGAAACTGGCTCAGTGTACGTGAAAAACAATATAAATATATAAGTAGGCATGAGAATTAATTACAGCAGGCGGCCGTTTGGTAAATAAGCGGTTGAACTTATTGTTCTTTCTGTTCGTTCGGCTCTCAGTTTTATTTACTGGTGCATGCACTTTCGAAACAAAATGGCGACATATTGCGTCGCTGTGAAAAAAGTAATTTATGGAGATTGAAGATAAGTGTTTCAGTAATTTTAAGGCTGTTTAAGTTGTTTCTTTTCCGTATAATTATTTCGTTTCGTTTCATACATAGTGTGTACGATAATGAAATTAAATCATCATAAATCAGCCTATAGTGTTCCCACTGGTGGGGTACAGGCGTCCTCTCAGAGGGAGTGGGCCATAATCCACCACGCGGGCCCAGTGCGGATTGGTAAATGTCACATGTCTTCGATTTTTTGGTTCTAGGACATCGCGGTTTCCTCACAATGTTTTCCTTCACGGTTTTGAGAGCAGTTGTGATGAAAAATTTGACACAAAGTAAAGCGCCTGTCTTGGTTCGAAACTATGACCTACAGCTCGGAAGTCGCGGCCTTTACCACTGGGGTACCACTGCTCAATGCTGCTTTAATGAAATTAAATACCAACAATGAATACAGCAAGGCACTTAGTACACGGCACGGTTTCTCTACGGCATAAACCGCGCCGTAGAAAAAACGTTTCTGGCAACAAGCTTCCATAGTGATCCATAAAACACTGACGAGCGTGCCTGCACGCGGCGAATAAACCTTAGTTTTTCACGGCAAGGAAAACGTGTACAAAGAGCCTAAGGAAGGAGGTGCAAAGAAAATAGGACACAAAAAACAGCTATCTACTTGGACGGTTGTCACCATACGTCTTTTAATCAACCAGCAAAAGACGTATGGCGACAACGTACTGATGATGATTGATACGGAATAACAAAACTTTAACCCGCGAGAGTTAACTTGAGACTTCGGTCGGATGACGTAAGCACGCGGTACTACGGTTCGCTCGGGTCTCAAGTTTATTCTTGTGGGTTCTATGTATTTCACTTGATACATGTATTGAATGATAATAACAGTGAGGTGTTGCTAGGACGCGATCCGATTGTGAACTGTGTATAGATTTGATCTTAGGAAAGAACCGCTAAACTTCCTGAAGGTCAATTCTTGTAATTTAAAACGTTCAAAACCTAGTCGCAATTTTATCTCGGCGACAAACAAATGTCAAAAACTTGTCAAAATGTAGGGTAATCAGAGGTATTTTTGATAGATTGAGACTGAGATCAGACTGTGAACGTTCTTAAAATTACGCCTCCTTAGAATCACCCCTCTGATCTCTTTCTAAAACCATCAGAGAGTCTCTCATCTGGGCACAAGTTACCGTGGCCTACTTGGAAAACCTTACATAGACGTCGTACGCAAGTGCCGTTCATAGAAAGCTCAGACCTCCGGTTTGTATGTGGTGTCTCTCCACAGACCTGTCACTGCACACTTGAGGACCACGCTGAGGACCACGTGTTGCTGAATTTTGGGCCAATTTTTTTTAAAAACTATGTTTATTTTATTTTTTTGCCATCGAACGCTAAGAAGAATGTGAACTGAATATGAAGTAACTGAATGGAATTTTGATGAGGGTGCAAATGCAAATAAACAATGTGCAGTTGCACTGTACACTACTTCTACAGGGGTCAACAGAGCACATATTGCGTTATTTTTTCGTAAAAAAAAAAATCGTTTTTAATACCTACCTATTTGGTGACTAGTTTTTTTTTTTAAATTCAACCGAATTAATAACCTCCTCCTTTTTTGACGTCGGTTAAAAAGTCGAAAGAGGGTAGGCAGCAGTGGGACAACACATGGCCATGGTCCACGCCAAAAGATTAATAGAATTTTGGCAAACTCAACAGCTAATAAGAGATTTGACAGCATATTTACTTATCAGTGATTTGGCCAAGCTTTCAGACAGAGGGAGGACATTATTCGGCTCCAAAGCCTAAAGAAAAACACACTCTCCTGATCTCATCCCTCGTTAAGATTGATAGCCCGATCTTATTGAGGGGTAATTTAAAAATGCAAATAAATAAAGTTTTATAACAGTAAGTAACTTTTTATCGATGATGCTAATGCACAAGCGAAGTTTACGACTAAGAGCTTCTTGATCATAATAAAATTATGTAGAGCGATGTTGAAATAAAATGCTTGTTTTAATTTTACGAGTAGTGAGAAGATATTCTTGACATTTTTTTTTTTAATGGCGCTATTGATATCCAGTGTGTCATCCAGTGTCCAGTGTCCGGTTTTATAATTCGAATCTTGTAATGGGTTTTGTCGAATCTCGCGATCCACCAACCCGCACTCGGCCCTCGTGGTAGGTTACGACCCACTCCCTCTCACCTGAGGAGGCCTGTACCCTAGCAATGGGAACATTACAGGCTGATCGGTTTTTTGGTTCAAACAAAAAAAAAATCGTAAATAATCGCGAGGCGAATCACATCAGCCCCTACACAAGAAATTATATGAGCACCACGACCAGTCTGACCAGAGTGTTACGTAGAATAAGAGCAATACCTGCAAAAAAACAAACATACAGACGGACTTGGCGAACTTATAAGGGTTTCTAGTTTTAACGTAGCAGTTTTAGGGTTCCATAGAACCATAAAATACAATACTTAATAAAATTTATTTCACGGTTTGATTAAAAATTCACATTGACTAATGCAGGGTCTTAGTACATTGGTAGTCATAGCACATAACTTAAAAAACTAGCAATATTATAATATTGGATCAACGCTATGAATCAAAGCGAAAATTTCTACTCGACCTTTAAACAACACAGACTTTAAAACAAACAGCACCCCTACCACATAAACACATCCTTACTCCACTATAATCAATCAAATTATTAATTTAACCGATCCACATACCTCCATACATTCACTTAAGTATCATAATCCCATGACGTTGGAGTTGGAAACTACTGAGCTCCCTGCCCGCTATTCAGTCATGGTAGAACTTGAAGCTCTCCATCGATTTATTATGTTAAACGTATAGTACTCTTGGGGTTTGCTGGTGAATGGGAGAGAGATCAAAGTGGAATTTGTGTTGCAGATGTTTGATGTTGGCATTATTGTTATTAATTTGGACGTAATAAGGAAACATAGTGAAGGAACTGTGAGGTAATCGCGTAACAAAATAACAGTAGTAATGTCTTTCATTTCGACAGTTCAATAATTGATTGCGTTATTTACATTGTTGGGCAGACTTTTTTGAACATTATGAAGCAATAGATTTGCAATATCCTTCAAAATGTTTCAGTTTGTGATCGATAGTGTGTTGTACAATTAGGGGGCTGACTAGATAAGTGTAACCATAAAATCTAGTGTAATTCATGTTGGTAATTGGTATATAGATGTTTTTTTTTATAATATAGTCCTTCATATTTTACCGTCACATAGGCATGCAAATCATATTTAATTATTTTAAAATAATGATATTTTAATTTAAAATAATAATGTAGAAAAGTATAAAATTTGATATCAATTTATTTGAATTACAATAAAAAATGCATAATTATACAAAAATGTCAAATGAGGGCCTGGATACCGTAATGTAAACAAAGTCAGTCAATAAAATAGTCAACATATTTTTAGCGAAGCATTTAAAGCTGGCGAACTGATGTTCCCACAAAAACCGTAAGTAATTGACCGTCAAATCTATTTAAAAAGCCTTAAGAAAGCTTAGAAGCATAATGCTTGGGTATGCAAAGAGCTACGTTACATAAATCCATTCAGTAATCTTACAACGTCTTAAAAATCTTACCATTTGCAGACAGTTATTTCTCGCTCCCCGGAAAACCCAAGACATTACCCTGATTAAAGAAGAAAAATAATGCTCTACCCAGGTGAAAAAGTCAATACAAATTCTGGTCACGAACCAACATACGATTCGGAGCAGTCTGCATTGGCGTACACCGAATTAAGTGAATTAGAGGCCAAAACTACGCGAATAAAAGGTTTCGACTGTGTTTTCAAGGATGCCGCATAGCCAAGTTGTGATTTTTTAAAGTAGTTTGTGTCTGACTTTGTGTCTTATGGGGTTTTTACACGGCTCGATTTCAGCCTCACGACTAGGCTGCAAGGCGCAAATCGACTGGACAGCAGCTGAAAGTGCAAACGCCAACTATTATGAGTAGGTTTTGACATTTGCCGTGCGCCATCAAGCCGCATGCGGCTGCGGTGACTACAATCGACCGTGCAAATGCTTAGTCGCGAGTGATTGAATGCACTTTAAACGTGTGTTTTGTGCTGTGTTGTTCCACTAACTATGGTATTTTCGATTTCAGTCGACTGTAAAAACACCTTACGAAGTCGTTGATCATTTTTGGACATTAAATTATTATAAAAATTATTAAATTAATTTATATCACATTAACCTCGTTTGTTAAGACATCACATTTTTGGCGTTACCATTTGCATAGGTTTATTGAGACAAGGTTATAAATAAGGTTATGATTTTCTTAAGTTGACAGGACATGGGGTACCTATGCGGCTTTGTGAGTCAGTTTGGTAAGCGACTATTCGCATTGCGAAAATCGACCCGTGTAAATACACCTTACTAAAGTCTTGTTTACGGTTCCGCTTTATAGTTAGTTCACCTTTAATAAGACACAATGAAAATGAATAATCGAGTTTTCAACTACTTTCTTCGGTAATAAATCCTGGGTTTTCGGTTCGGGGGCGAAAAATGGCGTCGTGGCTGGCTTTGGTGCGATTCGTCAATTTGTCATGTGTCTGTGTAAAGTGTCGTTCTATGTAGATTTAGAAGAGTTTTTATTTTGTTTCGTTTGTGAATAGTATCGAGGTTTATTGGATTCGAAGGAGGAATAAAATTGATTTGATTTGACACAGGTGGCATATTGATCTGGGTTGTCTAGTAGCTTTGTTCGACTGAATATAGAAATATAATAATCAATATCATACAAGTTTG
Organism: Apamea crenata; assembly: GCA_949629185.1. NCBI lineage: Eukaryota > Metazoa > Arthropoda > Insecta > Lepidoptera > Noctuidae > Apamea > Apamea crenata. Next base: position 8,277,568 of record OX451376.1, on the reverse strand, counting down.
TGTTGAAGTTACTCGTAACAAAGAAATGATAAAGTGACTATCATTTTGCGCAGCTATTTATAAAATAGTGTAGACAGTTTGAATTCTTGTGGTCGATATAATATCACCCACAGATAATGAACATGATTGTTATCTTTATGCATGTGATTAAATAATCGGCCTTTATTGTTCCCACTGGTAGGACACAGGTTTTTCGAATCTTTGATTCTAGGACATGCCGGTTTCACGATGTTATTTTTCACCGTTTTGAGAGCAGTGGTGATGAAATGATGAAGTAAAGCGCCTGCCTGGGTACGAACCCACGACCTACAACTCGTAAGCTGGCGCCGTTATTACTGGGCCACAACTGCTCAATGTATATAATTGCATGTGATTATAGACAAGTAAATGGCCAGCCCTTTCAAATCCGTGGGTGTTGCGAAAGGGCATGAGAATTTGAGCAAGCGTTGTGATAATAGCAACTTTACTACTACTTCACCGTTTACTGAATTAAGAGGCTGATATTCAGGACTGTCCTTTCAGGGACTGATTATGGCAATTAAGTTCTAGACTTAAGAACCTGGTTGTCTTAGTTATACATTTTTTATTATTCGCTTCACTTCCGAAAGAAAAAAGAGTGTATGATAGACTGACTGCTGATACAGATAGAAGAAAGAAAGAAAATAGGTACATTTATTTGCGGCAAACATGACGCATTAAAAAGAACACAAACACAAAAAAAAATAACAACTTGGGGATAAATATGCGTCGCATCCACGCATAGCGGCCATGAAAGTGGACAGTGGAGGTAAAAATCGTATTGCGCCAACCCCAAGTAACATTGGACAAGGACAGGCAGAAGAGGACATATTGCTCTACTGTCCGCTTTTAATTTGGAACTTTACCTCCATTTCCCAACATTCAAATCCACGTCCCCAATAATAAATAATCACACCCTATCACCGTCATGTTAATTGCTATTCCAGTCAAAACTCAAACAGGGCGGCTGTGTGATACTAAAACCGATTTATATGCTCAATTTACTTTTTTATAAGTTATGTCACCATCAAATTTCATTGTTTATTACTGTGTTACAGCTTTGGGCTTATGAACATTGTTGGGAGTAGTGGATTTAGGTAATTTGTTTGCAAAGGCAGATTATGGGCCATTTGGAGCCTCTTTAAAACATGTTTTTATGAGTTATAGTAACTCATAAAAACATGTTTTGAAACAAGGGTAATGAAGGAACCTTCATATTATAGTGAAGAAGTGGTTGTAAACTCTTGATAAGAAGTATGAAACCAATACAGGGTGGCAGGAACATCGATGCATAACCTATTACCATGGAAACAGTTTTTTTTCGCACTTGTAGAATGCATCCAGACAAATGGTCCAAAGTCGTCACACAGTGGGTGCCTGAAGACGGATGGCGTCATCGAGGCAGGCCTAAGAAACGCTGGCGTGACGATTTGGACTCGTTCCTAACCGATTGGACGGAGAAGGCACAGGACAAGGAAAGGTAAAAATACGGGGGAGGCCTTTACCCAGCAGTGGGAAAAGACAATGACCAAAAGTCGTACCAAAAAGTCTCATGCATCAAGATCAAAATATTATAGTAATTATTTTCATAATTTTTTACGACATTACGCGTCGGGAATTTGATTTTTGAACAGGGAATTTAATTGAAAGTAAAACAGGGTTGATGTTGTTTTATTCCCTTTACATTTACATTCCAAACGATATGATTAATATAACCTTGAATTTTGAAAGTGTCATGATCACGTCTTTCAAAAAAACATGTAAGTAAAGAAAAATATACTTTGCCGATTCCACATTAATTAAAAATAACTAGAATATAATTTTTATTTTAAACGATTATAATTTTTTTAGAGCAATAATGATCGTTCGCGTATGACATGTCAAACAAAATAAATAACCTAGTAATTTTTTTGAAAATCTCCGAAACCCGGGTTTTGTTTACATAAAGAACTTTTGTAGGAGTTAATATGATAAGTGTAGTATATAAAAACGAAGTTTGACAAACTCAAACTCAAACTCAAATCATTTATTTCAATTAAACCATTTACAGGCACTTTTGAATTGTCAAAATTAAATAGTCGGTCAGTTAGTCAAAAAGTTGAAGCTAGTCGCCCATTCCAAAAACGTAGATCTCTATGGAGAAGAACGGGCAAGAAACTCCACGGACACTCTTTTAAATCAAGATATTATTACAAAATCCTGGGTACATTATTCTTATTGCTACTATATGTGAGAACAATGTAAAAAAAAAAGAAACAATTTATAACATTAAAAATAAGCCCTGGCAGTTAAGAGATGACCAGTCTCAACCAACGGCGCCCGTTCACGAACATGACGCGTGGATCAGCACCACCTAGCTCAACCATTTTGTAGGGAACCGAATGATCCAACACACGCGCCACCATCAGTGAGACATTTAAGTGAGCATGACATATTCTCAACTGCCATGCTCTTTCAAGTCAACATCAAAATATCATAAAAAACGGATCCATGGTTCTTACATTTACAAAATTTTAAAAATGCTTCTAAATTATACAAAACTATAGTTTGCAACTTTCTAACTAAAAATATAAGATAAGAAAAAAAATATATATAAAAAGTTACTACCAATCTGGAAGAGGTATTTAATAGTGAAGTATTCAAAATTAATCTTGATTGAATAAAATAAACATTAAATTCATAATGTCAGAAACACAAAAATAAAAACAAAAATAAAAAGGGGAAGCATCTCCTCCAAAATATAGAAATTGTGATCAACTAGTGAGCCCAAGTGCCTGTGGAGCAGGACCAGCATTAAGCCAAGCATTTTTATCTAGTATATACTCATCCAACTTATAATATGCTTGTCTACATAGTGTGCGTTTAATACATGTTTTAAATTTCTTCTCATTTAGGTGAAGAATATCGAGTGGTATTTTATTATAACATTTTACACAGTAATGGGGTACTGTGTAAAATGTTATAATAAAATACCACTCGATATTCTTCACCTAAATGAGAAGAAATTTAAAACATGTATTAAACGCAAAAAGAAGAAGTTTTTACTTTAGACAATCTGAAGCGCGGTTGATCTAGTTTGTTCCTATTCCTAGTGTTAAAATTATGCCTGTCACTTATCTTACTAAAAAGATGTAGATTTTTTCGAACGTACATAATGTTTTCGAATATATATTGACAAGGAACCGTCATGATGTTAATTTTTTTAAACAGCTCTCTTAGAGATTCGCGTCTGCTGAGATTGTAGATGGCTCTGACAGCCCTCTTTTGCAGAATGAAGATAGTATAGTATATAATCAATATCTGCAGCTCGTCCCCACAGCAAAATACCGTAAGACATGATGCTATGGAAGTAACTAAAATAGACCAGTCTCGCGGTATCCACGTCTGTTAATTGACGGATTTTCCAAACAGCGTAAGCGGCTGAACTTAGCCGCCCTGCAAGTGATGTTAGGTGAGGACCCCACTGCAGCTTTGAGTCAAGCGTGATCCCCAAGAAAACCGTATTTTCGACGAATTCAAGTATCTCCTTATTCAATACAACGTGACATAAACTACTTCTAACATTCGGTAAAGCGAATCTAATGCATTTAGTTTTTTTCTCATTTAATACTAAATTATTTACAGTAAACCAATTATGGACCATAAGCATAGCGTTATTTACGTCGTCAAGCTCTTGTGCACGTCTGTCTACTTTAAAAATCAGTGATGTGTCATCAGCAAATAACACCATTTGTGGTCGGGTTTTTAGTAAATGAGGTAAATCATTTATATATACTAAAAATAGGAACGGCCCCAATATTGAGCCCTGCGGTACACCCATTTTGACTTTTAACCCCAATGAATTCACACCGTTTATTTGAACTCGCTGAAATCTATCATTTAAATATGATTTTATTAAGTTAAGAGCTAGTTTACCCAGTCCGTAATGCTCAAGTTTCAAAAGCAGTGTTTCGTAATTAACGCAGTCAAATGCCTTGGATAGGTCACAAAAGATACCTATTGCATCTTGTGCCTCTTCCCATGCGTCAAAGATGTGTTTTAATAAAGTGACACCGGCGTCTGTTGTACAACGTCCTTTGGTGAAACCATACTGTTGATCGTGTAGGATGTTGTTACGATTAAAATGATTGAGCATTTGATCCAACATTACTTTTTCAAACACCTTGCTGAAAACAGGCAGGTCTATAATTATTTGTGTCTTTGCTGTCCCCAGATTTAAAAAGTGGAATAACCTTACTGAACTTCATTAAATCCGGGAATACCCCTTGATCTACACACAAATTAAATATTAAAGCTAAGTAGGGTGCAATTGTCTCAATAATAGATTGACAGACTTTAGTAGACATGCCCCACAGATCTTCGGTAATTTTGATCTTAAGTTGCTTAAATGCTTTTATAATGCCTATAGGGTTAATATGTTTAAATTTAAATTCCACAGTACAGGCTGAAACATTCGCTCTTAATAATTCTATAGCAAGTGCGGGCGAGGAATTTAAAGTTTCTGTAGTTTTAATTGGGATATTGGTAAAGAAAGTTGTAAATTCCTGAGCAACATCGATGCTATCGCTAATTAGACCGCGGGAAGTGTTCAGAGTGTAATCAGTATTACGTGTTTTGTTCCTGTTCGTTTCATTGTTAATAATTCTCCAAACTGTCTTTATTTTATTGTCTGCTGATTTAACCTTGTTACTAATAAATGAAGCTTTAGCTGCTTTGCAGATATTTCTAAAAGTTTTAGAATAAGTAGCAACATACTTATTAAAAGTATCCGTGTTAATATACGGCTTAAGGCCATACAGTTCAAATAATCTTTCCCTACTCTTTCTGATGCCTTTAGTTGCCCAGTCACTGAATAAGAACTTAGGGCAAATAGTTTTAGAGTTCTGTTCAAAATAATTATTGAACTCTGTTTGTACTAGTGAAAATAATTCTTCATACAAAATATTTCCATTAGTCATACTTAGGCCCTGAGCACTTAACTTGCTTTTTAAAGTTATATTAAACTTATTCAAATTACCCGAT